>FWPY01000091.1:6974773-7574773 GCA_900174645.1 Sonneratia alba | reverse complement strand
TTGAAAGCACAACCAGAAAATATAACATAGGAAACAAGTTAATTTTGCAGTCTCAGCCGAAAGATGGTGATTAGTTTGCTAATAATCATCGAATATCATTCCAATAGGGAAAATTTGCATCAGTGACTGCAGAGATTAAGAAAACACTTTTTTTATAAATCAAAATAGTCGCCATGTCATAATTTTCTTAATCTAAAAAGATTCAAATGGAATGCAATGAGATCAGATGGTAGTGCATGTTTGTAATTCATCACTGACAGCAGAAATAGTTGGAAGGTATCATCACACCTCATCACATAAACGACAAGAACACAGTGCTTTTAATAGCATAAACAAATCTTTTTTTTGGAAGGTAATAGCATCAATAAATCTTGTTTACTAATAAAAGTCATATTTTTTTAAATTAGCTCAAAGGAGGTCGTAAAATAAGGCTGCTGTCCACAAAGTCACGGACAAAGTAATGCACAGAAGGATCAGATAGTCGATCGGTGATCACCACTTTGGATCAGAAGAAACAAGTCAGACTGGGTGTCAAACGTCTATCATCAGATCCCCACATAAATCATCATATTTCAAAATCATTAGTTACACAAGAAAGAAGAGATAGTTCTAATAACACAAACTAGTAAACCGAATTTGATACTGATAAAATAACAGCAGTGGAAAAACAAAATTTTCACATATTATCAATTCATCAGAAGCACTATCTAATGGGTGAAAAAACAATTTCAACATCTATCTTGGAATCAGACAAACTTTCAGTCACCATAATGCATCAACAGACGCAAATCAGACTGGGTGTCAAAAGTCTATCATCACATCCCAACAAATCCCAGAGAAAACAAATACAACAGGGAAAAGATGAAAACTTTGATGTCGACCAAACGATCATAAAGAGGATTTTTTTATATATCAGATAATTGTGTCAATCACCACCATACACCTAATTTCTTTAGATGCACGTAAGACTGGGGCGACAACCATTATCATCATCTATGAAATAAAACCTCGACAACAGTGACTAAGACAAAATCTCTCGGGGGAAAAGGATTGAATTAGACAGGAAAAGAATCTGAAAGCCGCTTGCCTGATCGCTTCCATTCGAGCAAGCAGAGATTTGAAGACGAGGATGGGGCTTCGTTGCGGCGAATCAATCAGGGCTTGAGTCGCCGCCAGGCGGATGAATTCAGCAGTGTCCGCGGGGGAGTTTTATAGGCGGCTGCGATAACGGCTAGTTGAGTAGGGTTTCGTTCCGTGCATCTCGTGTCTGTTTGGAGATCAGGATACTGTGAACCTGTTCGGGTTTGTGGTTTCTCTGGGGCCGGGCGGCTGTGGGCTCGTTAATGCTTAGTGGCTGTATGGGCCAGACTTAATGTGAGATAGCGGAGGCCCAACTACTATTGAGAGGTGGCCCAATTAGCCGATGGCTCGGCCGCTCGGGTTTCGAACAACCAAATGGTTCATGACAAAGACCTGTTGAGGGTCTCGTAAACATAGTTTTTAAAACCGGATCGGGCCGGGAACCGGTGTAGGCATGGGTTCATGGGTTGGACCGGGGGTTCAATGGGTTGAACCGCATGTTTAAAAAATAATATTAATAATATAATATTACTAATAAATTTACATAATATCATAATTTGAATATAATTTATAACAAAAATCATTAATATAACCATTATATTAAACAAAAGTTTAATATAAAATGTAAATATAAGTTTAGTAAAATAAAATAGGTACATTACAATATGCTTTTCTTTTTGTTTTAATTTTAAGTCGGCCGGTTTTCTCATGGGTTCAATTGGGTTCACCGGTTGGACCGGGAACCGGCCGGTTCAATGGGATTTTTTCTCTTTTAATGTGCAATTGGGTTTTTTGGAGGAACCGGACCGGGGTGAGTGGCCGGTCCCGGTTGAACTGGTCGAACCGGCCTGGCCCGGTCCGGTTTTAAAAACTATGCTCGTAAGTGATTTCAAACAACCTTAAACAATTAGGTGGGTCGAACACACACACACACACACACACACACACACACACACACATATATATATATATTCAGCAAGTCATAAGAATCACAATGAGATGTTCCATATATATTTTTTGCTAAATAATATTTTAGATTTAATTTTCGTAAAGTGACATAAATGTATAATCCAATAACCATTCAAATTTGAATTTAATATGTTAATTTTATTGAGTTTCTTAATATTGGGTGTACACATGGTTTAAGAAAAAACTTTGAATAAAGAGATCGGTGGAAATGGAGGCAATCTTAACGGCAATAATGCAAGAGCAGCGAATGAGACATTGTCGTCTCTGGTTGATCATGTCCGTAGTCACAGGTTTGTGCTTGCCACCGCTGTTTCTTGCAAGACAGTCTCAGCTGACTTTTTCTTTGCGATCGATCTCGAAGCATAAAAAAAATAAGACTTGTTGGTGGCAAGTGTAACTCACAATCTCCAGCACAGGAGCTGTCAACCACTCCTCTCTCGAGCTTGCGAGTTCGTATCTGTATTGAAAACTCATAATTCCGAAGAGAGCTTGGTGATAGTAAGGATAGCAGTACTCGGGTTTCAGTCAATACCGAATACGGGAAGATGCTGTATCAGAAGAAAATAGGAGGAAAATGCATCAGAATGAGCTTACTGTTAAATCCTGCGATGCTTCCGGCGTACTGAGTAAGCTCAGAAAGCCGAAACCAATCGTATAACAATTAAGGGTGGTTGGGACTTGATTGTAGAAAGAGGTCCAGCTTGCTGCGGTGGTTAATGAAGTTGATTTCCAGCTTCCTCGCTTCGAAAGGATACCGGGACTACGATGTGATCTTGGCGCTTTCTTGCACTCTTCAACAAAAAAAATCGGTGAGCCGCGAATACAAAAATATTTTCCCATGAATTTGTTTAACTTTTCTTGCGAGTGTTAGGTTCGTATGCTGACGTCTATATAACCCGTTTCATTTCCCGGAACCACAACTACAACCCGAAATGGAGACTTTGAGTGGGAAAGTTCTTGCGGTGGCTGCAGTGATTCTACTGCTCTCGCTGGCCCCGATCTCGGAGTCGGCTATCTCGTGCAGCGATGTGCTGAAGGACCTGAGGCCCTGTGTGAACTATCTCAAGAGTGGGAACGGGATGCCGCCGGCAGCTTGCTGTGCTGGGGCCTCTACACTTGCGAATGCCGCAACCACATCGGCCGATAAGAAGGCTGCCTGTTCCTGCATCAAGTCAGCCGCGAAGCAGATTAATCCCAACGCCCAGCTGGCCCAGGCTCTTCCCGGGAACTGCGGGATCTCTCTTCCGGTCGCCGTTTCACCGAACGTGGACTGCTCCAAGTTCGTATAACTAGCCAATAATCTGACGTGCTCTCAGCCTACTTAACTTTCACGGTGTCGGTGCGGGTTCAAAGAACCGGAAAATCTCACAGCGTCCAATTTATGCTTCTTGGATGGATATGAGACTACAAAGAAAAATCCATCGATCAACACTTTACAATTCGTTCTACCAACCTCCCCAGCGAAGACCCCGACAAGCAGAAACTCATTTTCCCCCATTACTGTCTGTCCATAACCACGTAGTATCATCACATACGACACGCATGATCTTGCGATTCTTCGTGGCTCCATTTTGATTTCGTTTATTTTCCAAACTTTTCCCCTGCTCATATTAAGTTCTTTGTCTGGTGTACTTTTGCAGGGTTGGCTAGTACAGTGCAGGCCTCTAAAAGAGCCACAGGAATCATCTCTGTCTGTGGTGTTTCCAATTTTCTATGTAGTTTGAATTGGTGAATCTTCTACTACTCGAGCGTTCAGCTCTCGCGTAAGAGATAATAAATTAGTGCTCTCCCTTCGGTCGGGGAGTCATGTTGTGGTCGCTATGCCCCGTCATATGTATCTGTCCCAGTGTTACAAATTCTATCATCTCGTCGCCATTAATTCTACGAGAGCTTGATGAAGCTCGCCAATGTGCTTCATAGCTAGAGCTACCATTTGG
Source organism: Sonneratia alba (assembly GCA_900174645.1). NCBI lineage: Eukaryota > Viridiplantae > Streptophyta > Magnoliopsida > Myrtales > Lythraceae > Sonneratia > Sonneratia alba. The sequence goes on along the minus strand of FWPY01000091.1, from coordinate 7,570,787 downwards.
GTTCATTGCTGTGTGTCTTCTTCGTTTAATAATAAATGAGATACATTATATATATATCATATGTCTAGCATCAATCCCAGACGAGATGTATTATGGGCTGTTTGGACCGGTTTAATATGAGCCTAGAACTATTTGGTCAAATTATGGCTCGGGCCGTCAAGCATGAGGTGCCAGTCTTGTTACAAGTCATGGTTTAAGAATCGTGCATCGGCATGAAATATGGTTCAAATTGGTTTGAACTGTGAACCATAACCATTTTCTTTTTTTGAAAAAATTTCTAAATTATTTAAAATAAATAAAAATTTAAAATTAACTTGTAATTTAAATTGAGAATGATGAAATATTTATCAAATTTAAGAGCTTGATAATGAAAATGAGAAAAAGAAAATTTTACGGGTAAAAAAAATCAAGGGTTTAAGGTGATTTGGGCTAATTTTGTGACAATTCGATCTGATTCATTATGATTTTGGTCTGGTTCAATAAGAAATTATGCTTGCTCATCTAGTTCAATGGGCCTTTTGTTGGACTTAACTTATAATTGCTCTTCAACCTAATAAAAGCGATTACATACTAATTTAGAGGTAATCCAAACTTGTTCTGAATCAAATTGGCCCGTTTAACATCTTTGCTCATACTTATATTGGAACAAATCACACGGGTACATTATATTTATCCTGAGCAAAATGCAACACTCGTGTACATCCATGCTCTATCTTATATTTATGGAGATTCTGTTAATAACACTTGGAGAATAGTGCACCTGTAAATGATTCCCAATCTCTCAAGAAATTGCCTAGTACTACTCAGAGAGTTGGCAATGGCTGCACGAGGAGGATGGTCGATCACCATGAATGGGTTGGCATGACATTACTTTATCCTCGAAACTCGATATGTTATGAGAAAGCAAAGTGCCTCATTTAACGTATAAATTCAAGTCTAAGAAACAAGATAGTGTCCAAAGTGGTTGGTTAGGAGGTCCATGTGGGCTTAGTGGAAGGAACACAAATGGTCTTCAAGGAGACAATTCACTATTAAATTAATAATATATTATAAATTAGGTTTAAAATTTAAAATTTTTAAAATTAGATATCTAAGAATTAATAATAGATATCATATTGTGTAATATATTATCTAATAAATTAGATAATTATTATAATATCAAATATAAGAGAAAAACCATCTCCATTAAATCCTTAAATACTGTTGTATCGCCGACGTACGGTTGTTCCATACGGTTGGGCCGTCGGTCAAGAGAGGGGCATAAAGCCCAAAGCCCCAATTGGTAATTTTAAGAGAGACTTATTCGGTATTTTCTGAGTGACTGAATAGTTGGTCTCATCTTCTCCGCTCTCTGCTTCTCCCTCCTGCAAGATCGATCAGTCTCGAAGTCGGCCGGCGAAAGTAACCGAGTGAAAAAGGCGCGAAAACAGCTCGGTGGAAGAAGACGACAATGGCGACTATCTCTCTCTCATCGCCGAACGCGCTTTTCTTCTCCAGAGCATCTAGAAGCAAGCCTGTGCTCTCTCTGCGACCATTGCCATCTCACTTACTCAGCGACTTGAGCCTCTGTCGCAGCTCATCGTCCAATTTTAATCCTCTCAGGTGCGTTCAATGGACCCTAGGGGTGTGAATCGGATCGTGTGAGTCTACGAAGTAATGATTTTCTCTGTGTTATCCAATGACTAGGGTGAGTCTGACTAGACGATTGTTGTCCTCTTCCTGTAGGGTTTCGATTGAGCAGAAGGAAATGGTGGTGAAGAAGAAGAGGAAGAGCAGAGGAGTAGCTGGTGCTGTTTGCTATTCTGCGGTCCTCGCTCCTCGTAATCTCCAGTGGGTCTGTGCCATATCTTCTCTGTAAGGCCTCGTCCTTTTCCTCTCGATACATGCCCTGCGTTATCATAGTTGCCATATGATGGGTGGCAGCTTTTGGTTGATCCTGAGATGTTTTTTTATTGCAGTCTCGATGAGAGAATCTTCGATTTCTCCTTTTTGTGAGATGTTATTTTGCGATTGTGGCCAGCTTTCTCCGAGGTCATCGAGAAGTGAAAATTACACAATAGCCCCTAAACTATCGTCCAGGACAATTTTCCCTGAAAATTTGCCTCCAAGTCTTGTCAAGTGGCATTTGGCTGTGATGTAAATCTATAAAATTCAGTATATTTTCAATATGATGAGCCTAAATACTGTCACAAACTCTGAGGCTTATCGCTGGTGTGGCATGGCTTAAATGTGGCTAGAGATCCCATTGTCCTTGGAGCCACTCAAAGTGAGTCACTATTGGATTAATCAAGTCATGCTCACATGAACAGATTAGGGAATTACCTCGTTTCAATTATAGATTGTTTTTCTCTGTGAACTCAAATAATTCGTTTGACTGAGATATAGTAAAGTATAACAGTTTATGAAAGCATCTGGAGAGTGTACACGTTTTTTAAAAACTGGCAGGTGCTTCTGTATTCTGTTCTAGGTGCGTTGTTCAGTGTTATTCCATCGAACAACTTTATTATATATTCAAGTTTGCTTTTTCCTGGAAGTCGCTTCACATCAAATATCGTTAATAGCTCCTCCCCCCCAAAAAAAAAAAAAGTTCTTGAATTTCATCTCACATTTTCAGTATGACTGAAGTCAAGGATTGCAGCAGGCTGATGTCATGGCATCTTTGGTGGGGGTTGCTAAATACATAACAATGACTATTTCTTGTGCTATTTCAGACTCTTGACGCTTGCAAAGGGTACTGCAATTCAGAAGGCCTTTCTTGTGCCATTTTTCGCCCTGCAGGCACCTGCAAGTATCATCTCATGGATGAAGTGAGTTCAAAGAGATTCCCTTTTCTTTTTGTTTGCTCTCTTGCAAATAATTTTTTTAATGATAAGGAGGAGTTTACTCTCCTTGGGCCCATGAACACCCCACAAATCCCTATGCAAACACATGTGATTGGCCTCACCAACTACTCACAAGTTTACACATGCTATATCTGCCTGAGCTAACATGGGGGTTTACAAATGATCTTACCTTAAACAGTATCTGTATTCTTTCTGGGTCATGCGTCCAGTTCTAAAGTTTGTCTCTAAATATTTTTCCTTTCCATCAGATGGAAGAAACTTTCACATTCTTTTGCTTTCATTTGCATCTTTAATTTTTAGGGGGGAGTATGGTGCTTGGTCTGCATTCTTGGCACTACTTGTCCGCCTTTTCTTTTATATTCCTGGTAAAAAGATCTCAACACTTACCTGTATAGATTAGCTCCTTATAGATCCTGCTTCTTTTCATAGAGGCAATTTATCAGTGGTTGTTGTGGATGTCTTTATGGAAATACTATAGGCAAATTGCAACATTCAGTGACCATTCTCCAAGCTGCCAAGATAAATGAATATAACGTATTTATGCGTCCTTTTGCTTATCCTTCAATATATTTTAGAAAGGTTTCTTCTCATCAAAGTATAGTTTCATTGTGAGCACATGGACGGATCTTCCTGTGAGCTGGTGATGCACATGATGTTAAGTAGATTTTCTGAATCCAGGTGAACTGGAGTTGCCATTCATGACATTACTACTGGTGCTTGTCGCTCCTCATCAAGTCACTAATTTAAGGTAAATCTATTATTCATTCATTCATTCATTTATTATTATTTCACATAATGTAGATAAATTTCTTGCTATTTTCTTCTCTCATGATCTCTTGGCCACGGCCTTTGTCAGGGGAACCCAAGAAGGTGCTATTGTTTCCTTGTTGATAGCAGTATATCTGGCTTTTCAGCATTTTTCGCGAACTGGATTACAAAACGCCTTTGACCAAGGTTCAGTTGTGGCCACGTTAGGCATCCTTGGCATCACAATTGCCTCCTTTTTATTCTTGATTTGAGTGTCATATTGAATCATATTGTGATATCTCTCCAGTACAGATCAGTTATTAACATTTCTGGAAGTAGTAATGTGTAAGAATAAGCGAGAATATTTCACAATATTTCCTAATAGTAAATGTGGAGTCTTTCTTTTTTTGCATTGTTGGTGTGTCTTATTGCTTTCACAGATGTGCTGCTTACGTGTTTATATATATGTGAATTTTCAGTGCCTAATAAATAGTATGCTTTGACTTTATCTTCACGTTTTGGATATTTTATGCTCAATATCTCCAAAAAATGGTTCAGGAAGTCTTTTACTGTCTGTAAATGGATTTATACTTGTGGTGTAATGTGCAACCATTTCCGGTTCTTCTTAACATGCTAGGGGCCTCATAATCCTGATCACTAGTACATATTGAGATACAGATAAATGAGTTGCTCAGCTGAAATTTTTAATTAGTGCTATCATTCTGATGGTTAATGTGAAGCTAACCTATATATACTGCATAGAAGAATCTGCTCTATAGAGACGATCATAATCTTATTTTTTATGATTCTGCAAAGTTATTAACTATGGTGATGAATCCCCCAAAAGACCTTGGAAATTTTCTATGATCTTTGTTCCCTAGGAGCTTCCTGATCAGCGCGCCACAGACAATAGATCGATTGCATTGTATCTGCTTCAAGTTTTGGCTGTAAGATGCTGAAATCCCATCCCTATTATCCTTGCTCAGAGAAAAGTGAAACAGGCAATGAAGCAAGTGCACTGCCTTTTCCCTGTTCTGCATTTGCCTAGACATGACCTGCCACAAGAATTAGACCATTTGCAATGAGGAGAACCAGAAAGCTAGATATAGCATGGTTGGCTGAGCTGGGAAGTCCTGTTGGCTCTGCAGCTCCATAAACTGTTGGTCCCCCAGGCTCTGTTGGGGTTGGTGTCATGTAGACTGGTGAAGGTGGTGAAGGGATGATTGGTGCTTGTGTAACTGGTGTTGGTGTAGCAGGCGAGCTTGTTCTGGATTAGCACATTTATGTTAGATGCCATGTCTCTGTTCTAAATTTAATTTAATGGATTTCAAGGTTATGCTCAGATTCTTACTTGGAAGATGCATAATGACAGTTTCCATGACCTGTAGATCGAAGGAGTTTCATTTTAGTGCTGATTTTTTATGGGAAGAAGAGCAGTACTCTTGCTAAAGATCTAACAGCTTGGAGTAGGAACTCGGCTTTGTATGAATTTGTTTCAGAGTTACCTAGGTTTTCTAATGATAAAAGTTTCTTACTTGGGTCAGTGTAAGAGAGTTGAGCTGCTCCTCCGAAAACACAGCTTGTGGGTACTGGGTTCTTCTGGTAGTAGTCATTGAAGGCATAGGAAGCATGGTCTTGCACAGTGTTGGGGTCATAACAGCTTCCTCCAGATTGAATTGCCGAACAGTCTGCTCCTGCATAGCCACAAGCATAATCTAGAGCTACCTGCAATGCAGTCTGAGAAGCACTGGGATTTGCTATACACCAAGCCCCACCGGAGGATGTAGTAGGAGTAGTTGCAGGGCTAGTTGGGGTTGTAAGTGTCGGTGACAGTATCACAGGTGGTGGTGGCTGTATCACAGTTGGTGGTGGTGATAATGTGTTTACTATGGGAGTTGTGCTAGGTGTTGTTGGGTTTATTATCGGGATTTCATCTCTTTGAACATTAAAAGTGGAAGACGATAGTGAGATTTTGTGCTCCTGATATATCTTATTTAGCTCTATTGATGCAGGAGTAGTTTCTGCTGCCCAACCTGCAAAGCATGGTAACAGACCAATTGCCAATCAGGGTTGCCTCAGATTTCAGTTTTCTCCCCTTAGGAAGAGGACTCAAGAGTTACAATTAAGAGACTGCTAGTCAACTTTCAGCCTAGTGCCCACAGTGTGAGATCTTCCTGGAATGAAATCATGTTAATTTTCTTCGTTTTCAGTTTTCATGAAATATCATTACGTGAAGAATAAAAAATAGCACAGGTTGGCCATCCTTGTTCTCCTGTTTTCCAAAAACTATTCCATGGGAATGGGTTCTGTGGTCTTCCAAATTCTACTAGATAGGGATATGAAGCGACGGTGATTTTCTGGTTGCTTATTGAATGAAAACCAAAAAGAAAAAAAAAAGCACGATTTACTTGAAAAGTTGCTTTAAAGACACATGTTGGATAAATGGGATCAACACTGGGTTGTGGAATAATTTTGTAATATTTTGCTGAAAACAGAAAATCATGACAGTATACTGGATGAAAAGATATATGATGGTCCAATCACCTGAACTGACGCAGAGGCACAGGAGGGAGAGGGCAAAAGCCTGAAGACTGACTGAATCCATGGACAAGGTTGGAACAACTTCAGGGAAGGTATGCGTGTTCAAGTTTCGTCTTCTAAGTGTAGCAAAATGCAAGAGAAGCCAAACTTTGATATTTAAATAAACTACCAAAAGCAAAATAATGGGAAGATAAGAAGAGAAGACCTATGTATCAGGGTATTGAAGAGAAGACATCAGGTATGTTCTTTACCTTTGGGTTTTATAAACTTGAGGAATCAATGCTTTCTTCTTCTGGGAAATAGGAATGGATTGAGGGATCTGCTGTAATAGCAGAAAGGTGGAGAATTTAAGGAAACTTGAGAAAGGAGACATCTGGTAGGTTGAAATTGCAAGCAAGCGAAGCTGCCAAAAAGTGCATGGTGACCAATATGGGTTAGCTCGGATTGTTGAATGCCTTTTCTTTTTCAAAAGGGTCTTTGAATATTACGAATGAAGGAATTTTATCATAGGGATAGCTTTGCCCCTAATGGACCGGCCAGACTTGGACCTAAATTATTTGGGCTTTCTAAATTCCATCTGGTACATACTGGCAAAACATTGTGCGTGGTGAAAAGTTAGAAGTGTGTTATATCTGGAACGTAACCAATTCATTATCTCATGATCTTGCTAGTGAGCATAATGAGTGATACTTGTATTCCTCTTTTTTTTTTTGGGTCTTATTTGGCAATTATTGTATTCCTCCTTTGAGGTTACCTTTCCACTGTTTCAATGTGATCCGGTAAGGAGAAAGTAGTTCTCTTGAAAAAAAAACAAAGGGTTTCTGACCGAGTCATTAGTTGAGTGATGCAAGGGTTAGCGTTGCTTTTCATGGTAGTTCAGGATAACTCTAGTCCATGATTGGATAGCCTGTGAGGCGGCCGAAGGTAAATCCATTGAGTTGAGACGTTGAGTTCAATATTTATGGTCCAACTCCGAGGTGGCGTTTGCTTCTGTAAGAGTTAAAAGGCGTGGTTTGTCATGCTCCAGTGGATTGATCTGAATCCACAGAACCTCCCTGTCCCTCTCCCTTTTCTACAAGGAAAACTCGGTAGGAATGTCCGGTCCCTGACGGACCGATACAGACTGAATCTCCACTTGTAAGTGCCAAATCGATTGTGATTGGAGGGGGTTTGATGGTCAGGTAATACAGGATTGTTCTAGATGAGAGGAACAAAAATGGTACAATCAATTGAACTCGAGATTTGATTTTCAAGCATGCTGAAGGGAAGCCATGTGAGAATGCGCTGACACACCAATGGATTTGATTAAATCTACGTCTAAGCATGTGCAAGCGGGCTGACAAAGTGACCGTGCGTGCAATGAGGTTTCGAACCACAGTTTTATGAACTATTTACGGGTAGTGCGCTCCTTCTGTTGGATTAAGCTAGAGCCAAGCAGTTAGTGGGATGGCCTATCTATGTCTTCGACAACCACCATCACATGAGAGCATGTCTCTCTGGTCTAAATCTCTCACAAGTTAATTTTTTTTTTAAATTTTTATTCTTGCTTTCTTCGCCGACATGTACGCTGAAGTCGTTTAGACACAATTCAATTATGACTCAAACTGAATCCGTTCAAATTTCAGAATTCGTAAATTATCATAATGTGTGATTTTTCTTCTAGTAATTTAAATATGATAAACTAAATAGTAAATTGATGAGAAAAACATGTTTTCAATGGTCCTCGTACCATATGTTTTAAAATTAGATCGGGCTGACCAATTGGACTTATTCGACCAAGAATTAGGCAGCCTCGTGGTCCGATTTATTTAATTAACTCAAATGCATTATAAATTTAGTCAGATTTATCTAAATCGATCGATTTTTAGTTCGATTGTCAAATTTAACTGAATCAATGGTTGAATTGGGTAAATTAAAATATTTTAAAAAGAAAAAACCTTACCAATTATAGCATTTGTCTAAAAAATATTAATGTTATATTTTATGTTTATTAGTGTTAAATTTATATTATTTTGTTAAATTTAGATATTATCATAAATACTTAAAAGTTTAAAGTTATAAGTTTATATTTAGTATATAATATTTTTAATTTATAATAATTAATTATTTATTATTATAATTATTTATTAAATATGTAGTTGGATGATAAATTCATACATTGAACAATTTCTAATTCGGTCTTATCCATACATTTTAGAAACTATCTTGCACACGAAATAGGGAGGAAAAGAGAGAGAATGTATTGGATGGTCAATTGCCAAGAGAGATGAACTCTGATGGATGAGAGGGAGCCTTGTGTACTAACTATATTAGTAATGCATTTACTATTTTTGTATCATATGTTTTCTTAATCAACCAGACCGACCAATCAAAATTCGAGATCAATGAATTATGGGTATAAAAATAGATGAGAGGAAGATTTGATTCCATTTAATGATAGATTAACAGTACAGAGATTTGTTCTAACAAAAAAAAATCAATATAGAGATTTTCATTTTTCACCTAAAAGGATAATTTAGAGATTAAAATTTACTTCCCAAAAAGGGAAAATGTTGGAAAAAAATGGAAACGCTAGAGAGAGAGAGGGGGTGTGGGGAAGGGAGGGTTTTTGGTGAAAGGGGGAGAAGAGAGAGAACGTGAAGCGCAAGAGAGCCTATTTTAGGCAGAGGAGACTGAAGGGAAAGCTTAGATACCTTCTTACTCGTCGCCGCAGGGAGTCAAGAGCTTCACTTGTGGGGAAGAGAAGTCTGTCCTGCAGCTAAACCCTAATTGGATCTATCCCCTCTTCTGGGTGAGAGAGAGAGAGAGAGAGAGAGAGAGAGAGAGAGAGAGAGAGAGAGAGAGAGAGAGAGAGAGAGCGTGCCTTCATTTGTCAGTTGGGGGAAGAGAGGGTGGGCGATAATGGGGAGCAAAGGCGGAGGCGGTGCCGGAAACAACGGGGTTTCGGCAATCCCGGTGGGGTCCAGGAAGATTGTGCAGAGCTTGAAAGAGATTGTCAACTGCTCGGAGCTGGAGATCTACGCCGCCCTCAGGGAGTGCAACATGGACCCTAACGAAGCCGTCAATCGACTCCTCACCCAAGGTCCTATCTTGGTTTTCGGAGCTCCCTTTGCCCGTTAAACTCGTTTTCCTCCCTGCGTCGGGTGCTAGGGTTACAGAAAATTTTGAAATTTGGCTACTTGGTTTTTTTCCGCTTTTTTTTTTTTAGCTGGAGCTTTCTTTCTCTTCTGGACTGGGACCCTGTGCTGCTGTTTGGTTGATTTGCTAATGGGGAACCATGTGAATATTACGCTGATAAAATATTGTCATCTTGCCGTTCTCTTGCTGCTAGATTTTGGGCTCAAATATGTTCTTGCATTTGTTGTCTCATTAATTTGCCTGCTGAAGTTAGTTCTACGAGTAGTTTAACCTGCTGAGTGGTCCTCGGCTAAATGATGGGATAACCACAATTTATGTTGTCTGCTGGATCAAATTTCTGCGCTGCTAGGGTAAAATTTTCGTGCATGTTTTAGAACAAAATTTTAAAAAGTTTCCCCTCCTAGGTGAGCAAAGTTTCATTCTATGACTGTTCTGCTGTTGAAGATTTAGTAGTAAGAAGAATTGGAGATATGCGTTTTAACGGAGAGAAGAAGAGAATGTCACAAGAAGTTGTGTTGGGGGTCACTTTTATTTGCTTGGTGTTTTGTTGCAAAAAAGGAGAACGAAATGACATTATCATCACCATTTGCCCCTTATTCTGTAAATTTGGCAATTTTTTTTTGCTTTAGGAGCTCCTCAAGTGGCTTCCATCCTTTACTTTTTCCTTCAGTACTTTCAATAAAATCCTGGATGGCCAGACAGTGTACATGTTTTCCCCTTTATTGTATATTCTGTGTCCCACTAGGTACCTTCACATACGTACTTTTTCGGTTGATTTCCCCTAGCTTCCTTCTCTCAAAACAAGCACGTTTGTGTAGGCCTAGCAATTGCAGTACCATTTCTAGGTTAGGACATAGGATTTGGGGTAAAATATAGTGTATAATCTGTTGTTTGATAGTTTTTCTTTGATGCTGTTATAACACAGACAGTTGTGATAAACTCTCAGTGTGCTGAAGGAGCAGGACTTATATCTTGTCTTTTTTGGAATACATTACATGTGTTGCTTGTTTTCTTTTGCTCTGATCTGTTTAAGTTGTTTGGGGGTAGGGTTGTGGAGCTCAAGTTGGAACTAAACTCTTCAGCTAGGTTTCATGTTGTAACTCTGTTTGAACTTCCACACTGGATGATGTAACAAAAGCTCGAACTTATTTTGTATAACATCCTGCATTGCCAAATTAGGAAAATTTAGCCATATCTTCAGTGCTCTGTCTACCTATAGTGCTTGAAGCCTGTGTAGGGATGATTTTTGTTTTTGCTTTTGGATATTTCAATTCCATTAACTAATGAGTTGTTGAATGTTTAGATCCTTTCCGGGAGGTGAAGAGCAAGCGGGAAAAGAAGAAGGAGGTAAATGCTCATGCTCTTCATTTGTTTCTCTTAAAATTAATAATTTTACCCATAATACTTTGAAATTCCCTTATAGTGATTGAATAATGTCTGGTGATTGTTGTCTCTTCATACTGTTATTTAAGAGTCTGTGTTGGAAATGTTATACATTTGAGATGCATAATGCCGAAATGATCCAAAGGATATTATCTCTCTTGACAGGAATGTTTTCATTAGTTTGTTCTATCCCTCGTAGACCAACTTCCCACTCCATTAAATACTCTACATGCATGTGTAATGTTACTTATGATGTGAAAGTGGCTGGAACATGTCTTGGTTTTTAAGATCTGATTTATTTCTTCTGATGCAGAATAAGGACACAGTAGACACCAAATCCCGTGGTGCTAATAACACATCAAGTCGTGGAACTAAGAGTGGTAGTGATCGCAATGCAGGTCGTGGTCGTACTAGTGTGTTAATTTCTGCTGGTACGTGCACTTTATTTTGTGGATTTACTTGGCCTTAATGACCACAGACTTAGGAAACTTTTTTGGATGTCCAATATTTGATCAGAATCTGCTGCATTGCTTGGAAAGCCTACATTTAAGAAGGAAAATGGGGCACATGCTTTCACTGGCTCTTCATCGTTTGCATCTGTTGCATCAGGAAGTAATGGGAATCGTCGACCTGCAACACACAGGTTCTCCTTCTCTAAATTTTTATTATTTGTTGACTTATGATGTTTATCTGTTGCTATTTTATTGAATTGCAGTAAAAGTGCCAAAAGCTCTAACGTGATTATTTTTTGATCGATAATGCTGATTTTTGTAATCTTTGTAGTGATTCTTTGACCTTGGAGGATAAAGTGACAGCAGGAGGCGAAAATGATGTGGTTTCTGGATCAGTGAAGCCATCATCAGGATTTCAGTCAGCTTGGCTTGGGGTCCCAGGTCAGGTGTCGATGGCAGATATAGTTAAAATGGGTATACCACCAGGCAAGATTTCAGCTGGAACACTAAACCTGCCCAGCCATCAGCACACAGGTCCTCATTCAGCATCTCCCCATGACAATTTTTATCCTCAGTCATCGAAAGCTTTGAAGTCTGAACCAGTATTCTCTACAACCCAGCATGCTCTTGCAAATGATGAATGGCCCTTAGATGAGCAGCAGGTTCCCCCTAGTGATGACTGGCCTTCATTTGAGCAATCACATCCTACAGTATCCTCTGTTTTGGAGGCTCCAAGGGAATCCGAGCTGATCTCGGACCAATCAAATCTTCCTATGGAAAGAAGAAGCCAGCTTTTAGCTTCTCAATTGGATGGGGTTCATCTTTCAGATGATGGGCCTCTTGAAACTAATGCAAACCACATTGGAGTCGCTTCAATATCTAGCAGAAATGTAGAGGAGGATAATCAGGAAACTTACATTTTTGATAGTAATGTCTACCAGAATGCTACTACCTTCCAGCCTCGTCTCCATGCATATGAAAATGATGAAGGTAACTGTAGTTTTTTTGTGATCCATCTGCATTGACCTACTTGCTTGTAGATTCGCGGGTGAAACATGGATTAATAGTGCATGTGATTTGGTACCCTATTTCCATGATGATAGCCATCTGAACATCAATATATGACTATTCAAATAATAAATAGTTGACCTGAAAGGTTATCATTGTTGTTTAACAATTTAACAATCCTTAAATTTGTTTGATACTGATTTGCTATTTAAGTCCCTTTGTGCAGTTATTCTGTTAAGGGTTCAAAATGGGGGTGTCATCTTATCTACTGATCATTTTGATGTTGGAAGTACCTTTTATGTAGGTTTTGGCATATGCATTCAGTTCTAAACTGGTAAATGATAAGGTTTCTGGTTGCTCGGACAAACATTTTACTTGAAATCTTCTGTCTTCTAGGGGAAGATGACGTTACTGCAGAACCTGAGAACATGCCACAACAACTTTTGCAGAAGAAAGATGAGGTGGTTCCCTCGGAAGAAGATGGTCTCGCTGTTGTGATCCCTGATCACCTTCAGGTCCATATAGCGGATTGTCAGCATCTGAGTTTTGGCAGTTTTGGAGCTGGCATTGGTGCTAACCCTTCCAGGTCAATGTCATCTCGGACCCTGAAGATTAATTTAGCTGATGCACCTTCAGCTGCTGATACCACTTCATTTTCCCAAGCAGATGCTAGGTCTGTCACTGTAAAGCTGTGTCTCTGTTTTTCATCATGCACTGTAGCCTTTAGGCATTTTTTCCCTGTTATTGAGCCTGTCCCAGGGGCCACTGAATGTCAAAATCCAAATGTTTCAACTGCTTGAAGCATTTATAACTCAAACTTTACAATTTAAAGGCTTCGTTCACTAATGCTACCCACTTGCACAATTTCTTCCTTTTTGTGTCTTCTTCCAAGTTTCTAAACCCTGTCTAGTTAAGCTTGTGAATTCTGTTTTTTCAGATCAAGATTAAACAAAAATTAAATGTATGTTCTGCCATTTCAAGAAATTCAGGATTCAAGGCCAAATAAATGTGTTCTCTGGGTTAGAATACTTTTACAGGTTGAATACTTTTTGCATGCCAAATTATGTTCCTTTTTTTATGATTTTGAAATTTCAAACAGTATTTCATATTAAAAATAGTAGAAAAGGTTTTATCTATTATCAAATAAACTACTTGGGGTACTACTTTTCTCATACTCCAGTGAGCACAGTTCTTGCAGGTTAATAAACATTGAAACGGTTCTTTACTGCTTTAAATCGGTTGAAGTGGCCAGTCCTTTATGTTTCTAAATAACTGCTTTGCACTGATGGATTCCTTCTCTTTTTTTCTTCTAGGAAACTTGAGCACTATGGAGGTGAGCATCTTGGGCCTTCTCCGTCCACTGTAGAGAATGTAAATGTAAGTGCAGCAAATGTCATGAATTATGACACTGCCCCGGTTTCACAATCAGAATTGCTGCAACCAGAAACAACTGAAGCCACTGCAGGGAATCAGTACTCATTTACTTCTTCAGCTCCAGGTTATAGCTACGAAAGCAGTCAGAATCTGAATGCAGCATTTAGTAACACACAGACAAGCTCACAAATGCAGAAACTTGCTCCATTTTCTGGTGTCCTGGTAAATGGACAGTTTGTTTTCCCTTTAGAAGATAATAATTTGATTGTCTTCTCTCTCTCTCTCTCTCTCTCTCTAAAATGGATGAATGTTTGTCAGCATCTTATTTGATGTTCTCTTATTTGCAGCCTGAGTACACAAGTTCATTACCAAGCACTTTGTTGTCATCAACTGTTCAGACAGGGCGAGAATCTGATGTTCCATACTTGCCCTTCCCTGTGACACAGTCGATGACAAAATTTAGCAATCCAACTTCCTCTGTTAGTACTTCCATTTTGTCCACTCCAGAGGTAAGGTAGCTAATCTGCATAGTATTGCAAATATTTCTGGAAGAAAGAATCTTTTTAAGTTGCTGTTTGATCGTTTTGGTGGCTGAACACTCTCCTAGATTGGATTTACATATACGTTGTTCTGTCAGTTCATATGTGTTCAAGTTGAAAGTCAGATATAGGGAATGTAGTAAAACTTTTCCCTTATCAGGGCTCAGGTGAGTCTTGACCAAACTTCATGAACTCTGACATCAGTGAGATATCATCTGTAGCAAGTCACTGTGATAGCAGTTGATTGATGAGACTATTTGCATTTCAGTTTGAACTGTAACTAGTCAAATTTTATTTCATACGACACTCTTAATATCCTCAGTTGTTAGCTATATTATAATGTTATTGTGATACAGCTTGTTTGGTATGGCTAAACTTGTGTAGAAGGCATGGAGTACTATTACCATTTGTAATGCTGTGGCATTGGCCATTGTTTTTTGGAAACTACAGAAGAGTTCTGATGACACTTTATCTTAATGATTTTCTTGGTGCTCTTGTAGGTGTTTAGAACTGGTGGCATCACAACAGCTCAGCAAACAGCACAGACGCTTCCGACAGGACCTGCTGCCCTACCGCAGCACCTTGCCATGCATCCTTATTCTCAGCATACCCTTCCCTTAGGGCCTTTTGCAAACATGGTCAGCTACCCATTCCTGCCACAGAGCTACTCCTACATGCCCTCAGCCTTCCAGCAGGCTTTCGCTGGAAGTAGCTCATATCCTCAGTCTTTAGCGGCGGTTCTCCCACAGTACAAGAACAGCCTCTCTGTGAGCAGTCTTCCTCAATCGGGGGCAATTGCTTCAGGTTATGGGTTCAGTAATTCAAATAGTGTTCCTGGAGGAAACTTTGTCCTAAATCAACCTGCTGCTGCTGGTGCTGATCCTGCTGGCTCCATGATTGGATGTGAGGATGCCTTGAGCTCACAGTACAAGGATTCAACTCATTTATTGTCTCTTCAACAGCAGGTAAAGATATTTTAATGGATGAATAAAATTCTTATGCAGACTTATTTAGAAAGATTACTTGAGACTATGTCAATTGTTGGCAATTATGGCAATGGATGTGGGACATTTAAAATTTAACTGCTGTAGTTGAATATTAAGAAAGGGATGTTAGATACTTTCCTAGTAAATTTGGGTTGGCTAATGAAAGTTGGGTTCTAATCTTTTAACTTGATATCTAGGTCTAGAAAAATCTGGTTTATGGAGTATTACATTTAGTTTTTCCCACTGCAGGTAAAATCTGATTGATGGAATATTACTAATTCTTTATTCTATGCATCCAAACCTGTTGGAAAATCATGTCTCAAAAATTTCTGGCAGTTGTCTTCATCGTTGAAAGAATGCTTCTTTTGCATATAATAAGCCTTGTTTTATCTTAAGCTTGTAATTTGTGGAGAAGGTTGTTGCTCTTTGATGGTTGAGAGAATAAACTAGTTCATTTCACGAGAATTTAGATCCATAAGGTAGTTTCATTTTTTTTAAAGAGCTCTGTGTTGTACGTATGGTGAAACAGTTGCTCCATAAGACTCTGGGTGGGGGGAATCCCTCAGGACTGCAGCTGGTTAATTCGTTGCTGTAACCTCATGAGAGGGGGTATAATAGCAAGCATTCTTGCATGGCTGTTCTGTTATCTTTGGTAATATCTCTACCTGACGTGAATCTGGTTTTTGGCCCCTCTTCTCTTCAGAATGATAACCCAGCCTTGTGGATCCATGGACCCGGTTCGAGAACGATGCCTGCTGTTCCTGCCAGCAACTATTTCAACTACCAGGGTCAAAGTCAACAGCCTGTTGGTTTGAGACAAGGCCAGCAGCAGCCCTCTCAGCACTTTGGCGGGGCCCCTGGGTACCCAAACTTCTACCAGTCGGCAGGGATCTCACTGGATCAGCAGCAGCAGCAGCAGATGGTTAGGGACGGCTCCCTGATTGGGACCCACTCGCAGGGTCAGCAGCCCAGGCAGTCCCCTCAGCTATGGCAGAACACCTACTGATGATCTCTTCTACTTAATCGCACGTCCCCTTCACAGTCACCTTCCCTTCCCTGTTGTTTTTCAAGGGTCAAGAGTACCTGAGAAGATCCCCTCCTGAAGTGGCCCCTGATCAGAGGCACTTGCTCGATGAAATAATCGATATCATCGAGTTTTCATCATGCCTTGTCTGCCATGCCACGAGGTTGCTTTGTATTCTACGAGTTTGTTTCTTTTCTCTCTTTCTTTTCCCCTCCCCTACTTTTTCTGTCCGTCTTTGCTGGGCTTTCTTAGGCTTTTAACTTAGGAATCGATGTGTGCTGCTGCCGCTAACAAGCACAGATTTGGAATTCCAATCTCTCTTCTTCTTCTTCTTCTTCTTCTTCTCTTAATCTTCTCTTTAGTCACAATCGTTCTTGTTGACCTCATATACTGGCATTTCTTTTCTCAAGTTTTGTCCATGGTCCCTTCTATACACTTACGGAGCTCGTGTTCTAATAAATAACAGTAGTAATGACGACAACAGTAATGAGACAACTATAGCTTCTACAAGCACAGGACAGAGGGAGTGGACCTCGTCAAACTACAAAACCAATCAGCCTTTCACGATTGTATAGAGTCAGTGAGTGGAAACTCTGTGCGAAGAACAATGTGAAGGGAATTGAGTACCTAAGAGAACTAAACCCACATGGGAGAGTCGCATGTGCGTAAATGGGGTAGCCTGTTTAGACTGCGTTGAGAGCTGTATCTAAAAGCCAGACAAGGAATCTTGATCGCGTGAGAGATTCGGATTATTATCAATGGCAGTTTTAAGTTTTTGGGCTTGATTGGAGGTGGATGTAATCTCTTTATTGCATCTTGACACAATGGACTACCCAGAAAATAGCGGTGCATAAGCACGATTAAAATTTCACATCTGCTACTCTACAAATTCGAGCTACAACTTTATACCGTTTGCCTGAGAATCGCAGCTCGTAGTTTCTTCCGAGTCTTAACAATTCGAGGTTTGCCACAAATTAGGAAGGCTTCATGATGAAAATGGGCCGAAGATCCACGGCCCACCAACCACTTCATGAGTCCAGATCACCGGGGGTCCGAGAATATCCGACCCGCATAAAACGGGTCGGCTGCTTCCATGATAATAATTGGCATGCGCATTCAGCATACGTTACGCGACGCGACCCGCCTCCGGCATGGTGGCTGATTGAACTGAGCTGAAGCCTCTCTCCTCCGACCCCGCGCCTCCCATCCTGTGGCGATTGTCTGTCTCTACGAAGCACCGAATCGGCCTGTGTCAGGCTTCTCCTGCTCATCATGGTATGTCTTCGCTGTTGTTTCGAATCTAGTGCCTGATTTCCCCCTCTCTTTCTCTTGCATTTCCACTGAGAACCATAATGGACGTTTTAATTTCCTGCTCTTGCGACTTAATCTTAAGCTTTCTATAATTTTTCTCTCTGCTCTCGCTTATTTAATACTGTGGTGGAGATTGGATTTTAGCAGCTTCTTCTGCGAATGCGGTTCGGTTTGCAGATGTCATATATCCCGAGCTTGTTAGATGTCTGACGGAGAAGGATTCCTTACTACTTATTTGGATACGAGGGAGGGAAGGGAGTAAGGAGGGTTACTGTGGGGAAGGGTGGATGAGTGTTACTGAGAGTTAGATTTTTGAATTTATTAGTATTATAATATTATTTTAATTGTAGAGTTTCGTAACTTGATGTGAAGAAATGGTCTTTGGGAGATTCTGGAGGCATATGAGAGCCTCCAAAACCTCTGAACTTGTTTGAATGCTGGTTAATAATATTCTCCATGACTCATCCTTGCATGATCCATGGTATTCAAAACCACCCTACATTCTACATTCTGAATTTTGGTTTCTCGATCATGGAAGAGCTGGAAAATATATAAAAATAAAATTGTGGGTAAGTTTATCTCATGATGAGAACTATGATATCGACTTCATAAAATTTGGTGGAATGTGGATGAATTCTGTGAGAGGCAAAGAAGTGAACTGGGTTACACTTGTTTCAAATTCTAATGCCATTTCTGTCATTGGAAAGTATCAGTTAGATGGCCAGCTGGGCCCTATTTGTAATCTTCTTTAATTTCTTCTTAGGTCCAGATATTTCATAATTTGCCATATCATCTTATATTTTGCAGAGATCAGAACCGAGAGTATTTACTAAAGTCACAATTGCAAATTTATGCATTTTTATTAACTCTGCTTATGCTGTAGGCTGATCCTGAATTAGAAGCTATTAGGCAGAGAAGAATGCGGGAACTTATGGCTCAACATGGAATGGTAAGAGACCTTCATTAGTAAAAATTAACTGGACTGCTGTTTTCTTATTTTAGTTTCTTCATCGGTTGCTGACTGTAAATATAACAGGGAAATCAACAAAGCCCCGAACAGCAGAAAGCCCAGGAGGATGTGAAGAGGTCAAAATTCTGACTTTAACCTGCTACAAGCATTTGGTTTTATATCTTCCTTTGCCTTTTGGTAGTGAACTAGCACAATAAGAATTTATTTCTGAGAGTCAGGATGTCTTAAACAATTGCTACGGGGAGGCAGATGAACGGTGGCAAATGATGCTTAGCCAGATTTTGTTACCTGAAGCACGAGAAAGGCATAAGTTTTATGTCTGTGTTTTCTCTTGTTTAATCTAATTGGATTCTGTCTGTTTTTTTGTGTGCGCACATGTATGTTTGTTTTTTACCATTTGTGCATGCAGGTCTCACCCCCAAGATTTTCATTTTTGTACATCAATCTCTAGTCCTTAGCTACTTAAGCCCCATCTGTTGGTCCTGATATGTTAGTTTCTTTCTTAACTCTCTTTGGTTCCTTCCACAATTGTGAAAGGAGTGGAGGTTGTTTTGATGTGAAAAAGAATATAGCAAACTATTACCACTGAAATCATTCTTTTAGTAACCAAAGACTTATGCCAGTATCTGAAGAGGAAGCTCAAAATAAATAAATAAAAATCCATATCCATTTAGCTTCTGATGCTGTAATACTAGATCGTCCAAATTGGTGGAAGCAGAATGCTCTCTCCTGTGATGTGTGCAAGCAAATTGTTATGGTTGATCTATCTGAAACTGGCATGCTCTCTGTTTTAGTTGGTCGGATTGCTCTGGTGAAACCTGAGAAGGCTAGAGGTGTTGAAGATGTTATGCTGAGATCCGCTTAGATCGGTCAGATAGTTGAGAAGGTACACTTTTTATCTGAGACATGACTCCCCTATTTGCACCATGTCAAGGATGGTTAACAATCCTTTTGTCCTTTTTGCTAACCTTCAGGTTACTGAGGAAGGGCTCGTATCTCTGCTGGAGCAGATCAACACTCAAACAACCAAACAGACTAGAGTCACGGTACGTCTGCCTGACCAATTATCTCTGTGCCTCTGCCTGAGGCAGGACTTTTGCTTCTGCTGACATGCTTTCTTTGTATATCTTCTGGTTCCAGATCCAGAGGCGTCGGAGTGTTCTTGAGGACGATGATTAGCTAGCTGCAGTCTTTTTGTTCTGCAGCAAAAGCTGTACCCTTTGTTCTTTTAGCTGCTGAGTCGTGTGCAGTTAGGTGAGCATATGAACCTGTTTGCATGGTATACTCCGCGTATGCTTTTCCTTGTTGTTTCTTCGTAACCATTGATATCTCATGAGCTTATGATTTCCTTCAAGTGTGTAATAAGCTGTTGGAATGTAAGGAAATTCGATTAGTCCATGTTGATACTCATATTCTGTTGGTTCATATTGATGTGGAGATTCGGTTACTGGAACCAGTGGAAGTCGGAAGAACGTAAGTTAGGCTTTGGTGCAAAGGGAAGAGATCATCCCGAGGAAAATTGTTTTGATAATGAGCTTGCTTGTAAAGTTTTATTGTCTTGCCTAAATCTCGCTGGGTAACTTGACTCACTTGAAACTGAAACTAAGCGGGGAAAAATTCTCTTGATCTTAGACTCGTTGATGGTGACATGAAACTGGCCCGACCCTGGAGGAGCTTGAGAACAATGGCAAGTGTGCTTTTATGCATTTGGAATTGCTCTCTTGCTATTCAGTTTCTTTCTCCAGATTGCGTTGCTTTGTTGATCCTGAGAAGGCTAAAGCTGGGTGGCGTCTTCCACAGTAAGGGGTCCGTGGGTCGCGGGGACAATTGATCAACCACCGGGGAAAGGGTCAGCTGATCGAGGAATTAGAAGTTGGGTCGGTTCGCTTTGCAATTGATTCTATTCATTCTTACCGAGCACGAGAAAATCCAAACCAGCTATACATTTTCTCTCGGATGCGGCGGCGACGAATTTGATATGATTTCTCATGTGGATGGCGTCGAATTGGCTTTCCGCGTTCTGCGTCGCATAGCACCGAGAAAATTTTGACTGAAGCGCAGATGTTGGCACCCCCCTTCTCTACTTATAGCCGCAGTAGACGGGGCGTTACGTGCCACATGGGGCGCGAGTTCCCTCCACGTTGACAATAAACGGGGCCAAGTGTCGGCCGAGACGTTTCGGGGGAAGTATTTATTCATCAGCACCAAAATGTTCCGACAGGGCTCGACTGACACTTGTCTGTCGGTTTCAATTAATTTAATTCAGTCGATGCTGTCACGAAAGCAGAGTAAACGTCCGCCGATTCCGCCCCCAAATCGAGACCGGCGACCCAATCTAACGAACCCCACACCCACCAGCAAACAAACCCTGAATCAAATCAATAGTTGAGGGGATTTGGGCTATGATCGGATGAAGCGATAATCTTCTATCGTCCCTGTCTCTTACCATTTTTAATTCACTCTCTTTTCTTTTTGTCCGTCCTCCTCCTGTGAAAGACAGCGAGACACTGGTAGATTGTTCCATTGGCCCGCGACTCTCGTGTGCCTCCTCCTAGAGCATGGAGAAAGAGCCGCTGCTGACACACTCGAGCCCCAGGAAGAGATCTTCTCTGTCCTCGCTCCCGGAGGACGATGAGATCTCGATCCCTCTCCCGCTCACTCCGGTTGAGATCAAGGACCGGCTCATTTTCGGCCCTGCTTCCTCCCCCGACGAAGCCTCCCATCTCCTCGGGTCCTTATCCCACCCCCTCGCTTCTTCGCCTTCCCTTTCGCCTCTCGACCCTTTTTTCCCCGACCGAGGCCGATCCACCGCCCAGCTCCCCGCGATGCCCGCATTCCACCGCTGCAAGACCGCCCCTGCTATCGGCTTCACCGGCGACCTCGGTGTCCCTCGCTTCTCCTCCGACCCGAAGCCCCAGCCCCCATCCCAGTCGATCGTCCGCCACGCCGTGATCTTCCTCGCCGTTTACCTTTCCTTCGGTGTGATCGTCTACTGGTTCGAGCGGGACAGCTTCTTGGCCTCCGAGACGCACCCCGTGGTCGACGCCATCTACTTCTGCATCGTCACCATGTGCACGATCGGCTACGGCGACATCACCCCCAACAGCCTCACCACGAAGCTCTTCTCCATCATGTTCGTCCTCGTCGGGTTCGGGTTCATCGACATCCTCCTCAGCGGGATGGTGAGCTATGTGCTCGACCTGCAGGAGAATCACCTCCTTCAGGCCGTGAAGCAGAGGGGACAAAACTCAAAGGACACCAATTCCGGGCCGCGGTCGTACATCATAGACGTCAAGAAGGGCAGGATGAGGATAAGGATGAAGGTGGGGCTTGCCCTCGGGGTCGTGGTGATCTGCATCGGGATTGGCGTTGGGGTCATACACTTTGTCGAGAGGCTTGGGTGGCTGGACTCTCTGTACTGTTCAGTTATGTCGGTGACAACCGTTGGGTATGGGGATCGGGCTTTCAAGTCCTTGCCGGGCAGAATCTTTGCCTCAGTTTGGTTGCTTGTCTCGACCCTGGCTGTGGCTCGTGCCTTTCTGTACTTGGCTGAAGCTAGGTTCGATAAGAGGCAGAGGAGGATGGCTAAGTGGGTGCTTGAACATGGCATGACCGTGGCTGAGTTCCTTGCGGCTGACATCGATAACAATGGCTCTGTGAGGTAACACTTTCCTGTTTGAAATCAGTCCCTCATGTTAGAGAGGAAGATCACACCCAAGAGAAATGACATTTCCCCTCATAGTTCTGCCTCACCAATGAACGGGTATAGTCGAATGTTACTTTGTCGACAACTCAATACTACTGTTAGCACCCAATTGAGTAGTGTTGTATTGTCCTCAGAATGCTTGCTCCTGTGGCGCTGAGGTGTTTGTCCAAGATGCAATTTTGTCCCGGATAAAAGCGTGGGCCCCATAAGGATTAACAAACAGAACAAAGAATAGAAGTTTTGACAGGATAGACAAATGCCCATGAGTCCCTGTCCGTGGAGGCTTCAAACAAGAAGCTTTTACCCCTATAGCCAAAAAATGCTACTAATATGCATTAGAATTAGGATAAAAGAGGATCTGTAAGGCTCTTGAAGACTAGGTGATTGCTCTAAGTTCAAAGTTCGATGGAAATGTCTTCTATGTATAGCTTAGGGAATTCCAAGATGTCATTCTGTCGTGCATTTGTTTCTCTTCTTCCATTTTCATTTTCCCGGAACAACATCGACCCATTTACCGATTCATTGTTGTGGTCCGTACGCAGCAAATCTGAGTATGTCATCTACAAGCTTAAAGAGATGGGGAAGGTGTCTGAGAAGGACATTCTGCAGATCTGCGGCACTTTTGATAGGCTCGACACTGGCAACTGCGGCAAGATAAGCCTTGCTGATCTCATGGAAAGTCGTCAACGGCTCTAACCAAATTCTTGCTGATAGTTCTACGGTTTTGCAATTAGAAAACGAGGCAACAGAAAGTTCTCACGATTCTTGCATATTTCTTGGAGATGGAAGAGTACCAGAAGCAGAAGCTCGCTCAGATAAGCACTTTGGTTTCAAATGAACATCATTAAATTCTTCTTTCTTTAGAATAAGATATGGACATTTGGGCTGAGCTATACTTAATCATTTAGTTGTACGTATTGCTCTCAAGTTGACATCTTGATTGGAGGGTCGGCTTTTCCACATTCAACTTAGCTTGCTAATCGGATAGGTTACTGGTGGGGAAATATTTTGGTCTGAGGTAATTGGCTAGAGATTGTCTTGTTTTGTACAGTACCGTTGGGATTGTTCTTTGCAGAAATAGACCTTGGAGTGACTTGGTACTCTGATCTGCGGTTATCCTTTATCCTTATGTCAAGAGTGCGTATTGCTGCCTGCAAAGCATTCTCATACGTACTCCACAGGATTAAAAGTCACACAGGTCAAGGAAAGTTGATAGCTCGCCTTTGAAGATTTCGAGATCACTTGTATGCCGTCGGGAGGAGGGAGAAGAAGCCTGCAAAAGAGTGAGCTGGGCCTGGGAAAAAATCGCGGCGTCATACTTTTCATTAATTTGCAGTGATTTACATTACAAGTTCACGACCAATACATATACAAATCATGAGCCGAATCCAATGCTTTCTCAATGAGTAGAGCCTAATGGATGAGGAGTTTTCACTTCCCGGGGACTAAGTTGGTGGCGTAGGCCCAGGCGTTGCTGTTGACGGGATCGGCCTAGTGGTCTGCCAAGTTCTCCAAGGGGCCCTTCCCTGTAACGATGGCCTGGACGAAGAACCCGAACATCGAGATCATGGCGAGCCTGCCATTCTTGATCTCCTTCACCTTGAGCTCGGCAAATGCCTCGGGGTCATTGACAAGGCCCAGAGGATCGAAGCTTCCTCCTGGGTAGAGCAGATCCGTGACCTCGCCGAGGGGCCCGCCGGCGATTCTGTAGCCCTCCACAGCGCCCATGAGGATCACTTAAGTGGCCGAGATGGCAAGAATGCTCTGGGCGTGGATCAGGCTGGGGTTCCCGAGGTAGTCGAGGCCGCCCTCACTGAAGGTCTGGGCGCCGGCCTTGAACCACACTGCCTCGCCGAACTTCACTGCGTTGCGGGCGAGGAGCTCGGGGAAGACGCAGCCAAGGGCCCCAAGCATGGCCCACCACCGTGGATCACCTCGAGCTCGCGATTCTTGGCGAACGTCTCCGGGTCAGCCGAGAGTCCGGCTGTGTCCCACCCATAGTCGCCGGGGAACTCATCGGTGAGGTAGCTCGGGGGCTCGCCGGACAACCGGCCTAGGTACCTGACTCTGTCGGGGCCATACCACGGGCTGCCGGAGGAGACAGACTTGCCACCTGTCTTCCTCATGCTGACGCTGCCGTTTCCTAGGACCTGGGGCACAGATGGGGGGAGCTTGATCGCCTTGCCGCCGAACGAAGGGGAGGGGAGGGCCATGGTTGAGGCGGCCATTTCCGGGTTTGGGCCTCACAGGGCTTTCTCGGGCTGTGAGATAGATGAGAGTGGTGGCGGAGTAGCGTGAGCTCGGGCCGGTAAAAAAAGCGGTTGCGGGCTAAGATTGTTATCCTTCCATGTCCGTCACTTTCATCCCATTGGGAGTCGAAGATCCAATCGACGCCCACCTTCATCCACGTGTCAGGATGTGATTCGCGGCTCTTGCAGCTCAGACCTCGGGCACCTGCGGGTGTGGGTGGATCATTTTTGTTATGTCTGCTACATCTGCGAGACTGCCATTGCAATCCACGGCCACTTTTATTTAATTTTTCTTTTTCCTTTTTTATTTCAATGTAGTGTATTTTTCATTTTTATTCTTGTTTTTCCATGAAGCAGCAACGGACTGGAGAATTTGAAAACGGTACAGCTTTCGATGCTAGCACGAGGACAACGTGACTTCTAGGCCTACTGTCAGGGTGCAGGAGGAGGAGAGAGATCTCTGAGGTGCGCTGTGCTCGTTAGTACGATCTCAAACTGGAAACAGTATGAAGTGAAGTCTCCGTCTCAAATCTTCAGCCATAAGGACCGAGAGATGGCGAACCAATCTCCTTCAAGTTCAACCGCGGTGGCTCTCCTCCTCCTCCTCCTCCAGTGTTCTCTCATAACCTCCGCCGCCGGAGCAAATCGAGGACGGACACTACTGGGTTTCTTCTACACGAGGACTAGGGGGAGGTGCACTCCCCTGTACTGGAGCAGCATCAGAGAGCACTGGCCCAAGATGGTTCCCCCCGCATCAACGGTGTGGAAGGCATTCGGATCGAGGGCTTTAGAGCAGCGGTACGGATCTGGCGTGACCCTGCTGGCATCGGTGGCGGGGAGTAGCACGGAGGAGAACGCCTTCAGTGGGCTGCTGAAGCAGGGGACTGCAGCGCTGCTCAACTCGTATGCTCGGAAAGGGTACCCTTACAGGGCTTGGGAGGTGAAGAGTCTGGTGATAGGGGCGTCTGTGTCAAAGGAGGCTGCCATTGCTCAAGCTCGGCTCTTCGCTATCGCCAACGAAGCCTGTGATTAGCAAACGTGACTTCTCTGCTCTCTCTCTCTCTCCTTCTTCTTTTGAATGCTAAAGATCATTGGCAGAAAGTTCCGGCCTTTTGAAATGCCAACTCCCAATTCTGTTGTTTATGGAACCAATTTGGTTCTTGACATAGAAAGCTTAATATATTGTTAGCACTCCTCTTCCTCCGCCTGAGATAAGCTGAGCTGGCTTTCTTTAAACTTCGATCTTCGGCAAGTGATTGATCTGAGGAAACCTAGTCATCCAAATCTGAGTGCTGGCCATCTTTATGACACCATAAAATGTAAATTTGAAGGAAAAGATGCAATTCCAAAAGAAGGGAAAGGAGAGAGACCTGATCCTGGGATGGCTTAGATGTTGCTATTTAGCAGTCCAGAACTGAAATCGATTCGCATTTACTGACCCACTACTCTATCCGATGAAAGCTACTGTTCCTGGCTCCACCACTTTTCAGCCGATTGCTTGGTTGCTCGGTTGCCACCACCACGCCGCCGTTCTCAGACATTAACTGTTTCAAGAAAAAAAAAAACACAAACATACTTTTTGCTTCTTGGTAACATACAGCTTCACACAAATAAAGGAGATGACCACAGTAAGTTCGGCATGAGTTATCAAGACATTGTAATCTGCAAGTAAAACTTAAGATAAAATCAAAACCCAACAGATCAAATCAACCATGACAAACATGTAAATTCAGAGGCATATTAAGAGGGAATGACTGGCATAGCATCACAATAAGAAAGAAACCTTCAGCTACCCCTATAACAGTATCTGTCTTAAGTATGCAATTCGCCGTAGTGTAGTTAGTGCTTGCAGTCAGGAAAATTGAGAAAATACAGAAACAATTGAACCCACTACCAGAAAAGACAATCGAAATTATTGAAGGCCATCCATTCTACTGCAAGATATAATTCAATCCAAATATACAGCATATAAGCAGTCCATCCCTAAAATACATCTCAGGCAACGATTTTCCTTCTTTCGTTTGACAAATGACAGAAGTATACCTAATATCATGGGACAAGTTGAATTCAGGCTAGGAAAATGGATATTTTTCATTACACATAAAAGCTCCAAACCAAGCATGTAAAGATCGTGATTTGATGCCAGGACACAAGCAGTAGGCACCAGAATGTAGCACTGATAGGCAATGCATATGCAACTAAATGGACAAAATTAACATTCTTTAATACTAAGAAGTAGAACATTTCAGTTGATGGACCAAATCCTGAAAATTATAAAAAAGAAGGGGGGAAAGCGTTCTTCTCCTCAAACCCTTTTGAAACCTTTACTATTTGGTTCTTCGCTCTTCATCACTACTCAAAAACATTCTCCTTGATATAGAAATTGATGACCACAACCTCCGAGAATCCGGCATCTCAAACCAAGACAAGATTAAACGGTACTAACATATCTATCAACAAAAAGATCACATAAAAAGTTGCAGCTTTGGCAGAAACAGAGACAAATGAACTGAAACCATGACCAAAGTGACATGATAACGAAATCCTAAACGATACTTCGGATTAAAGGGAGAAATTACAGCGTAAAGTAAAACAGCCATACATATGAATGGAAATACACACATTGATAATCTCAATGAATTAACATTCTAAGGCCTAAAGCAAGAAATTTGTCATAGAGGAATGAAAGTCAGGTTTCCTTCAGAACATCAATTTCAATTGGCACTTCAGAGAACATAGAAAGACGTACTACAAGACTGCTCAAACAAACGCAAGAGGAAAAGGGACGAGAGAAGATGATGATGTTGTTGATTAGAGGAATATAAATACTCTTCGGCAGTTGCCCTGAAAGCAGCGGTGCAGGGAGCTGGAGCTCAGGAAGAAAGGGAGAAGGAGATGAATTGAAGCTTTCTTCGCCACCTTTGTGAGCTCCCCTTCTCGACCCGGCTCGCCTTCCAGAAGGCTTCGGCTTGAGGTGACTGATATCAGAACGGGTGGAGGCCTGGAGCCTGGAGTGGGGAACGACGCTGTTGCCACGTGCCACGTCTATTCCACTGTTTCGAGAAATCACACAACTTCGCCCGCATTTAACAACTTTGCACTTGAGCCCACATAAATTTTGACAAAAGGACCAGTGTTTAACATTTTGCCACATTTGATCCACATAATTTTTCTGTTAATTCTTATCCTCAATCCTTATGGGTCTATCCGGTTTTGATTATATTTGTATAAAAAGGCTGACAAGGCTTTTTTAGATAATTCTTTTTGCAATTTGAAATTTATTTTCAAAACATTTAAAAATAACAATAGCCCTTCTTAAGATAAATATACTTCAAAAGGATGAAAACTAAGCAGATCCAAAACGTTAAAGGATAAGAATTGATCCGGGAAGAAGTTTCGGGGCAAGTTTATGAGGTTTCAAAGAATAGGTACCAAAAATAGACTGAACTTAGAGTCACGTGCTGGGCACGCGGCATGTTCCCGCCAAAACGGAGGCGCACTCCCCATTGTCCCGCCAAAGCCGAAGCGTAATATCAATCAACAGAGAAGAAAGCCATTAGCCGCCGTCTACCAAGGAGAAGGGTCCTCCCCCGCTCTCTCTGTCGCCGGATTTCTTCCTAGTCGGAGCAATGGAAATCAGCGACCGAGACCGACAAGACCGCAAGCGAGAGCTCCTCGCTTTCCTTGAGAATGATGTAACTTCCTCCCCCTTATATCCTCTCTCTTCTCCGCCCAAAATTTACCTGAAATCATTGAGCTTTAAATCTTTTTGACCGTTCACTGGAGCATGGGTTGAAATGATGCTTTCGATCAATAAAATTGTAGGTGGGGAGAATGTACATGGACGATATCAAGACCATGATCAATCACAAGCGCCGCCGCCTCGTTGTCGACATCTCTGATCTCCACTCCTTCGGCAACTTGGCCTCTAAGTCAGTCCTTCCTCTGTCGTTCGAGTAATCTGTTCCATGGTTTGGAAACTAAGTAGTTATTAGTTGCAAGTATTTCTCATTGCCTGCTTGGAGACTCATCATTTTGAATCTTTTTGTCATATGAAAATCTGTTTGTTCTACAGATTATTTCAAATATGAGCTCCATTTTCTCTTTCTTGTCCTTCTGAGAAGTCAGCTGCTCCAATTTGATGAAGGGCTTTAAAAATTCTGGGCTTTTACATTCTTCCTTTGCATTATCTGCTATAAAAGTGGAGAGATCATATCAACTTATGCGGACGCTTTCTGTCTTTTTTGTTGAAAGCAAATTTGTCATGGATTCATTATTTCCTATTGCTAACTTATTGAATTTTCTGAGTTGTTTTAACTCAAACAATGATTTTTTTTTTCTAATCTGTGGTAAATTGCCTTTATATATTCTGTACAGAATCTTGAGGAAGCCAGGAGATTACATGCAACCTTTCTCTGATGCAGTCACTGATCTAGTCAACAGAATTGACGGGAAGTATCTCAAGGAAGGAGAAAGTGTTAACGTGGGTCTTGAGGGTCCCTTTGTTTCTAGGCGAGTGACACCCCGAGAACTTCTTTCTGAGTTTATTGGCTCCTTGGTCTGCGTGGAGGGAATTGTCACCAAATGTATATTTTTCTCCTTCCTTCTGACATTATTTGGCTGTTGGCTTTCTGTTTCTTCCGTACAATATGGTGATGAATACATTCTTTCCCCTTACTGCAAGTTTGCAATAAAACAGTCTATATTTCCCCTTACCTTGTAACTTAACTAATTATTAGTGGTTTAATATTCTAAAGAAAACATATGTTTTTCAGGTTCCCTTGTGAGGCCAAAAGTGGTGAAGAGTGTTCACTTCTGCCCTGCAACTGAGAAATTCACCTCCCGAGAATATCGAGACATTACCTCGAACATGGGTTTGCCAACTGGCTCTGTCTATCCCACAAGGGTAATATTAAGTTATCCTGTTGCATTGTCTATTCCGTTTATATGCGAATGAGCCCTTCATGAATCAAATGCATCTCTTCAGGATGAGAATGGCAATTTATTGGTGACTGAATATGGTCTTTGCCAATACAAAGACCATCAGACCCTGTCCATGCAAGAAATGCCTGAAAATTCTGCTCCTGGTCAACTTCCAAGAACTGTGGATGTCATAGTGGAGGATGACTTGGTTGATTCTTGCAAGCCTGGAGATCGCGTGGCTATTGTAGGATTGTACAAAGCAATCCCTGGAAAAAGCAAGGGTAGTGTTAATGGAGTATTTAGGTAAGTCAGATCCTGCAAGTAGATTATTTTGTGTTTCTTCTTTCTTAATCTAGCTGGAACTTGAGCTATAACCGATTTTCTCAATGTAAAGAGTCCAGAACTTAGTAATCTTGTTATGCAGGACTGTCCTCATTGCTAATAATGTCTCCCTTCTTAATAAAGAAGCAAATGCACCAATCTACACTCCTGAAGACTTGAAAAATATAAAAAAGATAGCAGAGAGAGAGGATGTATTCGATCTGCTGGGAAAATCACTTGCACCTTCTATATATGGCCACTCATGGATAAAAAAAGCAGTCATACTATTGATGCTTGGTGGAGTTGAAAAGAATTTAAGCAATGGAACCCACTTAAGAGGGTGAGTAATCCTTTCGCTACGTGGTATCAGTGTTAAGCATTATTGTCTAATTAGATAAGCTCAACTTCATTTTAGTTACTATTGGACGTCTTCCTTATTATAGTGACATAAACATGATGATGGTCGGTGATCCATCTGTTGCTAAATCTCAACTATTACGAGCAATCATGAATATTGCTCCCCTTGCCATATCCACAACTGGTCGGGGTTCTTCTGGAGTTGGTCTGACAGCTGCTGTTACTTCTGATCAAGAAACGGGTAATTTATCTTAGAAAGCAGAGAGATTGTAGGTATGTTTATTGACTTCTAAAAACCCCATTATGTGTTCTCTTTAGGAGAAAGAAGATTAGAAGCGGGTGCCATGGTTCTTGCTGATCGAGGAGTAGTTTGTATTGATGAGTTTGACAAGATGAATGATCAAGATCGGGTGGCTATACATGAAGTCATGGAACAGCAGACTGTGACCATAGCGAAAGCTGGTATTCATGCATCTTTGAATGCTAGATGCAGTGTGGTGGCTGCTGCAAATCCTATATATGGAACTGTAAGAGTTGCATTCTTTGTTGTCAGATCTCAGCTATTTTCCTTTTAATCTTTGTGAAGTTTGCTCTGATTGATTGGATTTAATTGTGATCTCCAGTATGATCGATCATTGACTCCAACCAAGAACATTGGGCTCCCAGACTCTCTTCTTTCTCGTTTTGATCTTCTATTCATTGTGCTGGATCAAATGGACCCCGATGTTGACCGGCAGATATCTGATCATGTCTTGCGCATGCATCGATATCGTTCTGCATTTGATGAAGGTGCACATGCTGAAATTTTTATGAAGTAAAACTTGTCACTGGATTTATTCATAGAGCTGCAGCTGAATTCTCTCTATGAATGTAGGCAACTTTGACGGAAGTTCAAGATATGGAAGGGAAGATGACGCTAATGATGATTCATCTGTCTTTGTCAAGTATAATAGAATGCTGCATGGAATGAGAAAAGGAAGGGGTCAGAAACAGGATACACTTACTATCAAGTTCCTCAAGAAGTATATTCACTATGCTAAGCACAGGATTCAGCCTGAGCTGACTGATGAGGTTCGATGTTTATTTTTGTTGCATAAAGTTATCCAAGTCCCCACAAGTTTCACTAGGCATCCATCTGGATCTTGTCACCTCAAAAGTAGAAAGGTTCATACTTGTACGTCCCTTATGGTTCCACTAACAATTAGTTTCTCACTTTGTGTTTTATAGGCATCTGAACACATAGCAACTGCATATGCAGAGCTCCGGAATGGAAGTTCAAGTGCACAGGTTGATGTTTTTAACTTAATAAAAAGCTTGTCTTGATGCAAAAATATACTTCTCCTTTTACATTGAACATGATTTCTTTGTTCTTGTAGACTGGAGGAACACTTCCTATTACTGCTAGAACTTTAGAAACCATTATTCGTCTCTCAACTGCTCATGCAAAGCTGAAGCTGAGTAGAAAGGTAAGTCCACTGTGTTGGTCATTTCCTCCTAAACTTGGTTACTTCTATCAACTAAAATTTCAAACAATAATCTCTGCTACTTTATGCTGACAGGTGACAAAATCTGATGTAGAGGCTGCACTCAAAGTATTAAATTTTGCAATTTATCACAAAGAATTGACGGATATGGAAGAGCGTGAGCAGGAAAGGCTGAGAGAAACTGTGAGTAAGACCCGAGCTGGTCACCCCTCTGATGGAAATGGAGCATCACGTAGTATTCCTACCAACGGATCAGGGTAATAATATTATGATCCCATGTACTTTATTATCTTTTATGTCTGGTTATTGCGGAGCATTTTTGGTGTTTGCATAGAGATATACTTGCTCTCCAGTTGATGAGACTTGTATGACGTTGCTTTCCATTGACTTGCTAAACATCAGTCTTTGTAGTGAGGACAATATTCCATTTTGTGGTTGGTAGCAGCTCCACGATTCTATAGAAGATTAACATTATTCTGCATTGATTTGTTTTTATCTGTTTCCTTAGTTCAACCGATGCCATGGACTTGGATGAACCCCCAGCCGGAGAATCTGCTAGCGTCCTCTCTCAAGAAAGGTCAAGTTCTTGGAAATTAAACTTGTAGTGGTTCACTTCGCCTCATGCTTTAATGGCCCAGG
Organism: Sonneratia alba; assembly: GCA_900174645.1. Lineage (NCBI taxonomy): Eukaryota > Viridiplantae > Streptophyta > Magnoliopsida > Myrtales > Lythraceae > Sonneratia > Sonneratia alba. The sequence goes on along the minus strand of FWPY01000091.1, from coordinate 7,538,792 downwards.
AATAAATAATTAGGCCCCTTATTCTGACTTTGCAGGGTGGATGCATTTAACACCATATTTGGCCAGCATATGCGAGCAAACCGGTTGGACATTATTTCAGTTGCAGACATAGAGAGGATCGTCAACAATGTTTCAGCCACTCATTACTCAACGGAGCAGATAACGTCGCTTTTGGAGGTGAAAGCCCTATTATGTATACTTATATTCAACATTTATATATTGCTCGTACAATCTTGTCAGAATAGATAATCATTCGGAGCAAAATCTGTTTGTAACAATTAATTTGCTGCTCCTTAATTCTGTGTTCTTGTAGAAAATGCCTCTTCATGACAGTTTTCTTCCCCTGTTGGTTTCAGAAATTGCAAGATGATAACCGAGTAATGATTGCGGGGGACACAGTGCATATGATTAGTTGAGTTTCGGGATGCGCGTCCGCAGCGGTGACATTCAAATCTCACCGGTATACTGCAGAAGTAACTCCCAGACTTGTCTCTGCTCTAGTTATCTGTCATGTACCTCCTCTAGAAGGGGGGGGATCAATATGAAAAAACTGGGACATTTGCTTGTAAGTTGCAACTCACCCCTTCAGTAATTTAGACATGAGATTATCGGACTTATTTACGCATTCCTCACAAGTTCCCCAGCAACGAAAGAGACTATCACGAGATGTAAGCTAACCATCATGATCCCATTTGAGTGGGTTCTTGCTTTTCATTTGCGTTCAATTAACTAGACATTGTTCGCGTGTTTTTTCATTGAACGTAGATGTTCATGTCATTCGGCACAGCATTTAATCATGGTGGACTAAGATTGGTCGGGAAATTTTGACCCAAGAAATGCTGAAAGTTGCAAAAATAAATGCTCATCGCGCAGTAAGTTTAAAAATCCTGGAGAGCATTGAATTGCTGAAATTCTATCTAGATGACTCGGGTTTGCTTTCGGTATGACTGATTGATCTATCTGGAAGAGATATATAGGTATACTTGTAAAATCCCATATTCCTCACCGACTACTGGGGCAGAGCCCAAAACGTGTCATAGGATAATTATCAGGTCAATAACTCGACGACTAATCGGATTTTTCTTCAATGACCTTTTAAACCAGAAGGCTTGCTCTCAAAGCGACATGCGATGAATCCATGCTCTCCTGCGACCTGAAGTCTAAAGAAACTACTGAAAAAGTTAAACTGCAGAAAGATTTTCAAAAGTCATCAAGATGCCCTTCTTGCAGCACGGAGGCGGATGTCCCTGGACCCTACAATTAACGTTACCTTATGAGAATCAATCATTCTATGGTCCTTTTTCCACAGATTTTCTAAGCGCACGTTCCAATTTACCAGCTCTAATCAAATCATACCGTGCAAGAAACGTCTCACTGAGGCAAGCTATAGTTCAGCATAAAGATGCCTAGGAGCAACGTGGACCAGGGAAACAGCAAATCAACCACATGAAGAAGCTTTACTATCGTCACTGGACAAAACGAAGCCCAAGTATCATTTATTATCAACCACTACACAATGGATTTCCTTCTTTAATTTTGGGGTGCTGGGGTGGGGGGGTAGTGAAGCATAATAGCAAATTTAGGCAGGCACTGAAGCAAGTACCAACTGATTTGAAAAGAGAAACTAACGACGCTTCTTTCCTGTTGCAGCTTCCCAAGCCTGTAAGATGTATTTTACTATGTCCCCCACACCGAGGCCATGCTTGACCTGCTCGTATTACAATACACACATTCAGTAGACTGCAAAGTCATTCTGAGATGGAGGGATGAAATGACAACGAAATGCAAATCCGAAAGTGCATAAAATATCCCATTATCTCATGCTGTGACGTTTCCGCTCCCAGCATCCAGGGACCGTGTCGTGATAATCCTATCTTCCGAGTACTGAAGAGAAAGCAGCACTAGTTGCTATTCCTTCTAAATATATATATATATATATATATATATCCTGTGATTTTGATGCTAAGATGTTTCTTCTCCCAGCATTCAGGGAACATGCTCTAATAATTCTTGCAAAGATTTTGTGCGCATCCGAAGAGGAAAAGACAATTGGTTGCTTTCAACTTTAGCAAATTAAGCATGCAAGAGAGAAGAAATCAATTTGATGGACCTGTGCAAAGACGAAAGGACCTCCATCTCGCATACGAAGGGCATCTCGTTCCATGACCGCCAAGTCAGCTCCAACAGCCGGAGCAAGGTCGGTTTTGTTTATCACCTATGAAGGTAGAGAACAAAGTAAGGGGTTGCATCCAACTTTTGGCCCAACATATCCATTTAGCTTATCAGATTGGCATTAAGGAAGCTTGAGACAAAAGATGGTAAAATTTTAAATACGTACAAGAAGATCAGCTTGAGTGATCCCAGGGCCTCCTTTTCGAGGTATTTTATCACCACCAGACACATCGATTATATATATTATGTAGTCTGCCAGCTCTCTGCTGAAGTTCGCAGCTAAGTTGTCTGCGCTAATTGAAACACCCATTTTGGTAAATGCTTGAAAGCAAGTAATTCGAGATTAGAAGTATGAGCTAAAATCACTTCACCTCCTCCCGATTCACAAAGCAATAAGTCTGCCTTGTACAAGTTCGAGAGCTCCTCAAGAGGGCCAAGGTTAATGCTGATGTCTTCACGAATGGCAGCATGAGGGCATCCTCCAGTCTCAACAGCGCGTATTCTTTCCTCAGGGAGTGCTCCGTGTTTCACCAAGAACTCTCCATCTTCTTTTGTGAATATGTCATTCGTTACCTTAAAAAATGAAACACAAACACTCTTATTACTTTTTTTCACAAGCCATCAAAGTAGAACTACATTTCATAAGCAGCAGAAAATGGATCAGGAACTCTGTGCAGCAAATGCAATCAGTCTGCAGACCGGACAACAATTTATTGTTATCATTATTTGTATTTTTTATGAATTATTTGTAATGTAATAATACCAATCAAAAATAGGTTTCTCAAAGATACAGAGGTCCTGATCTAGTGAAGACATACCCATTCGGCCTAAGTCATGTGCATCCTCATTCCTATCACTACATATCCAATGAAATTTGACCTCATCAAAGCATGAGAGTAACTGCCTGATATTACAAAGCAATTTTACAATTTCCCAAGGAACATCATTACCAGTATTTATAGAGTAAATAAGACCTAAGGAATCAGACATAACAAAGCCATTCTTGATTAATGCTCACAGCAAAGGTGGCAATAATTCAAATAGGCTTGCATCTGGATTCAACTGCAAAGGAGCCTCTTTCATATACGGTCAGTCAACCCTTTAATTCTTTTCACTCCTAACTAAAACGCCTCAAATTTGAGCTCCATAGAATACGAACAAAAACCAGTGACCGAAATTCCAGCTACTAAAAAAATCAAAAGGTTACAGTATAGAATTCACAAGACGATGATGATGATGCTTACTGCAGCAAGACTGTACTTATCTCTCAAGAATTGGCACAGGGCAAGCATCAAAGCTGTTTTCCTGAGAATTGTCAAGGAAAAAAAGATCTGTAAGCACCTAAATGATCAGTATCAATAGGAGAAAATGCCATGAGTGAACGAAAAAGAAACACTCACTTTTACTAAAAGCTGATTGTACCAAATAGCGATCTACTAAATATGATATATAATTGTCTTATTTTTCAGCAGCAAAATTAGCCCATCATGCAGGTCTCAGGTATAGATAAAGGAAATCGAAATAGTAATTGAAAACATGGATCACCCGGAAAAAAGGATAGATATATATATATATATATCGATCAAATGAATTCCTCTTTTCTTTTTGTCCTTCCAGATGATAACGTATTCGACTGGAAGCAGATATTATTCCTGAATAACTCCTGTAAACAGGATATACAAAAAGGCTAAAAGGCAAGAAAACGCGGACACGACAAAGACAGGGCTAGCGGCAAAGACGACCGGACGTACGACTTATCGGGGGTACTAACGGATTCAATCAGAGAGAGAAAGCTAGAAAGCACTCAAAAGCAGAAGAAATACTGGATACGGATGAAAGTAAATGAGTACCCGGTACCGACAGGACCACCGATACCGACAGTGAAGGCCCTCTCGCTGAAGTCTCGGGAAAGGAGAGGGGGAGCCCTCTTGCTGAAGAATCCCGGCGAGTAGATGGGCTCATGGGAGTGAGGTGCGAGCCCGTCGTGGCTGTGGTACACCCTGCCGTCGGGGCCCACCCACGAGGTCGCGCCAGCGTCCCCGTGGCTGTGGTCATGGTCGTGGTCGTGGTCGTGGTCGTGGCTATGGTCATGGTGGTGATGGAGATGATAGTCCTCTGAGGAAGCCATTGATTCCCTTTGGAGCAGCAGAGAGGAAATCGAAGACTTCACTGCCTGATCTTACCCCCAGAGTTTGGATCATTCCAATAGGGGGATGGATGATAATGATGATGCATCTGGACTGGGAGAGCTTGTAGGGGCCTCCGTGCCCATTAAAATTGGGCCTGCTCCATCTGATTTTATCGAGTTGTGATGGGCTACCCCCATTTTAATTACTCATCCCTCAATCCCTTCGGTTTAGGTATTGCAATTGCAAGCACGGCAAGATGACAGGCTAGAGCTTTTCGAACTAATCCCGAGAGAGAGTCGCCAGTCTAATCGAGCTCCTGCACCATAGCATGTGCTTAAATTCATTTTCTCAAGAGAAATTCTGCACATTCATAATTACATACTATACGTGAATGCAAACACAAGCATGTGGTTCTTCAAACCTGTATTGGAGAAGAAGAACATCGGTGTTAAGATTGATGGGAGCGGGTTGAAAATTGGTGAGCTCTTGTCTGGACAGATTACTTGATCTGATGGTGTTCACCTATGTTATTCTTTTCTTTGTAACTTGGTTTTCTCGGGTGGCATGGGATGTGATGATCGACAACAAAAATTCGCCCGGATAGTCTCTCCATGATCATCTTATCTCGTAGCCTCCAACACTTGAGCAAGTCATTGTGCTCGAATGAATCAATGATCGAATAAATGGATCAGTGAGTGAGAGATAATTAGAAGGAAGAGGAAGAACGTGGGGTGGAGTGGCTCTTCGTATACTCGTCTCTCCGCAACTCAATAACACCTGACCCTTGATGAGGGTAAATGGTAAGTCGTTGGTGCTGATGCAGTGGGGAAGTAATTCCACTGACCGGGCTGAATTTGCACTGGGATTTGACGCCATAATCTGAACCAATTACCAGGATGCGATACAGTAACATATAAACAAGTATGCTTCATTAATCTTACGAGTCCGTACATCATCATTGACAATGATAATCCATAAGGCCTGCCGATCATCCTGGGCCCTTTCCAAGCCCGGCCCGATTGATCAATGGGCTCACGTAATTGTCCGGCCCATCCAGCAAAGTAAGAGTCTCTGGCCACAATCCTGCGCCCAAGGTTCACTACAAACTAATAATCGAAATCATAATTATAAGGAAAAATTAACAATTTCCTCTCCCATAAGACAACTTCTTACCTATCCTTAAACTCATATTTACATTCGGTCTGTCGTTTTTGTGATCGTAAGTTTATATTTGTTCTCGAACTTGAACGATGTGGCTTGGCATCGGGACTACCGCCCAAAGGCTTGAGGAGATGCTTAGACCAATATCCGACTACTTCATTGGCTGGGCAAGGCTCGACAACCCCCTTTAATTTGTGGGTATTGCTTGGGTTCAAGGTAACGTATTACTGTACATTTTATGTCACAAGATTTGGCCGAAAACTTATTGTGATCTAAAATTAAATTTAGCCAGCGGATTTGGGATGTAAAATTTACATCTGTATGCATAAACAACGAGAACTGTTCAATGGAGTCGGGTAATTTCTCGGTCTCCCCGGAGTCTGAAGTATTATTTTTTTTCTTGGTGATGAATGACTAGTCACATATCCATTCACATAAAGTTTTTTTGTTTTTTTTGTTTTTATTTTTCTGGGGAAGAGAGCCTCTCTGGCATCCACGTTCTGAGAGCCATCGAGGAGGACACCTTCTGCGTTTCCAGTGGACATCAACTCACAGGCAGATGGATCCCCGTAAGCCACATTCTGCTCAGCGAGGCATCGAAACTCGAAAGTTTGAGCGGTTGCTGCTGCTGCTGCTGTTGTGTCAATGCCATGCTTCTCTTCGGGAAGAAGGAACACAAGCTGTCGGACAGAGAACACACACAGAGAGAGGAGATAGAGAAAAGGAGGAGGGGGCGGGCGGAGAGAGAGAGAGAGACAGACAGACAGACAGGGGAGAGTGTGTGTGACCCGCAGTCTGCAGAATCCACGAGCCGCAGATGATGTGGGAGGGCATCAGTAGAGGAAACGGAGTTGGCAATATCGGCCGCTCAGATGGGTTCCGTCGTGCCATGTCCGACTGTCCCATGCAGAGCAGTCCCCCCGGGCCTGTCTACCAGTCAGCACGATCAGGATCTGTGCACCGACTCTTACAAATGGGACTCTCCATTATGTATTTTTCCATGTACATAGAATCCATAAATTAATTAATAGATTGTAATCGATTGAATTTGGATTATGAGTTGACCTACTACTAAACAGTAACACTCATCAATTTATTTCATTCATGACAAATAAACCAACCGAAGATCTCATTCAAAAAATATGTATATTCCATATCTTCCGCACCAACCCGGCCGGTTATGTATTGTTGATTGCTTAATTGCTTTTGTGCCTTTTCACCATGAATACTTAGCTGCTTGTTTTTATGAATAATTTAATATGGCCATTTATCTTTTCCTTGATTGACCTATATTGGTGCACGGCGTGTAATTTTTATATGCCATAACCTACCACGATATCTCATGACATAATTAATTATATTCAATTAAAAAATATATTAACTTATTTCACTAATAATCGTATATATTATTATTTTAATTTACCGTATAAAAATATATTAAATTATATTTGTTATATTTAATCATATTATTATTATTATTATTATTATACGCACCAATTTTACACTTACATAACTTACATATTTAAATGTATTTAATTTATATGAATTAATCATATATATTATATATTGAGAAATTTTTATTTGAACTATTTGGGGGGACTACTCTCTTAAACATGACTGGATGCATCACGTGGGTCTCTTCTCTATCTCCTCCATTCCGCGACGGAAAGCAGAGCAGATTCTGCACATTTGGAGTTGTCAATCTCCGAATCCCAATTTACTCTATCCATATCTACATGTACGAAATTCATTAATTATATAAATGCATATATCATTATCTCCATCCACTGCCAAATGTGAGAAGGCACACAGACAGAGAGGGGGAGTTGTCAGCCTGAGTCAAATACCAACGCTTCTTCCATCTGGGAGCCGGATGCGCAGCTCACACATTCTAATGCATGCATGTCTCTGTGTGTGGGTGGAGGTTTGGTGCAACGCCGCGTACAATTCAACTTCGAGTTGAACTGTTTCGAATGCAGTCCCCGAGAGGTTGCGTGGCATTGGAGAGCATAAGCTTGGAGGGGCGAAAAATGGAAAATCTCTCAATAGCCTAATAATATCTAATTAAATTAGAGAGATTAAGGTATTTTGTTTCTTAATACGTATAAATGTTATGAATAATTACGATTCGATGATTTTTAGATATCAATTAATATACATGTATATGTAAAGGAGATTTTAGGAATAGAATAAAATTTAACAAAAATACAAATTGTGGAGGCTTTGATCTCAATCCTTTTTCTTTCTTTCTCTTTTTATGAAAAAGCTAAAAAATGATTTCGGAAGGATGTGGAAACAAAGAGTTGGCGGGGAATAGATAACCGAAAGCGGGGGATTTCGATGGCTATATCAATACCAAGAATTTATAGATTAGTATAACTATAATAGAATTAAAAAATTGTGAACAAAAATATAAATTTTATTAGGGATAATTTTAAAAATAATTATAAGTTTATAAGGCTTTTATAAATTAAAAAAAATTAGGAATCTCAAAAAACTTCTGAAAATTCAACAAAGACGTAATAATTGCAATTTTTAATTACAAAATCATAGGAAAATATAATTTAAATAATAAAAATTAAAGATAAAACTAAGGAAATATGTATATTATAAATATTTAAATCATGAAGGTTTTAGAGAATTATGGGTAAGAATATAATTAGTAAAACAACTTTTGTATTAAAATTAATTCCGTCGGTATTAAATAGAAAATTGATGATAACCATTCATTCTCGTTCCATCATCAAATTTCTCAACATTCTTGTGTGCCAAACGGGATTTGAAAAGAGAATAAACTCCACAGAACGTGCTGCTATCGTGTAGAGGAAAACTGTCCAGTTCATGCAGGAGCATCGATATTCACTTTGGAAGTCACCATCCCCACCTTGCAACTGAAACATGGATTCACTCTTACGTGCAACAATGAAAAAGATCGGAGTCCTCTAGCATCCTGTAAGGCCTCCGGGTCTGTGTGCATACTCTTGTCGTGTGAGTGGTTGACTCTTACTGCATTATAATAGGCCGCAATTACCCACCAAATGTTATTATTACTCACAGAGGTTAGAGTGCACATTCTCAACATTATCTTCAAATATTCTTTTCGAATATGCTGTTATCGATAATATATAAGTAACCGCAATGATTTAATATTCACCGCCGACTTCCCTTTCACTTTTATTTTCTCCGGGACAAGTTTTGATTGGAGAAACCTGTCGACTAAAGAATAGAACGAGATATGGTATTTTAGATGGAGGGATACCGAATACACTTACACACTGATCCGTCTGATCATTTAACCATTTTTATTTATGGTGATGATGCCAAGTTACATTAATTAACACACCAACGGAAAAGGGCAAAAAGAAAAAAGAAAAAGAAAAAAAAACTCTTCCTATAGTCGTTGTCCCACTTTTCGCAGACATACAAATTACATAAATCAAAGTGCCACTTGAGGGCAACTCTACATCCACGTTATATACAATATTATACAGTCGCCAAAGGAAGCTGATTTTCTTTTCGATTACATAAAAAAAAAATTTATAAATTTAGAAAGGGACCATAGAATAGATGAATAAATAAAGGAGTATGATAAGTTGCATAATAAAAAATGAACCTTCATATTTTTGGTTATTTAGATTAAAGGTAACGTTACTGCACTAGAACTTATTTTTCGAGGAAGCTAAATTTGTTCTATATAAATAATCGATCGAGTGCAACAAACGGAGAGGAAATTCTCAACCTCTCATCAGGACCTCTCTACATGTGCTATTATCGATCATAGTTCTGATGATAAGCCGGAATTCGATTAATTGGAAAATTTCCAGCGTCTAAATCTGAATATCATTAACCAAATAAACAAGTGAGTGTGACTTGCGTAGGGCGCACAGACCTTGTGCTCCCCCTTTTCTGGCAATCCTGGCGACGAGATTGCGGATTTTTGCAGCCTGCTCCATTCTGTTTTATATGAAGACACGTTTTCAATATATTCATTCATCGAATATGAGTCGACCCGTGTGAGAAAACCCACGTAAAATAATAATTTATTTAGCATTGTTTAATGGTTTTAAGGATATTTAATATGTCGGTGCTCGTGAAAAGGAATAATATAGAAAAATGGCATTAAGATAGATTATCACTACCAAAGTCCAGATGGCTCATAGGAGGACTTGGACTGCCATATATTCGCATCTGTAGCCATCCTTTTTTTTTTTTTTCCCTTTTGGACAGATCATCTGTAGTCATGTAATTATGTGTTTTTTTAGTATTAATTTATTCAGGAAGAATATTCCAATTAAAAAATAAGGTGGTAGATGGATAGTAGAATAAAAAAAAATATAAGATTGTATGTAAATTGAATGACCTATTATTGAAGTTTTTTTATAAACCAACCGTTATTCAAAAGTCATTTAATTCGAATTAATTCTACTCGAATCGGGTCAGTTCACTGAGGGGTTTAATATCTCTCGATTAATTTTTTTTTACAAAACTTGAATAATAATATCGTATTTTAGGAAAACAATGTTAAATAATCTTAGTTAATTTATGTTGATTCCTTCTATTTTTTACTTAATTATATTTATGATATTGTTATATGCATTCTATTATAATAAAAAATTTTCTCAATTTAGTATAATGAGATTTTCTTTAAAAAAAATTGATGGATCATTTTATCGCTTTTTATAATAATACTTCTTCTTCACTATTTTACTAAATTTCTTTACAGATTAATTACATTTTATTCATAAAACCTATTTCATACCAATTCTTTCCTTTTTCTTCCCCCTCCTACCAATCGCAAAATTATGATTTTTATGCATATGAATCCTGAAAAAAAAGGGTAATTCATTCATTACAACCAGAATCGACATCCAATTAAACCCTAGTATGTCAAATTTACCTGACGTCAGTACCTGAGCCCTCTGCTTATTTAAACCCACGCAAGCCCACAACCGCGAGAGAACGCAACCAAATCTCTCCACATCTCTCTCTCTCTCTCTCTCAAGGAAGTAAAGAGTATATATATCATCATCACCACATATTAATGGTTGTTCTGTCAGAGCCGGTTCTCGACCATTACTCACTCATCAAGAAATGCTCCAGCCCAGCTCCAGCAGATATCGAGATTCCGGTAGTGGATCTCGCTGTGGCTGCTGGAGAGGGCCGGGAGGAGGTCAGGAAAAGGCTGGTGAGGGCTTGCAAGGAGCTGGGGTTCTTCAAGGTGGTGAATCATGGCGTGGGGATGCAGTTGATGGAGCGGGTGGAGGCCGAGGCGGGGAGGTTCTTCGAGCTTCCGCAGGCGGAAAAGGACAGGGCCGGGCCACCCGACCCGCTGGGCTACGGGAGCAAGAGGATTGGGCGGAATGGTGACGTCGGTTGGATCGAATACCTGCTCCTCCACACCAGCCCGGACGTCATCTCCCACAAGTCGCTCGCCGCCTTCAGCATCTCCCCCGATAGCCATACGTTCAGGTAGTTCTCCGTGTAATCTGTAACACTTCACTTCCTACAGGATAAACCTTTATATCATGGCGTAGGACCCACCTCACAACTCCTTACTGTAGCCGCAGAACAATTGTTATTTTTTAATATACATGTATCGTTGTTGATTGAATTTTTCAGGACCACTGTAGAGGAACATATAAAAGCCGTGAAGGGGGTGGCCTGTGAGGTGCTGGAGCTTATTGCGGAGGGGCTGAAGATAGAACCGAGGGATACCCTCAGCTCGATGATAAGGAGCGATAAGAGCGACTCCATGTTCCGACTCAACCACTATCCTCCGTCCCCGCCCGAGCTTCAGCTTCAGCTTCAGCTTCAACTTCAACCCCTGGAAGGCGGTAGCAGCCAGCTTATTGGGTTCGGGGAGCATACAGACCCCCAGCTCATCTCTGTCCTGAGATCAAATGACACCTCAGGGCTCCAGGTATGCCTCCAGGATGGAACCACTTGGGTCTCCGTCCCACCTGACCGCTTCTCCTTCTTCATCAACGTCGGCGACTCCCTGCAGGTATCTAATTTTTCAAAAATTGCCTGATTATAGCCAGGGATTTTAAGCTAAGCCGGCCAAATACTGTATCAAACGGCTACATCTTTTCAATACGGACGGACATTGAAACTTTGAAAGACAACTTTCTGGCAAGACATTAGTCAACCTTTTTGGCATTCAAGTACTGTAGCACATACAAATTTAGTTCAATTCCGACCAACCCGATTGTATATATGCATATGTCTACATATATATGTATAAAACGTGTCTGGTCAATATCACAACTGAGAGGAATCATAAGATAGGGAGAGTTACATGTGATTTCTCTTTCTCAATTGCCAATATACTTCAGAAGAGGAGAAGAATTCATATATTTATACAGATATCATCAGTAAGTATTCCGATTAATTACTTTACTAGCTATAAAGGGGGGCAGCAGCTCATCACCTCATTTATTCTTGTTTATGGTGGTCGATTTGTTTGATTTGCCTTCGCATTTTCAATTGGGTGACCGAGAACTTCTTCGGTTTTGGTAGTCGACTAATGGTATTTGACTTGTACATCATCTCATGTGTTTCGACGTAACTGCAATAGATATTCTAGTTCTGTGGGCTAAATGTCATTATGGAGGCTGATTCAGTGGTTTAATACATCTTTCACCAATCTAAACCCTTGGGTTCATGCGATGAACACAACGCACAAGTTTTATATATTAAAAGGTTCGCATCCTATTAGGCAATATTTAAATATGACTTTCTTTTGGGAGAAAAAAGTGACTGCAATTAGTCCGATCAATTTCGAATACGTGCGTGTGCGCAATCTCAGGTGTTGACAAACGGGAGGTTCAGGAGCGTGAAACACCGGGTTATCGTGGAACCGATGAGATCTCGGGCATCGATGATCTACTTCGCGGGGCCACCTCTGGGCCAGAAGATAGCACCTATGGAGGGACTGATGGAGGAAGGGGAAGAGAGCTTGTACAAGGAGTTCACGTGGTGTGAGTACAAGGAGTCAGCATACAAGTCAAGGCTGGGGGACTACAGGCTCGGTCTTTTCGAGAAAGCTGCTGCAGGCCGATGACGTGGTCAAATTAACGATGATTAGGGTTTTTGACGACGTGACCAACCTGCTATACATCCCCGGGGGGTGGTGGGGGAAAAAAAAGAATTTTCTTTCAATTTCTTTTTCTTTTTAGCCGTGTGTTTAATCTTCGCTCATAATTATATATAGTTTTCTCCCCTCAGATGCTCCCTATAAATGTTGAGGCTATGCCTCCTGCTAATCCGAGTTTATCCTCATCCTCCTCATCCACACAAAATTAATTATCACAGTTAAAATCTATAAATATGATAAATGCGGAGAATGAGAATGAAAAAAAAATTAGATACGTACAAAAAAAATATTAATTACAATAAATAATTACCTATTAATTTCAAAGTCAAAATAACGTATGATCATCCATCTCCATTTTATGGCCAGCAACATTTTACTCATATAATTGTCACTAAAGACGGATCGCAGAATGCCACACTGTGCAAGTAGTTTTGAGATGATTCGGGATGGAGTCCATCTCTGGAGGAGAACCACGAGATGTCCCACAATCCATAGACTATGGCTCTAGGCGCGTAGACTTTTCTCCAGGAAATCTACACGAAGCATGGCTAGGCCACGGCAGCTCTCAATAATTCAACAACAAAAAAATATGTGCAATTAAGTAAAATTTTGTATCATATTATATACATATATGTGTGTACATTTCGAATTCAATGGAAATAGTAGTCTCACTTGCCCCCTTCAAATCCATCCGAAGATCTATTGGATATATATTTTTTTAAAATAAATATGTTAAAAATTCAACATATTTATTTTTTTACAGTTAAATTATATATATTTAAAAATAATTTTATTTATCACATAATCCAGATTCTATAATATATTTAAAATTTAATTTTAATAGTATATTGATATGGATATTATCTACCAATGTAGCATATTGACATAGCAAAAATTTACTAATGTTGTCATGTTCTGTGACATAGTTCTATTAAATAGTATATCAATAAATAATTAAAATTATAATTTTAAATATATTATAAAATTAAATATATAAATAAATAAATTATTTTAAAATATATAAAATTTTCACAATAACTTTATTTTTTTCTTTTCTTTGTAGTCGTCATGCTGATACAGATGGAATCTGCGTGCAATGTATGTCTCTACTCCTAGTGGTGGGGTAAAATAAAAGAACATAGGTCAAAGCCTCGTTTATTACTGAAATTGGTAAAAGAGCGAAATTCCAATCTTTTTTCTGCAGCTGAAAAGACAGTTAAGACCCAGATGGAGCCCTTTCAATTCAGACAAGTCACAGTCAACCGATGGAAATTATGGTAGATCAGAGTCCGTTTTGACCGCCCATCCCAAGTGCCAATGCGACCATTCTTGATATAACTAGGCAAATCCAAGCGTGGCAGTGGGTTTGAAGTGCCATTTGCCCTAACAAACCCTTTAATAGATTGGGCCCGTATGCACGGAATTCCTTTTCCTAACAATATTACAAGCTGAGTACCTCAAGTCTTTGATCAGACTTCCATTCATCATGTAATGACATCCGTGTTGGATTGTTATGCGGACAAGTGAATGTTAATGCTTGATTCAATTGAAAACTGACGCGGTAGAGGGTATCGGATATGAAGATGTCCCACTTATGCATGCGTTCACCTAAAGCAGAGACAACCAATTTAAATCATTTGTTGGATTTTAATTATCTAAATTTGAGACAAGTTAACCTAATGATATCTTTATTTTGTGGATTTTCTACATTGTAAAACTCTAGTACAGGATGGAATTTAGAAATACAAGATGCCTAAACCACCCGAATGAATCCAAGCTTGCTAGGATGGTTCCATTTTGCTTTGTTAATGAGCCCACAGAGTCACGGTCATGCCATTTCCACTCACTTGGGCAATTTCCAATTGGTTGGATCCCATCCAACTATTTTCCACGAGAGCTGAAATATCTTCAGCAAAAGAAAACAGGAAAACAGGGAAATGGAAGATCTGATTAGACCTTAGGGAGGCATCCGTCCAACCCGACCCATATAATGCCTGCTTACGCAAGAGGTTGCGCCGAACGCCTTTTCATTGGACGGCCCTTAATGATCTTCTCATTGGGAGGTCGAGACTTGGTCTAATTGAGTGCATCGTCGTGAATCCTATAGCATCTCCTCTAAATTATTTGCCATCGGCCGGACATGGGGTCGCCGTGTATGCGTACCGAGCTCAGTGACATCGCTATAAAGTTTTGACGCAAATTTTCTCTTGTTTAGTCAATAATCTTGAATGCCCTAATTCACTCTGTAAATTTTAGAATGTTCACGAGGGGAATACAGTGATAAGCACCCACTAATCATGCACGGAGTTGAAAGCTCATCCCCCACAATAAGCTTGAATAGTTTGCCCCTCTTGGACCCGCACAGTGGGTGGCCCCGACAGAGACAGGTAATGGACCCTTCTGCTAGTAGACCTTAGAAAAGTAACTTGTAGTATGCAAAGATCGGTCTAAAACAAAAAAAATAAATAAAGAAATCATATATTCGATCCTTATATTACATTTTGGAGTATTTTTTTTCTTCTTCTATAGCCTACTAAGTCTTCCTGATCTTCTCATAACAAAAGAAATAATTATAATTGCATTTCTTCACAAGTTAATGTCAATGATGTAAGAAGTATGAGATATGACCCCTTCTAATAGCTGATCTTTCAAGCAATTTTGACGTTCTACCCCAAAAATTCTTTTGGCAAACAGGCTCAGAAACAAGTGCGAGGAAGAAGGGAAGGAAAGGTCAAACACAGCCCCCATGTGGAGAATCAAATTTAATGCCTCTTATTCCTAGCTCAATGGTAATGTTATTACACCAAGTCTTGTTTCTGCTCTTGCTCAAACTTTGTTTTCTAATTGAAAAGGAGAGGTTCAAAGAAGAGAGACACTCTTCTACGAAGGTCTCGCATGATGGCCCTTTTTCCTGTCTTGCACGTGCAGACCCATTTCTACGCTACGGCCGTCTTCGTATGATTGTGTCTGCCCGATTACTGCGACATGTAAATGAAGCCAGAGCATCCACCATTGAACCGTCCCTTTCTGGTTTGAAATATATGGCTTCCAATTACTCTTGCCGGGTGCCAGATTCAGAGCACCTCAAATAACATCAAGTGCGACAGCAGATGTTCGGAATCCTTCTAGAAGAGCGCATTTATCCCCGTGCGATTCTCAAGCTTCTTCAGAAGTTTCGAGAGCGTAGTCCTGCTCCTTCTACTCTAACATTACGCTGACCTCCACGTTCATCGTTCGGTTTTTTTGTATCTTTCGTTCTCATGAGATCTTAAAACGTCGGTTTTGTGTACATGAGTACAATTCAGGACTCGATCTCCCTTCAAGGCCTTTGCTGGTGTCTTAGACGAGACACAAACTGTGACCCGCAGTTGTGGGTGTCCTGCATATGAAATCCACTCTCGATTCCTAACGTGATTTCAATAGCGAAGACATTGTTTTATAGGTGCCAGATGCAAACTGTAGGCACCACATGAGATTAAGAACCGACTGTATAATGTACGAGCACACACCTGCCGACTGGCCCAGCAGAAGATCTAATAGATGTGACTGACCCATGTAATGTTTTTGACCTTTTAATGTCAGCAAGCTACGGCTAGACCGGAGCGAGCAAGAAAGCGGTTCACTTCTTCAAGCTCCGCCCCTTATTGAAAACGTTAGCCGCGCCAACATAAATCTAGGAGCTTTCTTGATTATTGATTGAATAAAAGAGCTGTTCCTGTGTAGTTACATAAGAGGTTTAAATTATGACTCATTTGAAAATTCTGTAGTCGTGTAAGGCTGCAAAGTCAACATGTTGGCTGTCGATGCATGCACTTTGCTTCAGACCAGATTCAATTAAAGAAGAATCCACAGACAAGTTGAAAGGAACATATGGTGCCGTGCTCTGAAAATGTCCGTCATTGAGCACATAGAATTCTCTTGCCTCAGTTAGATGCTTCTGAAATCAGATGCCTCTCTTATTTCTTGCCTCAGTTGAACAAGATGCCTGCAATATTCAAAACCATCCATACAGGGGAGCTAAATTCTTATTTCTTGCATTAGTTCCGCTAGTAGTAAAACCACGGAGAGCCGTCACGCGAGTAGCAACAGCTCTTAGAAAACAAGTTGCCGAAGTTAACCAAATTATGGTCATACCTTGTTCAAGCCATTTTGTAGTTCTTCCGCACGCACTTGACACTGCAAACAAGCACGTTAAGACTCCTCCCTCTTGTAGGAATTGCATTCGGCTAATGACCTTGCTTGCACCGTGAAATCGAAGATAAGAAGGGCCAGCCAGTTCCACATGATGCCTGAAAGAAATATCCATCTCCCTCGAGTAAAGTAACTACGAGGTTTCCATTACACAATTGCCTTATGGTACCTGATAAACCATACTGCATCTGTCCATCTCCACCCTACCGGTGAAACAACCGAGAAATTGGCATGCTCGAACCGAGATATATGTCCAGATATACAACAATCTTTATAGCGTGCAGTAGCTCCTTGAGGAGCTACCGTGCGCCTATATTTCTTCAAGCAATGATATAAGCAGGAAGCAGTCAAGATTGAAGGCCGTGAGTTAGAAGCAGAACGGCGAGAGTTCTAATGACGAGAACCCAAGTGCAGGGCTTCTTGGGACCCGACCCAGTGAGATATGAAGCGCACGGAGCCCATCTGATACGTGCGGTATAATTTAGAGATGGCAAGCTCGTTAGCTTGTTTGTATGAGCCTAATGAGCGCCAGCTGGGCCTAAGAAACAAGATGTTTTGCGGACGTCGAACCTGCTATGGTGCCTACCTAATGGTAGGGGGACTTGGGCTTGGTATAATCGGCCTTCTTGAGCCGGATGGCCTGGTTCCTTTTCCCATAAGTAGTAGCAATCCAGCCACTAACTGGATTAATTTCCAAAATTTTGAGTTCAACTTAAAGAGATGATGATGATTTAGGTCTTAGGCTCCAAGTTTGGAGGGCATCCCTCTTTTTTGAGAATTTTTTTTATGAACGGGTGGAATTATATAACCTTTTATATAATAAATTAGATTGGCACATTTGATTTAGACTGATTCAATAATGGTAACTATTTTCCTGATACATGAATTGGGTCTCGTCAGTTACACACTCAAAATTCCGATGGACACTCCACTCGGATCAAATGGATCTTTTAATTTATAAAAAAAAAAGTCAACAAAATATTTATAATTATAGTTTTTGGATATTTAATTATTTTAATTTCTATGTTGTTTTTTTTTCTGATTTATAATTTTGTAATTTCTCCATCTTTCGCTCTCAAGTGGTTCTCTCCAATCTCGATACTTTTTTTTCTTCTACTGCCGAAATTCAATCTGCATTATCTCTGGAAGAGTTTCTATAGCATTTTCGTTTAATTTTCTCTCATATTCAATGCTCTCTTGAGAGTTGAGGCCACCCTTTGATGTCTCACCCCGCTAAGCGCTCCGTCACCAGCGCCAGCTCCTCTTCCTCCCCGTCGTCCGGCAGCGCCGCTGTCACCTGCTCCAGCTCCCCACTCTACTCTCCCATGAAGAAGGCCAGGTCCCAGGCCCCAGTCTCCTGCTCCCTCGACCCCAGCAAGAACGGCCTCCACCATCATCCCCCGGACTTCGATCCTAGCAACGATGACGCCTGTGAGCCCAACGAGCCCAAGCTCGGCGAGGCCGCTGCCGGTCGGAGCGTCGCCGCCAATCTGTCCCGCAAGAAGGCCACCCCTCCGCAGCCCGCGAAGAAGCTTGTTATTAAGCTTGTAAAAGGTACTTTTCGTAGCTCGATTTCGTTTAGGGTTTTCTCCGTACCCTGTTTCAGACATTCAGTGTATTGGATTGGGTAGCGTTACTTGTAGACTCCTGAATTATGCTCAACGATCATCAGATGAGCTCGATATATTGTTGAATTTGCATGGTTTAGGGGGTTTAGCTTGTGGATTGTTGTGGCAATCCAGTTTTATCTCTCCTTTATGTGAGCTTGCGTCAAAATCTGATTTGGGAGGCATTGAGCTTAGTTCAGCCGCTACGTAGAATAAAAGGATGCGATTCAAAGTCCCAAGTGCGAAATGAGCTAATACATGGATTTTGCAGCTCAGACTGTACAAATTAAAGCTCACTAATTTTATCACTGTAGTGTACTTCTACACTGAATATTATGCGGATCTAAGTTATGAGTACACTGATTTGCATGCTGTGTTAAGATCTCCACTTCCCGAATAAGAAAATGCTCAGGTGCCTATGTTGCATAATGCCATGGCTTTGCCAAATGCATTGTCTATATAAGAGCCTTCTTATTTTCCAGTTTCTTCTGCTGTTTAAGTATTTTAGCCTTCTATTTTCTTGTGTCTGGAGTAGCTACCTTTGGTATCTTTTATCAAGATACAATTCATTACCAAATATTTTGCTGTCCAGTGAACGAGGATGTCCTATTTATAGTTTCATATTCTTTTGACTGATGGTCCCCTTTACTTCTCAGTGAGAGTGCGGTAGTGATGTTCCTCTGTCTGGAGATATTAGTAGATTCATGCTTGATCTATAACTTCGTAGCAGATATTGGTTCCTTGGGACTCTCGTTATATTTGATCTGAAACTATTTTTTCCCACTTTCTTCTGGCTATCAGTGACATGTGTACTGGTATTTGCTAGTCAAGTTTGTGTGGTTATAGATGAGACATGAAGGTCCTTTTGCTTGAGTAGTACGCTTGCTGGTAGAGGTACCTAATATGTCTTAGTCTGAACTTTATTTTTATAAAGCTAAGCCGACACTGCCTGCAAATTTTGAGGATGATACATGGGCAAAGCTCAAGTCAGCCATTAAAGCCATCTTTTTGAAGCAACCAGTTTCCTGTGACTTGGAAAATCTCTACCAGGTAGTCAATGATCTTCCCCCTCAAATCACTTGGACTATCTTCAAATTATGACCTTTTAATGCCTTGGATGTAATTGAATACGTGATCTGTAGGCTGTCAATGATCTTTGTCTGCATAAATTGGGTGGCAATCTTTACCAACGGATTGAAAAGGAATGTGAAGAACATATATCAGCAGCTCTACAATCTCTGGTTGGTCAAAGCCCAGATTTGGCAGTTTTTTTATCACTTGTTGAGAGATGCTGGCAGGATCTTTGTGATCAGATGTTGATGATCCGTGGCATAGCCTTGTATCTCGATAGGACATTTGTGAAGCAAACACCAAATGTTCGCTCATTGTGGGACATGGGTTTGCAGCTTTTCCGAAAGCATCTCTCTTTGTGCTTGGAAGTTGAGCACAAAACTGTCACTGGCCTCTTAAGGGTGATTGAAAGGGAAAGGTACAGTTGAACTGCACACTTTCACCCTCTATTATTATGCTCAAATTTCAGAGATGTGAATATAGAACTAAAATTTTCTATTTACTATATGAAGCATCACTCCTTGCATCTCGTTATAGGAAATTTAAGTTCGCATTTGAATGCTCAACCCTAGGTTTAAGTGGTTAATTAGTAGCTACTACTTATGTGTTTATGATGTATAAAGAAATTATCCCTACTTATCCATGCTTCTTCATGATGTATAAAGAAATTATTTCTGTGTTTATGATGTGATACTTTAACGACCTGAATTTATTTGCTACCTTGTATGATTCTTCTTTTACAGCAGCTGAGGATGTCATAGATATTATGATTAAAAAAAACCGTTAGTAACATGTTAGCATGAATTTCTACATGAAATTGACATGAAAGCATGAGAGAACTTCTGAAATAATGCAATAGAGAAGTAAAATTTCAGCACAAATGGCTATGGCTCCTGCATTCCTTCTATAATTTTTACAGGACTACTTGTAAAAGAAGGCGAGACTATCATTAAATGATGTTTTTTAATTGTAATCATAAACCGATAGCATTTTTTAAAAATCTTGATAGGAAATGCTTACCATATATAATGCCTATCTGCATGTGTTAGATCCAACATTCTGCTCCAAAAGTTTTATTGTGTATTTTGGGTTTTCAGGTTAGGTGAATCAGTTGATAGGACTCTGCTCAATCATCTTTTGAAGATGTTTAGTGCTCTTGGGATTTACTTGGAAACCTTTGAGAAGCCATTTCTTGAGTGCACATCTGAATTTTATGGCGCTGAAGGCATGAAATTCATCCAACAGTTGGATGTTCGAGACTATCTGAAGCACGTGGAGGTGCATCATTTCTTTTAACCCTAATAATTGTTCTGACCTTTGGACTTTTACTACTTCCTGTATGAATGTCATCTCGCTATTATATATATATATATATATATATAGAGAGAGAGAGAGAGAGAGAGAGAGAGAGAGAGATGTCATTATACAGATTGTAGCATGGCTTCTCATTAATGGTTGTAGATTTGAGCACAGACAGTCGTGAAACAGACCTAAGCACATGGTATGCATGCAACAAAGTGTCTGAGTCAACTGACTGATTGAGAAAAAATACTTGTATAATATGCCATTTAACATAGCTGCTTTTGGTAAATTGATGGAAAATTTTTGGATACAATGTTCTTATAGGTGAGGTTGCACGAGGAACATGAGAGGTGTTTGCTTTACCTGGATGCAAGTACTAGGAAGCATCTAATTGCGACAACAGAGAGGCAGCTGCTTGAGCGCCATATCCCAGCTATTCTTGATAAGGTGTAAAATTATGATATGTTGTCTGTTTTTCTACTTCTTTCACAGTAAGATTGCATACAATATTTGGCATAGAACATTTCATACTGCCTTATGGCTTTTCTTGTTCCGTTCTAAATCAAGTTGATATACCATAGATAAGTGTAAAATATTTCTTGATCCCTTGCATTGATATCTATCTCTTTCTATTTGTTTTGAATGTGGACCATGTGAGTGTATTCAAGTGTCTTGCAGGTTCTTCCAACTAGCCATGGCTTGGCCTGTATGTTGTGATTAATGCTTCCGTAGTGAATGCACGTGTTGCTCCGATCCTGTGACAAATGCAGAAGGCCTATTAGTAAAGCTTGGAAGCAAGCTGCTAGAAGTAGGGTACTAGTGCTTTACTAATAGTTTAGAGAGTCAAGGCTCTTCTCTCACTGATATCCCATGATCAAGACAATTGGTTTAATCCTGTGAGACCATTTCACAGAGGTTCATTGATATCTTCTTTTTTGGGTCGATAGTAGTAGTGGCCATGATAGTAATGTCCCAGAGCCTGTCTACCAACCTGAGGCACCAATTGGGTAAAGTCACTCCTTTCTGTGTAAGAATAACCTGGGGTTATGCTCATCTTCAAACCGAGGAGAAGGGATTTTATGTCATGTTTTTGTTTGGACAAAATATCTGCATGGTCATGTGTGGTTCAAATACTTCTGCTAACGGATGGTCATGTGTGCTTTACTAATGCATTATTATACTTCTATGTTATCTCCAGGGTTTTACAATGCTAATGGATGGTAACCATATTGAAGATCTTCAGAGAATGCACCAGCTTTTGTCAAGGGTCAATTCACTTGAATCACTGAGACTGGCTCTAAGTTCATATATAAGAAGAAGAGGGCAAGGTATTATCATGGATGAAGAGAAAGATAAAGACATGGTGCAGTCTCTCTTGGACTTTAAGGCTGCGCTGGATAAAATATGGGAGGAAAGCTTTGCGAAGAATGAGGCATTCGCCAATACTATTAAGGATTCATTTGAGCATCTAATTAATCTTCGTCAGGTTTGCAAGTCTTCATATTGTGCTATTCATTTTTGCTTATTTGATTATTTGGACAATGAATAGCTTTTGAAAGCATGTTCAGTTGTTAAGGAATTCCAGTATAAGAAATGATAGAATGTGGAGAGCAGTTCTGACTTTTGGATATTTTGCATTCTGATGTCTGAAATGCTGTCTCACCTATGTGCATTCTGGTTTTTATCAGTAGTGATTTCACTATTTAGCAAATTCTGATGATGTTATGGTTTCTGAATTTATGTCATCTGTTTGCGTGAGACGACAGAATCGACCTGCTGAGTTGATTGCAAAGTTTCTGGATGAAAAGCTTCGTGCTGGCAATAAAGGGACATCCGAAGAGGAATTGGAGAATACCCTTGACAGAGTGTTGGTTTTGTTCAGGTTTATCCAGGTGCATTTTTAATTCTCTCTGAAGCTAAAACTACACCTATGTGGCATGGAGAGAGAGAGTGGGAAGCCTCACCAAAGAAAAAAAAAGAAAAGAAAAGAAAGAGAGAGCTTCTAAGGTAGTATTTAAAATTAGCTTCTGAGATTACCCAACTGAGTCCTTTTTTCCTCTCCTGTAATGTATCGTGAAATCATAGGGCAAAGATGTATTTGAAGCATTCTACAAGAAGGATCTTGCTAAGAGGCTATTGTTGGGAAAGAGTGCTTCCATTGATGCTGAGAAGTCCATGATCACAAAGGTCAAAGTCCTTTCTTATCTTGGAAACAGGGATGTTGGTTATTTCTTTGAAGCTTTTCAGTCAGTCATATTGACAATATTTTTACCTGAAATGCAGCTCAAAACTGAGTGTGGCAGTCAGTTTACAAACAAACTTGAAGGGATGTTCAAGGTGTGTCCTTGCTTCATACATAATAAGAAGAATTTAGCTGCCATCATTTGGTTGTTTGGAAAAAAAAGAGTATAACAAAAATGTCATAAAATTCACTGACGTTTGCAGTCTTAAGCTTGCAAATGGACTATTTGCTTTTACTTTGTCAAATTCAAACTGCTGTATGCAGCTTTTGTCCTTAAAAGTTACCCTACCCATCCTATGTTGACTTAGTGTTTAGTCTTTCATTGTGTAAAAGGAATCTGATGTGGCAACTGGCATTCTTGTATGCTTCTTGAAGAGCTTACTTTAATTTCTCATTTTCATGGAGAGTGGGCTGTGTCTTTCTGTGTCTTTCTCAGGACATTGAACTATCAAAGGAGATAAATGAGTCCTTCAAACAATCATCACAGGCCAGGACGAAACTCCCGACAAGGATTGAGATGAGCGTCCATGTTTTAACCACTGGGTAGGTCTTATTTTTGTATTGCCATATAAATAGGTATAAAAACTCTATAATCACCAGCATTCCTAGTGATCAGTAATCGTATTACTCTAATGATTGGTGTGAGATGCTTCAATTGCAGTTACTGGCCCACTTATCCACCCATGGATGTGAGACTTCCTCATGAATTGAATGTCTACCAGGTAACGCTAATGAGAGAGATGTTGCGGCTTATTTTTAGGCAAAGCTGCAAAAGCTCTCTATACTTGTAATTGTTGACTCTTTCCGCTTGCTAACAGGACATATTCAAGGAGTTCTACCTAAGCAAGTATAATGGGAGACGATTAATGTGGCAAAATTCATTAGGTCACTGTGTGTTGAAAGCTGATTTTCCAAAAGGGAAAAAGGAGCTCGCTGTTTCCCTATTTCAGGCAAGTCTGCGCACTTATTGGGGTTCTTCTTGTTATTGTCAGTCTCATCGAGTCTTCTACCTGCAAATTGTGCAACTTGCAGTTATCTGGGTGATTTCTGACTCCCCGTTTCATCCATTATGCTGCAGACTGTAGTTTTGATGCTGTTCAATGATGCTCAGAAGCTTAGCTTTCAGGATATTAAGGATTCCACAGGCATCGAAGACAAGGAACTGAGGAGAACTCTGCAGTCCCTTGCATGTGGAAAAGTGAGGGTCCTCCAAAAGGTAGGTGGTCCAAAGTATCATCGAATATCATGTATGGATATACAAATCCTACCAGGTGGCGAAGAGTAAGTTCTCTTTTATTCTCATGAACTTTCCCCCTACTTCTTTCAGCTGCCAAAAGGCAGGGATGTGGAGGACGATGATTCTTTCGAATTCAATGAAGCTTTCAGCGCTCCTCTTTATCGAATAAAGGTACTCCTTTGTTTCCATCTGAACTAGTGATGATAGTTCAAGTGCTCATGCTCATTCTACAGTTGGGAGCTTATGATTTGCACTTATGGGACTTTGCAGGTTAATGCCATCCAGATGAAAGAAACTGTAGAGGAAAACGCAAGCACTACTGAGAGAGTGTTCCAGGACCGCCAATATCAGGTCTCTCTCTTCAGCTGTTGCCTTTCCCCTTAAAAAACTGTTGGCTCTAAATACGAATTCCCCAAATGGAAGTATGAACACTCGAGCTTCATCAAAGGAGCTTGAATACACGAACGTGGTAGGTATTATCAATTTGCTTGTGTCGCAGGTTGATGCTGCTATAGTTCGAATAATGAAGACACGAAAAGTGCTCAGTCACACCCTTCTCATTACCGAACTGTTTCAACAGGTAACAGATTTGTAGACAAACAACTACACACAGGTTTCTCTGCCAAGATTCTACCTCAAGAGTTACTGACATTTCCCTCTTTTGATCTTGTTTTTGGTTGGAAACCTAACTGGAGCAGCTGAAGTTCCCGATTAAGCCGGCCGATCTGAAGAAGAGGATAGAGAGCTTGATCGACCGGGAGTACCTGGAGCGCGACAAGAACAACCCCCAAGTTTACAATTACCTCGCTTAGAAAATGTCGGTGTCACTGTAAAGAAAAATGGACACTGGAAGGGAACTGGGAGAGAGACAGCGAGAGCGGGAGAGAGGGGGGAAGACTTCCTGTCCGGGGAGTTTTAAGGATGCTTCTTACTTCTCCGCCCTCCTCTCCTCGGGTAAATGTACAGTAACAGAGTCCATGGCTTCTGCTATCATTCTTACGTCATCGCACCAACTGGGACCCTGTAATTGCAAAAACGCATACGGTCTCTGGGAGGAGACCAGACCCTTCTTGAATCTGGGGTGTGTATGCAGGGGGCCCGCATGGGGCTGCTAGTTAGCTCGAGTAGGAGCAGAACGGACTCGGGTTATTAGAGCTTCGGTTGGAATTTTCCTTCACGCAGCTGGCCAACCTCTGGGGCCACCGTGCAAAGCCTCTTGACGTAGCAGGGACGTCAGATGTCGGTGGTGGCCAGAGGCTTGGACAGGGAGGGCAACCAAAGTGCTATCATCTCGGTCTGTCGAGTCCCAGGCGACTCCTGGCTTTGCCAAGCGGCAACTCACAAGAGTTCGCTTCCGTACGGCTCTTGCGTATCCACAAAATCTGGTGTTGTATCCCTCCCCTGCTTGTGTCATAATATCTTAGTGTCTGTCGCAAGGTACAATTTTAGACCCCCCCCCCCCACCCCCCGGGATTAAGAGGAATCCCTCATTGTTACCGAAGCTCTCAAGGGAGGAGCCATGCTCGATGTAAGAGATTTTCATTTAAGAAAATTTACAAAAAAGCTAAAAATAAAGGAGGGTAAGTTTTTTTTTAAAAAAAAAAAATAAGGGGGGAGGGGAAGGAGTAGGGAGGCAGATTGATGGCCGGAAGCTCACATCCTGCCGCTCGCACTGGCCGGCCTCAGTCGCC
The DNA here is from genome assembly GCA_900174645.1 of Sonneratia alba. NCBI lineage: Eukaryota > Viridiplantae > Streptophyta > Magnoliopsida > Myrtales > Lythraceae > Sonneratia > Sonneratia alba. The sequence continues at coordinate 7,512,893 of FWPY01000091.1, read as the reverse complement.
GACCTGCTTCCCTTCCCTCTCTCGCCTCACAGAAGGAAGAGCATCTTCACAAGATGAAATTGGCCAATTCGAGCATTCTAAGCAAATTAACGACAGGTATGATCTACTATTTTGTTGATCTAACGGCACACGGGTTTTCAACGTCAACGGCAGAAGATCTCATTTTAGGATTTATAGTTTTTCCAACAAAAGGGAAAAAATTAACTCTCTATTTTCGATCGAACAGATATTCTTTGAATTAACATGTTCTCCAAAATAAAAGAGAAGAATCGGGGGAAAAGGGAGAAGAAATTTGATCTAAGGGGAGTACAGAAGCAAGCATTGGGAGACAGAGAGAGAAGGGGGGCAAATCCGAAGCGACGACGATGTGACCGGAGGATAAGAGGCCGAAGACGTTGTGGGGGATTCAGACGCCCTTGACTGCGGTGGTTAAAGCAGAGGAGCTGTCCCCAGCCTTCGCATCTATATCGTCGGGGTTAGAGATGAGAGGCGCGCGGGCTGCGGCGTTGTTCTCCTCGTCGTCGGGATCATAATCGGGGTTGAGCGATCGGTCGATGGCTTCCCGGCCCCTCTCAAGGCAGGGCTTGCAGGCGATCTCAATGGCGATCCAGCCCAGCACCACCCCAGCGATCGCTATCAGCGCGCTCGTGATTGCCGCCATTTCTCTTTCTTACAATCCGACGGGCAATAGCGAGATGAAGAGGAGGCTAAGAGCCGCAACAAGCCGTCTCCTTTTGGCCTCGTCCATTCGCAGCTACGTCGCCGTTTTAGTTGCGAGCCGAGACCGGAAATAGCCATTTCTTTTGTATTACAATTTACAAAGATGAAATTTCAATTTTGACCCCTAAAGTTACATACCTTTCAATTCCGCACCCTGAAGTTTATTGCTGTGAAATTTGCTGGCAGTTGATCAACCAATCGACAAGTGCAGAAATTTCCACACTGACTGATTTTTGATGTAAAGAAGACTGCAGATAAGAGGAGGAAGAAAATAAACGGTTACTGAAACTTCTTATGTTGACAAGAATCGAACCCACCCTCTTAATGTTAAAAGCGTAGGACACGATCCAACTATCTTAGTTTTTTGACATAAAATCATCTGGCCCACCAAGACCCACCATTTGAAAGGAAGAAATCATCTTTTCAACAAGGCATAGGTAGTTTCTTATGATATAGATGCAGAGGAGACAGATCCCCCGGTGCCAAACAAAATCACAAGGAATCTATTAAGTTACTACCAGAGTACAGCCAGACCGATCACCTTCCAGCTTCCACTCCATTCTGGGCATTGCTTTGAAAGGCTTTGTTTGGTCTAAATTCCATTTTCAATTATCTACCCTCTATTCATCTCCCTGAAAAGCCGAACCTGTTGCAGTTTCGTGCAGAGCTGCAGAGGAACCGGATCCAAAACTCGAGCATTTTTCCCGTGACATGACAGCCATATAGCTATATAAGACTTCCCGAATACTGGTATGAACTGAGACTGATTTGCCCACATATTCATCTCGAGAATTCAGTAAGACCGAGCATACTTGACATGGAAATGTCAAAAGGCATGGACATTGACCTCATCCCAGACAGCACCAAGAGCATGGAAATTTGTAAAGCCCATAAGGTAGTGCTAATATCCCACTGCTCAAGACAGTTCAAGTTATCAAGCCTTTTAATTCTTTTCTCCATATCTATGAAGATCAAGGTAGTTAGATTTAGAGCAAGAAAAGTTTACTTACCTTCTTCCTTGCTGCCCCCGGAAATACCATTACCAGTTGGATTCTGCAAGTGCCTAAAACAACACAGTAGTCGATGCACTAGGACAGACACAACCCAAATGCTGTACCTTCTTAACATCATGGATAGAAACAAAACAAGGATATAGCCCAAGATAAGATATCATAGAAGTCCTTGTACGTAATGCAGTGCTGGGCAGATGATCCCAAGAAACAGCAGAAATACAAACAGGCTTTCTTATCATACTGACAAATATATAATTGGGACTTTCCCCGAATCTGGCAGAAATTTCCAAAAAGCTCATGTTAAGGGATGGACACTCGACCTGCACTAGAGCAACATTTTTAGTTACTGCATCTAGTTCAGTAAATTCGTGTCCTAGCAAAAGGAGAAAAGGACATTAGTTTCACATTGAACCCCTTTCCTACAAAATATTTGACAAATTACAATGTTGTATGATATAACATGAAGGAAACCCAAATCTGTACCAGCTTTTAGTATAAACACTGCCGTTTAGCCTGTAGCTGCTCGAAATAAATCTTACAGCTACTAGACTAACAATTTCTCATTTTATCAAAAGCTTAGATATTTGCATATCAAAGAAGCACTAGCATATGCAGTTGAAATATATTGCCATTTTATTAAGATATAGTGCTATAGAAGCCCAAATCTCATCCAAAACATGTGTTCCAGCAATGAAGCTGATGATAGAGTTCTGTCACTTACTCTAACTCCATAGCTAGATAATCCACACAATGAAAAGGGTCAGTGAACATATGGTTACAATGGCATTTTACATTTTTTACCACAGGACAGTCCACAATAGGGTCAAGAATGAGAATCCTTAACTGCGATTTCAGTGTGAACATTTTGGGAAGAATTACAAGCAGGTGAGAAAGATATCATGCAGCAAGAACTAAATATCTCTATTCTCAGAATTAACACTGACAAACCTGCAGTTCTTCAAATGAAACATAAAAATGACATACATATATAAGCCAAATAGCACAGTGGATACGCAATTGAGTTTACAGGATATACAAGATTGAGTATGATCAATCATTGTCAAACTAGCAAAGGTCATCAAGGACTCTCTTCTGCAATTATCCGCCACTTAATCAGTACTTTTGAGTTTTGGGGAAAAAATTCAAAATTCCATTATGTTCTCCTTTGGCTGGAAATAAAAGCAGCAATATAGTCGATTCTAATTTTTTAATCCTCGAATCTAGTGTTTCTAGCAAACATGATGGATTTGCAAACCATTTATATGCTAGATAAAAGTGCAATTCATTCTTACGGAAATATAAAGGCTTAGAAACTAGAATCGGAGAAACACTAAAAAACTTCATGCATTTAACACTATAAACATCCCAAAATGAGTATAAGGATCATCATTGAACAAGTCTAGGAGCCTTTTTATTGATAACTACCATGTCTACAACTTATCTGAGCTTAGTTCCACAAACTTCTGAGCCCATTAAAGCCCTTATGAAAGAAATGAAAAGGCACAACAACTAAAGATGCAATGAGAGGTCAAGATCTGCTTTGTCTTCCTCCTCTCCTGAAGCAGAAAAAACCCCCACACAATGAAGGTCACATGCAGATTCCTGTTTAGTGTAGGAGTAATTGGGCTTAGATGGACAACGTGAGCAGCCTTTAATAGGACTATCCAAAGAACCCATGAAATCAGATGTCTTCAGTATAGAGGCCCTGCAGGTGTTCTCCTCTCGGTTATAGTTATGATGTATGGGGCATTTCACATGCAGACCAGCTTCATAACCATCAGGGCCACTACTTTGATGAAGGGCTCTAGGTGGAGAGCTCTTAGGGATACATTCTTTGACCATGTGTAGGTGACTTGGCCCAAGATCAAGACAGGATTCAGTCGCCGGAGGGGAAAGCCCAGGAAGGTAACCAAGATTGTAAGCTGGAGGGTTTGGCAAGTTGACAGATCTGAAAGATGGCATCACATGGGAGTCCAAGGAGTCAATGAGGCAATGTGAAGTGATACCAGAGGGCAGCAAGGAAGAAGAAGAATCTCCAAGGAAATGCACCCCTGCAGCTCCATGGCAATTGGGTGAAGCAGCAAATGGGGTCGTGGATTGACTGGAGGGACAAATGCTGCTGTCACTGCCGCCACTGCAGCCACCTCCACCGCCACTGTTGATGCTGCTGACAGATGAAAGGTTTTGGAAGGTGGAGATCATCAATTCACCAGGTTCTTGATGGTTTTCAGGTGAGCTGCTTGAATTTTTGGGGGCAATTCCTCTAGGAGGAATTGACATGTAGAAATCTGAAGAGGATGATCCATTGGTGGATGTTTGACGACCAGTTCTCGCTCTTGCTGAATGTCCTATTGGCATACAGGGAAGTGCAAGAACAACAGAATGCGCAGTAAAGGAGCCACTGGAATGGGAGGGAGCTTGCCTGCTATTCTCTAACTTAACTTCATCACCATGATTTGTCCTAACATGAACCCCAAGAGTGCATTGATCTTTGAAAACTGTTTTGCAATAATGGCACAAAACATGACTGGGATACTTATCATCCCTTTCTGTTCTAGCAGCAGAATGGAAGCTCATGACTGAAGCTGAATAAGAACCTCAACAGCCTATATCAAAAGGAATTATGTATGATGAGAATGACAAGAATTTATGTAGTGAGGAAGATGGCTCACTTTCTTCTGCTTTTATAATCTATAAAAAGAGAGATCTAGGTTAGGACTAATTATGCAAAACAAAATCTCATTGAATATGTTACTGAAGAAGGAAAAGAGAAGGAGCACAGATGGAGAAAAAGTCAGCGGCAAATGCGCCATTCAAAACAGCATTTAAGCAGTTTTATTTTCATAATCTGTACCAGGGAAAAAACTATAAATGCACAGAGACAGGAACCAATTTTGGAAATCCCGCCATTATGAATAAAACCCTTTCACGTTGATACACCAAAAAAAAAAGAGGGACTATTGCCATAAACTATTTTTAAATCTTTTGTTATAAGTATACCTTCGAATACTAAGTACCTATAGATGAAGGCAGACTGGTTAAAGTGGCACTACACATTCAACATGTTAACACAGGTTTGGTCAAGAACAAGAATATGCTTCTCTAGATAAACACTGCAGAGGACGACATTATAATCTGTGCTAACAAAGGACGCACCAACTAGCACTCATTGAATCAGGACTTCATAACATGACAATTATCGTCCCAAGATCACTGAGAAGTAGCTCTGCAGGTGGACCCTGTAAGATGTTGATATCAAATAGGTGCTAGTCGTTCGTATATGAACTTGCAACCACAATCAAAACAATTTTATCAAGATTAGATTGTCTGTTGATACCATTATTTTCAGACCAATAGGGGAAAAATGTGAAGAACAATCTTAGAGAGACAAAAGACCATTCAGAACTAACGGAGGAAGAATATGTAATTCTAAGTATAGTTCTACAAGTCCAAAGTCTGTAAACCATATCAGTCATCTTAGTCATAAATTCATCTTAAATCATACCTTACACTAACCATTCAAGATATCTTGAAATAACCCCAATATGAGATAGGTAGAACCGGCTAAAACAATAAGTGCACATACACATAATGCATTAAGACTACATGCAATATCTTATAGGGACAGAAATCCTAATACGTATGTGCAATATTTGATGGGGCAGGAAATCCCCTAAAGACTTTGATACCAATAAACTACTTCTTGAGAGATAGCCATTATCTTGACAATCAATCAGCTAACCTCTTGCTTGCCAAAATTCAATAGAGTGCCTTGAATTTGGATCTGTCAAGACTATAATCTTTATTATGTTGGTGCAAAGGAAGACACAGAAACTAATACTTACAAATATATATTTATATTTATATATATATCAGCCATCTCACAAAGGAAATATATCCTTAAGATACTATCATAACCTTTCTCGGCCTTTTGGCTAAGATTGAGTGCAACCCCAGCTCACAGAGATTTAGATACCCATTATGTACATTAGATTTCACTGTATTAGTTTACAGATCTATCGCTATAACAAAGACAAGCAATAGCATAAGCATTCAGCTTGGAGTAAGGAGGCTAAAGGCAGTGATACTGAAACCAAAGAATTCTCCAAATAAACTACAAAATATTCATTGGAACAATAAAAATGTGTTATTATCAACACAATCAGATCAGATTCTAACCAATAATACCAAAAAGGAAATACTTGTGCAATCTAACTTGTTTCAACAACTAAGAAGCATTCAGTAACATTTTATGGTTACCATGACTACATGTGTAAGGATTCCAACATATATATGCTTAAATATCAAAAAACAATTTGAACCCTAGATCTACTGCACACAAAAATGCTTCAACAAATGATGTCAGTTTCTTCATACAATGAGATCGTCCACTTCTGAAAGATATAAATCGCCTAAGGAGAAGAATAAAGTACCTTGGAGAAAACAAAGTCATAGGCTTATCAGTTCAAACTAACCCACTAACAGCACAACTTTGTCCAAATCATCAGTATTGATTACCACACATACAATTCAAAGTATTGACATTATCAATGATACATAATCGCAGTTTTATATATCATGCTCTCATAAAGTATTCTCAAGCTATTAAGTCTAAGGGTCAAGAGTTACAGTTACTGTGAATGTTAAAACTATTATGCAAGTTCCTTCAAATGAATGGATTGCATGGCCCCCAGAGAAATAACATTACAATAGAGAACAAATAAATGCACCTTATGACGATGTACTGCCAAGCTGCATATGATGCATCTCATTTGTTAAACCACATCCCCATCTATAGAATGCTTATTAACCAGATTCGCAATTATGTACAACAACTCAATTTACCAGACAAGTGAGATGAGATCAATGGAGAAAGCAATATCCTAAGGCAGATTTATAGTCACTTGAATAGATAATACCTCAGAATCATATCAAATAGACCAACTCATTGAATTGACTCCATCTGAATGAAGGTGTACAAGGATCCAATCAAGCAGCCATGCAGAAGAAATGAAGGGGACACAAACTATAAACAGAAGATGTTTTTAGGTGATGCATAAAGAATCATTACCTAAGAAGATGTTTGAAGAAACAACTTGTAGGGTCTTGATTAGGTCAATTAATTAGGCATTAGTTGGCAATGTAAATTAAACCAAACTGGATTCTATCTTGTAATTTCTTAGGATACAGTTCTGTTCCACCAATCTAACGAGGATGATTGATATCAGCAAAGTGCCTGAGATGAAATATGAGATTCCCTTCAGTTTTCTGTTGTGGAACACATAGCTGATCAAGCAATGGAATTATGCTAGACCAAGATCAACAGCCAGTATTCTTGCAACCAAATAAATTGTGCTTAAGGAACTGACCATGGCAAATCTGCCAGCACAAGGTGGCAAAAGCCTCGGGCCAGGTGGGGTTACAGTTGTGTTTTCACATGAGCCCTCACCTTGCATGGCCTTCACTTTTTCTCTCAGTACACAGTCAAATGGTAACTTGGAGAACTAGTCTATTCTACCTCAATTCACAATTTTGAACTTTATAGAAAAGTTTCTTTGTCTCATCCATGTCGGGCCTGCCAGCGTGTCACATTCTCCAGGAGCAGATCTCTATGCCTCATGCTGAGCTGCGGTACACTTCTATGTGGCATCTCGCCCTCCCTCCCCCACCCCTGTAAAACAAAAGGGAGAGATGCCACGACTGAAAATGAAGAGAAGAGACCTCAAATTGCAACTGTACAAGAAAAATCAACAAAGCGGAGCTCAAATAATCCAGAATACTGAGAATAGAGGAAACGAGCACAATAACTCCAACCAACTGGCATGACATTCCTATTCGGTTTAGCTCAAAAAATCCGCTTCTCGTACCATTCCTAAGGTGCGCGATCATCTTTAATCTTATCTCACCATAATCCTAGCCTACAGCTTCACAGCTATGATGGCATTACTTCTGCTCCACAAAGTGCAACCACGGATGCAGCGCACAAGCGAGCTATTTCACCAATTCAAAAGAATCAATACAACATGGATGAACGTGAGTAGAAGATGCACAATATAACAGAGAGACGTACGGAGGAAGGGAAAAGATCGGCTCACCGCTCCCCGGCGGTGAGGGGAGGACGCCTTACCTTCGAATCCCGAGTACCGCCGCGCCGGCGGTGACCGAGAAACCTTTGGGCCTATTTTTAGTAGAATCGAAACGTTGAAGGCCCAATAATATCGTGGGCCGGGCCTCCACAGGTTCAGATTACCTGGTGAGCAGTAAGGCCCACCACAATCCCGGACTACCCATGATTTTGGGCCCATGCGAGGTAATTGCGGGAATTCCACCCCCACCCCCGAAAAAGCTTTTGATTTTGCCAGATAAGCCATCGAACTCTAGGTGTAGTGACAATTCCACCCCCATATTCTTTGAATCTCCGGTGTCTCTGGCCCTCTTCACCTATGCCCACCTACTCTAGTCTTCGACATGTCTCACATGCTTTTTAGTGGCAAACCTACTTATGTGATTCTTCAAATGGTCGGTGTAATTCATGTTTTTCTCCTGAGATGGTACGAAAAGTTTTTATTCATAAAAATAAAATATAAAAATCTTTAATTACGTACTGTGAGAGTAAGTCTTGTTAAACTCCGTTTAATCACTTTATAATTAATATTCATTTACTCTCTTTTTCTGCAAAAATTACTATATATAGAGGGAGGACATTCTTAATTAAAGTAAAAAAAAAAAAAGTACCAGCAACTTGGTAGGCATTGATTATGTCACTTCAGTGTTTTTCCCCCTAATTTTGTAAGCGTACTACACCAACAAATAATTCTTTTCTACAATTTTACAAATAAATAAATAATCCCATAATGATCGGGTTCAGTGATCGACTTGTGAGTGCATCATAGAAAAGGACGACGTGTACAAGAATTTTATAATTCGATGAGCTGTCCATGTTTTTTTTTCTTCTTCTTTTGTTGTAAAGCAATCCCACCACTTTTTTTGCATAATTAGATAAATATTAAATGAAAAGATATTTTTTCTCACCCCCATGCATCATTTAGAATTTTAAGTAACTTCAGTCAATAATTAATCGAGTCATGTTAGTTTATTAAAAGATAAAATCTTTTAGACTATCTAATCTTTTTAATTTATAAAATTTAAATTCAAAAATTTTCTTAAGAGAGAGATCTGCGAAGGAAAGGCTTTTTGGTAGTTCAATGAGCTCGTTCGCAGCCAGGGATGGGAATTAAGAAAAGAGCCACCAGGACTAATTATTGAACATTTGTGGCAACTTTTGGAAGATATAATTTATGTGGGGCAAACGTTTTAAATATCTATTATTAGAAAAAAGAAAATGAAAATACAAAAAGAACAAATTGGGAACATCCCCACCACCCACCCGAATTCTGCGACTCTTTGGCCGCAAATACGGCTTTCGGGGGGATTCCGATATATATATAATATATATATATATGACCTTTGCTCTGAAAACGCTTGCATTAATTTTAATGAGAGAAATTAAAATTTCATGTTGAAGTCTCCCCCCAAATTGTGGAAAGAAAAGTCAATTTCTTCTGTCGAAGAGCAAAGTCAACGGCAATAAACTGTGCAGTGTAGAGTGAGAAAAAAGGGCCACAAGAAAAACCCATTTTAAAAAACAAAGGAATTGTCTTGTCATCATCCACCCTTCCGGTTGTAGAAAGGCTTTTACTGGCTTGCTCTTCAACAGCAAATAACCACGCCAAAAGGGGGCATTCGATCGAAATTGTTCTAGCTTATTGCTATACCCTCTTGGATAATGCAAAGAATAGATTGATTAAGATAAAGATAAAATCGACCCACCAAGACAGAGATAGATGAAGCTCTTTGAATTTACAATAAAATCTTCTCAGTGTTGGATCCCGCCTCATCATAGTAACATTTTCCTCCAGAGTTTCCATGCACAGACAGATTTTCCTCGAAACAAATCTATTTCTTCTACTTCTGCGACGTGGTAAGTCACAGATAAACAGAGGTCTCACTTTTCCTCACTGAATAAACAAAAGCAAAGGCAACGTTGTTAAGTGGAGACAAGGCCCAGACGCAAAAGGTAATGTGCCTCTAAAGCTAAAGCTAGACAGCAGTCATGTTTTCTTCCATTACCACCACCCACACTCTCGAGCCTTCCTATGTTTCCTCCTCCACCCAGTTAACAGGGTCCTACTTCAGCTTGATGATGTTTGTTAGAGGGAGAAGCCAAAAAGGAGAAGGGGCCATCCAGATGACTTGTTTTAACTAAATTGGTGAGTAGTTTGCTTTCCATTTGAGTCTTCCTGGGATCCTTGGGGCTCTCCAGCTTCACAGCCCCAACAAGATGTAGTAGACCAGTGTAATAGGCAGCGCTATTAGCATCCCGAATATCACCCTGAGAGAACATAACCCAAATGTTATCAAGTGCCGGGACATTCATAACTTCCAAAACTGAGTCTCACAGCTAGATTAAGCAACAGGAGCCCAGTCTGAGGATTTACCCTGTGCTCAGGATATCGGGATGGACATTGTACTCCTTAGCAAAGACAAATGGGACTATTCCTTGAGGTAGAGCAGCCTGAACGCGGAAAAGAATCAGACATTCTGTTACTCTTGCCCAAGCAACCGGTTGTAGCATATATTAACTGATTCTGTAATGCTCTCATATTCTACCTGGACAATCGCAATATGGAGAAGAACTCCTCGGAGGCCAATAGCACTGGAAGCAGCAGCCATGACTGCAGGGCCTGTGAGGAATCTCACAGCCATGGCAAAGGCAGCTACTGAGTTCCCACAAGCAATAATTCGTGGCTGCAGTGCCATGAACAGACCTGTATAATAAAATAAGTCATTAACGTAATAACAAACTGAAAGAATAGGGCAGTCGTCTTCCATTTTCCTTTTAGAAAGCTGTACGTCAATTAATGGAAAGGGCAGCATACCAAGACTGAACATGGCCATCCCCAGACCCGCATCAGAAAGGATAGAGATCGATTTAGCTATTATGGCGGGCATCTCCACATTCCACCTGCAGAAAAGCCATCACAAAAAACTTTCATTTACAATCCATAAGGGACAGGATCAATACCAGAGGATATATCAGCGGGTGATTATTGCGTACTTGAATGAGATCAAGGACCAGGTGAGGCCAATGAGGCTTGAGTAAGTGTTAGGGTTCCGAATAAGTTTGCGCCAAACCATTATGAGGATAAGCCGGGTCATTACACTAGCAGGGGGCATAGAAGCTGGCTTCGATTCACCATCTACCTCAATCTTGGGATGAAGCTCCGCTGTGGAGCTTGAGCCGAGTTTTGAGAGTACTGGCCCATCTCGAGAGACTCCATTAGGGCCCTGCCCGTTGCCAAAACTGAACTCATCTCGACCAAAATCATCGTAATCTTGCATATCAAGAAGGGAATAAAATAAGAAAACTACTTCTCATAGAAAAATTGAGACCAAGCCCGGATTAGGAGGAAAGCAATATGAACAGCTGTAGGGGAAACAGGCAAAAACAGACAAACCCTGCTCTCCCACAATAGACATAATATAGAAGGAAATCCGGGAGAAAACCTCAGATCATGCTCCACCCATGTCCCAAGGAGTCAAGGACAATGACAGACACAGTTACCACAATAAACAGAACATTCAAAGAACGGCCAAATTTCTAACACCCGACAATAGTTTACAGCGTAGAAAAGACATACTAGCAGAAAGGAAAAACAATTCAACCACTAATGGGAAGAGAGCTCCAGTGTAAACAGTCTTTAAAGTTCTAACCTTTTTGGTGAGCAACCCCTCCACGACCACCACCGGCGAGGTCATTTCCATAGTCAGCGCCGCCTCGGAACACGTGAATCCCGCCCTCTGAAACAGGGGAGGCACTGGAACTCCATACAAACATATGGAGGTCCTTGCCGTTCTCGGCTTTTTTCTTCGCCACAGGAGAGAACATCCCGGCGCTTGGCGGTGCAGGGCAGGCCCCGTTCATCTTCATATTTCCGTAGACTCCGCTGCCCCCGCTTTCTTCATCGAAGTTCAAGTTTCCAAAATTGGACTGCCGCGGGCTCACATTGGTCATGTTCCTACCTGAAAGATTATGAGATGAATGGAAAATAAAGACATCAGCAATCAAAGAAAAACTGAGGTCCAATACTCGCTCTTTCAGGGGAACGATATTACTAATCTTGATGGTGGAGACATTACCATTGACCATGGAGTAAAAGTCGGTGTGGTTGAAGCTCGACCCTCTTGGGGTCGGGTTCCTCGATGACTGCAGCGAGTAAATCTCGGCATTGGTAAGATTGGAGGGGCGAGGGGTAAGTGAGACGCCAGAGTGGAGGCCCTGAGACCGGCGGGAGAAAATCTCCGACCTAGAGCTGGTGGACTTCCTAACAGTGACATGGAGCCTTCCATCCTCGCCCACCTCGGCCTCGGTCTGCAGAGGCTCCTTCCCGTCAAGTGAGATGATGTCAGAATCAACTCTGAATGAGATGATGGACCCGGCGGTGTCGGGGAACTGCTCGACGATCAGCAGCCTAGCGCCCCTGTACTCGAACAGGAACAGCATAAGGGTGTACCTGCAGGACGGGCGGGGATAGACGGACATACGATCACCATCAGGTTTCCACCATCGGGAATAGAAAATTTTGAGGAAAGAATCCTGGGGATCCTACCAGATAATGCATTGGAGGACGACGATCTGGACCATAAGGCTACCGGAGTCGGCGCCGTACATGCCCTTGAGAAGGGGGATTCCCATTACAAGGGTATTGGGGAGGGTGGAGAGGGAGAACAGAGTGATGGACCATTCAAGGGAGCCGCGAGAGCTCACGTGGGCCCACACGGTGAGAACGGCCAGGACGATGAGCTTCTGGAGGGTGTCAGCGGCGATGAAGCGGTAGTTCATGGCGTAGGGGTTGTTTGTAGAGATGAAATGGAAGGAGAGGAGCGGGACGGCGAAGAGGGCGACGAACCGGTTGATACCAGAGCACTGGTCCGGGCTGAAGATCTTCCACCACTTCACAGACCCGTAAGCCAGTATCATCGCCACGTACAGTGGAACCACCGCCGTCATCACGTGGTAGAAGTCCGTCGCCGTGATCATCTTCGCCTGCTGTCACCTTCACCGGGGAAGGGCTCTTGCTCTGTTTCTGCACCGCTGTAGTGTAAAATAATGTGATACTGTAATACAGTCAGAATGGGGAGATCGTGGAATCAAATCAACCTTAATACTTGGCGGACGCGGGACGTGGGTGTGGGCGGGGGTGCAATGCCGCCGGGAAGCGGCCGGCGATGTGACTTCACGGAGGGGAATTTAATACAGAGAGAAGGTTGTCGTGGAAACGGGGTGGGGCTTTAAGTGCTGGGAGCCAGGGAACCTTTAGTGGCAGACAGAGAATTGAAAAGGTGAGGGCTTTAGGGGGGCTTTTTAAGTTGCCTGAGAGAGAGCAGCTGGGGCATCTTTATAGAAAAAAGAGGAGATTATAATTATGAATTTAATTACAATTATTGGTTGGATAAAAAAAGTCAAAAAAATACTATAATAAATGTCTGCAATTAATTATCGATCCGAATTGCAATTACCAATTAACTCGTGGCAAAGTTATGGGTCCGCTGTGAGACCATTAGGGGAGAAAGAAAGAAATGAAATGTGATGACTTATTTCTTTAATTAATAATACTGGTAAAATATGAGAATTCATCGCTTCTAGCGGTTTGCATGGGTAGGAAAATAAGAAATGGTTTAAGCAGGTTTCAGTTCCGGTTCAACCGCACCAAGTACCCCGAACCGATATTGATACCCAGAACTGAAATCGATAATTAATTTTGTATTTCAAGACAAATACTGTGCTTAATCCTAAACCATTCTTCTTCTTCTTCTTCTTCTTCCTCCTCTTTTTTTTTTTTGGGGGTGGGGAATTGCTAACATTCTTCCTATAAAAAAAATGAATATGAAGCTTCTGATTAGTCCATTTCTCGACCTTGGTATCGGGTCCATTGGCCGGTTGATAAATATATAAAAAATATATATATAGTAAATTTTTTGCTGTCCCTTCTCGCACGGGAAAAAAAAGACTTTCTTTTTTATTTTCTCTCCTTTTACCTTTTATCAGTTGTCGGGTGAAGTAAAAGCACTATCTGCCGCTTTTTCTTCCCCCTTTCCGATTTTCCATTTACCCTTTTTGACCCTGCTCCTTTCAGATTTTGATTTCGATCGAACAGTGTCCAGTGACAGAGCAAACCGTAAATATATAAGCAGGGTTAAATATGAAAATAAATATATATAATATTATTTAAATCTAATATTAAAAAATTATAATTAATTAATATAATTTTATATTATAAAATTATTCTTTCTATTTTATATAAAATAATATCTCTCCCACCCTTCTCAAGATAAGTATATAGCTTAATGCAGTGATTATCATGCATGACGAAATAATTTAAATTTGAGCATTTGATCAATGTTTATTATGAATGTATGGCTTCTTTACCTAACCACAAAATAAAAGTCGACTTCAACATATTCCTTTTAAATGTCAAGAAACGACAAGTGACTTGAGACTTTTTACCTTCAGATGTATAATAAAATTAGCTCGAGTATTCCTTCTTTGACCTTAGAGGCCATCATAAACTTGAGTATTCTTATTCCATCTTCATCATCACAGTAACTGTTCAATTGTCATGCCTTGATTACGACTTTTGTGTAGCAAACTTATTACGATCGATTTACTCTGATACCATGTCAAAATTTAAAATAATATAAAGTAAATAGTGTAGAGATAGTAGAAATATGCTATAGTAATGTGACCAAATCTATGGAAGTAAAAGATTTATTCTTCTGACTAATTTATTAAATGATATAAATGACTTATCTATTTATGAGTTACGGTAAAATAATTAAATATGAAAAATATATATAATATTATCTACATATAATATTAAAAAATTATAATACATATAATCATAATATTATTTTTTATATTTTAGATAATATAATATTTCTGACAGGTTTGACACCGGAGAGCTCGAGGGCCCTCAGGTAATGGGATTATTATCTTCAAGATCGGCAGCATTATTCGTGTTGTGCACCGTATTCTGTCTAACCTCCGAGTCGCACAGAGCCGGGCTATAAAGCTATGTGAACCGGGAGCTTTAAGCCGGCAACCATGGCTAGCGTCTGCCGATTTAGCTGCCGTGTCCCGGCAAGCTTGTCTCCATAAATAGACAGCAACCTTATTAATAAGACACGTTTAGTTTGGATCCAGTGCAGATAATAAACGAAACATGCCGGTCACTGCGCGCACGATACTGTGACTAGCTGCCTAGCCATCTTCTCCATATAGCATTAATTTCATCCACACACACATATATATAGATAGCTATTTTTTTGTACGCACCGTCACAGGAGGTCGATTACCCTTTGACACTTCTTTACTCCTAAAATTAGCTCAAGCTCAAGCATATCTTCTATATAAAATTATAATCGAAGGGTTTTATTCCACAATAATCACCATCATATAAATCTTAATGAATAAAAATTCAATAATTTTATGGAACTTAAGAGTCTTGCCGTAAATAAATTATTTGTTATCCGATATGGGTTTATTTTGAGTTTTCTTACATTACTAGAAACAAAAAAACTATGGAAATAGTGAAAATTTCTTACAAGGGTGAACAAAGCTCCTAATTAAAAAAAAGGTAGAATTTAGTAAATGTATATGTAATAATATAGTTAAAATTTTTGTATAATTAAATATAATTCAAAATTTTCATATGCTTTAAAGTTGATATTAAAAATTATAATTAATCACTATTGTAACATATTATAACAACTTTTTTTAATTGAACATTATAATCTATAATAAGAAAATTGATCCCATTCTCTCGCATTAAAATCAACTAAATTCCCGGGAGAACTTGAGGATGGCCAAATTCCCTGAATGCAGGGAATGATTGCAGCACAGCACCAGGGGGGGAATCTTAATCTAAAAAATCACGCGTGACGAAAAAGAGAGAGAGAGAGAGAGACCAATAGCACGTGTCTTTGTACTGGACTGGGTATCATCATTCATAATCATGCTCTGTAAAGAGGCTCCTATTTTCTGCTGTTTCAACTTTCAATTAGCAGATTCTTTTTTCATAATCATTTATTTTGGGTTTTCTTTTGTATTTTGTAATCATATTTTCTTTCTGTTAATATTATTACATTCAAGTGTCCAAACACACACTCAGCTATTTTATTTTAACTTAGATCTATCGAAAACTCGAAATGTAAATGTTGTTGGTACAAATGGGGTCATCAGCAGCCCGTCTGAGAAAATCCAACATTTTCTATGGCAAGATAATCGTCTAGGATTAGCAATTCAACAGTACGAGGGGACGAGTGATCGGAAATGTGAATAACATTAGAAAGAAGAGAGCTGAATAAAATCTCACCTTAAGGTAACATCTGCTCCTGTGAAGTAAGAAAAGTGCGTATTTTTGGGCTTTAATCTTGCTCGATAGCCAGAGTAAATCGATTCCATGCGTTTGAAATTGAGATGCCTGCAAGGGCTGCTAGCTCCCTTGGTTGTCGTAGCATCCCCGGATCAATATCGACCTTTTACCACAATTGTTCTTCAGAGATGTGCGATGAGAGTGGAATGGAACATAAACAGGGAATAACTCAGCTTAGAATATAAGCACACTTTAATCGAGAGAGTAGGGTTTTCACGTTACTGCCGATGGCACGATGTCTTAGACTAATAGCCGAAGAATAATAAGATCTGTTGGCCGCAATTCATCTGGTAAAGGTGCAACGTTATATATATATATACACACACGCATATATATGTGTAATATTCGACTTGACCTATTATTAGGGTTTGGATCCATGTGCTTCTCTTCTTCATTGTTAGGCACGCATGGATGATAATCAACGCGTCAACTATCGGGCATTCTATATTTCTCCCTTTATAGGGTTTCCTTTTTTATGACCTAACTCTTTTGTACTTATTCTTACTATAACATAACCTCACGGAACCCCCCCACCCCAAAAGAAAAGGGCATAATAGGAAAAAGAATAATGAAGAGTATAACATTATTGACAGAAACCAAACAAGAGCTACTTGATCTCATGTCAAAATGATGATGGTAACTGCACTATTGACAGTATAACATTCCCATAGTAGAAGGTGAAGGCGACACTAAGATCGTGCGTTAAAATGTCATACCTACAGGCCACGACAGCCGGCTCCATCATGTAAAAGCGACTGTGGGAGAACCAATGATTGACGATAAAAAAATCTTGGCCTTAGGTGTTCATAAATAAAAAGTACCTTAGGGGGCATCAAAATGAAGTGACAGTAGCACCAATACATAGCTTGGTTGAGCTCAAATAATTCAGTTTCCTGTTCCGTTCAAATAAAATCTTGAATTTAGATTTTATTAATTAATGAAGGAAATTCGTTACTATGAGACATATCGTTCTAAAATCCATATAAACCATTACTTTCTGTGTATAACCCCAATTGTTCCACGGGTTAAGATTGAAGTGATACCAATCCGACAAAGAATCCACACCATTGGCGTCTCCTCAATTGTCGTTGTCATACTAAATACAAAAGTCGGAGCAAAATTAGGCCATCCAAACATCTAACGATGAGAACATTTGGAAATTAAAGAGATGTCCATGGTGGACTCTAAAGTTAGGGATGTTATAATACATATATATATAAGTATGCATGGAAGGAGTAATTAACCTGTGCGAGCAAGTCAAAGTGGACCAAAAACATTTGCCTGTCTCCACTATACATCATATCATTAAAAAAAAAAAAATCAGTGGGTGCTTAAGATTGGCTTCTCGATGAAATGAACGGGTCAAAATCAAATCCCCACAGAAAATGAGCCTTTTCGAGTTATGGCTAGAATTGGACATTCCTTTTGTTTTGTACATTATGATATTAATATATCATTGGTTTTTCTTTTTCTTTTTTGTTTTCAAAAACGTGCGGTGCTTCTTTAGTTCAGTGCATGGAAAAGTAACGTAAAATAACAATTTTGAGTTTAATTACTAATTTATTCATTAAGTCTCCAAATAAGTGATATAAAAATATATTTCAAGTTTGGAGGGTCGGTGGAAATTTTTCTAAAAATCCCAACCAAGCTGCAAATCAGTCTTGATATACGCTTTGGTTGATTCGAAAATACTGTGTGATACAAAAAAAATAATTAATATCGATATGTTCTAAAATGTCACTATTGAATATTTAACAGAAATTTTATATGCTTAGGGTCAGGAAGTGGAAATTATGCAACAACCATGATGGGAAATGGAATCAAATTTAGGTATTATAAATTACAAAAAAAATATAATTAAGAGTATTTTACCACTTAAAATTTGATAATTCTTTAATCTAAATTATCCATAATTCATTGTATCTCAAAATACGGAATTTAAGATTCACATCTTAGGAGCCCAGCAAAAAACATTAACAATAAGAACTCCTGTCGTGTGCTATAAGACCACCGCAAATGGTTGCGTGGCAGATGAATTTCACGCTATACTATGCAGCAAAATTTTTACCATTTCGATGATAGATTGAATCTTTAAACAATTCGCTCAGCCATTGGACAGCGATCGAATTCCAAGACCGAATCCATAGTGGGAGGCGGAGGTCTGATAATCTAGAGGTGCACCATTGTGTGATTATTCCGCCCCACCTAAGCGCAGTGTACGGAGGCCGATGGACGCGTGATCCGCTCGGCCAATCAAATATCTGGCGCGTGCAATTATGAGGTCTATCGTCCCCTCTCCAATATACCCCTCATCATTCCGAATATTGAAAAGCACCCCACATAGGATGCGGCGACGCTTGGTTGGGTGCAAAATTCAACCTTTCCATAATTAACGCCTCGCCGGTGCAGGCGGCGCCGCTGTCAATTTGCCGGGAGGAGGAGGAGGAGGAGGAGAGGAAACACTAGTAGCATGTCACTCGCTTGAGTCAGTCGTTCCACTCACGCGTTCTCTCGGTTTCGGGTTGGATTATGACGTGTCCATTTTTTATACACGATAATTCAACATGTAGTAATGTGTAGTTAAATGGGTTTAAATTTTATATAAATATATTTTATATTTAAATAAGTTAAATTTGTATATTTTGTTTAAATAAATGTATTATGATGAATTAAATTAATATAATCTAATAATATACTATTTAGATATGTATTTATTGTATTGATTGTGTACTGTATAAATAATACACTTAACTTATACTATTAAGCGGATCATTTCATATCAACTTGTAATTTAAATTAATTATATTTATATGAGTAATTTTTAATTCACTTACCAATCAATCACATATGAAATAAAGAATGTTTAATACGAGTTTCTTTAGATACCACCTACATGAATTGCGGGTGCTGAGAGAGGGAGTAACTGCCTGGATTCATCGGTAGACGCGCGCTGAGGCTGTGCTTTTGGATTTGCCGTCTGGCAGTGGCGTTTTCTCTCTGAATCCTGATGGAGTGTGGAGTGGTGTGGATCAAGGTTATCAAAGCGCGCCTTCGTGTTCTGGAAGAAAACCGGGGGCCAGAAAGGCAGGAGGCGGGCTAGTAAGACGACATCAATCATCAGCGTTTTGGCAGCTCACAACCCCGAAGAACGAAACCCCTCAAGAGTGGGACAAGGTATGCTGTAAAATTATTGAATTTTAAATAGGGAGCGACGACGAAATTTTTTTTAGGAATTTCAAATTGATTACATATTAATTTTAATATGTATTTTAAGAGTATCGAGAATAATAGGCAGTGCAAATAAAAAAATTATTTTATCCTGTGGCAATAAAATACGCGTGGCAGCTATTCATAAAATTATGACCGGTGAATTTTATTGGAAGGTGTTGCCAGCCAAATGCAGGCACATGATGACTCTGTCCCCTGATAATTTTTTGTATCACTATAATATAATAAAAAGAACCACCCAGGCCCTAAGGCCCACATGAATTTCACAATTATATTTAATGGTATATTTTATTAATCATAACTATATTTTTAATATTTACTTGTATTACTCATTAATATTAATATTAGTTAATTTTCCATCATAAAATTTAGAAGGACATACTGTCGGTTACTTTATTAATTAATTTTACACCTTACTTTTGATAATCATGCTTTAATTACAATATTGTATCCTAAGTCCAACCATAAAAAAATCGAACTAATAAATAGTGATTTTTTATTTACTTAAATCATTTTATACCTTTTTTTCTTTTGAAAAACCAACCCCCAAAAAAAAAGTTGAATTCCCACAATTTGTGCAAAATAAAATCACCCGAACCAGGACGTTTACACCCTTAATCCCGCAAAGATCAGGCCAAGTGAATTTATAGTAATAAATATTTTTGGGAAAAAAGGGGGGGTGGGGGGACAGTCGAGGGTTCCAAAGTAGGCTTTAAATAATTTCTGGGTCGTTAGATTTGCTAATGGAACTTCCGAGGAAAGAAAAAGGGGAATTTCTGATATATGACGCTTACAAGATTGTCATGATCCAATTGAACGCCAGCCTTTTCCGGGATTTCCTCCCGCTGCTCCGACAATTAACAAATCTGACACTGAGCTATACATATTTTTTTAACACTCAATTTATTAATTTAATGTTCTTTTCTCAAATCTGCAAATAGGTGAAAAACTGCGTACAGGTAGGTGTCTTCTCCGGTATGTTTCACGGGGAAAATAGTTTTGGTCATTTGTATTCTTCTTGTAATTATTGATTTTGATGATATTTGTCAGTAGGGATGGCTCCTGCATAATTTTCCGGGATTCTGTTGGGGCTTGCCACTTGGCAGATAGCTATTTTAATTTAATTATTTTTTAGGGAATTTTATATTATAATTTATATCTTTTTTGTTAAGATAAAATAAAATAAATTAATTGGAATTTTTAGGGATTTAATTGAGAAGCGACAACCTACGGTCACTGTCGATGTCTGCTGGAAAAGCTGTTGGAGGCTATGCGTTGCAGCAATTTCCCGGCACGCCTTCCCATTTATCTGTGTCCCCTATCCCCCCTTCATCCAACCTCCTCCCTGTCTTCCGATGAATTAATTCGTTATCTTATATTTAGATTAAAATATATTAATTAAATTATAAAAAAATAAAAAAATATTTTAATTTATAATTTTTAAAATTAAATCAATTATATAAAAATTAAATAATTATTTGATTCGATTTATCTAAATCAGTAGATTTTTGATTTAATTGTTAAATTTATATAAATCAAAGATTGAATAGAGAATATTAAAAATTATTTTTAAAAAAATTTTCACCAGCTTCGATTTTTATTTAAAAAATAACATTTATATTATATTACATTTTCATTATACTTAATTATATATTTTTTATTAAAATTTGATATTAGGATGATAGATATTTTAAATTTTAAAATTATAAATTTATTTAATTAATAATAATTAATTATATATTATTATCATTATTTATTAAATATGTAATTCAATAATCTATTAAAATTATAGTTCAACCTATAAATCTATACATTAATTAATTTTTAATACGGTCTGATTTTAAAATTTATATTTTAATCATCTAAAATAATTATCCTATTTATTATTATAAAAAGTATAATCATATTATTTATACTCTCTCTCCCTCTCTCTCTCCACATATATATATGTATATGCTAGATACAAGTAAAAGTATACGTGCATTTTACAACCCCAATTTTCTCCATCCCTAGTCATACTATTCATGGTTATTTTTACCCATCTAGTCCCACATGCCTCTCCAATTTCGCATTCTGCTTAGCAACTCGGCTTTCGCGAGAGTTGGGTTTTCGCCGATCGCCGACTCCGAACGAATTCTGGAGGCATCATTTCGGTTCAGACGTACGCCCAAAATTGCATTGCACACTTGCAAACAATAGGCTACCTGTGGCAGTCAACCGAAAAAAATATAAATAAATAATAAAAGAATATTAGCTATGCGTGGCCCGTGGCCGGCAAAACAAGCGGCTACTGTATCCTTTACGGCCCACATAATAATACATCATGGGCCTCCATCCGGGCCCATTCTTATTCACACCTGCCACGGCGAGTCAGTTTCTAACCCAATCCAACCATAAAAAAAAAAAAAAATCTGAAACGGAAATTTCTCCGTTAGTCGGATCCAAAATGTCACTATGAGGAAAGTCAAGTCGATCACATGAAACGCCTTCGTGATGGTGACATCGTTGTTCTTATTCTTCTGCGGTCAATGGAATTCGGCGGAGTTGACCGGAAAGTCTTCCGCCTCCCGGCCGTCCACCATCCAAATCCTCGTCCTTTTCCTCTTCTTTCTGCCGTTGGATGTCCAAGCTGCATCCATTTATATTAAAACCAAAGTATTAATTGCACCTTTCTGGGAAGGTGGGGTAGGTATCGTCGTTCAAATTAGACCCGGTAATAACTGCTATGGCCCGAGAGCATGGACCGGACATGCTACGAAAATATAGTGTTTAAATCAGGATTTTCGAGTTACCGGAGATTTTTGGGGCCGTGCTTTCAGGGAAGCAATAAAAACATGAAAAATTAGTTATAATAAAAAAGAAAATTATGATAAATTTTTAAAAATTAATTAATTATATAAAAATAAAATTATTTTAATAGTTATTTTAATATTTTATTTAAATTAATATGATATTAAGATTAATTGAATAATTATATTATGTGATAATTTATTTTAAAATATTTAAAATTTATTTTTTATTTGATTCTGGTCAAATTCGACAGCACAAGTAACGAAATATTTGTGACTCTGCTGAGACTGTGGGGTTGGCTCGGATTCACAAGCCCGGTGCGGTGCATAGATAGATTTGTGTTGGATTCTTACCATCTTTATAATTTCATATTTTGCAGCACCTCCATTCCATTTACGTAGAGCCATAAAGACACTGGCAGCTTCCTGGAATCCTCGTTACGCAATTGTTGCCCTTCTCCCTTCTTCTTCTAGCTCTTCAACCCAAATCTGTAACCGACTGCCCCAGGCATGGAAGACCAAGGGAAGGATCAACTCGTGCCGTGGCGTGAGCTGTCTGACAAGGTGGTGTTGGTAACTGGAGCCTCCTCCGGCTTGGGCCGCGACTTCTGCCTCGACCTGGCCCGTGCCGGCTGCCGGATCGTGGCCGCTGCCCGCCGCATCGACCGGCTCATGTCCCTCTGCGATGAGATCAACGGCCTGGCCTCCTCCTCCTCCTCCTCTAACTCGGGAGCTGACCCGAGGAGCACCAGGGCGGTGGCAGTGGAGCTAGACGTCTCGGCTGACGGGCCCACCATCGAGAAGTCGGTGCAGAGGGCCTGGGGCGCGTTCGGCCACATCGATGCTCTCGTCAACAATGCGGGCGTTCGAGGTAAAATCTACACTTTCATAATTAAATTGAGAAAATGGATCGTCTCTTCACATAGTAGAATTTCATGGTGAATTTGCGTAGATTATATGTTGTTTCTGGAGCTGGCTAGCTGTTGAATTTGTAATTTTTTGCTATCAAGATCGCTTCCGAATCGAATGGCTTGTTGTGGTCGAGCTCATGATTCCCCGGTTGCTGCATGTGATTAGTGAAGAAAGTTGAGATTTTGAGTGCGAGCAGATAAGGAGAATTGGCATTTTTCAGAGAATTTTACAGAACTTTCGGAATAGAAGTGATGCATAAACCATATAATTCACCTGTTTCTTCTTCTTGTTATGTTATACTGCTTCGCATCATCTTTATGCAAATTGCTGTACAGTCTATGTTCACCATAACTTTATGTAAATGCATTGTAACTTGTAAGAATGAGAATGAATTTCAGAGGGTTCTGCTTTGCTTTCTATGTGCACATCTCAGGAAATGTGAAGTCTCCACTGGAGTTGTCTGAGGAGGAATGGGACAATACTTTCAGAACAAATGTGAAAGGGTCGTGGTTGGTGTCGAAATACGTGTGCATACGCATGCGGGACTCTCATCGGGGAGGCTCTGTGATCAATATATCTTCTATTGCTGGTCTTGATAGAGGCCAACTTCCTGGAGCCACTGCATATGCCTCCTCCAAGGCGGCATTGAACATGATGACAAAGGTATTGGTGCAGAATTTTGTCATCTTGTGCCGTCATCAAAATTCACAAATCAAAACTTTATCTTAAAGTTTGAGAGTGTCTGGTGTGATTAGGATGGCATGTGGCCGTTGTCTTTTGAATGAAATATGTTCTCTCTTCACGGACAAGTAAGACGTGACACATTGAATCATAGGTGGTGTGAGGAAATTGCAATATAAGCAAGATAAAACACGTTATTAACATGGTATGTTAAAAATTGTCTTTCATGAGGTCTTGAGAGGCTGAGATTCAAAGGGATCAATTCCTTGACATCTTGGTGCTTGGATCGCCAAAGAAAATGGTTCGGTTCACTCCCATCTTTAAAGTCCTCTTTCTTCTTCGAGTTTCCCTTAAGAAATGTTTGCATTGTCCCAGCTTCTCATCAGCTAACCAAGTTTGTGGATACATGGGCTAATGCACTGCAGGGCTTCCAGTATATGGTGCCTTGGCAACTACCATATACCCAATCATAACTAGATAGATATATGTTTGTCATTAACAGGTGATGGCCCTGGAACTGGGGGTCTACAAGATCAGAGTGAACTCAATCTCACCAGGGCTTTTCAAGTCTGAGATCACGCAAGGTCTGATGCAAAAAGATTGGCTCAATAATGTGGCACGGAGAACTATCCCTCTGCGGCAACATGGCACCACAGACCCAGCCCTGACATCCCTTCTCCGTTACTTGATCCATGATTCCTCTGAGTATGTCTCAGGCAACATATTCACTGTGGATGCAGGGGCAACCCTTCCTGGGGTACCCATTTTCTCTTCTCTCTGAGTGCATAGATGAGTGTCAATCATATCTAAGAATGAACCTGTGTTACAGTCTCTTACACATTCATGGGTGAACGTGCATTGACTGTTGACCGACAGCGTGAACTCTTATGGCAAGGTCGTGTTTTTCCTGAGATGGATATGGTTTTGGTTGGTGATGGAAAGCTTTACTGCCTGAGTCTATCATTCATGGATGTGTCCATTTGGAATGTATCTCAGCAAATGCTGATCTGAAGTGATGAGAAACAGTTCATAGGCAACGCTTTATTTTGAAATTTGAATCAATCATACATTTCCTTTTGCTTCCTGTGGAGCTGAATCAACTGGGTTGGGGGAGTAAGCTGGATTTTGATTTACGGTGGAGGATGAGAGAGCTGCAGGCAATGGCTTCCCTCCGACGAAGGATCTGAACAGCACGAGGGATCTCTCTGGCTGTGAAAATGGAGCTTCGTGCGATGCCCCTCTTATGGTTGCAAACGACAGAAATCTCCCATAATCTTGTGTCCATCCGCCGACCTTCATATAAACGAACAGACGTTTTTACAATTCTCTCAAGGAATAGTTTTCAAGTGATCGGAATCCAGTGAACTTCATCTGGACAATAACCTCGATGAAGAATGACTTACCTGCCTTCCCTCGTACCAAGCTCGGTAGGGTCCGGTGATGTTCAGTCCTAGCTGCTTTGCCAGGACATTCACGACAGTTCGTGTTCCAGTTAGTGGAAGCACGGAGTCCTGATCTCCACTGCAAGAACCACGAAAAATCATAATCTGGAGCATTAAACCCGGTAGAACAAAGTTGGCTATTCAGATTCGGATATTTATTTCCGAGACTGAAGATGACAGCAAATGTGAAAGATCACCTGTAGACTAGAACGCGTATCCCCGATTTCACGAGCTTAGAAAGAACTGGGATCATGGTCACTTCGAGATTTCTCATCTCATACTTAACCACACTGTCAAACGAAGATTTGCAGAAACAATATGCTCAGGACTTTGTCATTAAGAATGAAAAGATATGCAAATGAGATGGATTTGACAGCAGAATCAATGTCGAGCATTGCTTCTGGGTTAAGAAATCATAGTAGATCGATAGTTACTCGCTGCAAATGCTCCATTTCGTGACACCAACCAGCCGAGCATGAAATTCCGCCTGCACATCTTTCCGGTTCAAATACCTGTCCGTCTCATCCTCAACGCAGACATCTATCTCCTTCGTTTCTTGCTGATAATATATAAGTCTAGTTATTAGGAGTAACGGGAGAGCATAAGTTTCGTAAGAAGTGAAAGAACAGTCAGGAAAGCCCCACCAGTTGATTCAACTTAATGGACTGAGCAAGGGCTGATGACAAGCAGACGTCGAGTGTGATGTCATAATTGTCAACGAAGCTACCGATCTCTCTCGCGGCAACATTAATCACACTGGAGCAAAGTGGGGTCAGAAAGCCGCTCACAGCCTGTCTTCGGATTGTTGAGAAGTTGCACTGGAAGGTTAACTTCTCGAAGGTCAAATCCGAGATCAGCCCGTGGGACCACAAATACTCAGCCCGTGAATTGAAGTCGATGTCGAACTCCAGAAGAGGATTCCCCATCTGCATCCAAGATATCACGAAAGATTAGTTCATCTCTCTGTGCAGAATTCGAGAATGTATGTAGAAACAATATTCCTTTTGGATCCATTTTCTAGTAATCTCGGAGGGAATCATGCGGTGAGCTTACAGCTATTCCCTTCAAGTTGAACTTCTTGGACTGAACCACAAGCTCCGCCAGTTGTGGAACATAGTGCCCTGCACAGATTTAAAACAATTGCGAGCTATATAAATCACTCCATCATTCGTCTCAATAAACAGACCACAGCACATTTAGCAGAATGTAGTTTTTATTCCAAGTACCTGCATAGCTCTCCCCCATGATGTACACATCTCTGTTCTTATACTGCGGGAACTTCTTGACCCAGTTTTCAAGGAACATAAGATTATCCCGTGCTAGATAGAAAATGAATCAACACAAATTAGTTGACAGGCTAAATCGATGCGTATGCATTCAGAATGCGACACGAACCAGTGATCTTGTCATTGACAGACTCGTAAAAAGACGTATTCCCCGAGTAGGAGAAGCCTACCCCAGCAGGGGATTCCACGTACAGCATATTTGCTTCTGCAAAGATTTGGATGAACTCCATCAGCCGAATTCAGAATTGAAAAACGATGGAAAAGACAAACTTTTTAGCTGAATTAGTCGCAACCTTTGTTCCAGCTGTAGTCATTCCTGAGGAGAATGTCTCCTCTGGGCTTGAAGGGCCCGTGCTCACAGAAGGCTCCAGCTCCGAGAGACGAGCACCCGGGTCCTACAATTTCGAAACACGGTGTTCCCTTAACCAATGCAGTTCAAATGCTGTCTTCTGCACAGCTGATACGGGGATTCGGAGCTACGGCAATTTCCGAATCACGAATAAAACCAATAGACCGCAGAAAAATATGAGCGTGGGTCTTTTTCCTACGTACCTCCATTGAACCAGAGGACAAGGGGCTTCAGAGAAGGGCCGGTTTCTGCCTCAGCAAGGTAGTAAAAGAGAGCTTTGCGCTCCTTCTCGTCGATGGTGATGTAACCCGAGTACTGCTGGAAGCTCACTGCGGGCTGTCCTGGTAAGCTCGTGATTCTATCGGACTGTGTTGGGCAGATATGGAGGAGAATGCTGCAGATCGTTGCAGCTACAGTCCATGGCTTTACCTTCATTTCCACAGAGAGAGAGAGATTGGAGAAGAAAGTTTCAAAAGCAAAAGATGGAACTTTTTGTAGCGAGAGGGGCCGCTGTTGTCCATATACATGCACATGGAAAAGCGAAAACTAATGATCCGAATAGCGACGGTACGCAACCTCATCTTGCCGGTGGGTTTGACACGCTCCAACGTTTTCAACACCTCCTTAGCTACAGTAACAAAGCATGTATCATACAGTTCTACGTGATTTAGGTTACTTCTTCACTAATGACAAAGAGGGAGGCAGCGGATTGAAATGCAGCATAAGCTGACAAAAATTCTGCCAAGCGGGAGAGCGAAATCAGATGAATATTATTGAGTGGGATGAGGGTGTCACACCCGCTTTTATTTTATAAATTAGGAAAATAAATTTAAATCGTCAACTTAATAATATCTTTTTTTTAACGTGTAAATTTATTTGATACAGCATACTCCATGCACTTCACATTAATCAAGACAACCCTATTTATATATTATCATTCATCTCGGCTGTAAGAGAGAAGATATGGTCAAAATCGGTCAGTATCGATAATGCATCATTATATGTTTAATGATTTTTTTTTCTCCAAGTAAAAATTGAATCTGCATCTTAATAATAAGCATACGGATAGATAACGAAAAGGCAATATAATATTTCATCACATGCCATAGTCTGAAATTGGTCTCAGCTCAGGCCAAGACAAGTAGGACTTGTCTGCTTGCTCCATATGAATAATGATTGAATGTATACTGTGTCCGTGATGGTGTGACCACTCGTGAGCCGGCCGGATTACCTACTTACTATTTCTTTTTCTCGACGGGCATGTAGCCGGCCAGATTAGTTATAGGGTAAAATTATAAGTATTTCAATATTTTCATGGAAGGCATTGCTGTTCTTTATCCTAAGGACACGAACATCCCATGCCTTACCAGGTTTCCCTTGGTTTTTTTTTTCTTTTTTCTTTTCTTCTCTTTTTATAATGGCAGATGGGTCGAAGTATTCTGTTTCAAGATACTGTTGCGTTGCAAAGTGTTCTTGAAAAGAGATTATTTAAATTAATAACAAGAATATTATACCCCCACCAACCAAAAAAAAGGGGGGAGGGTGGGGATGATGAAGGATCCAATTCCACATGAAGGTCGGGAACAAGCATACAAAGTTGCATATATGAGAATATTCTAACTGGAATATCACTGATTCATGCGGATGACGAGATGAACCCGGATGAATCCCTTTCTCAAAGAAAAAAAAGGTTTGAAGCATAATTGGAGTAGGGTTTGTAATTTGGAACAATTATGGGTCATGATGGTTCTTCTCTAACTTTTAAATAAGAGCATGAATGCTCTACTAAATATCTATTTTTTCTTATTTTAATAGTAAGGCATGAGATTTGAAATCGTTCTTTAAAATAAGAGTAGAACCATCGTATAATTAGTTGTCCTTAATTTGGTTGAAAATCGACTTCCTTCCTTGTACATCAGTAATCAGATGCTGAAGTCAGTTCTTTCTTCTCAATAAACCCTAGTCGAGGACAGAGAAAGAGGTTCCCGGTTCGTTCATAGGAACGGTCTTGAGACGATCCGTATTATTAGATCAAATGGGAGATAACAGGTATATCCATGGATGACTCTTGGGAGCTTTCTCGGAGCTTCCATTCAAAATAAAGTGAAGGCACAATCACCAAAACCAGGGCCCCACTTGGGCATGCTCAAAACACAAAGCTCCATGGAGAGATTCCCGACAGCAGAAATATGATAGTGGGAAGTGAGGCAGTTGGGTGGGGGAGTGGCATATGGTCAAAACTAAGTGGCCCGCCCAAGTTCCCCAACGCTCTCAACAATTGACCCGTTGCTCAATTATTATCAATTGATTTGTAATTGTCAATTTATACGGACCCAATTTCCAGTTCGTACTGAGACGGGTTGGTTGAGTTACTTACAATTCGTAATGGTAATCCTATTGTGCGCTTCGTAATTAAGGGTAAACATGTGACCTATTGGATCTACATTGGTCTTTGCAGCGTAAACCTCGAAATTCAACCGACCGGAATTATTTTAGTCCTTCAGCGATTAGAGTGGCGTTATTTCTGCACCAGCCGTCTCGATCGTATCGATAATTGGTCAACTCCTAATATTTAAACCACTTGCATGGATCCACTCGATGATCCTCGGAGTTGTTGTGATTAACGAAAGGAGATCGGATAATAATGCAGCGGAATTATAAGAGATTCGCCGTACATTCAATCCAAAAGTTTATAACTTATCTCAGCATTATTCACGTTATATTATTCAATCCACACACTTTCGGACACGGATTTCTCACTCAATTTACGCATTTCAGTGCGCCTGTGGCCCAACTCTCCCGAGCAAAAACAGGAGCGACAGTGGCCACTTGGGTGTCACCAAGCGTGCATTTTGTGGTGCGTGCGTACATCACCAAGGACGGTATGCTTATCGATGTCGACATTTTCAAGAAAGATTCATCGATTCCGTATCCCGTAGGAGTGGTTGTCGAATCACAGCACTCACTGTCTCTGAACCATCTGCATGGTATGCGCAAGCCTCTATCTCTTCCACTTTTGCTCTGTTGTTCCCACGATCGACCCCAACGGAGTCCTCCGGAGACTCTTGAGACTGGAGGAGAGGGAGACGACGACTGCGACTGCACTGGCGGTACAATAAGAGGCCCATTGGGCCCTGAACGGAAGGCCCAATCTTATGACGATGAAAGTCGTACCCCCAACACCGTAACGTTGTTATGCGTCGGCTTCCCCGTTTTGCAGTTTCTGCATGCATCATGCCTATGTCATCATTACATGTTTTTTTTTTTTTTTACACCTGTGATGGTAAATAGCGAACATCCTCCTAAATCCGGATTAGAAATTGAACCGGATAAAAATGTGAGTTCATGGGTGGAGTAAGATCAATGAATTTCTTTAGAAAAAGGATAGTTACATAATTTATACCATATTAACTCCGACCATCTTTGCTGCTGGCGAGGCAAAAGACATTCCAAAGGGCACGAGAGAGATTATTTCTCTCGCTTATAGGCATGGGTTCTACGGTGGTTACGGAAAATGAAATTAAAGGGCATTGTTGTCGTTGGCAAAGCCGACTTCTTGTTCGAGTCCTTGACCTATGAACAGAGGAGAAACGGACGTGGGAATAACCCATGTCGTGAATCTCTGAATACATGTCCTCAAGCTTGGTTTGGGACAGAAAACGAGTGCAAGTAGAGAAATCTAGAAAATGGGCAACATACGTGAAATTTGTTGTGAACTCATAAAGGATTGTGTCTGTTTTCACTTAAAAACTCAAACTGATAGATGACGATACCAAATATTTTTATAAACCCACAACGTTTTCTTTATTTAATCGATGTGGTATCATACATCTCAACACCCGCCATCACGTGGCAACGTGGTCTGCTTTGCCATGTGCCATTAAACACCTGCCCTCAACAACTGTCTACGAGTCGGATATTCTTCTTCCGGTCTCGAACAAGGTGATCAACCAGCCATAAGTTGGGCAATTTTCTTCTGTACTCGGGCTTATATCAACTGACTACGAGCAAGGCTTCTGAACTCGGGTCGGGTGAGGTGTGAGCCAATTGGCTCTGATACCATGTTAAATTCGTTGTGAGTGCATAAAGTATCGGGCCCGTTTCCACTTACAAGCTCAAGTTGATAGATAGCGGTATCCAACCTTCTTATAAACCCACAACATTTTTTTATTTAATCGATGTAAACTCATATATCTCAACACTCACCATCACATGATAATATAATCTATTTTACCACGTACCATTAAATACAACATACCAAAGTAAAAGGCATTTACGCAGTCCAAAGAATGTCTTGGAACTCTTGGAAGGCAGGGGCACGGCACGGAGCTTGAAGTTTGACCTTCGCTCGATGTTGACCAATCCGCCGCGGTTTGCAGCCAGACAGTTGACATTTGACCAGACACATTACGCGGTTGTTTTGACTCTTCTCCTCTCCTCGACTAAATTCTGTTCTTTTCCCCCCACCTCTTCAATTAGCAGACAGCAATTTTTTTTTTTCAATAATGCGCAAGGCATATATTTTCGGTGGATAATAAGCAAAGCACATAAAGAGCCATCCTCCTTAATCCATCCGAATTATATATATATATATTTATTATCCCTTTTTATTCCACATTTTCTAACTTATAGAATTCATATGTGTTTTATATAGATTTTATTATTGAATGCAAGTAATTAAATTATTATATTTTTTCATAACAAAAATGTATGATATATAAATATGTAGGGATTATCAACAAGGATTATGCAAGACTTCTTATTCTATGGCAGACTATTCTTTTTCTAGTATGGCAGATAATTCCTTTTTTTTAATCCAAATCTCTCTATTATGATAAATGTGATGGAAAAAATAAAATTATTAATATGAGCATAGTTTTTAAAATCGGACCGGGCCGGGAATCGATGTAGGTATGGGTTCATGGGTCGGACCGGGGTTCAATGGGTTGAACAGCATGTTTAATAAATAATATTAATAATATAATATTACTAATAAATTTACATAATATCATAATTTGAATATAATTTATAACAAAAATCATTAATATAACCATTATATTAAACAAAAGTTTAATATAAAATGTAAATATAAGTTTAGTAAAATAAAATAGGTACATTACAATAGGTTTTTGTTTTTGTTTTTAATTTTAAGTCGGTCGGTTTCTCATGGGTTCAATTCGGTTCACCGGTTGGATCGGGAACCGGTCAGTTCAATTAGATTTTTTCTCTTTTAATGTGCAATTGGATTTTTTGAATGAATCGGACCGGGGTGAGTGGCCGGTTCCCGGTCGAACTGGCCGGCCCGGTCCGGTTTTAAAAACTATGACTATGAGTCATTAATAAAAATAAAAGAAAAAGAGTTTGCGTTGTCAGTCAACTGCTCACCGTCAGAGTATTTGTGTATAGGGAAAAAAAGGAGAAAAAGATTATAAAAATTAAAATGCCAACAATAAATAAATTGAGACAGAAAGAAAAAAAAATGCTCTCGAATAAAACGTGTGGATACGCGGTTGCTCTGGCGCGTCGAGACAATACAGTGGTGGCTTCTGAAAACTGAAAGTTTGACAGCATGAGGGCAACGGGGAACCGAGTCTCAGAGGCACCACCACGTGTCCATCTGTACTGTTCACGTGGAGCACGTGTCAATGAATTCAACAGCGCCCCATCGTGTTTTACCGTCCGATGATCACAGGCACATCACCGATCTTCGCCCAA
Source organism: Sonneratia alba (assembly GCA_900174645.1). Lineage (NCBI taxonomy): Eukaryota > Viridiplantae > Streptophyta > Magnoliopsida > Myrtales > Lythraceae > Sonneratia > Sonneratia alba. Next base: position 7,480,263 of record FWPY01000091.1, on the reverse strand, counting down.
CTGTTGAACTGTCAAAGCACGTGATTTCCGCGTAGCAAAGTCGACCGCGCCGTCATAAATCAGCTCGTAAAATTGGCTCCGTGCGACAATAACACGTGCGTATAACGAATCTTATCGCTTGCCAAAAAAAAACCTTTTTCTTATGATTTTCTCTTAATATTTACGAAATATTATTATATAACGGTCTTTTTAATTAAATCATATTTCTTAATGACTCAGGTAATCGTTAACTCCACTGATTTTTGCTATTATTTAGTAGCTTAATTATCAAACCGCAAATTTTTTGTTCCTTTTCTGGCAGCCGTTAGTGGATGTGAGACCGGTCCAATTTCAACAGCAACGCAAAGTCCCGTTTCACACACTAAAAGAAAAGGGCACAACAAATCCGGACCATTTGAACAAGAAGTTTATGTAATATGTTGAGATATTTAATTTTATATTAATTAAATTAAGAAAAAATTATAAATTTATAAAAAAATTAATATCATCATTTATTAATTTAAAATTTTATGTAAAAATAGATGTGATTCATTATAAGTTTATAATGAATTTAATATGATATCAGAGTTAGTGAACTCGCATCCCGTATGACCCAAGTCCGAAAGTATGATTTTGTGGTTAATTAACATAAACTCAAATATGAAAGAAAATTGTCCGACTTGTGGTCAGTTGCCTCCCTCATTCGAGGTTAACAAGGGAAATAATAAAATATTGTTGTCTAATTAATTATTAGTTGCAATAATAATCCCACCCGAAGAAGAAGAACAGCAAAAAAATCCAAAGCAGGCAAATCAATGAGAGAATTTGACGAATATATATATTATTTTGATTCCTCCTAATTATATCATTAGAGATTATTAAACTTAATTAATTTTTCTCCCTGGCATTATTCCCTTCCCTCCCACCATATGCTGCGACCAGATCAAGTCAAGGGGGGCTCGTAAACACCGAGAACTCCAAATTAAAATATAGGAACTTACCTAACAGAAAGACAATACTGTGGAAGGACCAAAGATAATAAAATAATTATTATACAATAATAAATATTTTTTTCACATACCATAATATAATAACCAGAAATATCAATTATCATACATTAATACAGGCTTGGATTAAATTAACTCGTGGGAAGGGATGGTTGGAAATTCTATATAATTTTTATTATTATGCAGAGGAGTGGTTACGGAGAACTAGAAATTCTCTGGCCTCATCCACAGCACCTGGTATTTTGCTGGAAAACCAGACCCAAACGGACAGTCTGATAATCGTCGACTCCTCTGTCCGAAGAACCAAAATAAGAAATAAAACACATGCTCTCCTTCTCTCTCTGATAAATATTGTTTTTTTTTCAGCGGAATTTTCCCCGGAAAGACTTCTTTCTCCCGTCAAAATCTGAGAACACAGGCAGCATTTTTTTTTGCCTTGCTGCCAGGTGCTGGTGGGGTTTTTGATCTCCTCTCTCCGTTCCCCCCTACACGTCGTATCGTTTATCTTGACAATCTGAATTGATCTCTGAATGTTGATGACGGTGTAATCTATCAAACCGATCGAATCTTTGAGATAAAGTAGGCACTTGATGAAAAATCTCGTTTTTGCTTGTGGGTATTGATCGGATTCCCTTCTTCGGTGTCGGCGATTGGTTGTTCGTGTTTGGTGGGTGGCTCCAGTTCTTTGAGCCGATTCCCGAGCATGGCCGCGAAATCGGAATCGCTTGACCATTGGCGGGGCTACTTCCGGGCGGCGAACTGCAGTATCTTCGACATAATCGACCGCGCCGTTGAGGTGGCAGCGTCGGATTACCCGCAGGAGTTCCGTCTGAGGAGGGATGGAATAGCGGAGCGGCTGTTCTCCTGCAGACTGGCTAGATGCTTGGGCTGCGACCGGGTGGAGCTGGCCGTCCCAGCAGATGAGGCGGAGGTAGACGGGGAGGGCTGCAGCATGAAGCCGACCGGGTCTAATTCCGCTTGCAAGAGCGGGAGCAAGGAGAGCAAAGTGAACAGCAGCAGCAGGGATGATGATCACGAGCAACAGGGCGAGCTGTTTGTCAGCAATTACAGCTACGGCGAGGCTGAGGCATTGACCGATGAGATCGAGGAGGAGTCCAAGGTTTTCGGTGAAGCTATGAGGATTAAGGAAGTTCTATTCAACAGCCACGAAGAGGTCTGTTTCCGATTGTTCCGTATCAGATTTTGCAGATTACTTTTGCCCGTTCGTGTCTGTCTAACTTTTGGTGCCCTCTCTTTGATTTCCTAACAGTCAGAATCATCACTCTGTGAATCACTGAGGAGGCTGCAATTCATGGCTTTGACAGTGGGAACATTGAAAGTATGTTGGATTTGCAGGATTCTTCCCTTCCCTCAGAAAAGCTTGTTGCTCGCTTCTGCGGCTAGTTAGTTTTCTTATCTGCAGCTCGGTTCTGAACGGTATGATTGGTCTCATTCTTGGCAGGAAACTGGAATTGGGAAAGCCGTTAACCCACTCCGGAAACATTGGTCGAAGAACATTAGTCGCCTCGCGCAATCTCTTATCTTGTACGTTACATTTACTGCGTTATTTTTTGTGTTCACTGATGAGTTGTAATACGAGCCTTTCTGCCGCTAATCTCTGTTATGCATATGCTGCAGTTCACTTTGAAAGTCAAACTCTCTTCTCATAGACACGTCCCTTAATCACAAGCACAGCTCCTTATTAGTCAATTTGCTTAACGATTGGCCTTAACTATACAGCTTTCCTGTAATGACGTTGTACTTGCCTTGTGAGCTTCCCTTAGTTGTAGGCCATATCATTGTGCATCATCCTGGTTCCTCGTCTTGCTTCTATTATGAGTCATGACTAAATGCAATCTGTTCACTGCAGAGGATGGAAGGCAATGGTTGATGACCACTACAAGACCACCCCCACTATTGCTGGTACCAATTCACTGCCTGTTTCTTGACTCATCGAGTACTTTACTTCTATCGTAAACCTGTAATTCTGGAAACTGATCGCATGCCTCTTGCAGAGCCTGAGAGCACCCTCAATTCTGTGGAGAACCCATCAACCATCAATGGCGAGGAAGAAGGACTGCCTTCTCCTCCTATGGACGAGGCCTTCTTAGCTACTCAGACTGGCCAAATTGAGGTCTTTCAGGTATATGTTATTTTGTGATAAGAAAACTTTGCTTATTTATCTGTATAGTATGTGTACTGAATATTTCTGCTTCCCTGTGTTTCTGGTGCTTTCCTCCCAGGAGAAGTTCTTTGATGGAATGGATGATGATGGAAGTGAGTTTACATCTGCAAACTCTTTCTAATGCTCCTGTCTTTCACATGATAGATTTTGTGTTTCGGTTCTTTATTTGGATTCCCACCTTGTTGTGGACTGATGTTTGTGAATGAACATTGGTTTTTCAGATCCACAAACTAGTGGGCTATTCATCAAGAACCGTGACAGTGGGATGAGACGATCCCTGGAGAAGCAGAAGCCCCAACCAACCAATTCATCTGTGACAGAGGACAGGCGCCTACATGTCAAGAAGGGGGAATCTATCATGAAATCCAACAGGCCCATCAATGCCAATCCAAGGCCAGTGAGGCAAGCTGAGCTCAAGTCAGAGCAGAAGGTCAACAAGGAAATGAAGCTTCAGCCAAAAAGATCGAACGCTGCCCCCATCCAGCAAAGGCAACTTGGGAATCAGCAAAATGTAAGTTGAGGCCCTGAGGGTGCATCACAGTGGCTTCAGTTTTGAAGATATTTCCCTGGCAAATTATTTTACTTTCTTTTTTCGGGTGTTCTAACAGGAGATGAGGTCTTCTGATGAAGTTGCAGTTCAGATGAAGCTCGAAGCTACCAAGAGGAAGCTCCAGGAAAGTTACCAACAAGCAGAGAAAGGTTGGTGTCATATTTTCATCTCTCCGACAGAAATAAATTTAGAGCTCTCCTTCCAATATTTATAAATTGCGTTTGGGTATATTTCAACAGCCAAGAAGCAGCGGACTGTGCAAGTTATGGATTTGCATGACCTTCCTAAACAGAAAGCTGCTCCAAAAAATTTTTACCCAAAGCCCGGAATGCAGAATAGGCACTGGGCCAACGGGCGGAGATAGTTCCTGGTTTTCTCCAGACCTTTATCCGGTAAGACCATTTTACAACCCCTAGAGCACAGCAAGAAGAGTGAATTCTGGAGATGAGCTGTCAAGCATATGTAGAACTCCATTTTTTCTTGTCAAGTGCATTGAGGAACATGGAGATCTTCATCTCCCCACTTTCTCGACTCAAGTGTGAATCTGAGAGGCATTCGTCGGCTCCACAAGGCCGATTGCATGAGCTTGCTGGATGAATTTCGATGGATACGTTCCCCTAATCTACACCACTGGTGAGACATTATTTTCTCTTCTCAGGAAGGGTCAGAGTTAAATCTGAGCATTTGCTGGGTAGTATAGTTAGCCCGTGACATCTGCACGAGAAGAAATAAGTGCATTTTCCCTTTTTTTCTTTTCATGTGGGCGTACTTAGTCTGTAAAAATCTCTTTCATGTGATCCATGACAGCCCGCCTGCAAACTGATGATACTCTGATGGCACTCATGTAAATTCATGAACGCTCACCCATTACTTGAATTCATTTGAGGTTGAAGATATGTGAATTTGCTTTCCTTGCCTTTCCTCTTCGAATGCCTTCCAGGTTCATTCTTTGTTTGAACGGTTAAAACAAGGGAATTGAGCTACTATTTTCTTGTTTTCGGTAGACCTCAAGGCAGGATATAATTGGACCCGTCTCCTGGTCAAAACGATCCAGTTTATCCATTTCTGACTCTACGTGGAAATTCTAGAGGATGTGTAATTTGTCTTACCAATATGACAGGTCAAAACGCAAGGATGAGGAGCCAACATGAAGTGTTGGAGACAGAATCTAATATTATAATTGTCATTGTGTGACAAAGCGAGCAATCGACCTCCCTGATTCATTGTATCCCATTTCAAGAGTCGTAAAACCTTTCTCGGTCCAATCTCTATCTTGTCGAAATCTCGTTGGGTTCTCAAAGTCAAATCGGTCGACTATCCATGCGCCCTGCCCACGCGGGCTTCCTTCCCTTCTATTGGTACATACGTAATAATATCAGGCACAGGCAACCGACGTTGTAACTTAAGCTAATTTAACACAACATATGCATACACTCGTGTCGTAAGATCCAAATCCTCTTCGATTGTGTAGCTCTCTCACCGAGACTACCGTACCGTCTTTGTCGATGGAATTGCCCGGATATCCATTATTCGAAAAATGAAATAACGGCAAAAATTTTAGGGAAGAATAAATGGTCGGAGTTCGAGCACTAAATGCGGGCAAAGGGAACCGATTGAGGCTGACATGAGGAATGGCGTCTTTGGGGAACAAAAACACGTTGCTAACCTTGACATTCTATCAAGTACTTGGCCCGTTTGCCGTTCCACGTCTCATCTTGTGGGGCCACAATCTTGTTGAATTGGGTCCCCTTGGGTTTCTCATTCACGTGTACATATTCATTTAACCCTAGCAGTATACTCGAGAGTACATTAATACAGTGTCATGTCATCCAATATTGGGAAGACGTGTGTGAACATAGTCGGACGGAATAGTTTCAGTTGAGTCACCTGCACGACTTCTCTGGCCGAACTTGCCTGCCTCATAAGCTTTGCAAGACGTCTAATGGGTTGTAATATCGTCAGACGGTTGAAACTGGACAACCTTCGATATGTATATACATGCATACATACATATATATATAATTTTTGTGTAATTCTTTGTGCTTGTCGGCTATTCCTTGGGCTAGTGCTCCCTGTGGAAAATCATGTCAATGAGATTGGGACATAAAGTGAAAGGGCCGATCGATATATTAAAGGAGTAGGTGAGGGAGTTCCAATTGGAAGCATGATGATTCTGAGAAGAAAGATAAAAGGCATGCATCGATGAGCACCTTCCACCATCATACAGCAGAGACAAGTCCAGGTATATAATAGCTGAACAGTAATCAAAGTTTGATAGAGCCATGTCGTGGCCACATAATCGAATACGTGAAACTTATATCTCCGATTATCTGACTGACCATCGTGCTTCAGCAATATAGAAACGTGCACATCACGCTAATTGCTGTATTATACTGCATGTATTATACCCTCTTGTCCCTCTCTCATGAATATATATATGTCTGTCATCGGACCTTAGCCGCATGCACTACCTTGGCACCATAGTTTTAAAAATCGGACCGGGCCGGCCGGTTCGATCGGGAACCGGCCACTCACCCGGTCCAGTTCCTTCAAAAAAATCCAATTGCACATTAAAAGAGAAAAAATCCGATTGAACCGGCTGGTTCTCGGTCCGACCGGTAAACCCAATTGAACCCATGAGAAACCGGCCAACTTAAAATTAAAAAAAAAAACCTATTGTAATGTATCTATTTTATTTTACTAAACTTATATTTACGTTTTATATTAAACTTTTGTTTAATATAATGGTTATATTAATGATTTTTGTTATAAATTATATTTAAATTATGATATTATGTAAATTTATTAGTAATATTATTTATTAAACATGCGGTTCAATCTATTGAACCTCCGGTCCGACCCATGAACTCATACCTACACCGGTTTTCGACTCGGTCCGATTTTAAAAACTATGCTTGGCACTATGACCTTAGACATACATATATATATATGTATATACACAGACACAGACACACACATGTGGGTCTCTCTGCTGGCTCCGTATATGGAAAACCAATTCGTCGCTCTGGGAACCATTGGATGGGATAAGTGAAACACGTTGCGTCCTCGTCCAACGGTTCCGAGCGATGCTGAATATGTTCTTCGGCACGCCGTGTAATATATATTAATACACAATACACGCACAAAAGCAAAATCTATTCGCATTCCCTCCCTCAGGAATGGTCAAATCATGGGATGCGACCCACCTCGATGTCTCCCTCTACATCAAAGTCCAAAGAACAGAATCCTTGTGAAATCCACCATGCATTCTGTTTCCGTTCTTATCCCCATCTTCGATTCGCCACCTCATCAAGGCTCCACATATATGTATATATATATAAGTTATTTGATCCAATAAATCAGATTATTCGGTGAAATCATCGATCATGTATATAGCTCAAACCTTTACCATAAGTCGTCGATTTGCTCCGTGGACCGTTTCCCTCATGGAACGGAAGGACGAGAAAGTACGAAAAATGCATTAGAGAGTTACGGATTCATCCAGCAATCGCAATATGATTAAAACGTCTGAGGGCAAGTAATTTGGCGAAGTGGTGGCCAAGGTCGATCCTTTGCTTTGCCCCATTTTATGTGCTAGGCGGAGAGAAAATGAGATGTTGATGGGATATATATATATATATAGGTATATTTTTATATCGATAGTTTTTAGTATTGTAACAGTTTATTAATTCATCAAATGATTTATTTATATAATGTGAAGTCTGCAGTTTATTATCGTATATCAGGGTGTTGTAAATCTTAAAATTGATTTATTATATATTGATAAATTGATAGATTCTGATCCAATTCCTATTATCATATCTTTTTTTAATGAGGACCTTATTCATTCCGTGATGCTCAAGTGAAAAGTCTGAAATTTGCCAATGTAATTCTTCCTTCAATCATGCATGATCTCATGCTCCACTTCTGTGATCTGACTAGGTAGCCGGATTATTTGTTAAGTTTAGTGGGATATGGGTTATTTTGACTTTTCACTAACTAAACCTAAACCCCACTTTGATTAATTAATTAATTAGTTTCAGAAAAGGGAAGACAACCTACTTCGCCAATGACGTGGCAGCTCACTTACCTTTCATTATTTCCCTTAAATTTTTTAAAATTAATCTATGGCTGGTTGACTGTGAATTCTGGTGGGGGCCACCTGGATAGTCCTTCAGCAGACCACTCTAATGTCTAACTTTAATCAAGCGAGTAAGAGTATAATGGTGAATTGATGATATGTAATAATTTAAATTTAGAATTTGAATATCTTGAAAGTTGATATTTATGGTTTAATCGGTGAATCCATTGTGTAATGTACTGTTCGGTGGATTAGTCAATTATTATATTACTGAACATCATCGATATAAAAAAAACTCTAATTATTTGGTCTTTGTTTCAAGGTTCGGGTCATGAATGCCGGCACGGAGTAAACCTCTTTCAATCGAGTATTTTTCCATCGGCATGATTCGAAACCGGGGGGAAAGTTAAATGAGAGAAGAATCTACCGGACCACCTCAATCAGTACGTGCTTGAGAAGGGTATGGATTGTGTTAGATCATCCAGAGAGGAAAGGCAAATGGGCCACAGTCAGGAGCTTGCAATGGAGGTCAAGGAGGCCCAACTGTCGAAGCTGTTCTTGGCCCATTTGGCCTCAACCCGTCCATTCGATCAACTCACTTTTACCCAAATACATCCGACATTTTCACGTAACAGATAAAAGTTTATAGTTAGGATATCGACCGATGGCGAGTCTACGCGACATTAAAATCTTGCCTTTGCATCAATTCAAGAGCCGAAAAGGCCTAGGAAATGGGATCAACAGTGTGCTGATTAATCAGACGACTGGATTTTGAACCATCTGGGGAGTAGAGTAACGTCCGTCTGCCCCAAACGTCGAATCTCCTTTCAACGCAGGTCCCGACTCTTCCTAATCCGGGGTAGAAATGTGGAACTGTCCTCGTAACCAAACAGCGGAAAAGCTTATTCTCATCCCCAAAACAGTCCACACCTGAAAAACGCTTTTCAGTGTGCCGTACAAGGCCCGTAGCTCGGGCGCACGTGGGGGAACGTATACTTGCCGTACAAGGCCCGTAGACGAGTGGGAGCCTCGTTGACCGTCACCAGCCCTCTATCAACTCTCTAATATGAAATATCACTCTCACTCTCTCTCTCTTCTCAATCTAATTCAATTTAGCTTCTTTTTTTTTTTAAAAAAAATTTGCCAAACAATCACATGATCTAATCCAGTGAATCGTGACAGATCAACGGTTGAGCGACCGTTTTGACTGGATGCAGGAGAGATTTAGAATATTATGATTTAATAGCTCATAAATGGGTTCTTTTTTGAATAGAGAATTATATTTTATTATAATTTTTTTAAAAAAAAGGGTAAATTTGGAATCTAGCAATCAACTAGTGATAAAAGATTTGAATCCCTTATTTTGATAAAATGAAGATATAATATATTTGAGGAGTATTACTTATTTGTTATAATATTTAATCCAAATTGATTTATGCAAAAAAATTCATATGATTAAGATCATTTAATTAAATTATCTTTCAATGTCATTCATCCATAATAAGCTAATGATATTTGGTAAAGTGGGGGATAAAGTGGGGGAGAAGGCACTCTGACCCTATTTTCAGCTGCTTTCGCCATGCACGCTCGCAATTTGTAGCGCGTACTGAGGAAAAATGTCAATATTTTTCATAAGAATTTTTCTAGTATGATGTTTATAAATTCATTAAACACTGACTAATTTATATTTCAATTAGATTGTTTCATCTCAATTTTTTTTATAGCGTTCACATAAATGATTTATTTTTTTATTTTTTTCGATAGCAACGTTCCTTAGGAATTAGAATGGAGTTCTTACTTAAAAGGGACTTACTCCTTTAGCAAGAAAGAAATGACAACAGTATCCTGATAAGAAACAACTACACTGCATGTGCAATGAGTGTTAATGTAACAAGTCATCAGTTCAATTTAAGTACGGATATATTATTACATCAATTCTAAGATAATTCTTTGTTCTTAAAATAAAATTTTCTATCTAACTTTATGTTGTTATGCTCTTTTTAAGTTTTTCAACCCAGCATCGAGCGTAATATTAGATGTGACAATGAAGAAATGCGATGACCATCAACAACTAAGAAGTACATTAATGTCCAAAGTCATCGTGCAGGCTCGATGTCGAGGCTCGTTCTTAACGTTTCACAGTTGATGCAAGCAACCCCCCTCGTATTCTATAGGGTGTGTCAATAGGTGTAAAGTAGTATTATTATTATTTTTCATTCCATCCATCACTGACTACAAAGACTTATGGACCATTTCTTAAAAAGTATAGTAGATGCGCGATACTCACCTGAAGCCTCCTCAAATCCCGGAAAAAGGAGGGGCATTATGGGCCAAAATAAACTAAAATTATGACAAGGAAAAAAACAGCTCTCCGAACTGCCGCACTTCGTCATCTCATCATATCATAAATTAGGGGGGAAAAAAGCTTCAAAAGGGAAAATTTTACATGAGAAAAAAAAAAAAAGAAGGGAAAACAAGATCCACCTCGAACCTCTCTCCTCTCCGCCACCCTCTCTCTCTCTCTCTCTCTCTCTCCCACTTCTTCTCGCTTCTCTCTCTCAGGTCGTCTCACGAGGTCCTCAGTCTCCCATCACTCCCTCGCCGGAATCTCAGTCGGAGCTTCAGAGTTTGGCTGCGATTCCGCTCTTTCTAGCGGCCTCAGCTCAGCCCAGCTCGCTGACGTCGTCTCCGCCGATTCTTCTGTTGTCATCGTCCCATGCTCCTGTTTGGTCCATTCAGCACTCAAGCTCGGAGATTTGCAGGAGATCAGGGCTGATTTGGACGGGGTTGAAGTGGGTCTTAGGTAGATTAAGGGAAGAATGAGGGAATTGGAGGACGGGACTTGGTTGTCCAAATGGGAAGAAGAGCTCCCGTCGCCTGATGAGCTCATGCCTTTGACTCAAACCCTAATCACCCCTGACCTCGCCCTCATCTTCGACATCAGAAGCCCCCTTACGAGCAATAGTAACCCGAGCATGAGCCCCTCACCGTCGAGGAACCCAGCGTCCAGCCACCTCCCGGCACCCTCCATCCCTTCACCTCATCCAGGTTTAGCGGAGTTCGCAGATTCAGGGGAGCTCGGGGGTGGTTCCGGGACAGGGGAGGAGCCTGCAAGAACTCTGAAGCGGCCGCGGCTTGTCTGGACCCCACAGCTACACAAACGGTTTGTGGACGCTGTGGCCCATCTCGGGATCAAGAACGCTGTTCCAAAGACCATAATGCAGCTGATGAGTGTTGACGGGCTTACCCGGGAGAACGTTGCCAGTCACCTGCAGAAGTACCGGCTGTACCTGAAGAGGATGCAGGTGCTGTCTGGTGGTGGGGTGGGAGCAGCTGCACCGGCAGCAGCGGACCCCGCCACAGAGAACCTCTTCGCGAGCTCACCAGTGCCGGCCCATTTTCTGCGGCCAAATCCAGACAGTTTTCTGCCGTTTGTGCCAGTCCCAGCCCACCACCACCAGCAAATGGCAGCAGCTGCAGCCGCCTACCACCGGCCCATAGGGCTTTTCGGGTCAGGGCCGAATGGGCAATTCGATCATCCGTTATTCACTAGGCAGGCACAGCAGCAAGTACATAGGATGGGACTGCAATCGCACGGACACAGCCCTCTGCAGCCACACGTGGAAGACTTGGAGTCGCCTGCGAGTAATACGAACGGAGGAGGGAGGAAAGTTCTGTCTCTGTTCCCAGCTGGGGATGACTGAGTTTGGGGGTAAATTTGAAAATTTTTCCTTTGTTATCTGCGATTTTCTTACCTCTCAGTGTAAGTCTTGTAAAGTTAATGTCTTGGGCAATCTTGTTAGAGTTCATCTTCGTAGTCTTCTCTTAATGTTACTGTTGCTGTTCATGTTACTGTGATGTTGTTCATGTAATTCTGGTTAGAGACGGTTGTATCAGCAGATTGGTGGGGATGGCCGGGAGTATGGCAATATAGGAAATGCAAATGGCTCAAGACAGCAAATATTAGGCAATATGTGGCTCGGGACATGGGAGCATGATAGGTTTTGCACGCAAAAGGCTGTCTATGTCCTCTGAGAATTGAATGGTTTTTAGTCACCACCCACCACCGCCGTCCGCACACCATCAACGCCACCCCCCCATTGGAAGTCCTGGCATCGAATTCCTTGTGCAAAGTCGGGCTCTGTTTTCTCGGTTGATGTTTTTAAGTTCTGCATTATGTAGAGGTGATAATGCGTGTCTGTACATGTATGACTCTATAGAGGACTTAAAACTCCCCAGTTGTGGGGATCTTTCACTTTTCTGTGAGAAAGTCCGTTGGTAATAAATTATTCATAACCATAGTATATATACTTCACGCATCTTGAATCCCTATATTTACTATTCCATAAAGAAAAGGGGTTTCTTGAATCCCTAAGCGATGTTGATTTTTCCTGTTTCTTTCGTTAGTCTTTGAAGCAAACACAAATATGCTCTTTGGGTTTTTCTTACAACGGCGCTCGTTTTAATCCTATGCTGCTCAGCATTGAATGGATGGGATCCAGAAGCACTTGTGATTCTTTTCTCAAATGCTGCTGCTGCAGGAATCTCCGACTCCTCCTTTCTTGATATTTCACGAAAAAATGGCAGAGCTGTTCCTTTGCTCTGGGTAAGAAGAGTAATCTCAACCCTCGGGTTTTTTCTTTGCCCTGAATAAATCTCGACCTTTGGTTACAGCATTCATTTCTAGTAACTCAACATTGGGTTGATCAGTGTCAGTCAATCCGTTGAATAATCCCTGAAAACGACCTCAAGCCTTTCCCCAGTGACCACTAATTAACTCCACCGCTGATAATTAATCATTTTGTTCTGGGTTGTCGGTTTCTTCAAGCTCATTAATTCTTTCTTCATTTTATCGGAGGATTGGACCCGTTGGTGTTAATTGTTATACTTACCATCCCAGAGCTTTTACCAGATGCACATCTACCAACTGTTCATATGCAATCAGAAGCATTTCGGATCCTGAACCGTGACTCAAGAAATGTGCCTGATTTGGTTGATATGATTCAGGATTTCTCTGGGCCACAGGCCTGCCAGTTTACCATTATCTCCGTTCCATCTTATCCTTGGTAACTCAAAAGGTCGACATCAGGCGGCACCTTCTCCTCCCCCAAGCACAGTAGAAGCTCCCACGGGGAATATCATTATGCGGATCAAGTGGAGACCTTTTTCCGGATAATCTGAACAATGATTAAAAAGCAGAGCCTGGTGGACTAGCTTAGCTTGGAAAGGTACAACGTCTCCCCTAAAAGGGTACCTTTTTAAACTTTTCTATGCATCTTTCTCATCCATATCAGTATCATTCTGGAGTGGAGAGCACATGGTGCAGTCTTCTGCCTATCCATAAATATTAAATGCATGCATATGTATCACAGTCACATATAGACCTGCGGTAGGGCTGCTTTCACTTCAAACAGCTCAGACAAGACAGTGCATGCCTGTGGGCGGAAAAAAAAAAGTGGGGCAAAGATAGACCATTCACCTTTCAACCAATAAATAGTCCTGTAGAGATTTTCTTAGCAGGAAACTCGACTGCATAGTCAACAAATAGTATGAATATTACATTTATCCGACAACCATGGCGGGACCGGGGAGCAGACTTTCTGAAAGAACACAAAGAAAAACGGAGAAATGCACCAGGAGGGAGATTGAACGTCAGAGAGGGATGGCCAGCTTAACAAGTAACTCGGAGTTGGGACTCCAGAGCTATCACTTTGCTAAGCTTTTATGATAAAGAGGGCATTGAGGAATGGGGCAAGGCATGTTTCTGGAAAACTACGTTTGTGTCCTCGAGAGATAATTTGTTCGTGCAGCTTTCCTTTCCTTCCCTTCCCTTTCCCTTTCCCTTTCCCTTTCCCTTCCCTTCCCCGCCTCTCACTGCAAGTGAACGAATCAGCTTTAAGAATGAGGAACTGTGTTGGTCACAAACCCTTTCCCCTGGTCTCTTGCAGGGGGTCGGATCCCGATCGAGCAAGTTCAGCGTTTGCATACGGTTCCTCATGTCGAGATCCTCTGATCATCAGCGAAAGTCAAATGGCATCGAGACCCTAGGATCGAGATGGATGACGACGCATCATGTGCAGGTCTGTTTTAAGTGATTCTGAAAGTCTTTGATCGGACGCTAAGAGAAGAAAATCATGTGCACGTTTGGTTGAGTGATTTTGAAGTCACTTGCTTGATTTTAAAAATAAAGGTAGATAAGAGATTTTAATATAATAATATTATTTTTATTTTAATAATTTAATTTTTATATAACTCATCCTACCCTTTTATTTTTTTCTTATTTTTACCATCCTATTTTAAGTGTACATATCTTTTTAAGTAATAAAAAATAACTGTTCTTTTTTTCAAGTAGAGTTTTTTCCTTCACTTATCAACGAAGAAAGTCTAAAAAATCCTGAAAAGACATCCCTGCCCCTGCTCGTCGACTGTTCCACATCGGTACACATGCTCATTCAGCACGAGCGCTCAGCCTCACGGTCCTCCATACTGTAATCTGTCTCGTAAGCATTATCAAATGACTGCTTCATGCCATGAGAGCTCAATTACTTTCAATCATCTTTAAGAATTAATCTTAATTTTCATGGAAAGAAATAGTTATACATATATATATATATATAGTTATCTTCCCAGTTTAATAGAGAAAAAATAAATTGAATCGTCTCAACTTATTTTATTTTACCTGGTAGGATCTTTTACATGTGGGTATTTCAGTGTCTCAAAGGAGGTGGGATCGAGAGGAACACGATCACATGCCCAAACTGTCCTCGCTCATGGCTCTGCCGATATTTGATTCCCGCTTCCCGAATTAATGGGTCAGATACTTCTACTTAGTGGAGGTAAAACTTTACATGAAAATGTGCGGTCGAATTCAAGGTGTAAGATTAAGGTAATTTAGTACGGTATAAATAAATTAAGATATGATATTTTAAAAATTTTTAAAATTTTTAAAGGGCTGTCAGCGCGTTCCCCCTAAATCCATCCATGCCACTAACCGAAGTCCAACCCTAACTCATCCGATATGGGAGCCCATCTAACTACGTCAATAATAATAATAATAATAGTGATAATTATGAGACCCGACCGAACACATCAATTGTCCCAATTCCTTCAAAGCGTGTCCCGCCTCGCAGGTTGCGACTCGGAGTCTGACAAGGAGTGACATTACAGCCATTCACACGCACTCACCTATTGCATGAAAATGACCGAATTTAAGAAAGGAAAATAATTTTTAAAAAAAAAATAACAAATAGAAAAATGAATGTTAAATTAAACCATCTAAATATATAAATGATACATTTCATTTAATGAAAAACTTTATATCATTTTATTTCTCTGTTCCTTTGATTTAATTTTTAGACATATATTAACCTTATTTATAATCGGAACTAGAATAAAAATGACCGAGGTTGTAAATCTGTAGGATTGAAGATTATCGGCCACATCGTACATAGGAAAAGATGGTTACGTGCCATACCGGATAAACCACAGCAATTGATCCGCACTGATCCTATTACAAACCCACAGAAGCCGACAGTTGAGGTTGATTGTGCATAAAGGAATCAACTGCAATAAGAAAATACATACTGGTAGTTGAGATAGGACAGTTCTATGCTCGCGGGCAAAAGGAATTCATGAACATAATGCATCTTTATAAGTAAGAATTATATGATAGAGCTCCAAAATTACAAGTCCATAGGAGTAGTACACTTCCCGACACTCAGTCCGAATGGCAACAGGACAACAGACTAAATTTCAGAGGAAAGAGTCCATGAGATATCTAAGTATAATGACAAGCCTAAAATTGCAAGAGTCCCACCACAGGGAGGAGAGAAATTTCCAGTCATAGGACACCCAGATCAAAAGCTTCTGCACTTTCAGGGGTTTTGAGTGTAATCAAAGCTCAGAGGCTGCTGATAGGTTGGTGCCTGAGACAAACAGTGGAGTAATGTAAGCAGAACAGAATAAACTCTGGAAGATGTGAGCAAATTTCGGATATAAGTGAAGCGCAGCTCAGCTTCACTTCAACAAACGTATTATATACAAAGTAGCAGCAGTTCACCTGGAGAACCCCTTGCCTAAACTGTTCATATGAATGAGCATACATCATTGAGGCTGTAGGCCAGTGCATGTATGCAGCATCTCTGGTGCCTTGACTCAGGCCTGTCGCACAGAAAGGGCTCATGACAGCACTAGAAGGAGGCACATAATTCACGGAAGCTGGGGGCCCTGGTATGTGACCCAGTTGTGGAAAACCAGTATCATAGTGACCAGACGGAAGGTGAATTTTCTGCATATTGAATGGCAGTAGACCAAAACTCTGACTGGGAATATTCCTTGCATACCTGCATTTTGTGGTGTGGTTAGTTAGTTTCTACTCCAGGCTAAAACAGCAAGGATCATCCTCAATCATGCACAGAACTTGCAATGACAACAAACCTGGTCTTGGATGCATTTTAGTGCCAAAATTTTTTTTTCAAACTTTATGAGCTCAAGCTTCAAGGAAAATCAGTCTCACTCAACATGTTGTCAAAGCAAAAGTTCTTCTATCAGAATCTTGGCAAAGCCTTTTCTGGTATATTAATCTGCTGTTTATTACTTCAATTCTGTGTGTGTCAAGCCTAACTAGCACGTTATTGGGAGTTTCAAAGTATAATTCACATAAATTACTGATGCACCATCCTGCACACTTCCACCTTTTAGCTAAATATGTTTGTCTAGCAAGGAGCACTGACCCACCTGATTTTCCCAAGTAACACTCTGAACATCAAATCAACCATGCATGAGATGCAATAACATTTCAAATTTCTGATATCTAAACTCAGGGATTAATAGCCACCAAACTGAATTAATTATATATGCTGAAAATTGGCATACACTACTAATATCAGAGTTATCCTTCCCAACATTAATCAGACTATACCTTTCATAACTCCGATCATAATCAGGGTCTGTACGATCTTTCTCTCTGTCTTTGAGAATGGCCACCCTAGATGATGAACTGCCTTCTTTGATCCCACTGTTTTTGTCCAGTTCAGTTGCAGATATCCTGCAAGCTTCATTCTCATCTCCACCAGAAGATAAATTCCTCTGGTTGGTTGAGGCTGAGGATGACATATCATCAGAGTTGAACCCACAAGGGTTATTGAATATACGGGCCCTTGCCCGATCATACTCTTCCTTTCTTTCTTCCATACTCCTCATGGAACTTCCTTTAACACCAGGGTCATTAGCTCCACTACCAGATATATTACTGGGCCTAGTCCTAATGACAATTTTAATCTGCTCAGATTTATCGTTTTCTGACTGTTTTGCAGGAATATCTGACAAGCGAACAGCAGGAAATTTGCTTTCAACTGTTTTAATGGCCAGTATTCTATTTCCTGTACCATCCAAACTAGTATCTTGAACCATAGTTTGTAGGCCATAGTGCTGAGCAACTCTGTGTGCAGCTAGTCGGAGATAGGAAGTTGGAAAGTGCTGGAATTCAAAGACCTTCGGATCAGCGTTTTGCATAAACTTCCGGACATCAAGTTCCATCCTCAATACTGATCCAAAGAAATGTAAGAAAATGAATATTAAGAAAGGTACTTAAATTTCATGAGAAAGAAGCAGGGAAAAGAACGTCTAACCTAAAACAAACTAAAAGGGGATACAACACTAATGCTGTAACTGACCAACAACAAATGTAAAACCAAGCCAAGTTCCAAATACCATTCTACTAACAGATTAATTATTCTTTCTCAATAATTTACAAGCTTCTTACCAAGATTCCTCCAAGTCTACATTATACTGCGATAGACTTCAAAATCCACAGAATAAAATAACATTTTTTCTATTGGTACCAAGAGATAAAACCTGGAATTTGATCAATAAATTATAGTAAAAGCTCTTTGGAGATCAGGATTTTAACATCCTACAGCAGAATGAGGATATTACGGTAAAAGCCCAGGATTCTTATCTACACAACCAGAAAAATTTTTGGATGAAGTCTGCAAAGCAAATGATAAGAAGCTTAATTCTGCTACTTTATGATAGCAAAGTAGAAAGATGTTCCCCCCCACAAATTTACAATTCATGCGAAGATAAAAGAGGGTCAATCTTAAGTGGAAAACTGGAAAATGATCCTTCATCACTGCATTAAGAGGCAAGGCTATGGAGTTCAGAAAACTAGCTAATACAATCATGTTAGAAAAAGCATGAACGAGTATCCTCAAGCAAGGTTCATAATAGCTGAAACTCATAGGATAAAAGAATAGTAATATCTATACCATTCTCTTTTGCATGGAAGTACCACCTCTGCTAATTACTAAAGCAATTACCAAGTATATCACTGGATACATCACGTAACTTTTTTCCTGCATGTATAGTCAGCATTTGCTTGGATGGTTTCCCCTAAATCCCACCCTTCAAGTGACTGTGGCATAGAATTTTCAATTTCCACCAGGTTGGATGTTAAAGGGAGGAGAAGTGTTATTGAGGTAGAGATAGAATTCACCACGCCATAAAATTTGATCCAATATGAGATTCACAAATATTTTCTTGCAGTCTTTCCCATCCCTATGTTGGAATTAATCCATTGGAATGTCCTAGAGCTTCTGGGGTCCCTCAGTTTCTCTAAATTTGAGTCTGCAGCTTCACTGCGATCCATCTAACCATAAAATTCACTCACAAAAGACTAACCTACAAATTGCTCAATATCTTACAGGCAGATTTTGATCCTATAGGAGCAACACTCCATTTTATCTATGCTAATTCTATTATTCAATATGCCAAGGGAAAAGCAGAATTATGTTGAGGTTCCATGTTCATTCCTACAGAAAATCTTCATCATGTTTCTTTTCTCCTCAATTCCCTGATCAAGATTCGGCCACCAGGCTGACCTTGGATTCAAAACTGAACAGAGTAAAGCAATCTAATGCAAAAAAAAAAAAAAAAACCCTTAGCTTGAGCAGTTCAGAGGTGCAACCGCTGTCATCCATCTAGTAAGGGACAACAGCAGTATAAAATAAAAATCTAAATCTAAACCAGCTAAACTTCATCTAGCTAAGATCACTTGTGTCCCAAGGAAACATGATGTCAGCAGCCGCCGATCTTGACCAAATCGCAGATGAACAAAACCCAACAGTTCCAAGCAAAAAGATCAAAGATTACTTCTCACAATCTATTCCCTTAGCCCTAATTCATAAACCTGATGTGTTCCTAACAAGTGACCAACCAGCAAACAGATAACAAATAAGCAACCAATAACAAGTACAACATGCGCGTAAACCAAAGAGCACAAAATCTACGCAGGACTAGGAGGAAACATCCAATTGAACAAAATTGTTAGACAGCCAAAAGCAGAAGAAGCAAAAGGCAGCATAGCAGGATAAACAGGGCACTGACTGGTGAGACGGTGACGGGGATTCTGGAGAACCTCCACGAGGAAAGGATCCACCATGGAATCCTTGTCGCTGACCACCAACGACGTGTCCATCCCACCTTTTATCTGTCTCCCCCAGCAGAACACCAACCGCGATCTCTCTCTCCCTCCCTCCCTCCCTCCCTCTCTCTCTCTCTCTCTCTCTCCCGCCTTCCCCAATCGAATCCCCTCTGCCAATCGCTCAGCAAGAGGTGGCGTTAAAGATTCTGAGCATTGTCTGGGGACGCACAGAGAGAGAGAGAGAGCCCGCCCGCCTTCAACCTCTGGTCTTATCCCTCACGGTGAGAGGAGATAGAGAAAGCAAAGGTGACTGAATTTGCAGGTTATTTATATATTTTTATTCTTTATTTATCTAATTTAATTTTTAGGCAGAAAATCTTTGTTAATCAACAACGTACGTACTCCTCCAATAAGAGTTGAGATTTCACGCCAAAAAAAAAACAATTTGTCGAATTACTTCAATATATCTAAAATTAATTAAATATTCATTTCTCCGTCTACGAGCCCACACGTCTTCCTTTTCTTGCCTTTCCTTATGGTCTTCTCTCATATTTCTTCTCTCTCCTCGTCTGTGTAATTGATAAATCGTAAAAATTGAAAAAAGATAATTTCCCCCCAAAAAATATCGAAAAAGACAAGAAAAGGTGGCCGCCTAGATATTTTTTTCGGCGCGGCTCGACTGAGTAGCGGTTTCTCTGGGCTAGCAATCGGATGTCGCCACGTCGGACTCTCGCTGGTGGAAGATCCAGATTCATCCAATTGGAGTTTGCCACGCGGTGGTGCCGCCGTGGCCAGGGCCGGTTAGCCGACCTTAAGCCCGGCCCAGCAATGAGCTTCATTAGTGGGCTTATCAATCCGTTGACTTGTTCTCTTTGAACAAGTGGCAATGAAATTCTCATGCGCTAACGTCGATCGTTGCTTCACTTTTGCCTCGATTCTAGATTTAATCGAGAAACACTAATGTCCTACATGCAGACTTGTTCGGTGCCGGTATGTCTCGGTCGGCTCTGTCTCTAAACTTGACGGGATGAGCATATTTGAAGAATTAATTTAATTGATGATGGTTCACCATTATAAAATTTTTATTTTTCTAAAAAAATGATTTTTGACACATTTATAATTTATAATAAGAAAGAATTTTTATCTATGAAATTGATGCAAAATTTCCACCGAGTAATTTTACCGTCACTACGCTCTTCTCTCTTTCCTCAGCTTCCCTGGCCTGGGTTGATTTACCGTGCAAGCTCAGGGAAGATATAAAAGAGGAAGAAATTTCTAGCTCCCGCTTTCTGAATTCGTCATCTTCCGTGACTGGCACTGGCAGATAGATCCGCGGTGCCGACAGAGAGGGGAGGGGGATGGCGGCGGAGGTGTCGGTTCGCAGGAGCAGTGTCAGTGGGGAGCTGACGCCGGAGGAGGAGAGGGTTTTGATCAGAGATATTGCTTTAGCAGCTGAAACCGACGCCAGAGAAGGCGCGACCTTTTACCTTATCACTCAAAGGTGACTTGCTTATTCTTTGAGGTCGTTGCCTTAAATCAGGTTTGTCGTTTTTATTTTATTTTATTTGTTGTGGCTTGGTGTGGGTGGGAGCGGTTGGGGGTGGAGGGGGGGGGGTGCGCGGCGGTGGCGCGGGTGGGGGTGTTGTGGGCGTGGGTGATGGTGCAAACCTTAGATCAGGTTTTGATCTAATAAATTTCTCCGGGGAATGGAACATTCTTGGGACTCATTAATTGGGCAGCCGAGCTCGTCTACTGCAGCATGAAAGTGCAACTCTTCTAGGGTCTAGTCTGGGATGATATTTGAAGAAGAACGACAGGGAGAAGAACGTTTATCTGATGTAGCAAAAAAGATTGAAATTTATGCGTCTCTTGTTGTTGCCTAGAACTTTTTCTTGATGTCTGTGATGCTTTCCCCCCTTTTCTCTCTCGGATAATGGTTAGAAAAAAACTGCATATAAGTAGTGGTTAAGGTATTTGTACAACTGAAGGGAATGTGATTTGGGCTGGTTTGTCATGTGGGTTTTACCAGTTAGGTAATTGATGCTTAGTGCCTTATACAATGCTATAACCAATCATTTCAAATTTCTTAATTTTCCAGATAACTGATATGGGTTTGTTGATGTCATCTTCGGATTTCTTCCTTATAGATGGTGGCAGCAGTGGATTGAGTATGTGAACCTGGACCAGCCGAATAACATCAATGATGGATCCACTTTATCAGAGAATTGTGATTCGGTGGGCTTGAGCAATCTGAAGAAGCCCGGTGTAATAGATAATTCTGACTTAATTGATGATTCTGCCTCAGAAGACTCAAGTATGGGCATTGAGATTCATGATACTCTGCTAGAAGGCCGTGATTATGTGTTGCTTCCACATGAGGTCTGGAATCAGCTCTTCACATGGTGAGTCTTTGCTTGAATATTGGAAAGTCCCCACTGATGTTCCTTTCCTTGCATAATCTTATGCTTTGTGGTATCTTTAACGACTCTCTGTAATTCCTAATGATGTTCCTCTGACGTGTAATTTAATCTTACCATGTTTCACTATTGCAAGTTCTTGTATTGTCACCTGGGGCTGGGGTTGTTCCCATGTCCTTTTCTTTTCTTTTCTGTCTTTTTTTGGAGATAGAATACAAAGAGAGGAACTTCTCTTCATCTGCTGCTGTTGTTGAAAGCATTTGATGTGCGGTATAATTTCTTTATTGAGAAATATCAGTGTATTTAAGAGAGAGGGGTTTTTATTTGACTTTACTATATCAGTGCATTTTGCTTTCAATCTTGTGTCGAGTATAATAAAAAGTACCCTGAAGCAGTGACGATGAAGGTCATATCCTTGGTAAATTATGATTGATTAGTTATTTTGGTGTTCAAATCGATAGATGATTCATTTTTTGATGCTAGGTATGGTGGTGGACCGACACTACCTAGGAAGGTAATTAGTTCTGTTCTTTCTCAGACAGAGTTGGCCGTAGAGGTGTACCCGCTGCGCCTTCAACTGCTTTTGATGGAAAAGGGTGATCGTGCTATTATAAGAATAAGCAAGAAGGTATGATATCAACTCCATTCACTGTTGTCTTGTATGGGTGGTGGGATTTATATGAAGGTGCAAATTGGTATTTGCCCCACCTAATGTATTTTACCATGCTGCAGGAAACCATTGGGGATCTTCACAGAAGGGCCTGTGAGATCTTTGATCTAAATTCTGAACAAGTAAAGACTTAATGCACCTCAGCATGTTCTTTTAGTTCAAAGTAATTTTACTGAATCCTTTTTCTGGTCCAATGCTTTCCCCAGTTTGTTGTATTGAAGGTTCTGTTGCCTTCTAGGTATGCATTTGGGACTATTATGGTCATCAAAAGCACGCATTGATGAATGATATGGATAAAACACTTGATGATGCCAACATTCAGATGGACCACGATGTAAGTTCCTAGTTGCCAGATGCTCACTTAGAAGGATTTTCACAACCTGTGGTTTTGCCTGATAGATTAAACTTGGCATTTCTTTTAATTTTGATAAATTCTTTGGTTGCTGTATTATGCATGCACAAGCCTGGTCAAACTGTTGCACGAGAGTATCGGCTTATCAGTAAATTTGATGTACTTATGTATTCTCTTGTACTAGGGAAATTGTTGTTCGAGGACTACTTTAAGGAATAAGTTAATTGCTCAGTGGCTTAATTAATGATAATTAGATTATATAGGATTTAATAGTTCATGATGACTTTGTTTTGGCTCTCTTATAATTCTCTTTGAGGATCTATAATCTTCCATTTTTGTCCTGCTTGCTGCATAGAATGCTCAATTTCAGAAGGCCTTATTGATGGTATAGTAACGTGCAACAGATAAAAGTACCACCTGAGTTAACCATTTAACTGATTTTCTACAAAATGTCTCTTTTGTTTTTGTCTTTTCTTTTTAAAAATAATTGTAGTTTTTACTATTTAACTTGTTTCGACAACTTTATTTATGTACAGATTCTGGTGGGGGTCCTTGATAATGCAAATGGAACTGCTTGCATAAGTCATGGAAATGGCTCCATTGGAATGGAGCCACCAAAGTCAAGCTTATCAATTGCTGGAGGTTTCTCCATGATCAAGTTTTTATCTAAAACCTGCAACTCTGGATTGTCAACGAGTAACCTGGCTCTTGGATTCAAAGAAATTGATAATACATATGGAATCATTGGAATGAATACAAGGGGCTCACCTGTTGGTTTGACTGGCCTGCTGAACCTGGGGAATACCTGTTTCATGAACAGTGCCATACAGTGCCTTGTTCACACTCCTGAGTTTGCTAAATATTTTCAGGAAGATTATCACCGAGAGATCAATTGGCTGAACCCACTTGGCATGGTTGTAAGTATCCAATTCATTTACACATGAAAAAAAATTATCAATTTTACTATTCTCTCTGTTGAGTGAATTCGATCTCATATGCACTCTTTTCTATTTTCATTATTTATCCTGAAATAAACTAAATTATGCCTATTTACCCAAACGATCTATTTAGCCAACAATATTATAACTGTTAAATTTTGACCGGAATCAAATAATGTATTGTTCATGTTTTGAAAGTGAGGATATATTTGAAAATCCATATACATTCTGAAATATTTGGGCGTTATTGATCTGAAATTAGAGAAATTGCTATCACCAATTCTTGGTTTGACATGAAGAGCCTCAACTTATATTTCAGTGGACTGAACCGTTATTTCCCTATAACATATGTATTTTCCAAAGTCTAAAGCCCCACTAACAATCTCTTCAATTTGCCCTGTTCTCTTTTTGGGATGTTGTCAAATTCCATCCAAGTACCTGGTGGTAAAAGTGATTGGGAAAACATAGTTTTCCAAATTTGTAGGGTGAAATGAGAATTACAATGGTGAAAAGTAGCTATTTGACTTAAATCACAAATTAAAATTTTAATGTTTGCAACGTTTATCCTGAAATGTCCTTTTATTGTTGGAATGCTTTATAGTATATGGTAGCAGTAATGCTTTCTGAGTTGCTGAGTTGAATTGATCACTCGTTAGGGAGAGTTAGCTCTGGCATTTGGTGAGTTATTGCGGAAGCTGTGGGTGCCTGGACGGACTCCAGTTGTACCTCGGCCATTCAAAGCAAAGCTGGCCCGTTTTGCTCCTCAATTCAGTGGATACTATCAGCATGACTCTCAGGTTTTTATTCCGCACTTAAATTTTTGAACTTTATGCTGTTTATCTTTTCGTATCATGGATGAGTTATGACATGGTTTTGATGCCTTCTATTCAATCAATAGAGTGTATGTATATTTCCTCAGGAGCTGCTGGCTTTTCTGCTAGATGGTCTTCATGAAGATTTAAATCGAGTTAAGGAGAAGCCCCACATCAACTCCAGGGATGCAGGTGGTCGATCTGATGAAGAAGTTGCTGATGAGTATTGGGCAAATCACATTGCTCGCAATGATTCAATCATTGTGGATGTGTGTCAGGTGAGTATCATGCAGTGGATTTATTTTTTCAACTGCAAGAGAAAATTTGACCAGACCTGGTCTATGACAATGGAACATGACTCAAACTTTTGTTTCAAATTCAAGTGAAAATTATGTTCACGTTCTCAAAAATTTTCCTGTATATTCCTTACTATCTGCTACAAGTATATTGAACTATTATGAAATGATTGGTTTGTAGAGAAACCTGGTTCCCACTGAATTAAAAGAGATATAATCAACTTTCTTCTGCAATCATGTGTAAAATCTAAAATTATGAAAGGATCCGAAAGAGAACGGTGACAAAATGAAATTAATAATTGCTATCCTGGTTTGACTAGGTTTGCATGGGATTACAGTTTCACTTCAGTGTATCTCATAGTGGCAAGAAATTTCTGATCATGCCTGAGCATCTGACTGTCAATATCATTCAGATTCAAGGCTTGTGTATATGTTGATAAATTAGGCTTATAATACTGCTGACAAATCTTGAATAAAATCTTCTGCACTCTCTGTGCTTTCGCCAATTTACAGGGTCAATACAAGTCAACTTTGGTTTGTCCAGTGTGCAACAAAATTTCTGTTACATTTGATCCTTTCATGTACCTTTCGTTACCTCTTCAATTCGCCAGCACGAGGAGCATGACTGTGACAGTTTTTACATGTGATGGTAGTTCTCTGCCATCTGCATACACTGTGGCCGTTCCAAAACAAGGTCGTTGCAGGGACTTGATCCTGGCACTTAGTAATGCTTGTTCTTTGCAGGCAACCGAAAAAATTTTGCTCGCAGAGGTTGGAGGCCCTAGATTTCTGAATACATGTTTCATTTTACCAGTATTTTATCTGATTATTTTTAATGTGGAGTTTGCAGATAAAAAACCATGCAATCCATAGAATGATGGATGATCCATTAACTCTATTGTCCACCATCAAAGATGATGACCTTCTTGCTGCATACAAGATACCCAAGCTCGAGAAAGATGCAATTTATCTGCATTTGGTACAGCGCTGTCAAGAACAGTATGTTTCTCACTTTTAACCTATGTGCATATTTTTGTTGCTAACTTCTAGCCTGTGTACATCTGACAGCAAAATGTATGCCCTGATTTCTTATATTACTCTGTGCTTTTGTGTTCTCATCTACTTTGATGATTCTCTACCTATTCTATTATTTCCTGTTTGAATTTAGGACTTCCAGTGATTCCCAGACCAGATGGAAACCCTGTGGAACACCTTTAGTTGGAGTCGTATCTGCTGATGGAATTGAAAGGAGTGATATACAGAGAACAGTTCACAAGATGCTCTTACCTTTTCTTATGGAAAAGGCTTTGGAACAATCTGATCATTCTGAAATGCCATACCAAAATTCTGACACTAGCTCTTGTTCCCAATCAGATGCCTTGCCAATACTACCCATTCAGTTGGTTGATGAGAATAATGCGTGGATCGATCTGTCTGTGGGAGAAGACTCCTTTAATTTTTCCTCATCATCATTTTTTCAGATAGTAATCAACTGGTCAACAGAGTTATCAGTGAAATATGACATCCCACACCTTGAGAACTTGCCCGGAGTATGCAAATATGGGCATGTGAGCAAAAAGGCACGGACTGAACCTCTTTCCTTGTACACTTGCCTTGAGGCATTTTTGCGTGAGGAGCCCCTTGTGCCAGAAGATATGTGGTAAGTTTGAGTACATTTATCTCTAAGTTGTATCATGCATATCTTAGATATAATATAGTCCTTTTCTGTTTCAGTTCACTGCTCCCAAATAGCCCTCCTTATTGACATGTTTGCTTTCACTGGTAGAAGAGATATAGTTGGCATCATCAGCTGATATATGATGCATGCATTGATTATTGCTTTCAAGTTATTTTTCTTGGCTACAGGTCAAACTCTCATCAGTTTAGTACATAGCACTTGGAACTAATAGGGTATCCAAGCATTTCTGCTTGTGAATAATATATATTCAATAGATAGCTAAAATTTCATATGACTGACCATTAAATGTAAATTTCGTTGAAAATTTTCATGAATTTCTCTTGCAACCAAGGGGCCTTTTTTGAAACTTTGCTAGTTGTTTCCCCAGAAGAAATCCTATCATGCCATTTTTATGATCGGAGAAGTTTCTTATGTTGATGTGTATGAGCAGGTACTGTCCTCAGTGCAAAGAGCGAAGGCAGGCAAGTAAAAAACTTGATTTATGGCGGCTTCCTGAGGTACTAGTTATCCATCTAAAGAGATTCTCATACAGCCGGTCAATGAAGCATAAGCTAGAAACCTTTGTCAACTTCCCAATCCATGACTTTGATCTCACAAACTACGTCCCCAACAAGAAGAGCTCCCCGCAACAGCTATATGAACTCTATGCCTCGATCAATCATTATGGTACCATTGGCAGTGGACACTATATGGCAAACATTAAGGTTGGTGTGAAAGTAGCAACTTTTTTGCCTCCACTCAACTTAACATCATCTTCATTAATAGGAGTAGATGCTACTTTGCCCTGCGTTCTGGGTCCTTTATTTTACAGCAAGAAGCATGGACTTCTCCTAAATGAGATGGAGCCTATTTTTCATTTCACATCTCCTTTTTAAGCTTTTTGTGGATTGATATTTGTTTTCTAATGGTTACATTGATGCAGCTTCTGGATGAGAACAGATGGTACAATTTCGATGATACCCATGTTACTCCTATTAATGAAGATGATGTTAAGTCGAGTGGAGCATATGTTCTCTTTTACCGGAGGGTGAAGACTGTTAGCAGTGGAGCATAGTTGGTGAGTTGTGGGATAGACAATATCAAGCGCCAAGGGTAGTTTTGAGAGCATGGTTCGCTTAACTCCAAAAACAATATGGAGAAGAAGTGGCATCGATGTCCATTTCTTGAAAATCAATGTCGAAGCTTGATATTCTGGAGTGACATATGTTGCTCGTGACTGTCTCCAATTCCTTGATGGCTTCATTATTCTGTTAGGCATGTTGCCTGCTTGATCTCTCCTATATTTTTGGCTCTCGAAAATGATGTAGAGCAGAAATCCTTGGCCTTATTATGGAAAAGCGAAAGTCTTTGAACGTTATCAAAGCTTAGAACTGCAATCTTCCACTGACAACTAATAGTCCAGTGTGACTATACTTTCAGTATAATTTGACTATACATTCAGTATGTTCGAACATTGTGCTGGCACCGTTTTTGCCTAATCTTGATATTTGCAGGAAGTATTTTTCTGGTGCCAATTTCTGATATACGGGTAGGTGCCTATCTATGTGCTTACTTTGCTTCGTAGCCGACAAAGTAGTACTAAACAGCTAGTTGCTCATATCTTTATAGTTAAGAAAACATGGATGAGCCTAGATATCTGCTCTTCTTTCACCTACAATTGACCGGTGAACCATGATTCTGATAACCTTTCTTTCACTTGTCACAGGCATCCGGTCTTCATTATTATGGTGGGAGACATGGTCTTCTCCAGGCACATGCCGATGGCTTGCAGCTCTACTGCTAGCCTCTCTATCGTCAACCCTGCTACGTATTTCATCTGAACAGAGGCCAAGTCCTTAGGCACATTCTATGCCCGGTGATGGGAGTCACTGCAAAACGGGCTTTCTCGTTGGAAAAAACTGTATCCGCTCATTTGGCTAACTGCTATAGATCCTAGGAACTCGTTTTTTGACATTCTACTCACTCAATATCTGATTGATAATTCTACGTGCTGCAGGCATGTCAGTACACGATCTAACAGTCATAAGGATCAAGGTAGGATAATGAAGTATTACTCTAGAAAGTCTATTTACATTATCCTCCCTTTCGGGTTCATGAACTTCCTTTTTTCTATGTCCGTGAATTTCCTTTCCAGTCAAGTTTACGCTACCTGAACGTATTTTAGGATCGACAACTTCATCTTTAAGGTAGTGCCCATGTATATCTGACATTCACCCCAGCATATGATCAGTAAGACCAGCAAGACCGGTTTTATTTATGTACGAATACAAGCTTGGTATGTGAAGAAAACCATAGAATTATGTAACAAGAACAACATAAGAAAAGATCAAGGCTCTCCTACTATCAAATTAAGCCAAATCATGCACCCCCAAGAAGATCCCTAGCTCAGATTGACTGATCAGCATTCCGGGGCTTCACCCTCACCGGCAGCCCGCCTTTCATCCTCAGGGTGAGAGACAGCAGTGGCTCGGGACACAGATCTCGATTCTGGACGTCGATCCTGAGCCTCCCTAGGACTGATGCTGCGATCGATTTCATCTGAATGTATGCCATATCCTTCCCTAGGCAAATCCTCGGCCCTGCATGGAAAACCGGGAACTTGAATGGACTCTCCTGGCGGCATACCACTCTGCCCGAGCAGTCGACGTCCAGCCACCTCTCCGGCCGGAACTCCCGGCAATCCTTGCCCCATATACTCTCCATCCTTCCCATCGCATAAGTGTTGTATGTGATGAACCAGCCGCCCCTGATGAAGGTGCCATCCGGCAGCACCTCGTCCTTCAGGCAGGCTTTCGTGTCCACCGCCACTGGCGGGTATAGCCTCATCGCCTCTGATATTGCCGCATGCAGGTAGTGCATTTCCCGGAGTTCTTTGAACGTGTAGGGATCCCCGGGGAGCTTTCCGTTCTGTGCTCGGACTTCTTCGAGCTCCTCCAAGATCCTCTCCTCCACGCTCGGGCTGCGCGACAACAGCCAGAAGAACCATGTTAACGCTGACGAAGTTGTGTCTCTCCCGGCGAGGATGAAACTGATGACGATGTCTCGGAGGAACTCAGCCGAGGCTTTCTCGATGCCAAAAAATCGCGAGAGAAGGTCCTTCTCCTCCGTCCTCTCGTCCATCCTCACTCGTATGATGTCCTCCGCAAACCGGTGGACTTTTGCTATCGCGTTCCTCAGCCGACGCTCGGACCCAACGTTTAGAAGCTTCTTCAACTTATACATGAAAGGGAAGAGGTACATGAACCTGTCGGAGCTCAGCTTGGCGGCCTCCTCGAACGCCAGCATAAACTCGCTGCTGCTGGTTCCGTCGCCGCTGAGGCAGCCAGGGTCGAAGTCGAACGCGAGCTTGCAGACGTTGTCGAACGCGAATCGCTCGAGGATATCCTGGAGGTCGAGGACTCGTCCCGACTCGTGCGCCTTCTCGAGGATCGGGAGCAGTCTGGACCGAAGCTCCACCGTCACGTTCTCCATGACGAAGTTACGGAGCGACTTGCTGTTGAACTCGTAGCTGGCGGTCTTTCTCTGGATCCTCCAGAGCTCGCCGTCGGAGTTGAAGATCCCCTCGCCGAGGAAGTCCCCGAGTAGGTCTATGAACCGCTCGCCCTTTGGGTAGTTGTCGAAGTGCGTCTTGAGAATGTGCTCGACGTTGGCCGGGTTCGCTGTGATGATGCCGTTGTCGCCTCCTCCTGGCCGAGTGAACACGGTGGTGTTGGTGGGTGTGGAAGCTAGGACTCCGGTCGACCAGTCTAGGAAGCGACTCCGGTTCATGAAGAACTCCGGCAAGCTGCCAAGGAAGGGATAGTTCCTGATGCCGCCGCCGCCGCCTCTGCCATCTGCAGCAGCTGACTTTCGGGGGGACGAGGAGGAGAAGAAGAAGAAGTAGAAGTAGAGAGAGGCGACGAAGACGAGGAGGACAGGTTGCAGAGAGAAGAGATCCATCGCAAGTGAGAGAGAGAGAGAGAGAGAGAGATCAACTGAGTGATGAGACTACACAGGGACGCACACACACGCACACTCTGATTGAATGATGATAAGGGAGAAATGAAGGGTGGACATACCATATGGCCAATGGAATGAGGACTGAAGAAGGAGACGGCAAATTGTTGCTGGCTATATCATACATCCATATGTCTTTTTTTTTTCTTTTTTCTTTTTTCCGATTAATCTAACTATTGGGTCCCGAGTGACCGACTTCCGAGCGTGGTCTTACGTTCTCTGTGGGCTAGCCAGTGCATGAATACACGTTTCGTCATAGCACCGGCTCTGATCTTTCTCCATCGCCTCTTTTAAGATACATTACTTGATTAACAATGTGACTATCTTATTTGGGATGTGAAATCCATGGGAATGTCCATACAGAATGCGAACATGAATTTGAACCGCACAACTTTGGGTCAAAATTGGATGCACTTGAAAGCCAGAGTATGATGGATATATGTACATATTCAACCAACAAGTGGAGGGTAACTTGTAAATTCACACCCCACCACAAAATTAAAGGAAAAAAAAAAGAGAGAGAGGTTAGACCAATGATATTATAAATAATTTAAATTCATTTGAGATACATATCCATTTCAATTCTTCAACTTCGGGAATGAATACTCACATTTATCTCATTACGTGTTGACATATATAAAGGAAAAATCCGAGAGAGAAGTAATTGACCATCTTTGTATAATTCGGGTGGAAAATTACAGAAAAACCATGAGTTTTGATAACTACACCAAATTTACCAAAACTTCTTACCATATCTTATCTTATCTTATCTCGTTAAACCTTATCATGTTTGAATCCATACCGGCAATTCCACAGCATTTGGTTTATAAGTTTTTCTTTTATTATTTTTAGTATAATTTTTCCCAATTACATACATAAGAGTCACATGAATTTAAAAAATATAATATTTTTATCACTTAGCCGGTGATGATATGACTGTACTCAGCTTTCTTTCTCTTTAGTATAATCTTTTGTTGGGTTTGGGCAAGTAGTAATTGTCTTTTTTTTTTAAAATTTGTTTGCCCTTACATAGATTTTTTAAATTTGTTTACCTTTAAATAATAACTTGCCACAAATGATCAATATATTTTTTACTGCCCAATTTAACCTGAACCTTTCGAAGAATTTGTATCTAATTAATTCATTTTTTTTGCAGAATATAAAAACTGCCACGGTTGACATAATTAAGGGGGGGAAAGCAAAATTAGATATTCTTCAATTCATAATAAAAATTTAGAATAATTTAGTGTTTTTACATATTTTATGATTTATTTCTAGGGTTGATTTTTTAAATATTTTTCAGTATCTTTATTATTTTATAGAATATAAAATTTAAAGTTTGTGTTTATTATTATTATTATTTTGCATTTGCAAAGATAGAGTTTATATATTTTTCTATGATTGGATTTTTTTATATTTATTTTCAAAATTGAACAAAAATGTATTTCGGTATTTTAGTTATAAGTAATGATTGCCAAGAGAAATATAGTAAGCTTATCCCGCACTATTGCATTTTAGGCAAGCGAATCGAGCTATCAGCCACAAACAGGTTATTATCTCCACTGTATGGAAAAAAAAATTATGATTTAGAGAGATTTATCACTTTATAAACTAACACATATTAGTATTAGTTGTGATTTGTTGAATATTCCTAAACTGTATGGCACATGCCAAATAGATCACGTGTAAACTTCTTCTCTCAATTATTAAATGATATGTTCTCATCATATAATACGGGAAAATACTAATGAGAACAAGATAAGTAAGATATTGAGTTTCAACCATCTTTGTAACTGCCATATTTATTGCTATTATAAGATACGATTACTTACCTTTATCTATCTAGAATCGACTAAGAGTGATTAATTCACTGCCAAGATTACCCTTTCTTCAATTCTAGAATCGCATTCCCTAATAGAAAGTTGTAAATATAAAGTATATATAACCGAAAGAAATAAAAAGTACTAAATTGTTAGTATTCTAAAAAATGATTCTTAAATTTTCTAAAAACCTAAGAACCGATAAATCAACCCTAAAAATTCTGAACCATAAAACTCTAAAAATGTTAAACCTTGAGAAATTATAATGCCGAAAATCTAAAAAAATAATAAATATTCAAAATAATTTTAAAATTATTCTCAAATTTTCTTTTTTTTTGGATAATTACATCAATATTTATATTTAGTAATAGAGAATTAGGTATATGTATATTATTTCCAACTTCATATAAATGGCAGATTAGGTATTAAGAAATTAAGATTAGTTTCCTAATAATCGCTCGATCAAATATAGCAACTAATCATTAATTATCCTATGTCCTAAGGGTATAGAATAGAAAAATCCATATGGATATGAATGATTTTCATTTGCCATGCAATTATGAAGTAGGAAATTCAAATTATATCCTAAATAAGAGAAAAAAATAGAGGAGTGTTAAATCACGTTAATATAATATAATACCGAAAATAAAAACGGTTGCGGGAAGATGGAAATTTGTGCCAATTTGCCTATTTTTATTTTTCATTACAAGGATAGGAAATGGTAAGGAGATAAAGCTTAAGAGTCAGCTTGAATTTTTTTAATTCGAAGTTGGTAACTTGTCTTAGTAGTCCAATTGACCTTGTGATGGGTGCTCTTAGAATCCTGTATTTTGTATGCATATGCATATAACAATGAGAAAATGTTCGATCGTTCGCATGCATCTTCTTCTTGCGATCTATTTCATGTCTCATTGTCTTAGTTTCACGATAATATAGGCCAAAATGGCAAAGAGACTTGACTAACTGGGGATGACTTGAGAAATCGATTTCGGTTGGGCTCTTGTGATCCTGAACTTGCACACCATGAAAGGGCAGGAGTGCCCAATGAGATGGTGGATGCATGGTTGTCAAGGGGTCAAAGAAAGAGAGAGAGAGAGAGAGAGAGTGAGAGTTTTCACGAAATTTCAGCAAAGTCCAATTGAGATTCGGTGATTTTTTCTAGAGTTTCACATTTGCGAAGGTAAACTCCGGAGTCCATCTGCAATTCATCGGGGATATTGACGGTCACTGGCCCTTCCCATGCTTTGACTTGATTATAATTCTACAAGTTCACCTTTGGACCTTGTCATGTAATGCAGGATTTTCACTGATCTTGATCCCAAATTTTCATGCAAAAGTGTGCCACCAAGTCACCCCTACCACACCCACAAAAAAAAAAAAAAAAGAAAACAAAATCCTTACAGGGTTCGCAACTTCATCCCTATAGAGTGTCTGGTCTTAGAGAGAAGGGTCTAATAATGAGCTTCAATGGAGGTTGAGGCTGTGTTCTATGACAGAATTAAGTGGGAAAGTGAGATTTTTATAGAATATTATATGAATGCAATCTTTATAAATTCTTATCTAAGGTAGATATATATGAAACTCATGTTGATCGGGGAGGTCTTTCTCTCCACGGGTCCCTAAGTGCTGAAGAAACCCATCTGTTACAACGTGGCGTGCCAAGTTGGATGTACAGCAGCTGGTCATCGCCAGAATGCGAATCCTGCGGTAGGTAGTCCACAGAAGAACAACGCAGGCAGGAACTTGGAACAGAAACGCGAAGAAGATAAGAGTATCGGCTCAGTTCTCCATTTCCCCTGCGAATAGTTCGGGTTCGAGCTTGACCGGTCCAGCGACAGGCAAAGCCTCCCCCAACTGTAGACTTCTCTCTCTTTACAAGCTCGAATCACAGAACTTATCCAAGCGATTGGAGCGCCGGACTATATGAACCAACACAAAATCGGCCTAAATATGGGTCGGTTCTCTCTCTCTCTTTTAAAATTTTCGCCCCAGCCCGCTCATCGGCCCTTCTGAAGCCCAAGATTCAGCAGCTTACCTCACAGAGGAAACGGGTCCAATCCAACGTCGAGAAAGAGAGTGAACCCTTGATTGCGAGTCGATAAGGGTGATTAGCAAACCCTTCATTTGTTTTGGTACTTGATATCTATGATCTTCTCAATCGCTTCATATTGGTGCCCGTAAATGATGGTGTAAAAACCGGTGTTCGATAGACCCGAGATATTTAAGTCTCGGGTCCATAAATCGGAAATTCAGTGCGATTTATTAATTCTAGAGGAAAAAAAAGGGGGGTGCATATATGTCACTCTCATATTAACAGCATTGCACGACGTAAAGATGATTCCATTATGTAAGATTCGAACCTAATTGCCCCCAATTAATTAGAAAAAGATCCCATAATTTTCTCAATTTTTTGAAATTTAATAAACGGCTGGAATGATTTTTTTTTCTTTAAAAAGGGGGGGGGGTGGAATTACAGTGCATTGCATCCCGAATATGCCCAAGTCTTTGGCATTATTCCATTGCAATTTGGAGTTTGGACAGAATAATTAGTGAAAGAAAATTTGGAAAAACAAAATGGAGCCGCCAATCGCTGCCATGTCTTTGTTTGATTAGTTAATCCTCCAATGGAGAGAATGACGAAGGCGATTACACGGGAGAGATAAATCAGATAGGCAGATGACCGTAAATCAGAACACTTCATTGAAGATAATCAAACTTTACTTCTCATCATCCCAAATCGAGAACAATAAGAATAATATTGCACCGAAACCGGTACAAGGAGATGTAGGGTTACCGAATCATTCATTACCGGCACGATCTTGTCCACAACAACAACAACAACAATTACTCTCTCTCTCTCTTTTTCATAGCAAGATGTTGTTCGCTGATTTTTCTAATGCCTTGTGCTTGTAGTGTAAATGTGCTAACATCCACTACGATGAAATAATGAGTCCATCTTCTGTGATCTATTGGATTTCGGTAGATAATTAAATGATGAGTGGATTCCACTTAACTGTCACATTGTGGTTAGTAGAACTTAATTTTGTAAGTTAGGAATGTCAGTTCGATCGACTTAATTCATATTTCAACCGTGTTTGACATCTTTTTCTCCTTTCACCCGAGTCAAACATGAGATCTTATTTACTGAAAAACGTCATGAGACTACAATACTAGTGTCCTTCCCTTTATTGTTTAACAAGGAGGCCAATAGGTATAGAAAGGAAAGCGTAATGAAATGATTATAAAAACTTTTATCTGTGAAAATTAAACTTTAATTTTTTTATAAAAATAATCGCCATGATAAATTCTCATTTGGTTCGAGATGGGCGTGGGTACAACATGAGGGTTAATGCCACACAGCTAAATTAGAGAAGCCACTATTGCCAATAAATTATGATTATATATATATATATATATATATAAAGCCATAAAAACATAAACAAATTAAGTGGGAGGGACGATGTCGTTTTTCCGCATAAGGGCTAAAGTTGGAGTAGGCCTCTTTAATATTTCTTGCTATAAATAAATAAATATAATATATATATATATATATAAAAGAATCGCTTTTAATTAGTGCATCATGGCACTAACAACTGTGGGTGATTAGAAAATTCCATAATATATATTATACACATATTAATATGCAAGTAAAATCAGTCATGTCCACCAATTAAAATCAAAGTAACATATCTCAAATCCAAGGCGATATATCTAACACTCGTGTTTCAAAATCAAAGTAATTTCGATAGATCTTAATCGGGATTTGAGATAGATTAATCCAATTCGATAGTCATTATTATTTCCTTTCATATCTTTTGGAATTTATCGCTAGGGTTTCATCTCTCCGGTGAAAACTGAACTATATGTAGGTCGAAGTAAATGGTATGTAGGAGGAAGATGTTTAATGGAGGCACATAGTTGTACATACGGGTGAAAATTAAACTCAAAATCTCTTGATTTTAGATTTTAAAAAAAAAAATAAAATTTGTTCTTAATGAGGTTTGTACAATGTTCTTATTCCCTCCATCTTTACTTGCTAGTAAGGTTCCTTGAGACCAAAATTATATTAGTGAGTCATCAACCATGAGCTCATGTGAGAAAACACTACTCATATCTAAGAATTCAACACATTGCACATCATAAATTAAAAAATAAAAATCGTGAGATAATGATCTTTCTGAGAGCTGTGTGTGAGATCGTGATGGTGTTAAATTAAATGATTACACCGTTGGTTCATCGTGTATAATTTATTTGGATGATCATGCGTGTACATAGCGCATATAAAAAAATTATGCAAATTCACTGATGTGGAGAGTTTCTCTATAACCATACCTCATTCACATGACATGAAAATACATATTAAATTACAATGAATAGGAGAAAAGCATGCTCATTCTTTCTTCCTCATCATATCTTCTTGATTTATTGAATTCACTTTTCATTTGAAAGCAACACTATCATTCCCTTCCCCGATCTCCTTATTACTGAACTTTAATCTGTCATAAACGTTTACACATATTCCCCTAAATCCTATCAGGACATCGCGATCGAGCCCGAACCCTTAGAGATTATTACTATACTTAAAACCCTAGAAGGGATGTAGGACACACTGGGTGTCACCATTTTGGAGGGGGAGTGCCCAGCTGATTATGCTCCCCACTCGTAAATTACTCCGGCTAGCTTCCTGTTATTGCTGAAGCCAAACGGGCAATTTCCTCGAGATAAAAAGACAGGAATGACCCTCTCAATCTTTTGGCATGTAAGGCCGGGAGGGCCAATAATCTGACCCTATACATATCTCTTATGGTCGAGGAAAAGAATTGCCGGGGCCCCGTGTCGGGCCGACATAGAGTAGTAATGTGTGACGCCGTATCATACATAAATACACATATATTAGTAGTATGTGGGACATGCTAAGATTCTAGAAATTTTGTAAATTAAGATGCCAAAATTCAAAGAATACCAGAAGTGATGGAATCATAGAGGTAGATGAAATAAGATAATTTAACGGAGACAAATTTGTATATATTACCTTAAATTTAGGACTTATTGCTCACCTTTTATTTTCCTTTTCTTTTGCCATAAATTGAATAAAATTTATATACTTTTTGTGAGCTTGATGAGGGATCCGTGCTCGAAAATCCTCCCTCATATCAAAACTATTATATATGTTATTATTGAGGGTGATTTGGAGCCCATTTAGTTTTCTTTTCTTGGCTGGGTGCTCCACTTTGTGTGTGGCTTCAACTGTTGCGGGACTGCACGTTCCCTTTCCACGAAAGTGCCGATGGGTAAAACAAATTAGTCTGATGGCACCTATGCATATTGCACCTCTTTGTCGACCTCCCCAAGTGAAGCACGATCAAGTCGATTTATTTATTGCATATGCATACGCATACTTGATGTCTAAGTAGAGACCGCTTTTTGGATCATCATTCCGTATTTTAAAATCTGACCGATTCCGATCTAAAGATAGAGCTATCTAAGATTGTAAATTTTTTTCCATTTACTAAATTTTTAAGGAGAAGAGTTCGAAAAAGGCCTATACCAATGGCTCCTTTGAGAACTTATGGGATATTATTAGATCCACTTACTTTGGAGTTAATATTTTTACATTATATATATACAGAAAAATCCAAAGGGAAGACAAAAAGGCATTCATGATGATCGAAATGTGGGTCCGACCAGCCTACAAATGTCTCGACTCTCGACTAATACTTCTATTACACAGTATTAGTGAGCCCCTCCCAAGTGTGCCCACACGTAATCTTTTCTTTTCTTTCCTTTTTTTTATTATCCACCTTTTGGAATGCAAAATTCTAACTGATCTATACTAATACGGAGTCCAATCAGATTGGTTCTCTCTGAAGGTTTTAAATTCTCAAAATTGTTGATTTTGTCATCGGTAAAACTCGAATATGTAATCTCATACAAGTTGGAAAAAGAATAGGTAGCAGCCCAAATGAAGCCATGCTAAGGTACTGAGGTCCTTGCGGTCCTGGCGATCAATTCTCGATCCTAATTAGCCGGTGACTTGATCGGGACCCCTAATGAAGCGTCGCTATCCTTCACATTGGAACGCACAGATCCCGATCTAAAGCGGCAAATTGAAGTCGAGAGAAATGAAAAGAGAGGGCAAGCTGACATAAACAAGCATTAATTTTGTCAAAGCGTGCGGGGAGATAATGCACCGACAAAGCGGCCAGAAAATCCACAATTATGGATCGGAAATTCTCAAAATTTTCGAGGATCAATTGAAATGACTGATGATCAGTCGGACGTAAGAGAGAAAAGGACAGATAGATGGAGAAGGAAATTCCTAATTATTTATCGGCATGAGATTGATAATTTAGAGGATTTTAATTTGGAAAAGGGAATTTTAAGACGAGTTATATATTAATTGATAATATCCCTTTTTATAAAGCTTACTATAATTTAGCACGGTATGCAGATTGGTGAGGCTCCACAGAAATTCCCAATCTCCTCGAGTCCTCTTGCACCCTGAAGGAATCAAAATCATGATCAACTTAGAGTTCACATCTACCCTGTTGAAAAGGGTGTAAAGAAGGATTAATTCCCTATGGGAAAAAACACAAAAACAATGCATATCACAAATCATATGTGTTTTAAAATAATTATTTTAATTTTATATATTTGAATTTATAATATGTGTGAATATTAATTTTAATAGTTTACTGACATGATATTTAATGACGTTATATGACATGATACATAAGCAAAATTTTCACTATATAATCATGTCATATTGGTCAAATTTTACTATGTCAATTACTTATTATTATGTTATTATGTCACACAATAAATAATCAAGACGTGATTAAAATTAAGATTAAAATATATTATGAAATAAAAAAATATATATAATTAAAAGAATAATTTTTAAATATAAAAAATAAATATATAATATTTTTACTATAATTATCTATATTAATAATTACCAGTTTAAAATTTTTAATCGACACAATATCATTCTATTAATAATTAGTTTAACAAAATACTTAATAACTGTATTTATAAATGAATCTTTCACTTTCATGATATTATAACATTGGATCTTGTGATGAATGGTTAAAAAAAATTGTAATAGTGAAAGTTTTGTTGCACTTAATAGGTTGATCCGGATTGATATCGGTTTGGTCATGGCTCTTGGGCTTATAGAACCGAGCCTCGCAACTGCACTATACGATGAATGATTGCCGGTAGTCGTCGTTATCCATATTGCATCAAATGCGTGCGTCATCCTAATATTCGACAGAGTACCAAGTCCCATCTAAGACATGAAAAAGGATAAAAGAAGCACAGGGTTAGGCAGAGAGAATATTAATTTGTCGAATTTATACCTGAAATATGCAAAGTTAGTTCACATCCATACATATATATATATATATGGGTCTAAATGGAAGAAATTGCAGACTTCACAATTAGGTAGTAGGATGGGCAGGGATATGGCATCTCGAAGAAGCTAAATGTCAATTGGAACTTCAAATCTCGTCGAAGTGCGAACCAGTTTTCGCGCCATGGTTTGAGCCCATGAAGCCAAGCCCTCGGCGCAACGTCAAATCCAATTCCTTTTTGTGTGATGTTTGAAAGCACACATACAGCTGTCGCAAACCGACAAACCCGAAAACCCTAGTGGAGAACATGACCGAAGATTCACGCACGTTCGTAGAACCTCGAGAGCTTGGCTTCCGACTCACTAAACGATGTGCTGCGTGCGCATTATGCTCTCACTTGTGTTGACAAGAATAAGTGCCATGCATGGCATAAAACGGGGTGAAAAATAGCACTTTCCAATTGTAGACATCCGTAAGTCTCACATGTGCAGCATAAGTAAGTGAAAATCCGAATAGAGTTGGATCACTTATGGGGTTTGAGATTTGTTGAAATCGGAGTAGGGGTTAGTACTCTCAACCCGGTGGCACCGAGGTAAGAACGGTTTCCTCTCGTCGCAAAATTCCGTTATTCCTCGAGCATTTTGGATCCCGATTCGATCCATCAATGGTACCGATGACACGTGAATTTATATGAACTTATATATGCACGCACATTTATATGAAGGGGGTGTATGTGTAGCTCTTATGGATAATGTGCAAGGTACAATCATGCGTCATCTGGAAAAAGTTGATTGATTATCGTTTGGTATATATTCTTGTCCATTGTCAATATTATTTTATTTCCATTTTCGGTCGGATAATATTTGCCATTATGAGATTTATGTGAGTGGTTTGCTGTGATTCTCGCCTTTGCTTTAGATATGATGCTCTAACGTTCTACCATCTTGCTATAAGATATGAAATGTCCTCTGACAAAGAATCAACATTAGTGAGCATGCTGGAAGCTGCTGTCATGAACCGATTGAAATTGTTTAGAGCATCTTTTTTTTTTTCTTTATATATATATATATATATAATTTTAGTTTTAAATTTTATAAATATAAAAAATTTATGATTATCGGGAATTAACCCTTTAATGAATGGACTAATTTCGATCTTGAATAGCCAAAATTCAACAAATTGTTGGATGTTAGATTGATACAAAAAGGAGTTGAGAATTTCTTGAATAAAATCCCAGTTTCAAATTTATTTAAATAAAAAATTTTATGATTGTAAGAGACCAGAATTGGCTAATCGACCTTGATTACCAAGAATTCATCAACTCTTGGACATTGGGTTGGTGCAGGAAGTGAGGCAGATAAGATTGCATATTTAATAAAACAAAGGTTAATCAAATTTCTCAATTGATTCTTTAGAATAAATATGTGAGCTTGAAGATTCGTAGTTTACAGATTACACTGGTTAGGCAATTGAGCATTACATTTTTCTCATGAATCTAGATGAACAGAGCTCTGCTCCGATTTGCTGGTTTCGCAGTCATGGATGAGATTGACTGGCTCATCGGGGGTGCCGCGTCGACGATGAAAAGGGCGGATGACGACTGCGAGGAGACTGTAGGCCGCGGCCGCCGCCACCACTACCATCACCAGGTTTCGGCCCCCACTCGATCCATGTCACTGGGTCCCAACCCACTTGTTGCCACGTGGATCCAAGTAACTCGTTGGATGAATATGTGTAGAAAATAAAAAAATTCAGTACACAAGCACGTATTCGTGTGTGTGTGTGTGTGTGTGTGTGTGTGCATGCATGCGTTCGTGTGGGCAGTATGGCGTACATCTTTTAAGCTTTTGTCTGCTACACTGCACGAGCACTAAGAATGGGTCCCTCTCAGTACCTCAACAGGATTCACATCAGAATTTAATGGAGAAAAAAGATTTAGTATAATGGTTTTTCTCTCCATGGATGGACGAAACTATTTTCATATTTTAAATATTATATATAAAATACAATAATTTTACATGAACCCGATGAATTTCTGCATGTATTTCCAAGAATCCCGGTATGTTTTCACCTGATGCATATCATCTCTGCAATCGGAGCCGGATATCCATCAAAATCTTACGGTTCGATACAACGGGTGTTCTCTATCTCAACTAGCTCGCATGTAGATAGATGTACATCGTGCATGGTTGAAAGACCATCCAAAACAAATCATGGAATATTCACATAGGTGGGAGAATATGTGCCATGGGAAGCACGAGGTGAAAGTAGATTCCCACTCGAACGTAATTTCACAAAAGGAAGAAAGGATTATTTCGGATTAGATGTCCACTCACGAGGCCTATAAATATGTGACGTTGCTCCAAGCTTTCACCTAGGAAGCACACACAAGCGAAACTGTAGTGTTCTTCCTCCGCTCCCTCTGATCCTCCTTCCCTCTCCTTCTCCCCTGTCCGAAATTGTCCCCTGAACGTCCATTAACCCAATCGAAAATGGAGGGAAGAGGATGCCTGAGCAGCTTCGTGCAGAAATCTAGGCCTTACATAGCTATGATCTGTCTTCAATTCGGCTATGCCGGGATGAACATCATCACCAAGGTCTCCCTCAACCAGGGGATGAGCCATTACGTACTCGTTGTTTACAGGCATGCATTCGCCACTGCAGTGATCGCCCCCTTTGCCCTCGTACTCGAGAGGTAATATTGTCAGAACCGGCATAAGAATGAATACTCTGTTCATATATAATCAATCACTAGGCATATTGAGTTA
Organism: Sonneratia alba; assembly: GCA_900174645.1. Lineage (NCBI taxonomy): Eukaryota > Viridiplantae > Streptophyta > Magnoliopsida > Myrtales > Lythraceae > Sonneratia > Sonneratia alba. The sequence continues at coordinate 7,437,916 of FWPY01000091.1, read as the reverse complement.
GTTGAATGCACTTTTGTTGTTGTTTGATGTAGGAAGGTGAGGCCAAAGATGACATTCGCGGTGTTCATGCAGATGTTCGTCTTGGGCCTTCTCGGGTGAGTATATGGATCCGCAGAAGTCTGAGAACTGAGGAGTCGATTCTTGTAGAATTTTTCAGCGGTTTCTTAAAATTTACAGTGGTATATCTGTCTAGGCCGGTGATCGATCAGAATCTTTACTACGCGGGCCTGAAGTTCACATCACCCACCTTCTCCTGTGCCATGAGCAACATGCTTCCGGCGACGACCTTTGTCATGGCGGTCCTGTGCAGGTGCTTCACATCTCCTCTCCTTCCTCTTCTTCACTTAATTTACGGATAGGGTCGTTAATAGTAGATGAAAAACTCGATCATCACCAGGATGGAGAAACTGGACATGAAGAAACTGAGGTGCCAGGCGAAGTTGTTGGGCACCATAGTGACCGTGGCCGGGGCCATGCTGATGACACTATACAAGGGCCATGTAGTGAACTTCATATGGTCCGGTCACATCCATGCTCACTCCGAGAATGCCTCTGAAGGAGCCGGGGCCTCAGACAAGGACTGGGTCAAGGGCTCCATCTTCCTCATTATCGCCACACTCGCTTGGGCTTCCTTCTTCATCCTTCAGGTATATATAGACATATGTTCAGTCGAGATTAATTAGCCGTGATTCGCCCCAGGCCTTGACTTAACCCGAGCCCTATTATCGGATGCTGAAACACTGCAGGCGGTGACACTGAAGAGGTACCCAGCCCACCTGTCGCTGACGGCTCTGGTGGTCTTTTTGGGCACATTGCAGTCCATCGCGGTGACATTCGTGGTGGAGCACAAGGCGTCGGTCTGGTCCATCGGCTGGGACATGAACCTTCTCGCCGCGGCTTACGCTGTAAGTCTTCCCGGATAAAAACGTTAAATTAACCTGATCGACAAGATGCATGTCTTTTTTCCCTTTTCCTTCTCCTCTCACCTTATTATGATCTCAGGCTGTGTTATACTGACTACCATAACGGGTAAAAAAAAAATGGAACAGGGTATCGTGTCATCGAGCGTTGCCTACTACGTCCAGGGTCTTGTGATGAAGAAACGAGGACCCGTTTTCGTCACTGCTTTCAGCCCGCTGATGATGATCATCGTGGCCATCATGGGGTCGTTCATCCTGGCCGAGAAGATCTATCTTGGAGGGTAATCGAGTCTATCCATCCTCATCTTCGTTTTCCTTTTATTTTTTTATTTTTTATTTTTCCAAGTTATCACAAATGCGATCGGTAGATGATACAGACGGCAAAATGTTCTTATTCGGCTCGGTATATTGTGCAGAGTCCTCGGGGCAGTTCTGATAGTGGCGGGACTGTACTCTGTTCTGTGGGGCAAGTACAAGGAGTTCCAAGAGAAGGAAGCCGAGGACATCCCGGAGCCGGTGAAGTGCACCGGCGGGGACGTCCACGCTATGCCGAAAATCGAAGAGAACGACATCGAAATGCAGAGAGCTGAAGCCCCGAAACCGAACTAAACACGGCCGAGAGCCAGCCAGACGAAGAAGAGCCGAGCAATAACCGAGGAGGCGAGGAAGCCTGCCCGGGAGGTCTGGAAGGGCTTTTTTGTCAACGCATCTCACTCTTTTTTCTTTTTATTTTCAATTTTCCCTTTTCCTTTTTGTCAACCATCTTAGCATTCCAGAGAATGTGAAACGCACCGTTTATGCGAAAGGATTGAGAAGTAAGTTATTAACCACAGGTGGACAAGTATACCCCTTTTTTTTTTCTGGGCTTCAATATACACACACGCACATGATCAAAAATTCGAGAACTAATTAAATCATAACTAATTTAACTTTAAGTGACCCTCGATACCATAAATTCTCTCCGAGAATTGGACGGAGCCGCGAGGCATCTAAATAGACCAAGGCTCCATTTTGCTTCTCTCGTCGCCCGGTGGAAGTTGCTGACGTCTGATGAGGATCCCACCGAGTTAAAGTGACATTCCCCCCATTGATCAGAGGGGACCGACCACGTTTAAATTGAAGGGTTTCGGGTTCTTTTTTTCAAATGGAATAAGAAAAAAAAATCCACGATCAAGTTAGATTATCGAGTTATTAAATAACAAAACTCTTATTTATTTCCTCCGAACGCATTATTGGAAAATAACACGGTTATAAGGACACTGAAATGGATATCCTAAAATATGGACTAGTTAGTTAACAATGGCAGAGGCGAGATGTTAGATATAAGATGCTCCCCCCAGTGGGAAAAGGGAATAATGGATCAAGGCCCCCTAAGGGAATAATCCACCGTCGAATCCTTAACTAGACATCATACGGTGGAACGCGATTCCGATTCTCCACATATCTCATGATGAACAGGCCCACCCCCATACCTCTCTCTCCTTTATCAACTCCCTAAGCACTCACACGTGAAAAATCATTTGTCCTACATCCCGCTTGTAATATACGGATAACAGCCACACATGGTAGACCGTGGCGTTGTTCCTGGGTGAAACGTGCACAAGGATTTCACTGTATAATTATGACATAGTTGAGCGCAACGTTTATGATGATAGTATAAATGATAAGTATTTATCTTAAAAAAACTATTTGTTACGTGCTTTTATCCTGTTTTGTATGTTCAAATTCTACCCGAAAGATTACCCTAGGCATGCTCAAGACATAGATGGTAAATAGGGGGAAAAATGAAATAATGGGAGTGGTGGAAAAATTAGCGGTGAATATACAAAACCCATCTCTACACGGAAATATACTTATGTATGTTTTCTGATGTGGCGCTTGTCGAATTTAAGTTAGCACAAACCCCACTATCAATATATATCATAAATCTACTTTGCCAATATCTATAATTAGTCATGTATGTATCCTACGTATACACACACACTCACACGCACATGTGGGTGGGTGATGTAGGGGGTGGGGGTGAAGTGGTGGTGAGGAATAAAGTTATAGCAAAGGGTCCTCTTTCGATGCCAATTCCAGTGGGATTCCTATTAGATTGTTAGGAAAACATCATCATTTGGAATTGGAACGGAAGTACCCGAGAAAAAAAAAAAGTAGGCTGGTGCCCACACCCTTTAAATAGATTATATATATATATATATATACATACATATATTATTTATCCATTGTAGATGTGTGAGAGCATATTAGAATCCAAACAACCCATTGGCTTATTAGGATTTGAGTTACTTTGAGATTAAAAGTACAGGAGATGAAACTCTTATAGGTTTTCAAGTAAATTGGGGGAAATTTCAGACGGGCCGGGCCGGGTCGGGGCTTGGGATCCCCGATGCTCTCCGGAGAGAAGACAATAAATTTCAGAGTTTCACAATATTTGAAACACAGGATAGTGACACCGACACAGAGAGAGTGAGACCACAAGAAGTTTTCTTAGTCGCATTCATTTGTACCAAAGGAACTTGAGATTTCTAAATAACAGCAAAGAGTGAGTGATCGTATCGCCTCTTGTTGGAGTCTTTATACGATGCGCTGGTCAATACCACGCTGAGGCAATATTCAAAGCCAAAACCTGAATCGTGTATTTAAGTACCTATCATACACAGACACAAGCCAACATTCACATCTCTTGGGTATATACAGAAGTGTGATAGTTTGTAGCTTTTTGCATCAGTTCAGCCGTTTCTCAGAGACAGTGCTTTCTATATTTAAGCTGTTTCAACCTTCAGATAAAATATTCCATGTGGAGATACTAACACACGGCAGCAGCAAACCCGGATTACATCTAATTCAGATGATACTTCCCTTCGTGATCCTTATTCACTAGGACTGTGAACTCCTCCACCTTCATTCCCCTCTTCAATTTCAGGAGCAGCTGAAATCTCACCGACCTTTCAATTACCTGCACACATGCAGGAAAAACGGTTAATCCTTTAATATGGATTGAAGACAAGGCGAGAAAATTTCCTTAAAAGTGCCATTATAGTTTATTTCCGCATGCTTTTTTCTACGATCAAAACAGGCCCTAACAAAGAATAGTAAGCACTCGTCTGAACATTACAACCTTGGCCTCAGCCAGCAGGATCTCTAGCAGTTCGTACGGAAACAGGGAATTAGACCTCTGCTGTAAGGTCTTAACAGCATGATTCGCTGCATCATGGACCTCAGGATCACGGGTTGGCACCACTTGCCATCCAAGCTTATGGAAACCTGATTAAGAAATAGTTAACCGCTAATGATATTTCCAAGCTCCCACAATTTTTTAAATGCCTATATAAGCAAATCCAGGATCCCAGAAATCCAGAATGTTTGTGTAATAGTGGAATTTCAGGAGAAGCAATAGGTGACAGAGTGCAGCCAAGACACCAGCAGGTTATTTATCCCATATTTATGCTGCAGATTTACAGTAATGTCAGCACAAGATGACTTAACTCCACTGAACCGCTGGCTCCAGATCTTCTTTTGGGGCATTCCAAGTATTACAATAAAATACAAGGAGTCATCAACACTTCCTCTTTATAGTCCACATATAATATAGATGTAATAACTATTTACACACCACAACAATGTAATGGCCTAATTCATAATTCATATCGTTTCAATGTTACACATATCAGGTTGTTCAAAACCAAGTCTGTTTCAACTTAAAGCAAGGCATCAGGGCGAGGGTACTGTTATAGTACCTCGTTTCAACCCAAGGTCAGAAGTGGTGAAGCAGGTAGCATCATGAGCATACTTGAAGTCCTCCAGCTTCTTGAAGTTCATCCAAGGCTTCACCCAAACTTTAGCTTCATAAACCTTCTTCTTGCCCACATCAATTGCCTCGATTGTCAGATAATAGAGCTTGCCAGCAACCACCTGCTCCCTGGACTTCACGACTCGGGCAAACTCGAGAAGGGCATTCTGCCGACCATATGCTCTCATTAGGCACTCAGACAGGCACATCCACGGCAGAAAGTACAAAGAGATTATTTTGACAGTACGAAGCTTCCAAAAATGGCCCAAATTTCCACCAACAGAAAGGTCAGCAGATGGAAGTTCCAAGTGAAATTATCGCAAATTGCTTTACGGACCCTAATACAGGAAATTTTGGCACGAAACAGCAGCCAATTCGTTCGAGCGAGACAGATCCAACAAACAGAAGAAAACCCTAAGATTCACGGATTACCACAAACCAAAGACAAGAGAAAGACCTCTTTCTTGTTGTGCTCCTCGACGGCGAAGCGGCCGATGCTCTCGATTATGCCGCCGTTCTGATTCCCCCTGGAACCATGGATGCCCCCGACCCTCGTCCTTATCATTCCCTCTTCTTCTTCTCCTCTGCAGAGCCCTAATTCGCTCACAGCGCATAGCAGAACAACAAGACTTATAATCACCGCGCACGACCCGATAAGCTCCATCTTCCCGGCCACAGCTTTCTTCACCTGCAAGATCTCCAACCTGCTTCTCGGACGGTTTGACGCCTTTGTCCTCGAAGGCGAAGGACCGGGCAGATTTATCATTCCTGCGGAACCGGTCGCTCTCGGGGGTCGGAAGGTGAGATTTGAATGGATCCGGTGTATGTGCCCCTGTGATATAGGTCAGAGATCGGTTTCAGTATAAAGACCGTACACCCGGGTGTACGTAGGGCCTTCCTGTCTATCGTAGCGGCTACGACAAGGTAACGTCCGTTGACGCGAGAGTTGGCCAGGCCCATAATGAGCCCATGGGCCGAAGATGTGGAAGTAGGATGTTCGTAAACTAAGGAGAGCCCAATTAGAAATGTGACCCAAAACCCTCTCAGTGGTTCTAGTGGAATCAACTAGTGTTGCGGCCATGAAAAGACTCCAGGAGTATTTGACATCTAGCAGTCCGATGTGCCGAAACAGCTCAGACGGCAGCAGCCAGGAGCTTATTTCAAGCAGCACATGACCTCCTTCAGTCCGTCGTCTCATGGAATGCAATATTTATCCCTACAGAAGAGAACTTACTCGCCCATAACTTAGCTAGTAATTTTGAGGGGACCCATTCGAATCTCCTCACCCCCTTATTGGGTTCTCATGAGGGATGAGGAGAATGCGTAGATCCCCTTTTGAGCGTCGTTTTCCCTGTGAGACAATCTCTGTGATGTTTAGAGAGAGAGAGAGAGAGCCACCAAGCTCTCCTAGTTCTGAATATCTAGCTATGCATGTAACTTTTGATCACTCCTCACTACTAATGAAGAAATATTTTAAAATTCAATAAATATAACTAATTCAAGCTCAAAAGTGAATATACAATAGCGAGTAAAACTTTCACAATCATCAATTCTCTTCACTTACATACAAAATTTGAATCACCCGAATCATTACTTGTAGAATTATCTTAACCGACTAACTATCTATCTGATCATAGTGGCCAGAGTAAACATTTAACAACAAATATAATAGACTTGCTTTTGAAAATTTCTCTTGGTAAGTGATTTTGACATCCCTTGATTCACTTAAATGGGAATTTTTTTTTAAGAGAAAATTTCAATATGATACATTTGTACCTTTTTTAACCCTTGCCGCCTTGCATTCCGCACAGGGATTTGCAACAACAGCAATGAAATCAACGGCCTGCCACCAATGTGGCTTTGACCGGATATTGCATTTGTCAGCAGAAACTCTAAAATAGTATATTTACAGCCACAAAATCGTACATGTTGGCAATGCTCCCACCTCACAGGCTTGTCTAGTTTCTTGCAGTACTTATTCGAGTCCAAACAACCAGTGCTGGATCAATAGTCCAAGTGGAAGGATGCGACTTTTCTCCCATGTTAGAGATGTAATATCAGCATAATAAACAGCAGAAATGCCCATCTAAGTGGAGATAATTGACTCATAGTAGCTGCAATTAGAAAAGGCAACCAAACCCGGATTTAAGTCAGGCAAGATTCTGGAGCATGATAAAGCTAAATCTGACAAATATGATAACCCAGTTGATTGAAGTAGGAGGTACTGACTAAACTAGAATTGGCTTTCCATGACCAAATTAAATAGCCCCAATGCTGGTCGAATGAAGGATTACCACAAGGAAATAGATAAAGGACCAGAAAACACCACTTACTATATGCACATGAAGAGGGTGATGAGGAAATTGATGGTGCTGAGTCTGATTTACTTTTTGATGGAGGATGGACTGAACCATACGCTGCATGTGGAAATGGACCCTGCACATTATTCAAACTAGATGGAGGAGGTGGAAGCTCGTGTTTTTTTGGGGGCAGTGGGGTCACAGATTTTCGAGGAGTGAAAGCTGGTGCAGCAGTTGGGCTCACATGGGACTGCTCTGGCGCTGGGCCAGGAGATCGCTTCTGCCCATATCTACAGCTAGGAGGCTTTGCCTCATAAGTAATAGAAGGTGCAGGTGAGTGTGAATGAGGTGGCTTTGCCTCATAAGTAATAGAGGGTGTAGGTGAATGTGAATGAGGAGGCTTTGCCTTGTAAATAATAGAGGGTGCAGGTGAACGCAAATGAGAATGTCTTTCCTGAGCATGTGGTGAAGGCAGAGGTGTAGGCGAAATTCTTCCCCAGGTTGGTGAGTTTCCTCCCTTTGTGGCAGGCGTTGGTGGCATTGTGGGGCCAAAAGGTGGGTGATGGTGGTGGTGGATGTGGTGGTGGTGGTGGTGGTGGAGAGAATATGGCATAGGAGATGGGGAAGGCGAGGAACCACTCCCACCATCACCACCATTCAAAGAATGTTGCAAAATGGAGGAAAGACGGACTTGCTTCACCTTCCCAAAAGTAGTGTTATTGAGGCCGAGGTTGGTTGAGTGAGAGTTACCCTTGATTGTCTGAGCAAGCTGCTTTAGACGTGGTGTTGAGGGCCGGGTCCCAATAGCCAGCAGAACAGATGATTGGACAATTGTTGGAGCATCCACTGTTGAACCCCTCAAGTTTGATAAGCTGATATACAGGTTCTAGATTTTAACAAGACAAAAATGAAAAAGAATAAGAAGGGTATCAAACAAATCAATTTGGCTATTGATGGTGGGGACGAGGGGCAGTAAATTGAAATCTCACTATCAATTCATTGTGAACAATTACATTATCAAGAAGTTAAACAATGACACGCCATCATGGTGTAAAAGTTTTTTCATTCCAATACAATCTGATATCACAAGTGTCATCAGTTATGAAAAATCAATCATGATAAAAATACCTCATAAGGTGATAGATGCAATCCCGACGTGAGCTGGCTTGTTAGCTCATTAAAGCTATCTTGTATTTGCTCGATGGAGAAGTTCAAGGTGAAATTGAAGTAGATCTGAACTTTCTGCAGGAGATAAGCACTTTGTGCAGGGACAACAGTGATTCCTCCACGAAACTTCAACACCTCAAATGAGAAGGGATCGCCGAACAAGGAAGCCGTCAGACGTAGAGACAGCTGGTGAGAAACAAGATATGAAAAGGATGCCCTAATCAAACTCTGAGCGGCTACGGAGATTCTTGGACTATCTGCATCTGGGTCAACAGCAAAGAAAACTTTTGACACATTTTGACCAGGCACAGGTTCTAGAAATAAGATGACCACCTGTTTTGTAAGAAGCAAGGGCGTCAGTGAAAAGGCAGTAGAGAAGCAAGTAAAGAAGAATCAGTGGAGATTTGAGGGAACCTTAATATTGGGAGCATTCATCTCCCCAGAAATGTCATCCTTGAGTTGCATAATGTTATCTTTTAGCAATGATACTGGCTTTGCAACACAAAAACTAGCAACAATATCATGACCTGAAAAGAGAGGATCAATCACTGAGATTCTAAAAGGGGAATATTTGCCTGCATTGTAGCAAAAGAAAGCCACATACTCTTAAGTTGTGGATCAAAAATATGATCCATGAACAGTAAGAGAGCCAAACAATTTAACAGAGACATCCCTGAAAAGCCTATACTTAATAGTAACTCAGGTTAAGAAAAGCAGCCACCTCATGCAAGGGGATGATTGAGCTCTCATGTATAAGATGAAGTTTATTTAACTAAAACATATGCAATAGGAACTTAACCTCATGCAGTCCAAATAAGAGCCCTTTAAAGTCTTAACAGAAACCTGTAAATCTCAGGAAGAAACCGAGGATGGTAAATGGAATAAGCAAAAATGCAACTGGCCAATTTTCAGAAGCGTTTCTGAAGAACAAAACCCAAACTGTCTAGCTGAATCTTTTACACAATTCTGAAAAGAGAGAACCAAGAGAACTGCTGAAACAGATATCTTTCTACTCAATTCCACAGAGCAAGAAACCAAATCAACTATTTCATGAAAAGTTCCATCTACGTTTTATAGCTTTACCCAATCAAGTATTGATATCGTCACCAACTAAAGAGTACTAAGCATTATTTTTGGCAAGTTCATACTGAGCAAGGAAATGCTTGCACAAACTCATGGAAGGCCAACAAAACAAAGACGGATTGCATTCCCATTGCGTGTGTTCACAAAATTGTAATGGTCAAACACATTTTCTAAGTAACCTATCGCGAACTCCGCCCACAAGTTTGTAAAATTTCCACCGGGTCCGCTACAGAGGCAGACTGAAGTTACAAAATTGACCCGAGTTGGAGATTCTTGTACTAAAACACGCTATATTGCTAAATTTGGATAGCACAAAAATTGGCACCATTTTAGGGAAAAAGGAAGACGAAGAAAAGAAGAGCAAGAATGGCATAGGCCAACAAGGGAATGCTGCGAGGCAACTCAAGCAAGCGAGAGAAACGTAAATGTCGGTCGCCTCAAAACCCACCATCAAAGCACAGAAACTACCCACTCATCCCTCAGCTCAACCAGATGGAGTCCATTTCACAATTAACAAACGGAATTGAAACAAACGACAGGAAGGGACAAGACCCACCTTTGAACCTGCTATCAAGATGCAGATCGTGCTGATCCCCGAGATTCAAGAATGGGGGGAGCCAGAAGGCAGCGGAGAGGAACACCGCCACCGACAGGATGAGTACGAGCACGCATTTGAGCCCGATGTGCCGGAGAACCCAGCCCCGGCCGCAGCCGCAACGGATCTGGGGGTTGCGGCTGGGCTCGGATGCGACGGAGACGGAGTGGTGGGTCTGGGGCGGTTCTTGCCCCTCGTCGGCCGAGACCTTACCCATTAACCAGGGGAGCCGCCTCCAATGCGAGAGTGAGGCGCCCGCTAAACCATTGGAGCTGAGCTGAGCTGAGGGCCTGGTGGGTTCAAATTGAGTACGACCATATTCTTCCTCTCCTTTCCTCTTTCTTCGTTGTCTCTAGAGAGAGAGAGTGTGAGGGGAGAGAGAGTGAGAGAGAGAGAGAGACAGCGGAGGCTGTATACATTGGTATTATTGTGTGGTGAATTTTTTTTATATTTTAATTTTTTTCTCCTAGCAAGATTATTAAGCAAATTTTAAATTAATTATAATTTATGAACTCGTCTAATAACTACATGATTGAAGGGACGAGACACGCTTTTTGCTTGTACGTACAGAATTACGAGTGAAATTAAGTAAAGTATAAGTTTTTGAAAAATATAATAATATAAATTTATAAATATAATAGTCTAAATACCATTAAAAAAAAGAAAAAAAAAAGATAGAGGTGAACATCAGTCCCGTCATTTTAGTTATGGGGGAGAGGTTCCTGTTCGTCTGTTTTTCTGGTCTCTTGTCTTGTTCCTCCCCTTTCTTCCTCGTTTTTTTTATCAATACTTATTCCCATAATTAAAAAAAATAATTAAACGAAAGAGTTTAATATATTCATTAAAAAAATAATAGTTAGGTTTAATTAATTTTTTTAAATTAATTTTCTCTCCCTCTGCCCACTTTGAGCTGGATGGAACTGTCGTTTGAAAAGCGTACATCATAATTTACCCATTTCCCTGTTAGGACAAAGTAGAACTTTTTTCTTGTCGGGTGGTAGTATTTGCATTCCCGGGCACTGTTACCCGATTCCGTCGCCCCCCCACCCACGGTCGACTCCCGAATGACCGACCGTCGAGTAGGCTGCCCATCACTTATCAGGAAAATCGGAGGTAGGCTAGGAGTCAACGTCTACGCCTGGGCTAGTGGACATTGTATCCGGAGCTCATGCTCGTCGGGATCTGGGGTGGCTAATCGATGAAAGAACATGAAAAGGCTCCATCGAACTTTCGACGGGATGCCGAAACCAAATCTAATTACAGGTGAAGGGTTGATTACATGGAAAGGTACCGATGAGGAAAAAAAAAAAAAAGGTATCTTTGGTAGGGAGTCCCTTTTTCTCGGGATCGCCTTTGCCTTGAGCGATCCGCGTCCCCAAAACAGCTGGCTATTCCACGGAGGAAGATTGAGACCTCTGCACCCGGCACATTTCACAAAATTCGAATTTCCTGCGAGGCTTTTTTTATTACTGATAAATCCTTGTCGGGAAAATAGGATCACCGGGCAATATTATCTATGGGAGAATCCGGGCAAGTTGAGGCTAGTTCAAAATATGTTCAGAACTATTTAATTTGATTATAATTTGAGCTGTTAAGTATAACAGACCAATTTAATTAAAGGGCATGGCTTAGAAAATCATGAGCCGTGCAAAAAATCGACTTCAGTGGACTGATTTGAACCATAAATATGATCATTTTCTCTCGCTTTTTTTTCAATTATTTACAATGAATAAATTTTACTGTTTAAATTTTTTTAAAAATTAAATCGCCAAATAATTGGCCGTTAATTTCAAGTTTTTGAAAGTCCAAGCCAATTTGAGCCGGTCTTGCAATTGTTCCGAGCCAGTTTTCGAACGGTTTTGTGCCAATTCGATGAAAAAAACGTGTCACGTTGATTCCGGTTCAACGGACCTATTTCTTGGACTCGCCTTATCACCGCCCCTCAACCTAATAAGAATGGTTACGTACCGGTTTGAGGACAATTTGTACTGGTTCAGAACCAAACCACCCCATCTAACATCTCTTAGGAGGATCTATGGCCGAGTTTCGAAAGAAATCTTGATGTGTGAAGAAGACAATGCCGGGAGATATCAAAACAATCTCACACTGGTACCACAAAAGTTCAGGTCTTCGAATCGAAGCTTTGACCAGGTCGTGCTGCAAGCACAATTAAGCTTCGCTAATATTTACAAGAAAACCGAATTCTGAGTTCTGACCTTTGATTGCGCGTATCTTAATTGGATTGCAAGCAATCCAGTAGGTTTATCAAATATAATAATTTAATGAACCTTTATTACCGGCAAAAAAAATCTCATTATAATTTTAACAATTAACATAATAATTTTTTTTATTATAATATGAGATTATATGAATTAAAATTTTAATGTGACTTGTAAATGTACCTGAAATAACCGAAATTCTTGGATTACTACCATCTTCTTGATCATCTTATTTTTACAAGTGGGGGCCTTTTCCGTAAATAGATGAAGTTAAAGGACCAAAACCTGCAAAAGGACAATAATACGGGAAAACAAAAACCTAGTCTCCAGCTGAAATGGAACGGGAACGCCGGCTCCTGGTCCTTCCGGTTCATCTTCCAAGTTGGTGGCTCTGCCTCGCCGCCGCCGCCGCCGCCGCCTCCTCCTCCCAGTCGAAGCGCCGGTCGCCCCCTTGTTCTCGGACCCTATCCCACTGGGGCTGAATTTCGAGCCACGGCCTCTCCCTCACCGTCTGCCCGGCGAAGCCGCTGTTCTAGCCGTAGCCTCTCGTTGCGTGGTGAAACTCCAGCTCCTGTTGCCGAACTCCGCTCTGCCTCTCTCTCTCATTGGCTGCCGGAGAAGCCAGAGCTCCTGCCACCGGCTCCCTCTCAGACACTCTATCGTCGTCATTCGGCTGTTCGGCCACTCGTTTGAGGCCCTGGCAAGAGGTATCTGTTTCCCCGAGATACTGCCTTATTGGTCGCAGAGATGTTGCGATCATCCATCATGCCCCTTAAGTTTTTGTGTGGTGCTTGAACAATGAGCTTTTAACGTGTTCAGACAGTGGTTTTGATGGATTTTTACTGATTGCACTGTCTCGTGATGTTTTGGGGGATTATATATGTGTTTGGTTAGATTTCATTTATCGTTTAGGAGTGGCATTATTCACCTAGAATCATTCATCGCATGCTAGTAGACCGCGTCTTAGTTGCATTTTTGGGATACGTTTCATGCAATAAATGCTAGGAGTATCGAGAAATTTCAACTGCCCTCATGCCTGCACTTTGTCTTTTCCATGTCATCCTCTCTTTTGACAGCACCGTGGCTTCAGTTTTAGGTTGGAGTCAATGGCTAGTGGGTCAGCAACTGAACCGGGCAACAACAATTCACCGGAGTCTGGAGCTGCTGAAAAGCCCGAGATTCAGCCCCTGAGGTTGCCCACAGCAGAGGAGATTCGGGGCCAAGATATTTGGAACAATTGTGCTGTCCGTAGTGTTGTTAGTGGAGTAATGGGTAAGATTTCCCTCCAGAACTTCCATTTTTGGCAGTGGACCTCTACAGAGTCAGCTAGAAAATATTGTGAATGCATCAACTATGCTTCGTGAAAATGAAACTCTTGACAGGCCTAGAAAAGCTTATATATTTAACGGTCATGTCATATGGAATCTTCTTGTAGTCACTGAGGTGCTTACCTAAAGTGAAAGTAGCTACAATGTTCATTGCTCTTCACATGCTTCCTCAGGGATGGGACACAGCATTAAGTCCTCTTCCCTACAGAAGGGATGTGTCTATCTGTCTTTAATGTTTAAACCAAACCTATGTTTGGATTGAAGGGAAATGGAGAGAATAGTGGATCCCTTCATTTCCCTTCAATCTAAAGATATGATTAGAGCTAAAGACGGTTTTGAATGGTTCTGTTTTCGGAAAGACTCGAGTAAAAGGACATCATCTGGGTTGTTGCCCACCTTTTCTGGAGTTGGCACTAAATCAAATTGTATGATTTCTTCTTTGTACACATTAGCAATGCATTGTTGCGGAAACTGCAAACCTTGTAGCCTGATGAAACAATAACCTTTCTTTTTTATTTTTTATTTTTATTTTTTTCCCCTTGGGGGTTTGTGCAGGAGGTGGGCTTGGCCTAGCTATGGGTCTATTTCTTGGAGCCCTAGATAATCCTATAACGCAGGATGAGATGACAGGAAAGCAGCAGTTCATTTATACTGCCAAACAGATGGGACGAAGGAGCTGGAGCTCGGCAAAGGCATTCGCTGTTATGGGCTTTGTTTTCTCTGCTGCAGAGTGTGTTGTTGAGAAGGTACAATTGGACTAGAAATTTTCTGACATATTCTTTTTACCTCCTCTAAGTGGTGCAGTTGGCAAGACAATTTTTACCTGTAGATCTTGGTCCTCTTTCATTTGAGCCTGATAGTTTCAAATTATCATTTGCAGGCTCGGGCGAAACATGATACAACCAACACAGTCATTGCTGGGTGTGTCACAGGTGGTGCAATATCCGCAAAAGGTAGCTCCTGATTTCCCATCCCTGAGGTCCTATTCTATTAATTTCTGTGTCTTTATTATTCAGTTATGGCTTGAGAAGCTTGATGGAGCTGTTATGCATTGCTTTAGCGGTAGGATTTTTAACCTCAATCTGCTATCTGGGAGGCTAGTGAATGCATGATGCCGTATTTTCTTTCTGAAAGGACATAATAACATTTGTAACCATGCTTAATTTCAAAGTAACATGCTTATCAAAAAGAAAACATCACAGTAGATATAGTATACAAGTCTCCAAACTTGGGGGTGAGCACACTATAGCTTAGTTTTAGGCTTTTTGGGTTTGGCTTAGTGGCATTACTAAAGTACATTTCTAGGCAATCTCATTTGTTTTGGGATTATGTATCATTCCTTCCCATATTAGAAGTCATGCTCCCGTATCTATGTATATACTTAATAGGCATTGACGATGTATTTCTTTCTTTTCTGGGTATTCTGAATATGTGAATGAGAATACATCTTCAAATGTGACATTGGCTTTTGCTCTGTGTCTAGCATGTTTCACCGCTTGGTATGCTTTCTGTGCAGGTGGTCCAAAAGCAGCATGTGCAGGTTGTGCTGGCTTTGCAGCATTTTCAGTTGTCATCGAGAAGTTTCTGGAGGGTCACAGCTGAGAGAGGGTGTCCTGGCTACTGAGCACCACCTTGCAAAGATTACATTTTGCATCCAATTTTAGTGCAATTTTTTTTATGGCAATAGTTTTTATCTTGCATGGGATACTGCTGATTCCATTCAACTGCCCTGAAATGAAGGGATTTGTATTCTTAGATCGGATATAGCCCCATTATTGATGCCTTAGTTGTACTACTATCTTTTAGCAGCTCTCAGTGAAATTAGAGTGCAAATAAGCACATTACTCTTCTCTTGCATACGAGGCAATGACATGATTATTCTGTTGGAGCATTTTTTTTTCTCGCTATTAAGGAACATAGAATGAAGCCAAATGGACACAGCAAAGTCCCACTGTCACCTGTATATATAAAGATGTTAAATAGGTAGTTTATGTTGGTTAAAAATGTGCCTAAAACTGTTTAGCCAAGTTATAGTTTTGTTGATTATACTTAATGGATTAGTTTGATTACATGTTACAATTTAGGAAAATATAAACTAACTTGGAACGGTTTATAAGTGGATTAGTTTACACTTTGAGCATATTTGACTTGCGAACTTTTTATTTTTATTATTATTATTTTTTAAAATTTTAAATTAAACTAATAATTTAATCATTTATTTGTAAGATTTTTGGTAGTCTAGTATGATTTTACGATGGTTCTAGGTCAATTCTCAAATGATTTTGAGTCAGTTTAATAAAAAAAACATGTTGTTTTAGTTCCGGTGCATCGGGCTTTTTTTTGAATTGGTTCGACACGGTCCAAACTAGTTACGGATTTTAACATGCCAGTTTTGGGCTGAACAGCCTGTTTATGTCTATAATAAGCACATTACCCTCTTATTTATAGAGAGTAATGGGGGAGCTCGTCACTAGTCACCACTGGCACTGAGCCAGCCAATTGAACCAACAATATGCATCGCACGAATTTCGCTTTAGCCGAGGGATAATTCACCGTTCCATCATATTTAAACGGGTTGTGCACGATACGCAAGGTAACTTGATCAAAGATACACAAAAGTGAATTTTTTTAAAAAAGAAAATTGAGAAAACGATCAGCATTAGGATGCGGCGTCGTTTTGGTGTAACTTGACTGAACAGACGGAGGAGCTTTGTTCGGCTTATCCACGTATTGAAGAAGAGAAGCTGCCTTTAGATAGTGCGGAAGCTTCAGAAGAAGAAGAAGAAGACGACGTCGCAGCAGTTAAACGGTGACGAAGAAGGAGATGTCTCTCTACTGCTACAGCCCCCTCACAGCTCGCCCTTCACCATCTCTGTCTCCACCGTCTCCTCTCGCCATCGCTGCGGCCTCGAGTAAAGACCTGCTACTGAATTCCTTTTGCTTGCTTGATGGAATCAATCTCGCCTTCGCGGATCAAAATGTCGGAAGGACCGTGAATTTTCGCAACTGCCTGTCTGTGCTCTGATTCAAGGGCCTTCGCAGATCAAAACGTCGAGAGGATCTTTGCAACTGTTCCCCGTAGATTTCTCGCTGTTCCTAGAGCCCGCTTTACTTGTTTCTTGATCAATATTGCTGTCGTTCAAGATGATTCTCTGTGGGGCATTTCGTCAAACCGTTTGTTAGAGACGACAGCATTCCTCCTGTCAATTGCCCTCTCCTTTGTATTAGAGCTCTTGCATTTCTTTCCCGTAATTGGTTTCTCCCACAGGGGATATAGTTGCTTGAATTTGCGTGGCATACACATTTCTGATTGCTGCAGATGCTAAAACCGACTTACCCATATGAACCGGACGTCGTCTTCCGTAAACCATAAGGAATTTTCCGGAGTTCGGAAATCATCTTTCATTGGAAAGGGATTTTTAATGGAGACTGAAAGCTCCAAAACCTTTTTGGAAAAATTGGGAATCTAACCTTATCTCTTCTTGTTTTCAGTTTCCATGGCACCCATCAAACCCATTAACCTGCCCCCAACATCTCAGTCACGCCTTACCCCGCTGTCAGTTAGCAGAAGGGGTTATCTCCCAATCAGAGCTGCTCCCAAGGTTGTCGGGGTAGGGCCAGCTGCCGATGGCCCCGAACCTGCAGCAGAGAACAAGGAGATGGTGGTGCCCGTGGAAGGGCTGCCTCTGGAGTCAAAACTGCAGGAGAGAATGGATCAGAAGATGATGATGAAGATGGCAAAGAAGATCCGGCTCCGGAGGAATCGCCTCCTGAGCAAGAGGCACTTGAGGAAGAGGGGCCTATGGCCACCATCAAAGATGAGAAAATTGAAGAACGTTTGATCGAAAGACTTTTCTAACCCGAATTGTCTCCTGGGCATGGCAATCTCACTGATGCCATTCTCCAATTGTGACGCATCGTGTCTGATGCAATGTTCAGTATTTAGTATATTTCACCGTCTTTCATTATTGTTCTATCAACCGCAGGAAGTGTGAGGCATCTGATCATCAATCAATGAAGAGGAAAAAACCTTCCATGAATTGGTCTCTGACATTAACTCTACATGAATTTTATTTACAAAATCTAAAATCTTTTTACTTAATTCTCTCCGACCTGAAGTCAAGTACAACAGGAAAAGACAAGGTAGCTTCATCTCCTTCCTGCTTCTGTTTCAATCCCATCCAGGTTACTTACTACACAGTTCTGTGTCTTGTTCAAACTATCGAATCTCTTCTAAGGATGTCAAATTTGCAGAGCGGGCAGGTTGCGTTTATCTGAAGCCATCTGCTGATGCAATCACAATGGAAATGGTGGTTGCAGGGAAGGGTGAGTAATTCTTCTCCATTTACATATGATGAGAGACAGATGCAGCATTCCTGGAAACCACGGCAAATTCAAGCTATTAACTTATGACAACCGACTGATCTTCAAAAGAGATGGGAGAGAGGCAGAGAGACAAACAAGACACTTGGGATAACTCAAGTTGCTGCCGTAAGTATTTCCACAGGCAGTTTATGTTTAGTTAGAGGGGGACGGAAGAAGAGGAATAGGCCCTTACTGAGTTGTCAGGATGAAGAACAAGTTCTGAAGTGGAACAGCTATTGATGCTCGCTCCCAAACAGTTTCCAAAACCTCCTTTCTTATAGTTATCAAATCTATCCAGCGAACTTGTTGACTGATACCTATACTTCGGGAGATTCCTAATGACATCTTCAGGAGCCCCTTCTGGCCTCAATTTAGCTGCATAAATCATCACTACAATGGGAATGCAGCAATAGAGAGCACAGAAGACAAGAAACGCCATCACGATGCAAAAGATCACAAAGAACACATCAAACACTAGGAATACAATTGTCAGCCTGCAAAAGAAAAAGGGCAACAATTAATTGTAGTTCGTTTGCTTTTTTGGGCATACATTTCATATTCTTTGACAGTCTTTCTCAAACTTATACAATGGAGGGAAAAATGTGTTTTCTCTGTCCTGGTTCAGTACAAGTGGGATCGTGTCTATCTCTGTTCAACTAAGCAATACCAGATTACAAATTGAGGTTACCAACCAGTAAAGATGAGGAGAATCTTGTAGAAGAGCTTGTCCACCGATAACAATCCAGTAGAATCCAAAAACCCACCATATGGATGATATAACTGTATTCATGGATTCCAATCTCTTGATCAATCTGAGAAGCACAAAGAAATAAGAAGAAATTGTTACCACAAAGATCTTGAACGGAGTTGCCCAAAAAGAAAATAGGATCCTCGACAGAGACATGAAATACTAGAAGAAAATGATACAAAAGAGGTCATCCTTTTCAAATTGAGAGAGAGAGAGAGGACATCTAATTTGAAGTTAGCTGTGATCCTTTCTAACAACAGCACAAACCTTACTCATCACCAATGATCTGGTACACTGGAGGATAGAAAAAGGTGCGAGCTATACAAGCGGAAGAGCAAAAGAGAACCTTGACACCCTCTGAATCTCCTATGTCCTTAATGAGACTACAGCAAGTTGCAAGAGTCTCATTTATTATATCCTAGGTCTCATTCACTCCCTTATAATGAAAAACCACAGCCACATAATAGATAAAGATGAAACCCTACATGTCATGTGTCGTGAGAGCTGCAGATTGCCAACACTTGCAAAGCCAGTTTGTGGCCTGTCAGTTTTCGGCGTAGCAACAAGATCCCGCCAAATTCCAATCTTAAGTGGTTCTCCTCTAAATCCTTTTTGTCGAACACGTTCAGTTAACCACAGAAAACACATGCTAATAGACAGTTCCCTTGTCGATAGACTGCACAGAAATTGGAAATATAAGCAGCTTCTATTTTAACTGTCAAAATGTATTTGGCCATCATATCTACCAGTTTCAGCTCATATTATTGTTGGAATATTTCTTTGGTAAGTAAATCCCAGTTCAGAACTTTGGCTGTAGCTATATACATCAGTGTCTAGAAACGCGTCAGTTCTAAATTTAGTGAACGGAGATTCTAAGGTCAAATGAACTTAAACTCACAAAAAAATGGAAAGAAAACAAGAAAAGAGCGGTCTTGCAACAAAAATCAGGAATCCAGTGGCAGCAAAAGGGTACCTGCGGTGAGTTTCCGGCAGTGAAAGCCAGTGGGAATCAGCTCGTCGGTACTCGACGCATATAAAACCTATATGGAACGCACCCTGCAGGGCGTAGCCGGTGAGCCAGAGCCTCAGGGGAGTTGACGGCCGCTCCTTCAACGAGGACAAGAGCACCGCGGCTGTCACCACAATGAAGGCCAGATTCCACACGAAATCGAGCACGAAAATGGGCCTGGAGATTGTGGCGAAGGCGGAGCCGTCGTACATGAGACCGGCGGCAGAAAAGGAGGCGGAGGCATCGCTGATGTCACCGTCGGATAGTTCATCAGCACAGTCCCCTAGGAAGATCGAAGTATGGTGGCGGAGCAGGTGGCCGCTGGCCTCCCCGTCTGTTCCATCCAAGGGATTGAACTCGTTCATCTTCTCGTAGAGAGAGAGAGAGAGAGAGATGGAGGTTGTGGAATGGAATGAAGAGGCAGCTTATGGGCGATGGGCAGTTAGGGTTCTAAAGAGGTGGGGCGATGCGTGGAAGTGAGGGAGAGAGGGCAGGTGGAGGTAGGAGCTGAGGAAGGAGGTAGCAGTAGGGGAGGCCGTGGTGTAGGAGGAGGTGGGTGAGGGTCGAGCCTGCAAGACCAGAGCTATTATTTTTTAATTTACAGATTCATTGATTTCTACTAATTTGATTTTTTTTAATCACACGAAAAAGTTCCTCTAAGTCCTTACCGTAGCCGGTATAGTTACATTGTCCACTGGGTCATCTCACAACCAAGTTCCAATGATCCATGATAAGTTATCGTGATAAAACTTACTTTGCACTTGATCATAAATTTTTTTATTTATAATGTGAAAATTGCTCATATTCTCATTTTACTTGATACGTTCTAGTAGGTTATTTCGGGAATCTAAAGGCAGAATGGTAGCTGAGAAGGCGTGTGACAATATCGACTACTGGGCACATCAACATTCAAAAACCGAACGAAATCGACGTTTTCCAATAATGGTAACATCTCTCAGTCATGAAGCTATTTCATCCATAAAAAGCCAAATTTGGGAATCTCACTTGGCTCCAACCATCCATTTCTGGTTCTCACCACAACCCTTGCTATAATATTTCCTCTTATTTATTTTATTTGCAAGGATTGGTCAACGAGAGAAGGCTTTATTATTATTATTTTTTTGTAGGGTGGCAAACGACGTCGGATTTGGTAATGTTTGATGTAGATGGGCTAGCCTAGCGTTCATGCTTACTGCATTAATTCGGCTGGCAATTAATAATTGAAAATTCAATTCAGTACAATTGGTTCTGTCTGTCTTGTTCGGACTCGGGAAGGAAAGGAAATTGACAAATTTGATAAAATCCAGACCGTCCATCTCAGATTGTTGGAGATTTTATTTCTTTAATTGTGGCAATTAAATTTATTTGGGGGTAATAATAATAATTGTTGCTGTTATTCTTGTTGATAAAGTCTCCCACATATATTATTTAAGGCGACTTTTTATTTATTTTTATTAAATAAAATATATAATTACAAGAATTTTAACTTTTTATTAGTTAAAATTAAGTAAAAAATAAATTATAATTTCATGTACTTTCCTTTATTGATTTAATCACGTGTTATTACGTTTTTAAGTCTAAAACTCTTATTAACCTGTGTCTATATATTGCTATGTGATAACTTTAATAATAAGACACATTAGTATACTCCCAGCAAATGCCATAGAGAAAATATTATTATTGGAACACATCAATATATGTTCATATCAGCATCTAATTTAATTCACTAAACTCATGGTGGACCAACATCAACATCATTATTGTTGCGAAGTTTCTATGGCACGATTATTATATTATTTAGCAGTTTCATCAATGATTCATAATCACGCCTTCTACTTCCTTTTCTCTTCTTCCTCGTCGTGCATTAAAAATAAAAATAAAAACAAAAAATCCTGCCACCCGACCCGAAAATGGCAACGGGGCCCCTGGTTTTCCTAATAATTTCAACAATGACCAAAAATTTGAGATCTTGTCCCATCAAATAACGTAAGGTGAAGGATCACATAATTATAGTTTTAAAAATCGGATCGAATCAAATTGGTTCGATCGGAAACCAGTCACTCATCCTGTTCGATTCTTATAAAAGACTTAATTGTACTTTTAAAGAGATCAACTCCGGTTGAACTGCTCGGTTCCTTGTCCGATCGGTAAACCCATTTAAACACCGACAGACTTAAAATAAAAAAACAAAAACCTATTATAATATTTTATTTTTATTATACTTATATTTATATTTTATGTTAAATTTTTGTTTCATATAATGGTTATATTAATTATTTTTGTTATAAATAGTATTAAGTTATGATATTATGTAAATGTATTAATAATATCATTTATTAAATATGCGACTCAACCCGTTGAACTCTGATCCCACCAATGAACCCATAGACCCATACTTGTACTAGTCCCAGGTCCGGTTCGATTTTAAAAATTATGCCAGGAACACCCTCTCTCCGTACTTTTATTTACTAATCATAAATATCATTCTCGGATTTAATTAATGTATTATTATTTCGTACAAATTTTTTATCTGATTCAACTAATGTGTGATGGTGTCTGTTACTTATATGTTTCAAGTATTTTGTTTTCAATCAAATACTTTGAAATTTTTTATTGGACAAGCCGAGCTCAGTTAAGTGATGAAAACCTGCGGGTTATCACTGTCCATATTATTGACACCGACTAGAAGAATATGTGGCGACAAACCCAAATAGAAGAAATATAGGGGCCAAAACGTTTAAGAGAATTATGCGAAGGGGCAAACTGAAATTAGCCCAAATCCCTCCACGCAGACAAACTGCTGAGCGTGTGTTGTTGACAAGTACACACAAAGATAGCGTCCCCAGGAGAAAAATTGGAAAAAAGAGAGAAAGTAAAAAGGGGAACGAGAAGGAAAAACATTTTCCGTTTTCCCTTTTCAATTCATACAGAGATCCAAATTCAGAAGTCCGAAGAACACAGAAAGCAGTTTTCTGTTTTCAAAACTCCTCGGCTGGCTGAGAGTCAAGAGGAAAGCTCAGGGAGCACGCGAAGGCTATTTCTCGTGTGAGAGGTAAGATCTCCGTGCTTCGTCTCTCCTCTTCGCTTCGCCGCCCTATGAGGTTATATCAAGCAGGGAAGTCTTTCGGCACAAGCTTCTGTTTCGTTCGAATCTGCCGGAGCTGCTGTGTGATCTCAGCTGCTGCGAAATGATATGTTTGCCTTGAAAACTCGGCTATGAATTTGAAACAGGCGCTTTCTCTTTTAGCTGGGTACCATTAGGTTGTGGGGAAAGTGAGTGAAGATACTGGAAAGTGAATCAGAACTTTGAGATTCTTTCACCACGTTGCTGTGTTCTCTAGCGAACTTGTTTACTCGGCTTGCTTTAGGTACCACTTCTATCTGTTGATTTTTTTTTCCTTTTGTATATTGGGTCAGCGAAACAGCTGGCTGTTTCATTTTCAGGCTGTATGACTGCCTGTAGTTTCTTCCTATGATATGTTCTAACTTTCTGGTTTGAGGGCTTTATTGCTTCTTTTGGCCCAATAATGAACTTTGTTTGCAATAACAATGTCTAATCTCTTGTTGCAGGGAGTTGATTTGTGTTAATTTCTTGGTTTGTTTTGTGGGGTTATCGAAGTTTGCTGTTGCTGTAGTATACTTAGCTGAATTGTGGCATCAGATTTACGGGGGGCTATTACTTGAGAATTCTTGTAGCTGGGCAATTATTCGATGGAACACATGTTGGGTCGGGACTCAGGTCCAGATCCCGGTCCATTTGTTGACAAGTCCAGGGTTTTAGATGTGAAGCCACTGCGATGTATTGAACCCGTTTTCCCACCTAATTATTTACCATTTGCACATCCTCAAGCTCCCGCCCCATTTGTTTGTCCTGTCCCCGGTGGCCCTCTCCCTCCAGTATCCCCGTTCTACCCCTACTTCACACCTCCTCATGCACCGAATTTTCCTGAACAAAGCCCACAAGCACCCATTAGACCGCCCAATCAAAACATGCATCTGGGGATAAATGCCTCTCCAATCTCAGCTGCAGTTCCTATAAGTTCTTACGGGGCCCATGAAACAACTGGGAACGAAAATGGGGGTTCAGGGTTGTCCAATAAGAGAGGCAGAAAGAAAAACAGCACATTTCAGAGGATTGCGGAAGAAAGTGGTCGTGGTGGTCAATCTGAGAGTTCTCCTTACTTTAGTTTTAGCATGCAAGTTGCTGAAACAAAAGATGAGGGCACAGATGAGAAGAGGGGTAGGCCCCCAAAGAATGCTAGGGGGAGCCCTGCTCGTTTCTCCTCCATTAATGTGGATGCAGATTCCGTTGCTGACAATCTTTTGAAGTCATCTGGTGCAATGGTTTTTGATACTTTTCGACGTGCTGACGGCGATCACGACTCGGTTGCCCACATACTAAGATTATATGATTTACTCAGGTGGAAAATAACACAGATTGAAGAATCAAAAGATCCAGTTCCGGGTGTAACAAGACGTCCTGACTTACGTTCCGGCACAATCTTGATGAACAAAGGGATTCGAACTAATGTCAAGAAAAGGATTGGTCCAGTACCTGGTGTTGAAGTAGGAGATATATTCTTTGTAAGAATGGAACTTTGCTTGATAGGATTGCATGCTCCTATAATGGCCGGGATTGATTACATGGGCCTTAAACTTAGTCAAGATGAAGAACCTGTTGCTGTTAGCATCGTTTCTTCTGGAGGATATGAGGACAACATGGAAGATGGTGATGCATTAATTTACAGTGGCCAGGGTGGAAATATATACCAAAAAACGAAAGAAGTGACAGATCAGAAGCTAGAGAGGGGTAACCTTGCCCTGGAAAGAAGTTCAAGTCGAGGAAATGATATTAGAGTGATTCGTGGAATAAAAGATATCTCTAACCCGACTGGGAAGGTGTACATGTATGATGGACTCTATAAGATCCACGATTCCTGGGTTGACAGGGGAAAGTCAGGCTGCAACGTGTTCAAGTATAAGCTGGTTAGGCTTCCAGGTCAGCCTGAAGCATTCACTCTGTGGAAGTTGATTCAGCAATGGAGGGATGGCACTTCTTCTAGGAATGGGGTCATTTTACCTGATCTCACTTCGGGGGCAGAAAGTTTGCCAGTTTCTCTTGTAAACAATGTGGATAGCGAGAAGGGCCCTGCACATTTCACGTATCTCCCCACTCTCAGCTACTTGCACCCTGTAAACTTACCAGAACCAGGTGTGAGTTGTAGTTGCATTGATGGGTGTCAACCTGGTAACTCTAACTGTCCCTGCATTCAAAAAAACGGAGGTTTTCTTCCCTATACCTCAGCTGGTGTTCTAATAAACAGGAAATCGATGATATACGAGTGTGGGGTGTCGTGCCGTTGTTCTCCTGTTTGCCGGAACCGGTTGTCCCAGAATGGTTTAAGGGTCAGTCTAGAGGTCTTCAAGACGAAGGACAGAGGATGGGGCCTCAGGTCATGGGATCCCATTCGAGCTGGAGGTTTTATCTGTGAATATACTGGGCAAGTAATTGCTAGATCGGAGTTAGAAGAGCATAAGGTTGATAGTGAAGATGAATATGTTTTTGACACAGGCCGAATTTACCAGCCACTTGAAGTTCTCCCTGGTGATTGTGATGGGGCCCGGGATGTCCCTTTCCCACTGATCATCAGTTCAAAAGCCTGTGGGAATGTAGCTCGATTCATGAACCATAGTTGCTATCCTAATGTGTCTTGGCAACTGGTTTCACGTGCTCATAGTAGTACATTTGATGTTCATCTTGTTTTCTATGCTCTCAAACATATTCCCCCTTTGATGGAATTGACTTACGACTATGGGACTGTCCAATCAGAAATACAAGGTCAAGAGCGGAGACTGTGCCTGTGTGGTTCGACCAAGTGCAGAGGGTACTTTTGCTAACCTTGACAGTACTGAAGAATGAAAGGGTGATCAGCCGCCAAGACACCAGTTACTTGAGGGTGAGGAGTTTTATAGCTCTGATGGTGTTTTCCATGAACAAAATATACAATTTACACTGTCAATTCTGCTGAGCTTTACAGTAGACTTGATAAGTTACTGATTATAATGACTAGTAACAAGGTCATGCTGCCATTGCAAAGAATCGTAAGATATTAAGCTGGTGTTCTTATCTCCAGGTAAAATAAGCACTCCCAATTATTTTTACTCCTGAAATTATTCAGTGGAAATGCATTTTGC
The DNA here is from genome assembly GCA_900174645.1 of Sonneratia alba. NCBI lineage: Eukaryota > Viridiplantae > Streptophyta > Magnoliopsida > Myrtales > Lythraceae > Sonneratia > Sonneratia alba. The sequence goes on along the minus strand of FWPY01000091.1, from coordinate 7,412,191 downwards.
CAGATGTAGTTTATTTTGTTAGAAGTCGTCTGGAAGGATGTCAACATGTGGCTATTTAAGCCCTTCATTTGATGTCATCTTTGTTCGCTATGATCTATCCAAAATGGTGGTTTTTCTCACAGGCACCTTAACCAACTCAATATCAACATATGATCTAGAAGATGCCTAAGATTGTGCCAACACCATGTTTGGAAGACATGCATTCCATTGCTCCCTGGAGAAAAGTTAGTTCAGCACAGCCAAGTTTTGTGAGGTCTATGGACGCAAGTCATCACAGCTGCTTGATATTCTCAAGAAAACATAGTTACAGAGGATTAGTGTCTTACGAAAATGCACAGCGGAGGAAGTAACGGGTGTTCCACCCATTTCAACAACAGCAGGCTAACATATACCAGAAAACAGGGAATATATTTGTTGATTGTAACATAGTGATGGTTGAAGCCCTAGTAGAAAAGTACGAGTCGGGGTGTTTTTGGGCAGAAACTTTTACTGTATCTAATAGCTTTACGAGATGGTTTTGTTCGAATCATAATGTAACTCACTGCATATTCCTGTTGATTGCCTGATTTGCCTCTGTATAAGATGATTGGATTGGCAGCCAAAGCTGCTTTCTTGAGCTCCGCTGTCTTTTTGAGTGGACAAAATTGGACGGCTTCGCCGTTGGACTGTCAACTCTCTCCGGGTCATCAACGCTGCAGTTTTTAACCGTAAATGTATCGTTAGAACTATAGTTTTTAAAATCGAATCAAATCAGAAATCGATATGAATATGGGTTCATAGGTTAAATCTAGAGGTTATAACATCTATGAACAGCGAGGTCTTTTTGTAGGTCTGGATCTACATATATTTTTGGGGGTATTTTCTCCCTTCTGTATAGTTAATGAATAAATTAATACGTTCTATTGATAAAAGTAAATAAATATAATACCCAACCACCATTCAAAGATCGAAAAGGTCCTACTGCAAGCGGGCTGGTGTTAGCTCGACCGAAGTAACTAAAAGTGAGTCGGGATCGTAATGTGGTCGAGGAGCAACCCGGCCGGTCACCGATATTTTGGAATCAATGAGGCAACGCCGACAATTCTGCACCATGTAAAAAACTGTGTACTCCTGGAACGGAGCTTATAGTGGACGTGGGAAGGAGGCATCATTGAGAAGAATCTCCTGCGATGGCAGCCACAAGCTTCTTCTTGCCTTTGTGGCAATCTCAGGACCAAACAGCAATCAGGGTCGGATGCCACGTGTCATCCCCTCATTCCGGCGCACGGATTCCATTGGATGGAATGCTATCTAATCACCATCAGGACAACATGCAAAATCTGACAGCGCGACAGCACCTTACCTCCCTGCCTTATATCCTAGCTTCAAACGGTTCAGTACAATCAGCAGAAGCCAAGGCTCTGCAACGATGGCAGCAGAAATGACACTTCTCAAATCCATTTCCAAGTTCTCAGGCTCCCCGAGGCTGCTGAACCCACCAAGGGCTTCTTCCCCTAGGTTCATGACAGTCAGGATGGCAGCCACGGTGCAGCCCGCAGCTCCCAAGAGGCCGAGCAAGAAGGGCAACAAGAAGGATATCAAGGAGACCCTGCTGACGCCGAGGTTCTACACTACGGACTTCGACGAGATGGAGATGCTGTTCAACGCCGAGATCAACCAGAACCTGAACCAGGCTGAGTTCGAAGCCCTGCTGCAGGAGTTCAAGACCGACTACAACCAGACCCACTTTGTCAGGAACAAGGAGTTCAAGGAGGCTGCGGACAAGATGCAGGGGCCCCTCCGCGACATCTTTGTCGAATTCCTCGAGCGCTCCTGCACTGCCGAATTCTCCGGGTTCCTTCTCTACAAGGAGCTCGGGAGGAGGCTCAAGGTATATGCTTTCTCGCATTATCGAGCCTTTGGCTTCCATTGGCTGCAATAATTCAATTATTTGCAATTCCCGAGTGGCGCTGCTATGTTTTCGTGGTATCTGTTTGCTCGTGATACGATTCTTTGGAGTATTGCCAGCGATACGTAGTTCTGGGTAACTTCAATTCTAACATTGAACAGCGGTTGAGTCGATGGACTCGATTATGCTGTGAGCTCTGTCTGTTCGTTCTTTTCAGTCGGTCCTACCTTACGTCGCATGAGCTTTACTATATCAGTTATTTATTTATTTATTTTTATAGTAGTAGCTTTACTATATCAGTTGCTTGACTGTCTCTGTGGCTCTTTACAGAAAACCAACCCTGTGGTTGCTGAGATATTCTCCCTCATGTCCCGGGATGAGGCAAGGCATGCCGGGTATGTAGCAAAGGATGATGTTTCCGTTTTGATTTTGAACAAGCTGGGAAGGAGAAATAATCGGCTGATCTCAATCTGTGATACGAGAATTTGTTGAATTAATCCCTAAACTCAAATCAGAACGAACCCATAACTGCAGGTTCTTGAACAAAGGTTTATCTGACTTCAACCTAGCTTTGGACCTGGGGTTCCTCACCAAGGCTAGGAAGTATACCTTCTTCAAGCCCAAGTTCATCTTCTACGCGACCTATCTGTCAGAGAAGATTGGATACTGGCGGTACATTACGATCTACAGGCACCTTAAGGAGAACCCAGAGTACCAGCTCTACCCCATTTTCAAGTACTTCGAGAACTGGTGTCAGGATGAGAACCGCCATGGGGATTTCTTCTCCGCCCTCCTGAAGGCCCAGCCCCAGTTCCTCAATGACTGGAAGGCCAAGCTTTGGTCCCGCTTCTTCTGCCTCTCGGTAAATCTATTTTCTCGCACTTACCAGTTGTCACTCAAATCGAGTCTACTGAGATGCCCGGATACTTCTCGCTGTATACTTCTACACTACCGATCACATCCAAGTGATCGTTTATATCAGATTACTGCCCTTTATGTTTATCTGATAATGATCTACTATGCTGGTCATGTATCTGACAGTGATTTGTGATGCAGGTTTACGTGACAATGTACCTCAATGATTGTCAGAGGACAGCTTTCTATGAAGGCATTGGGCTTGACACAAAGGAATTTGACATGCATGTTATTATTGAGGTGAGCTAATGATTTCTTTGCATTCTCGAGCCCGCCACTTCTTGCAAGCCAAGCAATCATTACAACACCTTTAATCGCTACTCATCCAAAACCAACGAAGAGTTATGGCTGACTCTATTAAAAAGTGATATTTTCAGACCTGCTCTTTTGTAGAACTTTCCATCAGAGTGGTTTCTTAGCATAACTTGCATGTAACTGCAGATAGTAAAGACTAGTTATCGTATAGACAGCTACTTCATGCAATCGTCACAGGGGTGCATTTAGCTTAGTTTTTCCTAATCCGGGGTCGAGATCAAAGTTCAGGTGACCGAGACTTCTTTTCTTCCTGTTTTTTCAGACAAACCGCACAACGGCAAGGATCTTCCCTGCGGTGCTTGATGTGGAGAACCCTGAATTCAAGAGGAAGTTAGACCGGATGGTGGAGATCAATGAGAAGCTGATCGCTGTTGGAAACAGTGAGGATATTCCCCCGGTAAAAAACCTGAAGAGGATCCCGCTCATTGCTGCTTTGGCTTCGGAACTCCTCGCTGCATATTTGATGCCACCTATCGAGTCTGGATCTGTTGATTTTGCAGATTTCGAACCACAGCTCGTGTACTGAGTCGAACTTTATAGGGAATTCAACTTGTCCATGATTAAGTTTAAAGTTCCTGAGCCAGGAATGTTCATGATGAACGATTTGTAAAACTACGAGAAGACTAAACTGTTAGGGGGAGAGTCTATGTCTGTACTTCTTGTGAAAAAACTAGAGCTTCTTGTTTTGATTAATCGATTTTTCTTTCCCCACACAGAGTGATGGATGCCCATTAGACTGAACATTATGAGGAATAAGCACTTGCTAGGCCATAGTGACGAATAATGTTCGCATGATGATATGAGATAGGATATCCCCTCAACCAAAACTGGTCTCCAAGGCCGATTTTTGTTGGGTCTCAACCAGATCAACCCACTTCAATTATAATATGGTCAATCGATGGAGAGACTGGAGGATCAAGCCGATGAACAATACAGGGGATTGAATTTCGGAGAGTCTTCGATTACAAAAAGAAAAAGAAAAAAACTAATGAGTTTAAAAGGTAATTTGAGAAAGATCTCAGAAAAGTCAAAATTACATCCAAGACAAAGTAAAACTCATCCTAACCTGATCATTTTCAGCCCTGACTAAAAAACTTACACCGGTAGTAAGTTCATCCCGACTTTGTCTCGTTTTCCCTTTCATGTTTCAGCAACCCGGCTATAGCCTGAATGTCCATATTACGAGTAAAGCGAAATCGACTGGGGCAAGCCAATAAACGATCACGCGCTCCCTCTCTCTCTGTTGTGACGTCTCCCCCGGTGCAGGCACATCCTGTTACCCGCAGCATCCAGATAATCAGATTCAGTTTGACAACATAAGTGGAAAGATAAACGACCTTACAGGTAAAAATGCAAATCATAGCTCGCATTAGGGTCTAAACCGACGCAATCTGTGGCTAATAAAAGGAACAAGCGTACGTGCTGAATCTAACGAGAAGTCATATATGCTATAGAGAGTTCACCCGCTTGATAGGAAATGCGGTGGTCCCTTGGGGTTCCCGCGAGAGTGACGTCTCTTGTGGGTAAACCGTAGAAGTAGAAACTTCTCGGATGAAAGCAACTAAAACATGGCCCTGAATCTTCGGCGTACGAGTCCTGTCGTTGAATCAAGTTCAACATCTGCTGACAGGAGACTGGATATGGGTTCAAAGAGCTTGAGATGGGGAGTCTTCATGAAGGGACGTCTAGGAATCCTACAGCGAGTCAAATGTTGGAGACTGATGAATTCACTTGGGAGTCCACCTCCGGAATCACCCCCCGATCGATGTCTACATTCAATCGAGGCCCTCACGGGCCTAGCTCTATTCAATCTTTGAGGATTGCATGCATGTTGCCGTGTCGTGTCTCCAAGCAACCAGCATGAGATAAGGCTGTGTGCATCACGTCCTTGAGCCGAATGTCCCCATGGAGGGTACCAGCAGAAGATGCAGTCGAGAGAGCAGATAATCTGTGGTGGCAGCATTTCATGGCCTCATCAGCCCCAAACTGGCACGAGCTCATCACATCAGTCACCGTTTCCCCCATATGGCTTGTCACTAGCATCGATGTGACTATGGATGACCTTAGTCTGTCTCTGGCAGGTCTCAGTCTCAACGTCCACCATTACCAGAGTCACGGAATAGATCATTAAGAATTGAAAGAAAAGGTGAGCAACAGCTGAAGCTCTAAACTGCCCCACATCGATTGGATGGACAACCAAATGCTCCATCTCAGACCACCAAAACAGATAATGACAATACATCACGTAGCATTTCATCCTTTTAAAGCATATAACATATAACTCCAGAAAGTCACACCAGAATCTCGTAGCAGAAACAGGGAAATATTATTTAGTCCTAAAGTGGGACATACCATCATCACTTGGCCATCATCACCTTCACGAATTCTTCGTAGTTTATTTGGCCATCGCCGTCTACATCAGCCTCACGGATCATCTCATCAACTTCCTCATCAGTCAGCTTCTCCCCAAGGTTGGTCATTACGTGGCGGAGCTCAGCAGCAGAGATGAACCCGTTCTGGTCCTTGTCAAAGACCCTGAATGCCTCCTTAAGTTCCTCCTCGGAGTCAGTGTCCTTCATCTTCCTTGCCATCAGGTTGAGGAACTCAGGGAAGTCGATGGTCCCATTTCCATCAGCATCAACCTCGTTGATCATGTCTTGGAGCTCAGCCTCAGTTGGGTTCTGCCCTAGCGACCTCATAACTGTTCCAAGCTCCTTGGTGGTGATGCAACCTGCAACCCAAGGAACAAACAAGACTAGTAAGCTTCAATTCGTGTGTGCAGACCAAGTTAATTCATATAACTATTCCCAGCAAAAATCAAAATACTTATTGCAGTGAAGGCAATACGGAAAAATACCAGCAGATAAAATTCCCATATGATTCACTTGTTATAATCACAAAACATTTTTTAAAAAAACCATCAAATCATTACAACTACAAGCTGTCTTAACATTGGATTCTCAGGACAATATCCAAACTGATTGGCATAGCTATATGCTAACCTTATATCAGAAAAGATCTTATTGTGCCTAACATTGATTTGCCTATGTTCTAAGATGTCAATTTCAAATAAGTCCTCTCTGTAGTTTTGAATTCAACCCACCTAATCTAGCCTCATGCTTTCTGAAAATCACCATAAGCTTGGCCCCATAATTGCACGACTTATCTAAATGCAGCAAGTGCGGCTACACAGTCATCTATGGTCCATGTCGAACAGAACTCTATATTAAATCACATAAATCTAGGCATGAAATAATGGAAAATCATGAAATCTCAGTTAAGAATAAAGCTGTGAAGGAAAAAATAGCAGAGACCCATTCCCAGTAAAATAATAGCACAAAATTACAAAAGCAATTTTATCATGGCATCAAACACTCCCATAACGAGATAGATCCCCTCAAACAAGACATATCGACATCGGTAACAAGCAGATGCACAATACTAAGCCGAACAACGGCCTTAATCAACGAAATATTTGAATCAGACCCTGCCTATGGATCAGAGCGGAAGCAGATCCATCGGAACGGCGGAGTCCGCAGTTCGACAGCCAAAGACGCCCATCAGTAAGCATACATACAACTATATTCACCATAAAACATGCATCAACACAGAGAGAGAGAGAGAGAGAGGGGGGGGGAACCATCGCCGTCCTTGTCGAACAAGCTGAAGGCCTCCTTGAACTCGGAGATCTGGTCATCGGTGAGCTGATCCGCCATTTCCCCCCCTGACCTTTCTCTCTTCCTCGTGCTCCGATGAGAGATTTCCACAGAAGAAGAACAGGAAGAAGATTTTTCCAGAAAGGATAATAAAAATATAAATTATGCTTGCTTTTATTATTATTATTATTATCATCATCATCATCATTATTATTTGTTATTTTTCTGGTTTCCTATTTATTTCTTCTGACGAAATTAGCGCTTCCCCTTGATTTTTTTGGGTGAGGAGGCTCGAACCTAGGCTCGAAATTCGGAGGCTGCACGATAAATATTTTTATCAACAAATTAATTAACCACTCACAATTGATAATATAATATTTATTTTTTAAAAATTCAATTATCCATAAGTTTGATATTTTTACATTTCGGATCATATGAAAAATTTACAAAACTTGACTTATTTCACGTTAAACTAGCATACTCAACATCTCAATTAACTCAAAAATCCTAAACCATGCACATTTTTTTGTATTTTGCCTGGCCTGACTATTGGGCTGTTCCATTTTTGCTAGTATAATCATTCATATTCAAATCTCTTATGAGCAAGGAAAGTGTTTTCAGTCATTTTTTGCTAACCAACAACCCAAGTGTTTATAAATTATCTTTATTTTATGAGATTTCTCATTGAACAGATGAAGTGCTCCACAGCTAATCTCAAGGTTAACTCCTCAGTCGAGTTAAAAAAACCAATATTAATGAGTAAGATAGGAAGTTCTATTGATATAATTTAAATTAGAGTAATTTTATTTGTAAATAAATTTTTTTTACATTTATAATAATTTTAATTTTTAATTGACACAATTCGCACTGAAATTGAGTTATTTAAAAGGTTGTTAAATAAATTTGATTTTATTTGACGAAACAATAAAGGTAGTATATTATGTAGGGTAATTTTTGTGTACATGTTGTCACTTTGCAATAAGAGGATTATCGTGAGATTTCGGCAGCATGATCCACGTTGTTGTGTCAATTGAGGTACGGAGCGGCGACTTTCAGTGAGGATCATCACTCGTCAGCAGGCCGAGGCTGCCACAAGAAAGGTGCGTCGGCGTTCTCGTCGCTGCAGTAGAGGCAAGGGTGCTGGGCGAAGCCTTGGGCCCTCACCACGGCCCTCGCGCCCGCCACCACCTCCCTGTTACTCAGCCGCCTCCTTGGGTTCTCCCTCAGCACCGCCTGCACCGCGTTGCTGAAAGCCCCGTACGCCTTCCCCCCTCCGCCGGCAGCCGAGGAGGGGTTCATGTCCGCTGAGGTCTCGTTCGCCTGGCACCCGCTCAGCAGGATCCCTTCGTCCGACTTCACCTGCGGGTCGATCGGGGCGTCCAGCTCCTCCCGCGTCCTGCGGAAGCGGAGGCTGGCCTCGGCGCCGAAGGACTCGAGAAGGTGGGTCCCGATGTCGGAGGTGTTAATCTTCGTCAGCGAGGAGAGGAAGTGGAGGATGGAATTGAACGGGATGCTCTTGGGGGCACGTGCCGAAGGAGCGGCGCCGCCGCAGAGGTCGGGGGAGGCGGTGGACGGGCCGATCTGCTCCTTCTCCTTGTCGATGAGGCCGCCGCTGTGGCACGAGTCGGAGAGGATGGTGAAGCTCGATCCCTTGGCTAGCCGGTTCACTAGGTGCCGGAAGTCCACGTCTGCAGCAAAAACTATATATGTCATATGAAAACACATTTTCCATATAATTAATAGAAAACAATTGAATAAGTTTGATATTTTAATCCATAAAGTATTGTTTTAAATAAATAAAATGATTTTTTTATTGGAAGTATATTACTCAGTAATCAGCCCTCTGTGATTGTACTTCAAATATGTCTCATCTATTTAATTTTTAAATATTAAAAAGTATACGATGAGAAATATATATATATATATATAATGAAATTTCTTGAAAATTATTGGATTAAAAAGAGGTTTAATATTACCCGTAATGAGGTTGAAATCAGACGGCACAATCGCCTCGTCCCGCCAGAAGGGGCGACCATGCCTCGGCGAAGGAATCCTCGTCCCGTGGCCGCTGAAGTGGAAGAACAGGACGTCGCCCGCACGGGCCCGATCCACCATCCTGCTGAGAGCCGCCCTGATATTTGCGCCCGTGGGCATGACGGGAGAGCCCGGAGAATCCATCAGGAGCTCCACATCGTCCGGTTCGAACCCGAACCGCTTCAGGAGCGCCTCCCTCATGGCAAGCACATCGTTGATGCAACCATGCAGCTCGTACTGGGTGTCCGGGTAGTTGCACCCAACCAGAACGGCCAACCTCCTGTTCCCGACCTCCATCGATGAGGAATCCGGTCGCCGTAAGTCTCGAGAAAGGTCTCTGACGATGAGCCGTGAAGTCCCGGTTGTTCGAGAGTCTCATCTCAGCTCGGTGGCTTATATAGAGCAAGGCGTTTGGCATATGACGAGTTGCTGGGCAAGTAACGTTTGCTTCCCGGGCTTTTCCTCTTAAGCTTTCAAGCTCAGGAAGCTCTGTTTTGCTCGCACAATCATAAAGCTTCAAGGAACAGCAATTCCTCCTTTTTCTATGTATGTCAAGTTAATCCTCCCCTAAGTTGCACGCAGAACGTCGGAGAGCTGACGAACACCGGTCAGGGAATCGGATGACGACTCGACTCCAGCGAGTACGACACTGCTCTAGATCAAATTGAAAATCGGAGGGGTTTGTGATCGTATTTAGACGCCTTAGTTTTATACTAATCGCAACAAGACATATGTCACTGTCTCCTAGAACAACACGTTGCTCATCAAGGTTTACTAACAACTTCAAAGTCCAACCACATTTAATTATTAGAGTTTTAACTTCATGACATATAAAATTTTTAAATTGTATCAGTATAGTTATTATTTTATATAATCTAAAAATACTTACTTAAATACAAAAATTTTGTGTTTAATGTGATTTGGGATAATATGAATAGTATAAATAATTATTTTTTAAAAATAAATTTTTTATTATATACCCATTGATTAATTTAAAATTTATATTAATATAAATAAAATATTAAAATAATTATTAAAAATATATAATTAATATTTTTAAATATTTTTATATTTTTATATTATAAATTTATTTTTATAATCATACCAGTATATCAGCCCATGTACGATTATTTTTAAGGGATGATAAATTTTAACACCTCTACTGATAATAATTGCATTGCTTGACGACATGGGATTTGTGCAATTGGATCGGATAATAATTTATCTGATAAGAGGAAGTATGCATATATCCAATATAGTGGCCAGTGGCAGCAGATCCTTTGTATTCCTCTTCCATCGCTGATTGAGTCAGACGGAGCGGTCGACTGACAGAGGAAGAAGATGCTGGAGCGATCTCTTGTCAGGATTCTACGCAGAAACCTATTCACGGCGTCGTCATCGCGGTCGTATTCTTCGACAACGAATCTCGCATTATCTCAGCACCAGCGCAGCTTCGGAGGAAGCAGCGGAACTACGAGGGACAGCTCAGCGCCGAGAGAGAGCGCTGACTGCGTGGTGATTGGGGCCGGAGTGGTCGGCCTAGCTGTGGCGAGGCATCTGGCGCTCACCGGCCGAGAAGTCCTAGTGCTCGACTCTGCCCCAACCTTCGGCACCGGCACGAGCTCCCGCAACAGTGAAGTCATTCATGCCGGCATTTACTATCCCCGTGGCTCTCTGAAGGTGTCGGGACGCCTCTTCTCTCTAATTTCATCGTGATTCGGGATCTAGCTCGTGATTGCCCCGGTATTTGATCGCGAAGATTCGTTTGAAAGCGTCTCCGTCTAGTTGATTAGATATATAGGATGATTAGTGTTCCTGATGAACATACCTTATGTGAGTTCGTAGATTCATGAAAGCGAGATCTGTGAGCTGGAAAGAAAACTTAAATTGGAAAATTTTTGCAGGCAGTTCTTTGTGTTCGGGGAAGGGAATTGCTCTACAAATACTGCTCTCAGCGTGGAATTCCCCACAATCAAATAGGGAAGCTCATAGTTGCTACTGGTCCATCTGAGGTTCCGAAGCTGGCTGATATCATGAATCGGGGAATAGAGAATGGCGTTTGTGGCCTGAAATTCATGGACGGTTCTGAGGCAATGAGGATGGAACCTGAATTGTGGTGTGAGAAGGCTGTGTTTTCCCCTGTTACTGGGATAATTGATACTCATGCTCTGATGCTGTCACTCACGGTATGCAATGCTACAACTTGTGCACATTAAATTGCGGCTTTTTTCTTGTACTTTCTTTTCTAGGATTGATAATATGCATCTAGAGAAACAAATGTATATGAACATTCCCAAGAAATCTTTCCACATTACCCCAGGTAAGTTCGTTTCTGCAAATTGACAGGTATAACATCTCAATCTGAGTCCAGGGGGATGCTGAAAATCATGGAGCGACTTTCTCATTCAATACTGCTGTTGTTGGTGCGCATATGGAAGAAAATTCTATTCATCTACATGTTTCTGAGACCAAAAGCCTTGAGAACTGGAATGAGAAAGGTCTGCCAGATCCAGAGCTTGTACTTGTGCCTAAGTTTGTGGTTAATTCAGCAGGCTTAAGCGCTCCTCTCCTAGCTAGGAGATTTCATGGCCTAGATAAGCGAGTAATCCCTCCTACATGTTTTGCTCGTGGCTGCTACTTCACCCTATCGAACACCAAAAAACCTCCATTTGGACATCTGATATACCCGTTACCTGAGGATGGTGGTATTGGAGTGCATGTCACTTTGGATTTGAATGGTCAGGTGAAATTTGGGCCAGATGTTGAGTGGATTGATGGTGTGGATGATGTTTCAAGCTTCTTGAATAGGTACTTATTCTTAATTTGGATTTCTGGCTTCACAGTCAAATCTGACTTTCTTCAGCAGTCACTTCATCATCAGGCAGTTTTTCTTGTTGAATGTCATAGCAAATATCATCTTGTAATCTGAAGTGTTAAACTGCCATGAAGATAACATAATAAAGTTCTGAAAAATCCTTGCCTTTTACAAGTTGCTGAGTAGGATTCTTCCAAGCAGCAATTTCTGGAGTGATCATTTGCTTTTTGGAACTTGATGTCTTATTGACTGTGATAATATATAGTAATAAAAAAAGAGAACATTTTTTTTCAAGACGAAATTCTGCAGTGGCAGTGAATTTTCTTTCAAGCCATTTCTTTGTCATCTGGTTAGCCTACATAGTGGCATGAGCAGCTGCTCTCCTTTCAGTTGACTGGAAACCAAGATCATACTTGTATGAAGAGTTAAATACAATGATCTCATTCTGTTGAAACATTTATTGTCAGGTTTGACTGTTCTGTATCCATCAGTCGAGCAGAGAGATTCTATCCTGCCATAAGAAAGTACTATCCAAATCTGAAGGATGGATCCTTGGAACCAGGTTATGCAGGGATTCGTCCAAAACTTTCTGGTCCGCAGCAGTCTCCAGTGGATTTTGTAGTGCAGGTGCGGTGTCCTAATGTTTCATCTGTGTGTGAACTATCTTATTTTTTGTGGAATATAATTGAGCTTACATCGTCTATATAACTTGTAATTCACAAAACAGTCAAATGCTGATGAAAAGTTTGAATGAGAGGTCTCCCCGACCTGTGTGCTAAATATTAAACCCATAGATGGCTTAACTACTAGTGCCAGAAAAGCAAATGTAAATGCTATTTAAGGTTTTCAAGATTACAAGGGCTGCTAGTACACTTAGTAAGTTTTCTCACATATGGGATTAGAATGGGTAAGCTTGACATTTTGAGTAAACCATATAAGTTGTACTGTAGATCGTGCGAACTTTAACTTTTCAATGCTATTTATTTGCCTGAGACGATCTTTTAGGACTAATGGCAAAATATTTTAGGTTTATCTGGTTAGTCATTTAGTATCATGCATATGGATCAGTGATTCCTTGACGAGTATCATTGTGCTACAGTTGATGTCTTGAAAGTCTGTTAGTCCAATATTAAGCTACCATTCATTTCTATCTTTGCCTTCAAAGTTCATAGATTGTGATTCTTCTTCGTATTCTAGGGGATCTAGCAATAGAAAGTCCCAGATTCCACTTGCATGACCTTGGCACCATAATTCGCATTAGTGGTTTTTTGTTTTCTTATATTGCTTTAACGCATTATTGGTTATATCTTCCCGTTCTATCAGTCTCTATTATCACGCTTAAATCTATCTTATATGATCAATGGAACCATAGCATTTTGAACCGCCAGGTCAATGAACCATGGGAAGTCAGTTGCAGATGTTATATTCCATCTTTCGTTTTTTGAAAACTATAGGATGGTACGGATGGACCCGAATTGAACTGTGATGCGTATGATCTCGTCTTTTGTGGGACGGAATGTGTCTCCCTCATATATATATATATATATATGTATGCCAGAGACAATATTGAACAGCTTCCTTTTAATTAATAGAGTTGCAACTCTTTTCCCGTTGGCTGAATAATCTGTTATTGCAGGGGGAGGACATTCATGGGGTTCCCGGTCTTGTAAACCTATTCGGACTTGAGTCACCTGGGGTAACTTCAAGCATGGCAATTGCAGAACATATCGTTTCAAGGTACTTGACATGAATGGGTGATAAACAAGTAAGTGCCTTACGATATCACACGGGATCTGTCTTCATTTGCTTCAGATTTCAATGTCAAAACTCCAAGAAGAGGATAGAGTCTTCTATGGCTTTCAGTGACTCTTAATGGACTCTGTAACCCTTGAAAAGTGAGCAGTATCCGAGAGAAATCGGGATTAATAATTAAAAAAAAAAAAACATTGTCACAGTAATTAGAAGTCTACAGGAAGAGGCATTTGGTAGTGCTTGCCGTTTAACATCAAAACTTCAGCCAGCAGACCCTCTAAACCAGTTCTTAAACCCAAATAGAAACTATATCAAGCGCCCTCCTCACCGCTTCCGTTCCGTCCGCCACTTGTACACAGGTTTTGATGTCGGGGAGACAATTTCGTCTTCACGGAGTTTCCGCTTCCTACCCTTCTTCTGCTCATTGGAAAATATATATTTATTTTTTAAGCGTATCTTAGATTCACAAGGAAAGGGTAAAAAGAACTGAATAGATTTTATACGTAGGGAAGAGGAGAAGTTCAAGGACATCACCTGCAGTTCCTTCTGCAGCGCCATTTCCATGTATACTCTCTCCAACTCCTTCACCCTACTTCTCCTAGCCTCTAGTTCTCTGTATGAAGCAGCCATCTTTCTGCAGATATCATTCGAAACAAAATTCTTAAGCTGTCCATTCTGCCTGTCAAATGAAAGATTCAGGGGGCTGAAAAAGAATACGATGATGCTTAGGAAGCATCATTTCCAGACAGAGGCTAAGGCTAGTCTACTCAGCACTGTCAAGACCAAGGTTCGGGAGTTTGATCAGCCTCCCAGCATTCAAATATCAAAGCAATTAACAGAAGAATCAAATTCCTCAGTAAAGGGAAGGGAAAGAAAATCGCAAAGCTGAACCTTTTGATCTGTTCTGGAGTTTCCTGTGAGGCAGGCAACGCTCCATTCCTAGAAGTTCTTGAGTGTATTTCCTTAGCCTCCCCCCTGCAACGATTTCAGAGAGTAGTCACGTAATTTGAGCCAAAGAAGCCACTCTGAACATGTTCACAACTCAAGCATAAATAATTTTTTGCTTCAAACAACTCGAGTACAAATAAAGCATAGAACATGTTCCGATTTCATAAAGCTCAGCAAGAGAAAATGTCGGGGTTTCGATTCCAAAACCAGGTCAAATAAGTCATAACTACACGAGCTGTGAGAAGGGCCGCAACACACAGTAATTCACAAAGGAACTCAGTGATCTATGTCCAATGTCTCCGTGCATGAACCACACTAGTTCACATTCTACATCCACACGAGAGAGACCATGAGAATGAGCTTGATTAAATGCTCTCTCAATAAACTTTTGACATTGTTTAAGCCGACAATGAATGAGAGGGGAATCGCATATTAGGGAAAGCTCAAACCTGTCCTCAGCATAGTACACATGTCTGCCAGTCGACCGACTATCGAGAGAGTGCAGTGTTGCAGCAAGTTTCTCGATTTTCTGCAGTGAACAAGGAACATCCATCCCCATCAGTTCTCCTTTTATCTCCAGGAAAACAGATCGAATAATTTCAGACCATGAAATTTGACAAAGAAAAACAAACCCTTTTCTCACTCTGCACTTTCTGAAGAACATATCCAATGTCCTGAGTCTTCATCAACATGAGCTCCTCAGGAGTATACTTGTTGGCCTCACTCCTACATTTTCACGATACACAGTTCAACAGAAGATAAGAATGGGACGAAAACCCGATGATGGCATAATGAAAGCATCTTCTTACTCGGGTCTATGGACTCCGTCAACTGTCCGCGTCTTAATCATCTTAAAATAGAATTCATCGGGGTTTCTGAAAGCCGCCTTCTCCCGGAGCCTCTGCAGGGTCTCCTCCTTCTGGTGGAATGCCTTCGCGCGGACGACATAGTCCTTGTGCTTCTCGAGCAACCCGAACTTCTTCCTTGCTCGCCTGGAACCAATTAAAAACCGCAACGACCCATCAAGTAAGGTGGAGAAACAGGGGGAATAGCAGCTTGAAAAGGCGATGATGGGATACTTACGGCTGAGATCGTTCCTTGTGAGCTCTTCTGGGTAAGACGTTCCTGAGGGAAGACATCCTTCGGAAGACAAGGACTGAGACAGCTAAAAGTCGGCGCTTTCCTCCTTCACTGCGTCAACATCAGTGGAACAGTTAGCCGCAGATCGGTAGACCCACTGCCAACCTCTAGGGCTCAAGAAAGTATACAAATTTCACAAAACCCCAAAGTGGAAACACTCACCTCCTTCACTTTCAGCCAGCCGGGTAATGCTGGAGAGAGAGAGAAGAGAGAGAGAGAGGCCGCAGGAGCGGAAGAAGTTGCAGTCAGTCAGAGATGACCGGAGGGGTCCCCTGAGAATTAGAGAAGCTGAGGAAGGAAGCCAATCAGAGATTCAGAGCCTTCTCACACCGACAAGGCAATTGCAGCGGACGAGGGAGGGCGACGGGGACGAGAAAGGTGAATCTTAGGTTTGCGGAGTCGATGGATTGGGCCTTATGGGCCTTGGAGCAGGTCCACGAAATATTTATATGGGCCTTTAGAAAAATATTTTCCGCTTGCCATTCATTTAGTAAGGGATTCATATGACATATATTAAAATGTGTAAATAAAATTCTAATTTTTTTTAAGAATATCCAATAAATCTGTGTAAATAACAGTAGCTGAGTTCATTGAGTAAAACCCAACACGACACGTGCCTGGGAAAAAAAATCCTTCCAGAAGCAAAAAAAAAAAACTCTCCAGAGCAATAATCCTACTAACCATATTGGTATATGTTGTAATCCATCAATATCAATGGATTAAAAAACCACGCTTTTAAACAGGGAGAGAGAGAGAAAAAGGGTAGCAAAGCAACCCATGTGAATGGAACGTGGAAAATGATACGACATTTATGGGCTCGTCTGGACCCACACACAATTTACATATAATAATCTTACAACTCAAGATAAACCACAAGACAAGGAGGAGCCCGGCTCATAAAATGATAAGATCACCCTTGCTGTACTTGAAATAGAAAGAGATAATCGCCCGAATAAATTAAAATTAATAACACGAAGGGGAAGATTTTATATATATATAATAATGGACTGATTTACTTAATTAACCCGTCAGCTTCTTTAATCCCAAGAATTAAATGCGGCGGGTCGACGGGATCTAAATGCGCTGTCGGGAGAATCGGAGACAAGCGAGCCGAGTCAGACGGCTTCTGCGGCGGCGGCGGCGGCGGCGGCGGCTGCTTTCTTCACAATACCGGCTTGTAGTAATTCCCTTGCCTATCACGGCCCTTCTCGGTCAAGAACTTGGCCGGGTTCGGCCCCACGCTCACCGCCTTCTAGCACCGGCAGCTTGTCAGCAGGCCCCCGCCCCTCCGCTTGTCTTTGCCGTTGCTCCTCTCGAGCTCCCGGTGCTGGCGGAGCTGGATCCTGGCGAACTCCTCTACGTCGGAAGCGCTGACGGAGTAGTTGGTGACGCTCGCGTGGTCGAACGCTGTCCCCTCCGCCGTCGTCACACTCCAAGTGACGCTAGCCTCGCTCGGCTCGTACCCGCATTCCGTGGCGGCGTCGTAGGCCGACGCTGCTGACTGCCCGTCCAGGCAGCCGTAGATTCCTCCCGCGGCTGCGGCGGCGCTGGAGAACCGCGGTCTGGCCTCGTCGAGCGAATCCCTGGGCCGACCGTACGTTGCCGGGAACGAGGTCGAGTTCGACTGCGTGGAGAAGCTCTCAATCTCGAACAAATCTGAGCTCGCGTCGCTTGCAGCATCATCGTTGATGGACAGAGCATCCATCCGCCGCCGAGGGCTCGTCGGATACGCTATCACCTCTCTCGATTTCCTCCGAAAGTCTGATGGATCTGCTGAGGGCCGGAAGACTTCGATCGAGTCCCGCGCCGGATCATTAGTGAGTTTAGTGGGGAGAGAAGCAGTGGCAGCAGAAGCAGATTTAGGCGGGAGGCCATGGATGAGTAGCTTTGTAGTGGGTGGCAACGATGAGGATGAAATGGAAGGTTCCAGTAGAGGGAAAGTGAATCCTCCGTTAGAGAATCTCCTGTGAGCATTTGGGACCATATTCTGCCTTTTCTCCATGAAACTTTCGGGCCTTAAAGATACTTTCCCCATGGAATCTTCAACCTTAATCCTGGAAGCAGCAGCAGCTCCCCATTTGGGGCTAAATTTATTCCGCCCCGCCAGGGGTCTTGGCTCCGGCGAGATTTCCTCAACTTGAACCGATTTCTTGCTGGAGCAAGGGCACTTCCGGCGGAAAAGCAGCCACCTCGAAGAATCGGAACGGAGCCTGCTCTTCCTGTCTGACATGGGATCCCTCAGGGACACCGAGACCGTCCCGGGAGGTTTAGTTAACAGCCCTGTGTGGCTGTTCCAGCTTGCCTCGGAGGAGGCCGTCGGAGTTGCATAAGAGCGAAACGACCCGGTCCGGTAGTTTCTGCTGAATCCATCGACAGATGAGGCCGGGGAGAACCTCATAACTGACGGGGAGATTTTCGTGGCTGTGCTGAGGATCGGTTCGATGCTGGTCTCGGTGTAGTACTTCCTGGCATCGAAGATGCTGAGCTCCATGTCGTCGGGGGCTGCTGCCTCTGACCTGCTATCATCGCGTCCGTCATCACCACCCCCACCATCCTCAGCCGGTCTGACATAGTCCGAGAGGGAGAGTTCCGCCGCCGTCACACCTGGTTTCTTCTGCCCACAGGACGACGAGGAGTGGAAAGGGAAAGAGGGCTGAGGAGGTTGGGAAAGACGGAAGCTGTTCATGCTGCTAACGGAGGATGCCATGAGCTTCACTGCTTAGTTCCTGCTGCAGAAACTCCGCCGCAATAAGTAGAGCTGGAGTGATGCAGAAGGGTCCAAAAGAGCAATCATGGAGGAGCCATTTATGAGTTGCAGCGACTGTGTGGGTTTTAGAATTACTGCTGTTTGATTGGTAGACATTCTCCTTGTTGGGAAATGGTGAAAGAAAGGATCGCGAAGAAGATAACATAGAATAATGAAAAGGAGGAGCTTAAGAGTTTTCGGGAATCGGCTGTTACAATTTCTGCGGATCAGCTCACCAACTCATTGACTAGATCAGGACACAACAGTTCTTCACCAGAATGACATAGCAGCCGGAGACTCGAAGCTACCATGAATACGTACTTCACTTAGCATGCTCGGGTGAGAGTAGTACTCGGAAGTTAGGGTGGGTGAACTCCTACGAAGTCTCGAGCTATTCTGACCCGATGCTGGAAGCAAGACTCAAAGAGCATTCCTCATGGAAATGGATCCCAGAGCCTTGTAGAGAGATCATGACTGGCAGTAACGCACATCAAGCTGATCATTTTATGTGCTGTTGTGATGATACTCGACTGGCTGAATCTGTTGCTGGAAAGGGTTCGACTGTGTCATGGCCCCCTCCCTGAATCGATCAGCGCACGGCCGTTCTTCGTGTGCAAGATCTGAGCTGTTTGTTGCGAGCAACTGGTCTAAGGTACAAAAATCTTTGGAAAAAAAAAATATTTTGGTACAGTAGTACCTCTCATCTATATCACCACAGATAGGAGAAAGCCATGAATTGATTTTTATTGATAAGAATTCTCGCACCGCTTGTTCTCATCTTCCTCGTGCTCGCCGGAAGACCATAATGGAACCTGTCACGGTGCTAGAATTATTACTGTACCCTCTTGAGGTGCCCAAGCAATGAATTCAGAGAAGTGAAAAGGGAGTTTATCTCTCTCTTTTTTCTTTTTTCTTTTTTATTGTGCTTGCAAAGAGACGATCTACCCAGACCGAGTCACTTCACTAGCCCAATATCCAGATCCGGCATGGTCTGGTCGACACGCATGTGGCCCGCCATGTGGTGTTGATTCAGTCCTGAGGTGCTGCGGGGATTGCTATGGATCGATGCTATACTAGAAAGACCTGCTTGATGAGGATTCTATTTAGTTCCCCTTTTTCCCAACCATCACATCCGGACTAGAAAACTTTACATGCATGTAAATCCAAAATAAGTTCACGTGCAAAGTCGATGCTCATGTGCACGTTCGGGAAGAGATTTGAACCAATGACTTCGTGCAAACATTCGTCCAATCGGCTCAAGCTCGTTGGATGCCGATCTCTGGTGGCGACGCATTCACAACCCAACATCAGTTTTCTTAGGAGATAATATTTTTTCGAGGATAAAATCGTGTAAATTGCCATCGAAACAAGGATAACCAATGGAATGAGTCTTTCCATGAGGTGGAACTCTCTCTGGACCCATCACAATGAAGGACACGAATGACAACACATCGTTGGCTAATTCTCCAAACATCACACATCCATGTCACCAACAACCTCTGATATTTTATTCAGATTGGAGTTTGTCTCGTGCTGAAACTCGTTCTCCACCACAATAAATTCATCAGGTCCATCCAAAGAACAACTTGAAAGTTCACAACTTGGGGGGAAAAAAAATAGTTCTCTCTCTTCTCAATCAATGATCAATCATGCAAGGAAGCAATGGCTCCTCTTCTGAAGCTCACCGGGCTCTCACCATCCATCCCCCATGGGACCTCCCCCACCTCCATCCCACATGCACCCTCATCTTCTTCCACCCTGCTATCGGCCCAACTCCACCTCCACCGCTCATCTTCTTCATCTTCAAGGACCATCAAGACTCCCATCCTCTCGCTAAACCCTCTGAATCGCTGCCCTTTTCGAGCTTCTTACCGGTTCTCCTCATCAGATGAGGGTGACGGTGAAGGCGGTGGTGGGGATGGGTTTGCTGGGAGTGAGAGCTTCGATGGAGCTGTGGCTCTCTTCAACGGGAGGGAGTACTACATGTGCCATGACTTCCTGGAAGCTCTCTGGAACAGAGCCGAAGAGCCCCGGAGGACGCTGATTCATGGGATCCTTCAATGCGCAGTTGGGTTCCACCACCTCTTCAGCCAGGTCAGTTCGCCACTGGTAGTGTTCAGTTCAGTATTGATGAATGAGAAGCTCTCTGAATGGTTCTCCTCAACATGCATGATAGGAATACTTATTACCGTTCTATTTCCTACCGTAGTTAACTTCCTAGATTACCCCAAGTTAAGAACGGACAGAGGCACAAAGAACAGAATCTCGACTGGGATTATATCGAACCGAATGTAACCTTTCAACTTCAAAATGGCTTTCTTGAAGTTGGTTTCGATCGTTTTCCCCGCTTTCACTGGTATTGCTCAGAATCATAATGGGGCTATGATGGAGCTTGGAGAAGGGTTATGCAAGCTGAGGAAGATGAACTTCGGGAGCGGGCCGTTTTATCAGTTCGAGCAAGAGATTTCTGCAGCACTGGACTTCATTTATCAGACCCAGATAGAGCTAGCAGCCTGTAAGTAACTACAACTGATGCTCGGAAAATTCTCCATAGTAACCAGCCCCGGCAATTTCTGCGACCAAGCAATTGTATTCGGATTTTGGCAGGTGCCGAGGACCTCTGCATAGCCATGGACAGATCGGAGAGATCGTATCAACTACTCGGAGGCTATGCTGCCGGGCAAAATTTGTATCAGTTACAGCAGGACCCAACCGAAGATGTTGCCTACATTGTGTTCTCTCCTGAGGGGACGAGGAACGGCGAGCTTCTCAGGGTCAAGCTTCCGACCCTGAGTGCTAACGAGGAGCACCTTCATAACCTTTAGAAGTCACAATGCTAGACCGTAAAGAAGTTCTCGATTCCAAGTTCCATCGATCCTGAAACAATAGGAGCTGCTAGATTCCTAATGATTTTGTGCATTCAGTGCGTGCCTTCAATTTCAACCATCATGTGAAACTATGAAACACCCTTCAATATTATGGTAGTGCTAAACTGGTTAGCCTTGAAGAGACTGCAGCTACATCGAGGCTTACTGGCAGTCTGTTCGACAGTTGTGACACGAACCCTTGTTCCTTGCCGATGATTCCTGCTATTATGGCAAGATCGAATTGCTTAATGCAGTAGAAATTCATGTAAGTCAGCAGCGATTAACGGAGAGCTCGGAAACATTCCCGGATAATCAGATGTCTAACAGCAGTTTTTCTTGCGGCAGAGAGCACTGCTACTAAACTTAATGTGAAATGCCATAGATCAGGGTTTTCATGTCTCCCCGTAGAACTGAGGGAATGCCAGAAACTCTATAACCAGCTAGCCACATGGAATGTGAGATTTGCTATCAAATTTCACTATAAATTGAATATGACACTATTTGGCCCGACAATCTCACACTTTCCATCTCCAACTCAAGATTTTCTTGGATGTAGTCTTCAAAACTCCAAAATAGAAGTCTCAATTTTCTCCGAACTTGAGGTTCCATGATTTTTACGGACAAAGCTTGTCGGCCCACCCCAATTAAATTATGGGCCTGAACGCGGCCCAACAACTATACCACGCAAACCCGTTTCGTTGCTGTCTTCTATCTTGTCCCCGACCAATCCATCTTCTTCCTCGGGGAGAGAGAGGGATCTCTATTTCACTTTTGGCGAGAGATTAAAAAAAAAGAAAAAGAAAAAAATCGATAATGGTGGCTTGGGGGTGGAGACCGTGACAGAAGCCCTAAGACACGCTGAGGACGGATTCCTGGAAAGCTAATTTGGCTGAAGCCTGAGCCCGCCATTGGAGTAAGTTAAGCTAAGAGGTTGCTTTGCTGATGGTGGTTTATCACGTGATTCATTGAGTCAGTGATCTCACTGGCCAGTCGATTCCGGTGGAGTCGGTGTCGTCCTAGGATTTTCCGCCTTGATTTTATACTGAAGGTGGCTGTTATGGTGAAATCATTGGTCGGAACGCTCGGGTTATTTTGTGAGTACGCCATCGTTGTGGCTCGTCGATTGTTTTAAAGCTGTAGGTTTTCAAAAAAAGTTCTTAAGTTGTCGACTTGGGCAGAGTATTTGAGCTCTTCGACTCATTTATGGGTTTCCCCACTGTGTTTTCACTCTGAATTTATCGTTCGGATTTGGGAAAAAAATTAGGTAAAAATAATTAGTTCTCATCGTTTCTGAACTTCGTTGATTGCTGTAGGATTGAAGAATAGGATGAGCAACGAGGACTTTAATGCTGAGATATTGGCTGAGAAGCTGTCCAAACTGAACAATTCACAGCAGAGCATTGAATGTATTTTTTCTTCCTCAAATCTAATATTCCGGCATATTTCTTTTGCCTCTGGATAACTTTACAGGCTAAGTATGTGGCTTCTCTATTTGCATGTTCTTGTCGTACATAATTTGTGTAAACCATGACAGCAGCTGTGGATGCAAAAATAGTCAGAGCATTCTGTGCTATAAATGTAATGTTTGACCAATATTTACTTGTTGACAGTGATACATTACCTTTTTCTTATTAGTAGAGATATATTGTTTTTGTTGGCTATTCTTATAAAATGACATAGAGGGAGCAGTTTTTACCGTTTTATGCTGTTATTGAGGTGCATTATTTTTATTGTTCCTAAAGGACACTGTGGAGGGCGTCGTGAGGTTAACAAAATTCTTTAGAGTCAAAGAAGCATGAGGTTTTATATCCTATTTTGTTCTCCAAGGTGACTAGGGATGGATTGTTAGAGAATGAGATGAAAGAAAACTATATATCAAGTAGATTTCTTGCAGTTTTCATTCTTTCTACTGCTCATCTTCCATTATCTATTAAAGCAATCTAAATATCCTGTATCCAGCACTGCTAGTAATTGTCCTATAAGAATTTCAGCCAAATTCAGCTAATCCTTGAACTAAGAAGAGGAATAAGTGCGGCCAAATGCTGCATTATCCCTCATCATATTACTTTTTTTTACCCTCTTGTGACAAGCTTACTCATGCTCATGTGCGTTATTTTCAATTTTGTCAGCCTTGTCCCAGTGGTGTGTTTCTCACCGGAAGAAAGCCAAGCAGATTGTTGAAACATGGGATAATTTGTTCAATTCTTCTCAGAAAGAAAAGCGTGTCTCGTTCCTCTACCTGGCGAATGATATATTGCAAAATAGTAGGCGAAAGGGCAGTGAATTCGTTAATGAATTCTGGAAGGTTCTTCCAGCAGCATTAAAGCACGTCTATGGTAATGGTGACGAACATGGGAAAAGAGTGGTCACCAGACTGGTTAGCTTATCCATCTCTACTTATGCTTGTTAGCCCTCCTTATGGTTCCTGAGCTACTAAATAAATTTTACAAACTACTTCTTGCTCATTTGATTACTTTATCTATATATTGTTTGCTTGTTTTAGGGGATGAATTCTGAATCTTTTATATTCTTTCTATGGTATTAAATCGAGTATTAGAATTTCAGCTCCACATCCTCCAGAATATTGCATGTAATTGTAGAACAGCCAGTTATTCTTTTATCATTAATTAATTAGCTAGAGGTGGTGTAAAACTTGGATTTACTTCGTTATGAGAGCCTCAGGGTTTTCTTTTCTATTCTTTTCCATCTGTTTTACACTGTTTGAAACTTTCTTGTGCTGCTTAGATTGACTCGCGGATAGGAATTGTGTTTGATATGTTTTTCTTGTTTCTGGATTAAGAAATACTTGATTGAAGATCTAAGAACATTATGCATTGCAATCTTGTCATCTGTTTGTATATAATCTTTATTTGTGAGAAATTTAGTGGGTTGACATTTGGGTCTACACCCAGTAAGTGGAGAAGGCTTTCTTTAGTTGAGTCATCTGAAGATTCAAATATATGTATATTAATATAGATGTGTGACATCTTTGCTGTATGTTTACCTTTACTCCATATATACCACTATCAATCCCTTGTCTGTATGTTGTCTTTATAATTGTTTCCTAAGAGTCCCTCATCTATTCTTTGTCTGTGTGTTCCGTCCTCATGCTTGTTTAGGTTAATATATGGGAAGAAAGGAAAGTATTTGGTTCAAGGGGTCATGGCCTCAAGGATGAGATGCTGGGTATCATTCAAAAGAAAGATGAGGCACTGGGAAAAGATCCTCCACCTCCATCTGTAAGCAATGGAAAGAGTTCAAATCCCATCAAAATAGTGAAGAAGGATGCCAGTTCTTTGAGAATTGTAAGCATACTATTTCATTGGCTCTGTTGAATTTTGAGTATTAACCATTCTGTAGTGGTGATTCTCTTAACATATAATTTCAGAAACTGGTCATAGGAGGCTTGCCAGAAAAGATATTATCTGCATTTCAATCAGTATATGAAGAGTCTTCTTCTGAAGATGCAGCTTTAGAGAAATGCATCAATGCTGCAAAAAACATGGGTAAGATTGAGGAAGAAGCTCAAAAGTCCTTGATTCAAGGTAAGGAGCTTCAAGTGTTGGTTTTTTATTTTCCCATCACAGGTCGACTTACTAACGGGATGTCCTAATACGTTACAAAATTTCGCTTTAGACAACGATCCGATCAAATCAATAACTGGAACTGTTGTTTTGAGCTTCTTCATAGCAGTAAGAGTTGATTGGGATGTCCTTGTATTTGGTGGGACTAAGAATTTGAAACATGAATTCTTCCGTGGCAGCTATCAGTAGAGACAGTAATTGTTTCCTGGACTTTTAGTTGAAGCAGGGTAATAATGAATGCTAATGCAGCATTTGTATGCTGCGGTAGAGTTGATGCAATATAGAACTACCTACGAATGAGATTGAGGGGAGTCAGGTTGGCATTTTGATGGATATGAATATCTGCTATTGGAGCAGATAAGGAGAAAAACAAGTAGTAGGTATATTGGAGCTCCACTTGGGTGAGTCTTACCTCTTAAGGCTAGGCTCATGGGAGAATTGCTGGATTAGTGGCCTTGGAAGGTCGAATTCAGAATCATTTGGACTTAAAAAATAATAAACTTAGGATTGAGCTCTAATGGCTGGGTACATTGACCTCAGTCAGACATGTTCTGGTTTGCCGACCAAATTCAACCACCTTATATGTTGTTCTTGAATAAACAATGAACTGCTCTGTCATTTAACTATAGCTTTCTGCTGGTGAAGGATGTGTGACTGTTATTCTGGACCTTTATAAAGTCAAGGAGAGTGTTTTATAATCTGTGGTCTATTTTCTCTTTCTGGATGATCTCGATTCCTTGTGCACAAAGAATTAGGAATTATCTGGAATCACCATTGCAGATGGTTTGGTATACAAAACTAATTAATTGTGTTTCCATTTTAAAATTGATGGAATTTTAATTTTTTTATTTAAACCAAAAGACAAGAAATCTTATTGCTGGAACATTTTTCTGATCCAATGAAATTGGCAGCTGTTGTCACCATGTGTGGGTGCTCATATTCTACTTTTTGATTAATCAGGAAATCTGGAAGGATCTGTTTTGGTGGATGGTTTGCAAGATCAAGAAAATGTTGTTATCCAGTGTATCCATAAACTGGAAAATGCTGAATCAACAAGAGCCTCATTGGTTGCCCAACTTAAAGAAGCACTACATGATCAAGTAAACTCTTTTTTACATTTCAAATCCCTCTTGCACTTCTAGCTGTTGGTGAGGCCACTTAAGCATATGCTTGCACAATGACCTACCTAGATCCAGATCTTGTGGAGCTTTGATGGACCTAGGGAGGATAGACCACTCACTACCAAAAAAATATTTTTACATTATCATTTGTTATTTTTAAAATGCAATGTATAATATTCAATTCTGACTTCTTTTTTTTTTTTTCTTTACAGGAATCAAAGTTGGAGCTTATACATGCCCAGCTACAAGTGAGAATAGTTATTTTCCATCTTGGCTGTCCCATATGATACTGCTAATTATATTAGTCAATATTACCACCTGGATGCCCATTGCTTTTCGATAAATCATTTTCATGATCTTCAAGGCGCTGATCTTTTGCATTATTATGAATATAAGAGATTGCTTATGTTTATTAGGCACCTCCAGTGTAAAACCAACTCAGTATGTCAACATTTAAGGTCATGAAAGGAACAGAAATCTTTTGGGGTTTTAACTCCTAGAGCAAGCATAATCCAGTTCTAGTCTATAGAAATACATATTCATTTTTTCTTAGGTATTTGAAAGAAAGAAGATGAAGAAAACGGATTGGCCTTTAACAGACAGAGAGACCTTTAACTGCATCATACTCTTTTCAGACACTGTGCATCTCATTGGCCACCAGTTTGTTTATATTCCAGACTGATTGGCCTAAAATTTTTCATGCTCCTGTATTGGGTGTTAGATAAGAAGTTTCACAATCTGCCAATATCATTTTGTGGAACAGTGACAAGGATTTGTTATCCTTTTCTTTTTCACATGCTTATTTTCATTTGTGGTTACTCATGGAAGTATTTTGTTCTAAAATAGCTGCAACGAATGGTATTTGTCTGCTCAAAAACCAGAGCAGGCATCTTGAACTACTAAGTTGCCTGTCTATGTTGGCATCATCAAAGCTCTGGTTCGTTTCCGTTTCTTATTGAGAAGGATAATACTGCCCGACTATGTTATACCCAAGTTGTGTTGTCTTTTCAGCCGCAACTTTATTGATGGGTCTTTCATTAAGGCTTATTAACAAGTGCTTTGTATGTGCTAATTATTTGATTGAACCATTAGTCACTTAAAACAGAAGAAAATATATAGTGGATGAGTCTTCAATTTAATAAAATGCCACTGAGTGTTGCTTAGAGCTTAGCTAATTTCTTAAAATGCATGAATAGGACACATGAAATAATTTGCAATTTTCCCCACTTTTTGGTTAGGATTCTGGCTACATTATTGGTGGACTTGTCCTCTGGATAATTGCAAATCCTCTGGATGGAAATCACATATACAATTACTGAAATGGATCCTGCATGATTATTTCCATACATGTGCCAATCTGTTGTCATATATTGGTGTCCCTGTCTGTTCAGCAGTAATCTATGATATGATGG
Organism: Sonneratia alba; assembly: GCA_900174645.1. NCBI lineage: Eukaryota > Viridiplantae > Streptophyta > Magnoliopsida > Myrtales > Lythraceae > Sonneratia > Sonneratia alba. The sequence goes on along the minus strand of FWPY01000091.1, from coordinate 7,384,998 downwards.
ATGAAATCATAAAGCCGTATCTATTGCAGGTTGCCCGTGGTCTGGTCGAACAGTCAAATAATCTGCGGATAAGGCTGACTTCATCGTCCTCTATTCCTGGGGTCCCATCAAATTCTACTACTATTCCCATCTCATTCTCAGAAATACCAATATTGGGAGAGCAGAGCTTGCCCGCGATTCAACCAAAGACAACTCCTACTATTCCTGGGGTCCCACCAAATTCTACTACCATTCCCACCTCATTCCCAGAAATACCAAGGTTGGGAGACCAGAGCTTGCCTGCAGTTCAACCAAACACAACTCCTGCTCCTCCACCTCCTCTTCCTCAACCAACAATGACATCCTTCCCATCCTTAAAAAGCTCGGATGGGGAGAGCAAGAAAGCCGCTGTTGCAGCCATGGCCGCTAAGCTTGCTGCTTCTACTTCCTCTGCTCAGATGTTATCTTCTGTTCTCTCTTCACTTGTTGCAGAGGAAGCTGCTGCTTCCATGAATGTTGGGCAGAAGCCCAGTGGATTTACTGCTGGGCTACCTATCTTCCCTCCTGAAAAAAAGCCCAAACTCGAGAAACCAATGGCAGTTTTGGAAGTGAGTACCAACTCAGACATAAGCGGTCCAATGTACTTTACCCCTCAGTCGATGAACAATGTGCCACCTCCACCTTCCATGGCAGCACAGCCCAATCATATGCAGGCTCCTTTTGCTTCACCACCACCACCTCCAGCCCTGGCAGCAACTGTCCCAGCTTTGTCTTCTGCAAACCCTACAACAAATCAATATGTCCAACCATCTGGTTTGATGACTATGCCTTATGGGTATGGGTCGAATTCTCTACCACCTCCTCCACCTTTGCTTCCCCAAGTAGCCCTTCCTTTGGCACGTCCACTCCTTCAGCCACCCCAGCATGAGCAACCACAGCAGCAGTCCGGTAGTGGAACTGGAGGATACTACCGGCCGCCTGGCATTGTATTCTTTGGACAGAGCCATCAATCGACAACCTCATCTGTACCAAGGCAGTAGTTAAACAGCTTACAAAGACGTTACTGGCAAAGCCATCAAATATCACGGTAAGCTTCTGTCAGGTAATTAACAGGCTTTAAGATACCAGTAACAGTCGATCATATCATCTTGTACATTGTGGATTAGCAGAGATCGTCATGTACTATGCAACTAATACTTTGTCCATCCATCCTGAGGCCAACTGTTAAAGAGATGGAACTGTTTCATTTGCCTATCAGGGGCTGCTTATGCAGGAAAATTGTCCAGAAATTTTCGGGTTAGCTGTAGTCTGGTTATTATGTCTCCTGGTGTACCTGTAAATTTAGTGCTTCTTGCTTTTCTGTGCAAGTGCCTGTTGAAAACATAGGTAATAATTTCTAGTCCAACAATGCTGGTCGAGGAGAAGATTCTACTCTTGAATTTTCATTATTTTTTTCCGCACTCCACAGAGCCTGTATTATTGGATGCAGCATGTTACGCCGTTCAGGTCTCCTTCATAGGGTTATAGTTATGATGTTGGGCTGAGTAGGTAGTCTTGTCTGAAGATCTTTCACCTATATTAGTTGTATATGCCGAGATGATACCAATCATGCAGTAGCGCGTATATCGATAGTCGTGCATAAATGGTGATGTTCGGGTTTATGTTCTTGAGCAGCATGATCTATGAAATATCGATTTCCATTAGGTTTTTAGCCCTTTTTTTGGTTGGGTATTAGAGGGATTTATGGAAGCTGCTCGCTCTCTCTCTTAATTAAATCTTGTTACACATGATGACGTGGTTCTAGATTCGGCATTTTGTCTTGCCACATGGCCCGGGGATCAGACAGTTTCAGATAATTTTCGGTCGTTGATTATGGATAGAAGATCAGTGAGGGTTCGATGGAGCAGATGGGCGATGTTTTTGACTGGACAGGGACTTGTGGACCGAAGTCATGCTTACATATTTTGTGAAACCTGTTCACCAGAAGGGAGGTTATGATCGAGAAGGGAGTCCGCATATTGTCGTGCCCAGTTGCACAAGGTATCATGGAGAAAATAACGTTCGACAGATGTCTTACGATCAGTCTGTTGGAGCTGGCAGTTGAGGTTGCAACGGCATCGGCTCAGGCAGCTCAACAATATGGATATTTCGTGCTTTCGGCGGTGATTGGGATGGGATTGGTATAAACTATGCAACTAATTAGTTTTTTAAAATAAAATAATTTTTTTATGAAATAATTGATTGATTAATTTAAATTAAATATTAAAATAATTATTAAAAGTATAATTATATATATGTGTAATTAATCATTTTAATTTTTCTCATATGTATATATATATATATATGTACATTTTGTTTTTGCAAAATTTATTTTCCCACAGTATAGTATTAACATGGCTTAATTTCTTAAGTGGTCTGAAAATGTTGGTTGAGGTGTGATTTTTTTTTTTTTTCAATGTCTTATCAAATTTTGTCACCTCCTATATGAGCAAGGGGGGGAAAATTGCCTCTTTTAGATTAACCTGCCATGGCTGTACTCTGATGTCTGTTAGCATTTCTGGTAAACTATACGTTCCATTTTATATAAATCTAACAGATGAGGATGAGGCCGTATATCTAAATACCAAAATTTATGGAGGGACGTGTGCACTGCAAGAGATGAAACTCACCTGATCATATCTTGAAATGCACCGATCGGGGAGAGATCGGTCCAGTCTGGTGATCATCCAGTGTTGGGGGTTTGGCATAAGTTATTATCACTGAACCGATGTGGTCAGGTTTGACCCTCTACGAGGTCCCAAAGGACATTCAAGGGCTAGGCTCTTTAGGCTCTTGTGGACTGGACAGAGAGACGTTATTAATCTATCAAGGAAAACACCGGGAGGAAAAAAGAGGAAGGGGAAACGCCGATTAGTAGGGGACGACCCTTAAGCCTTCGTCGTCCGGCTGCTGGTTCATATGTTCAACTCAATCGCCGTCCCTTTTCCTAAACCCTAAGCAAGCAGCCAATTCAGAGGAAGTGGACTTTTTTCTTCTGCGGAGTATCGAATTCGGAATCTTCGGAGCTTGTGAAGTCCTTCGGGTGGTCGAATTGCGCTGGGTTCCAGCTCCGAGGGTTCTTGCCCCCATTGCCTCATTTGGTGACTTCTCTTTCAGTATGTCTACGAATTTCCGAAAAACTTAGCCTTCGAATCTGATCTGTAGATGCTTCGGGTGTCTTTTCCTGTTTGGTGATGCTCTTGGCGGGGGTTTTTATCTTTATCTTTTTTTTTTGGGTAGTTTTTGCTCGTTGGTGAGATTCTTGGTGTAAAGCAACTGTGAATCCGCAGTTGCTCATATCGTCGTCTGAGAGCCTTGTTCCTGCTCAAGTGCCAATTGGTCCAACTCTCTGTTGAACGTCGTTTTGTGTGCTGTGTAATGGCTATCTTCAGCTAGGCTTGTTTAGAACTTCTTTTTGGTTCTTTACTAATTGAATGTTTTGGCCGCGTCATTTATAGTCTGAATTCGGATTTATGTTTGTGAGTGAAGCATCAAACTTTCTTAAGGATTGTTTCAGAGTGTATTTAGCGGCAGCATGATGGAGATATTGATGCCTTATCACCTTGTAAATGGTCAACTGAAATGCCTGTTTGCATGACCAGTTTAATCAATGGCATTGAGGACATTGAGGCGGCGCCTCTATCATGGAGATGTAGATGGAAATAGGCACGAGCATTTGGAAGCATTGGGATTGGACAGTTTGAGAGAACCCCTACTGGGGAACTACGACCATGACAACAGGCCTTCAGAGGTGAAGCTCTTGGATTTCTCCTTTGTTTTGATGATTTATGCTGATTGCTGAAGGTGGACTCCACTTTTGCTAGAGCTTCGTGTGTTGCCAGCAGGAGTTGTTCCTTAACTATGGTTTTATACATATTTTAATGTAGGGAAGCTCACAGGATCATTGGGATGACGCAAGAAGGAAGCAACATCTGCACTGGGCATTTCTATTTAGCCAATTACTGGCACGATGGCTGCAATGGCTTGGTATGTGATTTCTTCTCCTTCCTTTAGAAAATACGGAGACATTGATCTATTTTCATATTTCTGGAGAAAAATGGTATATGGATATGTTATATTTGCCTCTTCTATTAGGAGTAATTAAGTTTGCCCATTCTGCCTGTTACTGGCATATCTATGTGGAACTGCTGCATCTTTTCAACAATTTTTGTATGCGATTTAAACTATTTTTTGTCAACAAAATCTGGTTAGCTCTTTAACATAGTGCTAGAAAAGGCAGTTTGGAAATGATGTTACATCCTCAGATGATAATAGATTATAAACATGATGGTTTATCTTTGCTACTTTTAATTGATTAAAAATATCTGCCTCGCATAGTAGTCTCATATATACATATATTATGTATGTACATAGCTTAGTTTCAAGGGATCAGATTGATGGCTTAACATATATGACCTGCAGTCCTTTTATTGCAGGGGAAGGGAAGTGTATGCTTCCAGATATTTATTGACATCATCATTTTGGTTATTGTAGCAAATATGATCTTTGGATCTGGATCACTTATTGGACGCATTTTGCCTCTCCAATCTTCAACTCAGACTGGTCTAAGTAGGAAAATGTTTCAACCAGTCCTGAGTCCATTGCAGGTATATTCACATACTCAATGGCATGTAATAGGCTGTCTGTTGACATGGGATAAAACAAGTGGCAAGAAAGAAGTGCATGATTGGCAGCATCGGGTGGGAGTTATTTGCATCTTTTCTCTTACTATACATATAACAGATAAAGGAAAACATATTTATATGTTATTTGAATGAGTTAATATTGGCAATTTGATAACGAAGGCAAACAATGGAAGTAAAGTATTATGAGTTATAACAATAAAAAAAAAACTCCATATTTCAGGTCAGATCACTTAAGTTGGTAAAGTTGATGGGTGACAATGCTGCTATTGTATAGTAATAGTGGCGCTTTATTCCAAGTGATTATGTTAGTTATCCAGGAAATCATTGTAGATGTGGAATGTAGAAATGTTTTTTTTCTCAGCTTCTAGCTGTAGCTTCTGTAAATAAATTCTTCCTGTGATGAATTCTGCTTCATGGATAATTTATTTGAATACCAGGACTACTAGTTACCAAGTGCTTCTGGATTTTTTAGTTTCTTATACCAGTTGTTGGTTCTTAGACCAGATGGTTTATTTGTAGGAAGAAAGACTCGGAACTCTTCAGAAGAGATTGAAGGTTCCATTTGATGGTTCCCGAGCGGAGCATCAAGTAAGAATCATCTTTGAAATCCTTTTGAACCTCTTATCATTGAAGAAAAGAGATTTTTCTTTATCTTTTCCATTACCTCTGTCTAGCAAATTTTTACAAATAAGAATATAGGAAGCTGATTTTGAGATGGGATTTGCAGCTCTTTAGTGAACTTTGCTAGGTGCGTTACCCACTTATCCCTCTACAAAATGAAATTTTGATAAGGTTTTGATAGTTGTGATTTCCATATCCTGTATTCCCAAAATCATCAAAATGATAAAGTGTATATCTCTAGAATATTTGATTCAAAGGAGAATTAGATGTGATAAAAGACTTGCCGATCAGTTTAGTAAATGTGGTTGTACTGCTTTCTGGAGTGCTTCGGTATTAGTGCTTCTCCCAGATTTTCTTTGTATTTGGTTTAGGATGCTCTTAAACAGTTATGGAGGTTGGCTTACCCTGATAGAGAACTCCCTTCTCTTAAATCGGAGCTGTGGAAAGATATGGGTTGGCAAGGTTGTGATCCTTCAACAGATTTTAGGTATGTATTGAATTTTTGCATATAAAATAGCTTTTGACTGAGTCAATAGTTCATTTACTGTTTAATTTCCCATCTTAATGAGAAAAATTTTAATTCTTTGAAGGGGTGGAGGATTTATTTCGCTGGAGAACTTAATCTTCTTTGCTCGGAAATATCCAGTGAGGACCTTTGGAAACTCATTAAACAAGTAGAATATTTATTTACTATTATCATTTAGCCATGACCATTGGATGCTGCACATTATCAGTCGCTTTTAGGCCTACACTGAAGAACTGATCTGAGATGAAGGTTTCATTATCTTGATTTTAATATCATCACTTTCAATTTCATGCTTTGCATTATGAACTCCGTTGTAGATTTTTTTCCCTGATACAACAGCTATGCTGTAATCTATGATTGGATGCAGCGAAGGACTGGCATCTTCATAATAGGACATGCATACCAAATTCATGTTTTTTGATTCAACAGGAATCTTTTCAGAGGTTGTTGCATAAACAAGATGGGAACAGGTCTGAATGGGAATATCCCTTTGCTGTGTCCGGCGTTAATATATCGTTTATGCTAGCAGAAATGTTGGATCTTCAATCAGGTATCAATAAATTCTTAGTGGAAAATGCCATTTTCATCGTCTAGAATGTCGGTGAATCTAGGGTAGGTTTTGACATTATTTACAATCAGTTATGATGCAAAAATAATCTTTGCTTAGTTTCTTGTTCAATTTGAAATTGAAAGTTTGACATTTCATTCTTGCAGGAAAACCATCCACTTTAGCTGGAGTCAGGTTCTTAGAGCTCCTCAAGGATGACGAGATGGCATTTGATCATCTTTACTGCATAGTCTTCCGAATGATGGATGCCCAATGGCTTGCAAAACGTGCCTCATACATGGAATTCAATGTGAGTCACTTGGTTATTCTTGGGATGAGTTTGAACACTTTTAACTTATTGAGAAGAGACTATTCTGGAGATATCTAAGCAGATGAAAACCCTAAACCGAGCCATGTAAGCCTGGGCCTGAGCCATAATGAGGATGGAGACAGTCAGAATTGTGATGTGCTGCCATGTCATTAATTTGTTACTTTGCCACCCTATCAACCTGTGTGGATTATATTCTGATCCTTCTAGTCTCTTCTGAAAGTTTTGTGCTTGCTTGTGTGTTGCCCTTGCAGGATGTTTTGAAGTCTTCCAAAGCACAGTTAGAGCACGAGCTTTCACTGGAAGATGTTTCCAGCGTCAGAGATTTACCTGCTTACAACCTGTTGAAATTGTAAACTGATTGAATCTTGCTGAATAATGCGGGTCTTTTTCCTACTGTAATCCCGGTTAGGCTTCCATATATGAACTACTGTTTATTGGCAGATGGGTAGTGTATAATCATGATTTAGAAATGTCATTCCAAATCGACCATTGGGAACTCATCTATACAAAGAGAAATTATCGTCACTGTGTGACCTATTTTCTGATTGTTCTATGATTGGTTCCATGTGCTTCTTTCTCGGACAACTGCTACAATACATTTGCTTTTAAGTGCAGTCTGCTCGAGTAATGCAGGTATTTTTTAGCACTCTCTCAATCCTTGTCTCGACTGGACATGATTCCTTCTACCTGTTATTGATTACTGTGAAGTGTGAGAATGATGAGAAATTTTTGTTCTTGGTTAACTATGCAGCAGAGACAGACTTGTCTTGTGTGGGGAAACTGCTCATCATTTTCACCTCTAGGATGTGATCTTAAGGTATTTCATGACTGGGATTGCATATTATTTACTGGAAAGCAATGTTGTGAAGATAGTGTCAAAATTCAGGATGTGTAGTCTTCCAGAGGGCTAAATTTAACAGAAAGCCATTGTCTTGCTTGGGCAGAAATGACTCAAAGAAGCTGGTCTAATGCCGGAAGTCTCCTCCTCAAATGTCTTCGAATCAAATTATCCAGAAACAAAACTGAGGCAGACGCAAATGGAAGATCTCATTCATTGTTACCTGGGGGTCTTTCACTCGTAGAACTGTTACCACTGCCTTCTGCATCTGCTCGAAACAACTTGTTGAGCCGCTCTGATGCTTTAAGTACCTGCAATGAGGAGGCAGGAAACATCCATCACCGATGCTGGAAAAGTTCCACCAATTTTTGTTGAGATCCGAGCACGGGAAAGCATGAAAGTCATTTTGCATACCTGCTCATCCCAGTTGGTTCTGTAGGTGATGAAGCCGAGTACCAGTGTCTGCATAGCTACTCCAATTATCATCCCGATCCATATGCCCTGCAAAATCACCGGGAAAGTAAGTTGCAGTGTACACGATGAACATCCTCGTCTGTTGATGTCAACCGATTCATCGGAATGGAATTAGAAGTCCATGTTATAGAGTTTGTAATTGTCTCTGCTACGAGAAGCTAATTCTCAGGAGGTGCCCAAGTGGTCTCTTATGGACCTGATGGTCAAGAGTCCTCCCATCATCTGCATTTGAATCTTCCACAACAGCCAACTGATTCTTTAGGCCGGAGTCCCATTTGAATGGTTTTTTCGGGCCAAGTTATACACCCGAACCGTATCATGTAACTCGAAAGATGTGGTGAAATGGACCGAGAATTTTTCAGACCCTGCTTACCCGAACTTGTAGATTGGCCACATAGCCGAGCACGACTCCCAAGGGCACCCCAATTATATAATAGCAGCAAATGTTTACATATGCCACCATACTCTGCCTCCCAGCTCCGACCGCCACCCCTGCAATGTTAGAAACAGAATCCGTGATATCAGAATGCAAAGACATCTTCATCTTTAGAATTGATAGATCGAAGATTTTATCAGTGAAAGAGAGATACAATGTTGGAACAGTTACCCGAGAGAACTGGCTGAACGCTATTAAGCAAGATGGAGAAGGCAAGCAGAACTGACAGGCTAGAAACCTCTTCCGCGACTTCTTCTTCACTTGTGAATATGTAGGCGATTTGACGGCCGAAGACTAGGCAGAGAACCCAGAAGAAGACCCCGATGCCGATGGAGGTGCTCAGTATGACTTTGATGGAGAACTTTGCTGCCCTAGCGTCACCTCGTCCCAATTCATTTGAGACCCGCACGCTGTATGGAGAAGAGATACACAGCACGATAGTCATGGAAATCCCTTTATACTTGACTCAAGAAGAAGACGGCCAGATTTCGAGGAATACCTTGCTCCACTAAGGAACCCGAGGCAGATCATGAATTCCCACGCCGAGATGTTGAGACTGAAAAAGGAAGAAATGAATTAAGAGGTGCGTGATAGGATGAAGCCTCGGACTCAGCAGCAAGATCTTACCAGATGGAGAACGCTGATATTGCCACCGAGGCATTCTTCATGTAACCGGCCAGCAGAACTAAAACCGCATTATACCAAAGCTCCAAGCTGTTCTTGATCAATCAAAAGAGATGACGGAAATCAGAACCGGGAGGAGATTAGCCGATGAAATCTAGGTGTGGAAAATCATTCCCATTTTTTTGGTTCTTCTTTGCTTGAAAAACGCAAAAGCAATCAGCTGAATCTGCCTACCATAACATGACCCCTGACGATACCGAGAGCTTTATGACAGGCCATAGATCTGCAAAAGCAGCCACAGTGAACCCTTTCCATGTATTTGGGCACCAACCTCCCAAGATGTAAACAAACTCTCCAATAACCACAAGCCAGGAAGCAATGCTCATCGCACTCATCGCCCCTGGGATTCCCCAGTTGAACACGATAACAAACAGCCATGATAGGAGCACGTGAATCGCGAATGAGATCGAGGAGAGCCAAGCGATTATGATGTTCTTGAGCTGGCTCTGCAAGAACTTTTGGATAGTGAGGCTGAAAACGAAGAAGTACAGCATCGGGATGAACCAGTGGGCTATGTACCCCGCAGAGCCTGCAATCGTGCTGTCTTCCCCGATGAGCTTGAAGATTGCAGCAGCGAAGATGAATACAGGAACTAAGGCTGTTGTGGTGACAAGGTTGATGATCCACGACCTCTGCAGGTAGATCCCGAGCATGTGGTATTGTTTGGCTCCGAAGGCTTGGCCACAGAGAGTTTCAGTTGCACTCGACATCCCCAACTGATGCATCGAAACAGCAAGAACCCGACTCCACAGGGTGATTTCAGAATGCACAGAGATGGCCATATGTATGCGTAGGCACTAACCTTTTCAGTTCAAACACTATAGAGAACAAGAGATTGGAAAACAAGAGGCTTACAAGGATGCCATTAGCGAAGCGAACACCGACTGTTTGAATGAGGGCGTAGGCGGCGAGCTGAGTCTCGCCGATGTGGCCGATGTATGCCTGAGTGACAACAAAGACCCCGAAGGAGCAGACTCGGGACAACATCGCGGGGAACGTTACTCGCCATATCTTCTTCGATTCCACCCAAACTCTGTTCCTAAGGCTACTGTCCTCTCGTTTTGGTTCTGTTGCTACTGCTCCACGGAGTAGCCTCTCTTCCATCCCGCTGTTTATTATCATCCTGTCAATCAAAAAGTCTCTTAAACTCAACGCTCACTAGAGATGATTGCAGCCCAGCCGAAGCTTTGGATGTCCCATTGCTACAAATGAAACCTTAAGGTGACATCCCATCCCAACGCTGAAATTTAGGGTAAGTTTTTGCAATTTTCAATTGTTCTAGTTGGGTAAGGAAGGCGGCTGAAAACAAATTTGATAATGTCTAGCAGCAAAGTGCATGTTTTTGGGTGCAGTGAGATACTTCTTATCTAACATTCTTCCGTATGAAAAGGGGGTGGAACTGCAAGAACTGATTGAATCATATAGATCGAGTCATAGTAGATAATATGCCGAAGAATCATTCTTGATGAAAGCATAGCAGAATCTCATGTCTCATGTTCTCTTCTCGCTCTTATATCCATTGATGTTTAAACTCTCCTAAATATAAGAGAAATGTCAAACCTGCTCATCCATTCTGTACCATTTTTAACTAAAGAATGACCACTATGAAGTATAGCAACTGAAGGTGGGAGAGAGAGAGAGAGAGAGAGAGAGAGTCACTTGGGTTCTTGTAGAGCCTTTGCAGGAGGCACTACGAAGTTGGATCTCTAGAAAGATTTGATTGCTATACGAAGAAGATGCTGTTCATGCCATCAGCTTCATCACCCGCACCCAGTATCTCTCCCCTAAAGTCTTTCACTCGGATTTACCGCGTGTCTGCGCGAGAGGGAGAGGGTAAATGAAGATGCAGATGCAGACTGTGGAATTGGAATATAAACAAAGCTTATGCGTATAGCTCCACATTACATCGTTCTCTCTATGTATATGTATATCCCTTATTCACCAACCATTGCTTGATCTCGGTCAGTGTGAACGAATATTAAACTTGTCATTCAGCTCTTTTACCGTTCCTGTTTCCTTCGCGTCCTCGTCAGCCTGTTCGTTCGGCTAACCCCTCACATCAGCACTGACGAAGGAAATGGCATGCGGAAGGTTAGGTTGCTATATATAATATTTCGCCCTCACTGACCGATGGGAGAGAAAATTGGGTAGAACTGACTTTGCAGAGAGTCTCTGACACGATGTGGCAATACAGCAACCAATTAATGAAGTGACGCGGAGCACAGTATGATGTGAATGGAATTCAAATTTAGTTAGTTCTACCCAAAAATCTCTTTTTCAATGTATCTTACAAAGCCTGAGTCGGAAATCTTACATTAATATTGTAAGGAGGTGTCGGACTTCGATCTGTGTGTTGGTATTACTATCCTTATTCTATGTGGGGGGAAGGTTTTCATGTTCACTGATGATATGTCTAATGATTTCTTCGCAAGTCTCTATTCCAATGCAGCTTGACTCCAGTCCTAGACCAAGTAAGTCGCCATTAACCGATTCGATGCCGTTTGCCGGTATCTACAACCTGGTCTTATTAAGGTTGAGATGATGGCCGACCAATATAACATCCATCTCATATTCATGTGTATACCAAATTAAAGTCGGTTTGATCTAATCCTCGAGGTGTCCCGGCTCATCCTCCTCAACACCCCGGGATGAGATCGTCGGCTCCAGGGGATTTTATGGAATGTATGTGGAAGATGAAGGGCAACTTCATAATTTTCTAATAATTTGGAGTTATTCTTTTTTTTAATCAACAGGCCAATTCAGATTCTTCCCCGACCCCGAACCTGACCCTGACCCCGACCGACCATGAAAACTGGGCCTCACATTGTTTTTGATAACGAACGGTCCTGTTACTTGACTCTGAATCCATTGACTTCTTGTTGGCCTAATGGTCTACTTTTGAGACGTTGACCAGTAGCTGTCGCAAAATGCCGTGGCGCGCTGTGAGGTGAGTCTCAGAGCAACACCCCCTGTTACTCGGAGTATGATAGCTTTGATCTTTGACCAATGACCCGATGGGATCGCCCGCCCACAACCACAGGCTCCCACCACCAGTCCTCCCTCCCAAATTAACAAAAACTTTAGTCGAGCACATTTGGATTATCATATTGGCTCTAAGTTGACCGACCCCCGAGAAGATCTTCGGTCCACAAAACACTCGCAGGAGGATGACGCTGACAGACACCAATTAGTCGGGCGCATCCCCCTGTGCGATCAAATCAGCAAGTTTGCTTGCACTTCTCTTTCCCTTTCCCGACCTGAATTGACTGAAGCCTCTCACTTGTTTGATATGTTTGGCCGTTAAAGTCTTGTCGGAAACTAAATCTCGCCGGTTCTGACTTTCTCCGTTCACGACCTCAGCCAACCACTTGGGTAGATTATTTAATTAATTAAGTTTTAAAATACACACACACACACACACACATATATATATATATATACACACATGTATACGTATTGACATTTACCTGTCCAGTCCACGTAGTAATAATCCTTTCGAACCAATCATACGACAGACGTACGTCGACTGCTCTCTTCCCGAATGGACAGACAGAGATAACGCTCTAAGGCGCCTTATAAGAAATTGGACGCATGCATCTTGTAATCATCTGAGAGCAAAACTACTCGGTTGATAAGGATTCTTCTCCTTGTTGCTATATATATATATATATATAATGTTTTGACACGTTAAATCACATGTGGGAGAAGCTGTATCGAAGTGGGGTTGATCTGAAGGAAGAAATTTAGCTCTTGGTATAAATGAAGGAAATCAATTATTAAAAAGACTGTTATTCTCCTCTGGTGATCCAATGATCTTTTGCTCCAACTAGCTTACACTGAAAACGGAACTACTTAAGACCGTGGGGCTGCCGTGGGCTTCTATATGTCAACCCTAATTAATTTTGCATCGTGGATGCATGCAGCTCCAGGATGTGGGTGCCCATAGATGAAGACAAAATGTCTACAAGAGTTTCACAGTGCTTGCTGAAGGACCAAAAATTTCCCCCCCAAACCCCTCAATTACCCACTATTCAAGAGTCTAACGCTTCTGAATTAATTTAGATTTTGACCCCGATAGAGATTCACTGGGTGGTAAACTCTCCTTCCATATCACTTTCAAGAGTTGCCGCTAATTAGCGACGAGCGAAGGTCTCCGAGCAACAAGAAGCTAAGAACCTCCTCTCTGAAGGATTATGTACACAATATCCCGTCAGCCGGCCGGCGACACCGCGAGGCGTGATGCATTTTTATGTACACTCTGCTGTCGACTGGACGACAACCGATGGACTTTGAATTCGATTGTGATGAGCAGAACGAGGGAACTCATACAACCATTGTGTCATCCGTTTTGACTTCTTCAATCAATGGAACAGCTCATACCTATCCACCTCTGTCCTTTCTCACCATTTTCAACCCCGAAAACCTACCTCGGCACGCAACATATGTGTGGACATGCCTCAAGATTGGAACGATAATTTTATTATACAGTGAGTCTGATGAGCCAAGCCAATTAATGAAAGGTGTATGAAATAATTGAAGTTTATCGACGTTATGAATATTAGGTGGTGTGTGTGTTAAAAAACATATATATTCCAATAATTCATATATATAAATAAATAATTTTGGGAATTAATATATCCTCGTAATAGAGATTCAAAGCTAATTTCTTCTCCCTTCCTTAGTAGTCTTAATAAAACTCTTTTTTTCTCATATAAAGAGAATTTAGTACACTAATATTACTTTAATCTAACAATCAAGATATTATAAATTTAATTTTTATATTTTTTTCTATTTCATTTTATACTCATAATTTTCCGCTACAACAGAAAAAACTCTCTTTTTTTTTTCTTCAACCTCTTCGTAAGGGCAAGAGGCACAGGGCTCATATAAATAAATATCCAGGGAGACAATTGGTCGAGCCACTGTCGATGCAGAACTCCAAGCTACCCTCTGCAAGGAACCTCAACTAACCAAGGTGAGCTCACATCTCTCTCTCTCTCTCTCTCTCTCTCTCTCTCTCTCTCTCAGAGTAGATAGTTTTTCTAATGACGTTATATATATCATAATCTATTTGTGCAGTACTGCGAGTCCCGAGTACATATATATATATATATAATATGTTTCAGTATATTTGTATCTACACACCGTCGTAGCTTCTCTCGCTTAGCCGTGCTTCGGATGAGCTACTGTTGAAGATTGAATGAATGTATATATGAGTATCGGCGTATATATACTATATTCATTCAGCAGATCGAAGTCACCGACTGTGCAGCTGTGGTATCAGAATGAGCTTAGCTCCAAATACATATTCGTGTGATCTAGAGTCTCTCCTCTTCACCAAAGTACATGATCTGAAGTCTTCCCCTTCTCGCTCGATGATACAAGAGCCCTTCTCTCTTCCCTTCAATCCACTCGACGACTAACATTTACGCGACCCCTCTGATTGAATTCTAATTAAGCATTTCAGATCTGATCGAGTTAATTAGTTTCACTGAACCGGCCCCCGGTTTTGCCGAAGAATTTGGTGCAGCGGCCCTTCTGAATCCTGAAACAGTGAGTTTGACTCTCCTTCCCCCGAGGACTAGGAGCCCCGTATATATATATATATATGTATATGCATAAATATTGTTACATCATGCGCTAATCCTGGAAATGTGGAACATTTATAGATCAGTCAAATATGTATATTGTTCCACTTGTCCCAAAATATGAACTCAACTGTCGGAGAGAGTTTAAGTTTGTTGTCGGCTATGCCTAATATGAATGAGTAAATTAAGATACATTAAAAGTTATCACATTATACGAGTTTAATACGGTGTGGCACGTATTAATATCATTTTAATATGAGATAGAAAACACCCTGTAGCTGCTATCACCTTAAAAAAAGGACCGAGTTGACTCGACATGCTAGATCGATATGTTTAAAGGAAGTCACCCAAGTGAAAAATCCTGTGTCTTGTTTGTGTGAGTCCGCATCAGCAAGAAACAAGCCTACTCGGGGATTCATCCATAGTAGATTCATTGCTTTCGTCATAAAGCCACGTGCTAGATACTCATGGGGACTCGTTCTTGATCGACTTGTAAATGTAGGATTCATGATGGGCGATGGGCTCGGGGAAGGACTTCTTGGATCGGAGACGAGCGGCACAGAGAGTCTGCCATGGAGGATCTGGGACGAGGCCATGAGGATATGGCGGATCTCATTTCCCGCCATACTCTCGAGACTTTCACTCTTCGGAGTAATAATCTTGACCCAAGCGTTCATCGGACACATCAGTAATCTAGACTATGCTGCATTCGCAGTCGTCCAGACAATCCTGGTTCGGTTCGTGAGCGGCGTAACAGTAAGTATTGTTCATCCTAAGTTGACAGCCACTGGAAATCGCTCTGCAAAATTAATTTCTCGACACTCGTATCATTGCAGCTAGGAATGTCAAGTGCGACGGAGACACTTTGCGGCCAAGCGTTCGGGGCAAGACAGTACCACATGATGGGCATCTACCTGCAAAGATCATGGATCGTGAGCCTGGGAGCCACAACGGTCCTGATCCCCACATTCATATTTGCGACACCCATCTTCAGGCTCGTCGGTGAGAAAGACTCGATCGCCCGGGAAGCCGGGACGGTGGCCCTCTGGCTGATACCCATAATGTACAGCACGGTCTTCAGCAGCACAATGCAAATGTACCTCCAGGCCCAGCACAGGAACACCATCATAATATGGTTCTCCGTGGGCTCCTTCCTCCTGGATGTGCTCCTCGCATGGGCCTTCGTCTACAGGCTCGGGTTAGCGCTGGCGGGGGCTTTCAGCGCGATGATCATATCTTGTTGGTTGCTCGTGGTCATGGAGTTTGTGTACGTTTTCGGGGGTTGGTGCCCTGATACGTGGAAAGGGTTCACCCTCGAGGCATTTTCGAGTTTGTGGCCCGTCATTAAGCTCTCTGTATCCTCTGGCATCATGATATGGTATCTTAGTAATGATCATCTTTCTGATTCAAAGTTCTTTTGGTTAATATTTTCCGCGATTAGCACCCTGAAGAAGTTTCCATTTTCTTCTTTCACCTTCGAAAGCTTGGAACTATGGTACAACTCCGTCCTCGTATTGCTTGCTGGATACATGAAAAATGCAGAGGTCGCAATCTCGTCCTTTTCCATCTGGTGAGATTTTACGCATTTTCCTCCTGTTTTTTTCGGTCTAATATTCAGGTGAGTTGATCATCATCGTTTGCTCTCTCAGCCTCAACGTCGCAGCATGGGTGTTCATGATCGGCCTCGGGTTCCTAGTTGCGGCTAGGTAGGTAACTTGTCAGTGCGCTTCAAACACAGAAATCTTCCCCTGCATTTATCCCTTAGCTTCCTGCATGATGTTGATCTCCGAAACAGCGTGCGGGTCTCAAACGAACTTGGAAGAGGAAACACTAAAGCTGCAAAGTTCGCCATAAAAGTCATCTTTGGCACTGGCGTTTGTTTCGGACTGGTTTGTGCAGTTATCTGTCTTCTGTACAGCTACCAAATTGCGAGGTTGTTCACGAGCAATGAGGAAGTGAAGGAATCGGTCTCAGCACTCTCCTCCCTGCTTGCGGTGTCGGTCTTCCTCAACACCGTTCAACCAATTCTCACAGGCAAGCCTAGGATATATCACAGTCATCAAGATCTTACTGCTCTTTTCTGAGTAAACAGCTGCCAGCTTATCCCAAAGCTTACTCTCCCTTTGAGCTGATGAACCGATGTTATATTCAGTATTTAATATCGAACTTTGAAAGTTTTACATTCCTCTCTCAAAAAGCAGGGGTGGCGATTGGGGCTGGCTGGCAAAGTGTGATTGCGATCGTGAATATAGCTTGCTATTACCTCATCGGGGTTCCAATCGGGGCTTTGCTCGGTTATGTTGCCCATTTGGAGGTCAAGGTAAATGAGCAGTGCAACTTCAAGTTTTGGAACGTTCTTGAAGTGCTGCTCTGAGTGTGTTTTTGCTTCTGAGCATTCACGCAGGGCCTTTGGATCGGACTGATCTGCGGTGTCGCTTCCCAGCTGCTTGCTCTTATCTATATGACATGGAGAACGAATTGGGATGAACAGGTAATGTTTTGCATCTCCTTGTTTTTACCTTTAACTCCATTCTTTTAGAAGGAGAACTCCCCAGATCAACTGCTCTGATATCAACCAGTTTATGTACAAAAGTCCAGGAGCTTCTGTTCATGGAGTTTTACCTAACATATTGGTATCAGAGCTTTGGATAGGGAAGATTTTCATTGATAGCCATAGCTTGAAAAAACTAGCTTACATGTCTCAAATTGCAGGTCGCTAAGGCATCTGAGCGTCTGGACCGCTGGCTGTTGAAGCCCTCAGAGGATACAAACCCGAACAGTGCAGAAGAATGAAGCATTTTTGCGAGTAAAATCTTGTCTTCTGTCTCATGCTTCTGAAACTATCGAATCTGACTCCACTCACGCTTCTAATGTTGAAACTCAGACAACTGATGAAGTTAAAATCCTTCGGCCCGGTAGGACGCAAGTACTTACTGACATGAGCTCAGGCTGATACTACCTACGTAACATGTGTATGACCAACGAATTTTCGGGCCACAGGCCACATGGAAGAAGCAAAGAGTGGAGATAGTTCAATATCAAGATCCTGATGAATTCTTGTCGATCTGGTATAAAGAGGTTACTAAAAGCCAACAGCGAATTAGTTCAAATGGTTCTATGCATAATGCATCTTTTCCGTCAATAAAACATCCGGTGGATGCCGCTAGTTGGTGATGGAATACGAACTGTCGAGAGCTCAGAGTGTATCGAAGTTGGGCACGGTTTCCTCCTCCCATCAATCTTCTCCCCCGACAATGCGGTCAAGCTACACAGTGCCTTACTCCATCCTGATAACGGGCTTAACCTGAGGTTCAGTTCACTCATCTTTACCTCTTTCTTTAAGAACGTATCCAGTACGCTGTCGATCCATGTCTCTGGAATCACAGAAGGTCAGTTCGCAAACAGAGGCGAGATCAGGATTGTTGTCCAGATTACCGGATTCGAACCCCAGCCTCGTAAACTCAGAGAAGCCAAAAACACACATGAAAGCAAGGAGATCGAGACATGTTTGGTACGTTGGTATAGAATCAGTGATAATATTCAGGAATGATATGGAGACGGAGCAAGACAACACAGGGGAGAGTTCTTCACCTTTGACCTGTATAAGCAATTCATCGTCATTCATCACATGTAATTGATCTCGTCGTACAGCCCCCACTCACTCTCTAGGTCAAAACTGGATGTATCGAGCCACAAATTCGAATATGGAATCGAGTTTAAGACAAACACAATAGGTAAGTAAGAAGCAATGATCATGGGAATCAAAACCTTTCTGCAAGTCTAGCTGTGACAGCTCTGAGCTTAGAGTAAACCTTCCCGGCAGGCGATCCCAGTATCAAGCTGCAGAGCGAATCCCTCGCAACCTTGATGTTCGCAAACGACCCCAGTATGTGGATTTTCGTGTCTGCGATCACAATCCTCGTCTTGGTCGCATTCTCGATGGCGAACTTCGTCTTGCCGCCCTTGCCCGAGAGCCGGCCGATCGCTCGCGAGAGGTGCTCACCCCGGAGGGTCTTCACGTCCTTGATCTCGAACGACTCGACGTACAGCTCGTCCAGGCGAAGGAGTGCGACGGCGTCCACAACGTCGAAGCCGAGCATGAAGGCGTGGACGAAGTCGGCGCACTTCTGGAGGTTGCCAATGTCGGGGGTGTCGGACCTCGTCTTCAGCTCGACCTTGCGCGCCTTGAGGTTCATGCGGATGTCGATCTTCATCTGCTCGTAGACCGGCGTGTATATCTCCATCCACGCCTTCTTCAGAGGAGAATACCTGTGAGGAGGGACCGAGACCTTCCGGAACTGGACCCTCCCGTCGGACATCTCGTGCGGCTTCAGCGGAGCGAACTGAGGCTTCGGCTGCAGCGCGGCGGCCGTCCCCGCCGCTTCCAAGTCCATGGAAACGGGTGATTCCATCGATTGCATACTGTGGATAAATCCAATATAGCAGTAATAAGATCTACGAGTGAGTCACCGGAGATTCCAGTAATTATATGAACGAGGAATTTGATGAAGCAGCAGTGATGAGTACCTTGGTTCGGGTTATTCGCCGGAGGCGGCTGCCAAGTGGCGGAAGCTTTCCACTGGTTCGACGGGAGAGAGGGACAGAGCGACTGCTAGGGTTTTTGGTTTCGGGCATTTATTGGTTCGGCTAGTAATGGGATGTACCGTACGTTATATGGGCCTGTTGGACCAGATTGGAGGCCCAATAAGGCCCATTTTCATCTTCCTCAACTCAGCTCTCAACCTCACTTCACGTCTGATGCTGCTGCTGTCTCGCTGGTTCAATGGTATGCTCCGTGGATGCTTAAGCTGATTACCTTACCTGCTTTCTGAGCCTTCACCAGCGCAGAGCGTCCTCCCGCTGCCTTCCTTGTCTATCTTCTCTCTCATTCCAATCAACATCTCATCATCCACAGCTGCATCTTCTTCCGCTTCCGCGGGACGCAGGCTCTTTCATTGCACTGCCGAAGTGAAAGAGGTGACGGTTCGTTCTTAGCCTTATGTAAATGTTGGAGACCTTTCTGGCCTTAAAATGACCTAATTGGTTGATCGATTTAAATCTGTCGTTACCTTGAAGTTAGCTGGGAATGGCGGAGAATTGCTATTATCTATCGATCGGTTGTTCTGGAGTAGATAGATTGGCAATTGTGAAGTAACAGTTTAGATTAAGAATCGTTACGGTGCCCAGATTTCTTTAAAAGAATTTTGAACTTTGCTTATTAGTAACAAAATTTTATTCATCTTTAGTTCTTTTTCCTTTTTTTTTTTTTTGCTGAGCATCTCTAGTTCTTGTAATTACATGAGAAAAATATTGGATTTCAGTTGTTCTATCGATTTTTTTTCATGGTTCGTAGCTGCATCAAATGTTTCGGGTTTTGCTCATAGTCAAATTGGCAGCCACTGTAGTGTAAGTGTTTGTTTCACAATTTATTGAGTTACCAGGTTTCAGATGAGAGTTGTAGCTATGGTCTTGCCGAATTCTTGGCACCAGTTGACATCTTAATAGTCCAAATGTTGATGAAAATTTTGTGGAAAAATTTATAGGCTCGAGATGTTAAAACATGTTTTATTTAATCAGTCTGTCCTGCAGGAATCAGTTGCAACCGTGTTGGCAGTACACTGGAATGATTGACATTTATTATTTTTTAGAGCAGCTGCTTTACATGGCTTTTGGTTAGTCATCAATCTGCAAAATGAGCAATTATTTCGTCAATGCGAAAAGGGTATAGAAGAACTATAAGAACTGCAACTTGAGTATGATGTGATCACCACTGCAGTAATAATGGGTCCTGCTCGAGGAAGAAATGCTTCTTCCAGTTGGTTGAAAATGAGGATGAAATCATTGGTTCTTTTTAACTTGGATTTCTATCTAGAAACTTGGTCCTTTATGATCCATTAAAGTCGCAAATGCTTGAGATAGGTCAATTACTTGGTAACTGATGCTTTTAATCCTAGTGATTAAGAATAGTCTGATATCTTACTGTGGGTGTTAATATTGCTTGCAGTTTGGGTCATTTCAGCCATTTAAATTTTAATCTTATTTTTTCACAGTGTTGATTAGAGAGACAAAATGGTGATTCCCCCACCAGCCAGGCCTCCGAGAATTCTGGACTACCTCAAGCCTTACGTTCTGAAGATGCACTTCACAAACAAGTTTGTGAGTGCTCAAGTGATCCACTCTCCAACAGCCACAGTAGCCTCTTCTGCAAGCTCGCAGGAAAAGGCCCTGAGGTTGAGCATGGAGTCCACTAGAGACGTGGCTGCTGCTGCAAAGATTGGGAAGATATTGGGAGAGCGTCTTCTCCTCAAGGGAATCCCAGCTGTTTCTGTTCATCTGAAGAGAGAGCAGACGTATCACGGGAAAGTGAAGGCCGTGATTGATTCTGTTAGAGATGCCGGTGTCAAGTTATTGTAAGGAGAATTAGATTTGTGCAATCATGCGTGATTTCTCATTTCACAATGAAGCTATCCCTTTTACAGCACCTTTTTTGCTCTGGAGGTGAGAAAAGACCTCCCAAATGGGGTTTCTTGCTTGAACAATGTGTCCTTGGTAGATGCTCAATTACTGTGATTGCTTTTCTTTAGTCAAAGATCTACTGTCTATACATGTGTGGAGTTTGCAAGATTTGGTGGTCACTGGTTTGGCTAACTAGCAGGTAGACAGCAAGTTCATACGTTTTTGCTGCAATCTCAGAATGATTGCATCCTTGGAAGGCAGCCATTCATACCAAACTGGGCTTATTATGAGCTGGGTGACTGTCATTTGCAGTTAATTCAAATCACCGAGAG
Source organism: Sonneratia alba (assembly GCA_900174645.1). Lineage (NCBI taxonomy): Eukaryota > Viridiplantae > Streptophyta > Magnoliopsida > Myrtales > Lythraceae > Sonneratia > Sonneratia alba. Next base: position 7,363,501 of record FWPY01000091.1, on the reverse strand, counting down.
CTGTAACACCTTGCTCCTATTTGAAGAACCGTGAGCAAATGGCAAACTCGAACTAATGAATCACAAAATAAACTTTATTTCAAGGTTGATCATATGATTACACCGACTATGAATTGCCTCTCATTCTCAAGCAGCACCATTGTGTTTCCTTCCTGTGATCCTATCCAGCTGTAACACAAGTATGAACAGTAGATCTTCGAACTGATATTTTAATCCTTCTCATAAGAAATCGTGTCGGAATGACTCGGATTGAGCACGATCTTTGTGAGGAGAAAACCGCCTCGACTTATGAAGCTTCCTCCTCATGGCGGGAACTTTACGTGCAATGGCTTGCCAAATCATCTGCACGGCGTCTCCCTCTCTTGATGGGTACTGGAACTCGTAGAACCTCTCTATCTCCTTCAGCCGCCCCCACATCTGGGTCCATTCTTCCTCCCCGATGCCTCTGGTGAAGTTTACGAGAAAATTCTTCTTGAGTGCTTCCGAAGTTCGAACAAAGATGCAGAACTTGGAGTAGTTCAGGACATCCTCATATGGCAACTCAATGTCATCACTGATAATGACCGGGACACAGTGGCTGGCAATCGCATCGAAGAGCCGGTTAGATGAGGGGGTGTCGCCTGCAATGTTGAGGCAGAATTTGGACGAGCGCATCCCCTGCATGGCTTTCCTGATCCCGTCCCTTTGGATGCTCCCAAAGGAGAAGTGCACATCCTTCTCATTTTTCAGGAGGTTGAAAAGCTTTTGCCGAATGAAGCCACCCTGCATATAAAAAAACCGACTTAGTGATCTTTCATTTCCTTGTCTTCTCCTCAGCTTCTGGCGTACAAAGAAGAAATACCCGAGAACTGAATGAACATATCACAGTACTCTCTCTTGACAAGACTTAAGTTCTCAGATCAGCTGGTAGTAGATCTTTACAGTCCCAGGAAAGGCAGTGATAGGGAGATAACATACAGCTTTTCTATGTATGGCACCCTGGAAGTACAGCAGGGTTGGGCGGCTTCCAAACCCCAACTCATCACCGACAAAGCTCCTGATCACATGCTTGTAGGGAGCGATTATGTCCTTGTCAATGTTTGCAATGTTTGTGGGGTACCGCCCAAAGTCAGAGAGGATAAACATTGCAGGCCATAGCTTCATCCTCGCACTGAGCATGCTGTTTGGGTGATGAGCAGGGACAACGTGATCCTTCCCACCTGAACGCTTCCACTCCTCCCTGTTCATCAAAAACTCAACCAGCTTGTCCTGCAAAATTGCATTTGTGCTCTTCTTCTGGTGCAAATTCACCTTTGAGAACCGGTTGTAGCTCAGGGAGGAGAAGAATGGAACAAACACCACATCAGCCTCACTGGAGTTAAGCACTCTGACAGCGCTGCGGCCTTCTGTGGAGTTTGCAAGTTCTGAGGAGAGGAGATCCAGAGTGAGCCAATACTCGATGCTGTGCTGCAAGTTGAGCCCGCCTGGATGGGATGGGACTTGGGTGTGAATATCAGGCCACACGTTGTTACCATTCCCTCCTCTTGCTTTCCAATCTAGGAGCTCGAAGTGAAACTCAGGGGGCAAATCATACATATAGACTTTAAGGATCGTTCCATTATCTAGAGGGCATTCGACACGAGTCACTTGTTCAGGCACCAGATTGTCCGTTTCTTGGGAATCTTTGGTTTCCTCTTCATCATCTTTGAGAATGGAGCGGCTCTTGATCGACAGATCAATATCTGTGCGACTGTCAGTTTCGGTTTTGACAATGCCAAGGGGATCAAATTGCTGGGAAGCGGGTAAGATCAGTGAGCTGTGGCCAAGGAAGCGTGGTCGATCAGCATACTGCAACAGGACGAACCACAAAAAGACGAAGAAGACGGACATGGTTGCGAAGAAATACAACACAAATTTCTGGGATACAGTCCCAGAGACCAGAGTAAGGTTCCTTTCAGCCATAGACGTCAGGAAACACCATCAATGTGAGGTCATTCATCAATGGGACATGAAGCTATTTCCCATTTTCATCATATGTGGTATGATCTACAAACCTTTGATGAAAAGAATTCAACGCACAGAGAGAGAGAGAGAGAGAGAGATGAAGCAAGCAAGCAAGCGGGAGAATAGGGTCTTAACTGCGGACTCGGGCCATGGATAAATTTAGTCAAAATTGGAATTTGTGGAGGAAATTTTTTCCTACTTTGCTACTCTGTAATCACTGCGTTCCTTGCAGTTAAAATTCGTAGTTAGGACATTCACCTTTATGCCCTTCAGTGGTCTCATACTGCACGCACGCATTACAGTGCTCTCTTAGTTCTTCATGAGTCTAAGGAGAAGAGCAAAGCATCTAACTTTCTATCAGGATGCCTTGGAAGAGGCTAGCTCTGCAGAGCATGATGGTGAAGAGAACGGTTCAAGTGCAGCATTCATCTTGGGCAGAGAGAATCATCATTTGAGTGGTTATTTACAACATTGCAAAATGTTTTTGATGCCTACAAGATGAAATTGAACGTCTATGAAGTCGATCATGAGTGAAATGGAGAAGCTATGAGGAAGATATGCGAGCAAATTTCCATTGAAAAAGGATATTCATAAAAATCTTGGGCTAGGAGGCGATTTACAGCATACTACAGAAAAAGGGCAATCTTCTGCTAATGGAGAATTATGATAAACTCTAGCATGAATCAAGTGAAGAATGAGCTATTATGTGGCAATAAGAGAATCGTTGATCTGTGTACTCCATGGATGACATCTCAGAGATCCACAAGAACAACTGGTCCGATTAACTACCAATTCAAAGCTATTCCATTGGACAATGCCTTGGCAATCTTCACGGAAATCAAGCCTGCCATGCAACCTTCACAGTCGTCTGTTTTTCAGGGTTGCTTTTCTGCCAGGTTATCATAGTACTACTAAAAACTTGTGTCTCCTCTTCAATTTTCAGATTCTCCACACTAACAAGAAGGAGCACATATTTCCCATCCAGAGGCAGAGCATCAGGTTCTTCCTCCATCTTCAACTTTTCTCATTTCCCTTGAAAGAAAATGTAAAGCTTCTTTATTTCTACTAAGCTGGGCAACTGGCAATAATATCAATCAACCAAGTCGTGTCTGTCTACCAACAATGATAATTGATAGATGCAAGAACCAGGAATGCCATGTCAACTTTGCAGCATACTTGGCTTTGAAACCAGGCAGAGACTTTCTCCATTATTCACGAAGAGGGGAAAAGCTGAGTTCAACAAAGGGGTCAGGCCTGCTCCGGGAGCATGTGGATGACATGGCTATACTGCAAGCTCAGATAAGCCAATCCCTGTATTGCAACTGCGAAAGCTAGCAAAAGACAAGGATATCAATGGAACTTGAAACTTCAGAAGAAAAATGCTGAAATTGTTAGCATATGCCCAATTCTGCTCCTTTGCCAGATTTCAACATGGTGCTGTAATTCCACCAGTAATTAATAGTTCAACTCAAAGTTAAGAGGATCAATTTCAAGAATCTCATTGCTTAAGTAATTCAGTTCTTCGACATCTGTAGGATCAAGGAACTCCAATATAAGAGTTCCGTGACATTTTCAACACCGGTTTCATCTATAAGCGACCGCAACAGCAAGAAGATAACTGATCCAACAGGAAACAAATAGAACAGAATGCAATCAATATCCAAAACAGTGGAAGTTGGGAGATATCCATCCGAATTTTCAGAGATCCAGCTGAAGAACACAATGCCTAGAGGCAAGAATCAAATATGTACTGCAATATGGGAACTCTGGAAGGAACACCATTACAACCAAAGTTTGGTCTTGATTCAACATCATGTAACAGGAATAGCCACAGCAAAATTCGAGCTCTCCCAGACCTCGATGCCCTCGACCTGCTCTCTCCCAACAAACAACCTGTCCCCTCCTCCTTCGATCTTCTTTATGATCCCTCTCTCAGCATCCTCCAACTTGTCCACATAGTTCCTCCTGTAAATGGCATCACTGTTTCTCTCGGCTCCACTTTCTCCTTCCTCCACTCTGGACCAGACCTCCAAGTTCCCCTCTCTGCCCACAAACACCTGTGCCCTGTGGCACCGAATTACATTGCTGCCACTCCCACCGGTGTTCCTCATACTGTAGTTTTTGTCTATCAGATACACCCATGGGTCCTCCCCTAGTTTACGCATATCCGCCATACCAAGGTCTCCCGACTTGGAGCACAACTTGAAGAGTTTCAATCCATCTACGTCAACATCCACATCGGCAAAGGAGTCCCCAAACCTGCTGCTTCGGCCCGAACCAGGCTCGTTAGTCTCCCAGACCACCTCACCGGACCTTGGGTCCCACAGCCTGATGTAGCCCGCATAGCCAAATGCACCGCATGAGACAGAACTTCCAACAACAGCATTGCTCTCGGGCAGCCAGTTCAGCTTCCCAGCAGCCATGTTCTTGGCCGAGCTTCCTGACTGCCGCCCGAACTCCGAAACGATTTGGAGAGTGGATTTGTCAATCTCGAAAATGGAATTCTCCTTATGAGGGCACTCAAAAGAGGCGAAGATCGAATCGGCTGAGTCAGCAATGGCCATGACTCGGGCCTTGTAAATTCGCGGATCCGACGGGTCAGTCCAATGGGTAGAACCCACATGGCGACCACCAGAAATGTCATAGAAGTGGAGTCCAGGGGCGAGTTCGGACCCCACAGCGGCGATCTCTGGCCAGACGCGGCGGATAGAGGTCACCTCCTCGAAATGGGTCCGGATAGTAGCAGTGTGCGCGAGACTCCAGTCGTAGCAGGAGATCTGGCCGCCGTGGGCGATCCAAACGGATCCGTCGTTTGAGGCGACGATAGAGGAAGGGAACCCGTCGGCTGCAGGGCGGATAGTGGTGACGACAGACGCATCGATGCCAGCGAGTGGGGGAGGGGACATCGCAGAACGGAGGCAGGACTCGACTCCATAGTAAAGGGCCTCATCAACGAGCTCCTGCTTGGAGAATCGGGCAGCTGTCGAGGGAAGGCGGGAGGTGCGGAGGAGGGAGAGGAAGAGGGAGAAGATGTCGGGGTCTCGGTCGATAAAGACAGGATTCGGGTCTGCGACAGCACGGTTGGAGAGGGCGAAGAGGAGGGAGTCAGGGCCACCAGACTGGAGCGTGGAGACGGTGGTCTCGAAGAGCTTGCCTCCGACGTTAAGCTTGATCCGGCTCTGAGCCAGCAAGGGGGTTTTAGTGCTGGGGTCTCCGTTTTCCATCTCTAAGGCCGAAGTCAGCGGCTGATTACGATCGGGAAGCCGGAAAATCGGAACTTTGCACTTCTCCAAGAGAAGAGAGGGGAAGAGAGGGAGGAATCAGAAGGCGGCTGAGGACAGGCGGCGGTGATTTCTTTCCCTCCATTGCCGCCGGAGCCGGTTACGAAGATACGACACGATACAGGAAGGACAAGACAGCAACATTTCTGGGGGAGATTTTCTTTTTTCACCCATTACTTTAAGATTATCTCATTTTGGCCCCCAAAACTATAGTTTGAGTGAAACTTGGTCCCACGATGCCCGTGTGAGGTGTGACTTTGCGATGACATACTGCATGCTTCAGGCACGTACTTGAAAAGGAAAGGGGTTCTTTGGCCTGGAAACAAAGATGTATTGTTACCATATTAACTCCTTGTTATATTAGTCATCCATGAGACAGGAAGTCGTGAAGGTTAGCCTTTCCAAGGCAAAATACATCCCAATACATCTCGAGGGTTGTAGAGCAAGGTAGGATGGCTTTTAGAAATGTTAGAAGGGGCGTTCTGAGACAATTTAAAATTACGGGTAGCACATTTGAGAACATACCAGAATTAGGAGGCGTGAGCGTGTGGGGCTGGGGGTTTGGGGGTTTGTGGTGTGGAATTAAACTTACCCATCCACTAAAGGGAAAAAAGATATTAATCACCTATCAAAAAAATAATAAAAGAAAAAAAGCAACATTATGACCTCAGACCATCGGATCCTGACTTGGATTTATCTCCGGCAGGAAGGAAACTGTAACTCGGAGAGAGAATTAGAACATACCCCTACGACCATTGTTAGAAATCGATATATATCCTCACAAAGGTCACATGGATAGGCTACGTCTGGACTACTAGTATGAAAATGTGAATCGGGGGGAGGACACCGACATAGTGGCGAGAGTCGGTACTAGTTGGTATATGACAGACAGAGATTCTGAAGGCAGGTGGGCAGATGAATTCAGAGGACGAGGCTCGATCAACTTATTCCTCCTGCCATGCTGTCAAATGAAACTGGCCTGAAGATTCCTCGTCTGTATCCCAAAGATCCAAGACGATCCCTGTTATCCATTATCTACAAGCACCTCAATTTTGAGTCCAACAGATAACAATTCCATCAGGTACTTCACTCATCTTTGCCACGCTGAATGCATCTCTCCTCGACATGGAAAAGCCGGAGCTTAAATTTGCTCCCACTGGAAAGAGCCTCCAGACCCTCGCATCAAGTGGCATCGGCTCCTGCCTTACTGAGTGTGAGAGCTTCAAGGCGATTCATCATCCGGTGTCCTCTCATGCATTGAAGAGCTTCCTAAAAGGCCCATCCTTCCTGTCCTTGGCCGCTTCGGTGAGGGCAAGGAACCTCTTGAAGCCTGTGGAGGCAGCACCCCTTCCTAGAGCAGCTGCTCGGGTCAGCACATCCTCGCCTGAAGCGATTAAACCGGCAGATGCGGCATTGAGTAATGCTGGAGGCGGAACAGGAGGGGCAGTTGCGGCAGAAGCTGGGGCTACTGATGCGGCAGTGGTAGAAGCCTGGGTAATGCCAGGGCCATGTTTGTTGAAATCGTCCAGTATGCTTTGCTGATCGGCCTTCTTCAGTCCCTGCACACGCCATCTGACAATCGTCAACATGGTTGAAGCAGACAGTTTTTTTACAAAGAGATCATAAGTAAGTACGACAGCCAACTAGAACAACCTTGAGCTCCAGAACACGCTGAAACTCCATAGGTGTTCCCTCTGGTAACAGCGCGCGATAGGTGTCCGCAACAGAATCGACGGGAGATAATATGACCTGTACAGAGAGCATGCATTGAACTTTGAATTTGGTACTGGAAGCCTTCGGTTGCTCAAAACTTAGATCCAGCATGAAAAATGAATAAGAGTATAAAAAGAACCTTGAGAAGTGCTTCAGCTTTGCTCATCTCACGGCTCACAAACTTTGAGTAGTTAGCAGCACTTGATGTCTGCTCCACACGAATAACAAAGAGATAGTATGAATATCGAGGGAAAGGACAGATGAGTGTGAGTATTACGGAATGTACCATGGAGTGAAAGTGAAGAAGATGGAAAGAACAGAATTTAACAGCTCACCTGCCGTCCCAGAGAAGGAATTTCGAGAAGAATCGTCTTTATGGCTTGTGTATCCAACAACATCTGCAAGGGAGATCATAAAGTGAACAAAAATCTTCTGCACCTTCAAAATTGAGTAGTATGGACTAGAGGACAACAAATTAGTAAATGACAGGGTAAAGAGTGCCCCAGTGAGCTACTGAATGTCTTCAATTCTCTCCTCCAGTTATAAGCTGACTCAACAAAAACTAATAACAAGAGACTGAAGGAATCAGTACTTGTTGTGCTCCTGTTTCTGAAATCTGCCTGCATTTGAAGATGTTGCTAAAGAAGCGTGGACCAACAGATGATGCAAGCTGAAAAGAATAAAAAGTTCTGTGAGAAAACATTAATTGAAGAAGAGAGAATCTTCTGATCAACAGCACAGAACTGCTTCAGCATTAGTACATCTAGAGACATATAATAAATACAGTGAATAAAGACATTTACATTCAACAGGCTAAAGAAAACTTTAACTGCATATACATACAGAAAGAAGTTGGCAATAACACCAATATTATTATCATCTCTACACCCGTGATCACATAGAAAAGGCACCAAAGAGATAGCAAGCCTTAATCAATAGAAAAGATAAATCACACAAGAAGATCTATAATGCTGTTTACAAATAATGATCACCTTGTCCAGAAAGAACTGGAAATAGATGGGTGATAGAAGGCTCCCAAGTGCAGGAATACTGTTACTAAGCATCAGATTTATGTTGTTCACATACCTGCAGGAGTGATCACAGTAGTTAACAATAAGTTAGGTAAGGCTATATGAGTTGCAGTCTTAAACTTCCCAAGGAAAATGCCCTCACCCTGACTGGTCACCCACACTTTCAAGGGTATTCCAAGGGATTCGTGTCATTGCAGCCATTTCAATGTCAAATTTTGTTTCAAGGCCATTAACCAGAGTAACAAGAGCTTTAGTTATTACTGCTGAGAATTGATCCTGCAGTATAGTGATGTATTAGTTAACTTAGAAGAGGAAAACTTGTCAGGAAAAAGTTGGTAATGACAATGAACACAGCAACAGGTACCAGCTAAGATCTCTCTCTCTCAATCAAATAGTACCTGTACTTCTGACATTTCTACACCATCAGTGAACTGGGGATCAATTATCTTCGATATGCTTTCTGCAAGCTCACCAGACTAAACAAAAACAGAACTGCGGTTAGCGTACATTTCATTCTCATTTAAGCATCAAGACAATCAGCAACCTTGCAGAATTGCTATTATTGTCTTTATTTTTTAGCTGGAAATGTAACTAACCGTTTTATGGCAGTATTCCGCAGAATTCACTATATAGCAAATGATCCTCTCGTCTCTATCTGAAGTCTGATATGAATTGTGCGACAGATGTCAGACCACATGTTCTCTATATATGATATATAAATATTCATAAAAAGAATCATGAAAGCAAGGAAGGGAGGAGGAGGAATTTTGCCACCTTTATTTGACCATCTAAACCAGTGGCTGCAGCAACAATACCAGTACCTCCTTTCGGTAGTTTAGCAAAAAGCTTTGCAGCGTATGCTTCCAGAACTCTTTGAAATACCTGATCATAGAATGAATCAATGACTTGGATTTCACACAAAGAAGGAACTATGAAGTCTGTGTACCACAACTATCTAAGGTGCAATAAGTTATCATCCTATCCATTTCACTACGCCAAAGTCCATAATTATGACTTGGTCCTTTTACAATAAACAAGATGATTCATATGATTTTTACAACCGTGGTAAATGCAAAAACTTTTATGTATCATGAGGGACCATTCTTATAGATTATAGGAGAATTTAGTTCAATACTAATTTTGGTTAAGGTTGGGCACATTTCTGAGTTTGAAAACCTGAGCTTGTCTTTCTTTCTTTCTTTTCTTTTCTTTTTTTTTTTTAGTAGTAAACAAAGAATTTCATTAATCATGCACCGAATAGGAAATAACGTGAGTTTTCAACAAACAAAAGGAAATATCATTTGAAAATTTTATTAATTTTGACATATTATAGGTGAAAAATGATCCATCTTCAGAATATAGGCCCTTTAGCTCCAATTTTTGCCCTTATGCATGAGTGCTCTGAATTTCCCAGTTGAAACATTTATATTTCCAAAAAAAGCACTGACATAAAGAAATAGAAGGCCAACCTTTTGATTAAAATACATTGAGGCAAATTTCATGGCTTTACATCTCAGTGGATAATTTAGTTTCTTTTCAGATTCCCCTCTTTCTAAATAATCATGACCAAACCGTTGTAAATATTCCATACATTCAGAATTTCTGATGAGTTCCCAGGAACTGCTTCTGCAATTAATGCTTGCAAATGCTATGCAATAAATTCAACATGGAGACATAATGCGACTGGCTTCAAGGACACACCTTAAACAGATTGAATAATGTCTGGTTCTTTGTCAGAGCACTGCACCGCTTTAGGCTCCTCTTGATTATAAGGAACAGCTTCAGAAAACAACATAACCGAATCATGTCAACCCAAATATCCAAAATCACACATCACCAGCTCATTCTTTAACAGGGACGCAATTGAAGCCTGGTTTCCTCCCACTGCATGGGAAGCTCAGTGTATTCCTCCTAATCTGCTCTCTATGGATGATATTTTTTGCCATATTTTTTGGAGAACCACTGAAAGTTCCCAATAAAAAGATGAAAATGAAAATTTCCTAATACCGATTGATGTAATGAGCCATCCAACATTGGTAGGCTTGTCATTTCCATGTCAAGTTTTCCATGAAACAGAGAGATATTTAACCATTCCAAAATTTCTAACAAGAACGGAAATGCTAATGCCTTCTAAAAGATGGGGGAAAAGGTACAACTAAAGGAAAATTCAAAGTGCAAGTTTGCCAGCTATGCCAGAAGCCTCTTTCAGTTAACACAAGGAAAAATGGGATGGTTCTATGAAAATTCTCATTCTAAATGCAGCATTTTATTGGTGATACTTTTTGGACCTTGTTTCATTACAAGATTGTCAGACTACTAGTTCCAGGTTTAAGCCCCAGGCAGCCAGCATAATCAATATATTAAAATTATAAATGTGCACTTTTTCTTCATGCATCTTTATTTCTTTGGAAGGGTAAAGGTTATTTCTATTCAATAACCATGAAGCATCCCAGCCTTGAGTTTAGAATAACTCAAGAAATAAAAGGTCAAAGTAGTATTAATTGCATATCATGACAGCAAATATATGAGATACATTTGTATCTGGCACATCAAGCAAAAGTTGCTTAACGAGCATCATGACATGACAAATGAAAACAGCACAAAGGGCACAGTACATTTTATTTGTATGAGCTTATGATAACAGAAATCAGAAGAACTCAATAAGTACTTAGTAGGATCACGGAGGGGGAAAAGATGTTCTGTAAACTTCAATACTATTATCAACAGTTGCTCACTGCAGCCAAACCATAATTTACCAAATAAGAGAAGACCTTAGTGATCGGGTGAAGGGGTTGCAATCCCCAAAGTATTAAGGATCATCTTGAATTAATTCATATATTCAACCACAGCTTCCACGGAAGTGTTCCATATGCAACCAGCCTACATGAATATATAACTGCTTACCTGCATGCTACTAGATAAAACATTATTCTGACTGCCTTCCTCAATATCCCACGTTTCCTCCTGTAAAATAGCAGTGTGCAGGCAAATAAAATAACCATTAATATCACAGGATATGCAAGGGATGAAACCCATGCACCAAAAACTAAAATCAGGCAAGAAAAACGATGTATTCAATTTACCTGGATCAGTTTCTCTAGATGCTCCATAAGGGTCCTCTCTTCTAATTCAATATATACTGTCAAGTGAGGTTCAAAGCATGATGATATGATTCCTCGGAAGTTGAACTGCCACAAAGACAAGAACAGAAAGTTATCAGGATCTATATTGGTTATCTGAGGACCATGAACATACAACAATGAGCCTGCAGCAACTGAACAAATCAAAAGGCTAGAACTACATTCTTGACCAAATATTGAATAGCCAAAAGGGCTGATGTACTTCTTTAGCCAAATGCTCATTCAAGAGAAGATGTTAGAAACATGCTTTATAAGCATCTATGAATGTGCACTTGCTCAGTTAAAACTATTCACCAACTTAGTACATCACATAAACAAATATTCTATCACTGCAGAGCAGCAGCTCAAGAAGAGGTTCCAAGTAAAAGTAGAGAGTAGAGGGATACCCCGGCTCCAGGCACTGACAAGTCCTTGTTTATGTCCTTTTCCTGTAAATAAAAGGGAGTTCAAAATCAGTAAACAAATATAGATACTTACTGAAATAAATCTTTAAAATCATTGATGTGCAGGTATCTACAAATAATTACTTCAATCCCAGCTCCTTGATGTGCTGCGAGCTTTCTTTCGTACTTTTTCTTAATATCCAAGACAATCTGACTTTTTTTTTCACCTTTATCACCATCCTCTATGTCATTATCAATGTCTTTGCTCCGCATGCCTCCCCCAAATTTCTCAGCCAGTTCATCCTCAAATTCCAGAGTTCGTTGCAGTGCCTATAATAATGATTGAACTTCACATTAACCAGCAATAAGATAGGTTCCAAACTGCTTATAGCTGTCAAAAATGTAAACAGAGATGCTCCTGTCAAATGGCAGATCCAAGAGACTCTTTGATGGATATAGTATGACCACCAATAAAAAGCATTAAAAAGACTGCAAAGACAGTAAAAAGTAAGGGGAAAAGATGATATAAACAAGACATGAGTGTATGGTATTTTTCAAAATTTAATAACAATCAAGCTCAAAATTCAGTTTCTAAATGGATCACAGATGTTCCAATACAGAGTACCATTTTGCACTCAGTTATGGTTGTTTACCAACAATAGGGTTCCAACATCAGGTTTTTCTTGCAAACTACTGAGAATTTCTTCAAGCTGCTTCCTGCAAAAGCAAATAGATACAACGTCTCTGAATGTAATTGTTCAGTGAATAATTTTACTGTGTGACAGGTTTTTTCTGAGTAGTAAATTTACTTGTGATACTGGGCCTGGATTTTCTTTTCTTTTGTTGAATGACAAATAACTAAGCCATGAATAACAAAAATAATAGGAGTTGAATTTCTGCGAACTAAAAAGCTCAAAATTTTTGTATCAGTGATCAAAATGTCAGCTTTCTACCTGATGAGTTTGTGGGATAATACTCCAGACAATTTATTTAAAATTTTAAAAAGCTGGACATGAAACATATTTACGTGTTACTTCTCTCATATTATACTATTCCTATAAAAAATTCTGAACATACCTAGTCTTCTTGCAGAACAAGATACACAGCCGATAAGACACATGCCAGGAAGAAGGAAAGATTTTCCAGATATCTTCGTTGGTTCTCATACGACGCTTGATCCAGGCATATCTCCGCTCAGTTTTATCCAACTTAGCTAATTCTGTTACCGCAAAAGGCGACAATTAAAGTAAAAATCTGGATATGGTCCATAGTTGGGGATTAAAACATCAAACAATAATCAAGAAAATGAGTAAGTCAGGCACACCAGCTCCTTCAAATATCTGTTCATAGGATGTAAGCTCTCTGCTGCAGAAAGTATTTACCAACTCTTCCCTCACTGATGGCTCCAATGCATCAACAACTAAACAAGCATTAGATAACTGCGGCAGTAAATTTGTTTCTTCGCTCTCCTTCCCAGTCCCTAAACTGGACACGTAAACATGCCTCAGTTTATCTTACTCGGAGAGGATTAAGATGTATTGCACTAATCCAAATTGTAAACATGTTTTTCCAACTTCAAATACAACAGAATGAAGCAAATCATAATCATAATTCCTAATAAAAACATCCAATAAATTACTTTATATGTATTATATGTTTCTACATTTACGCCAATTCCAAATCTTCTGTGATAAAAGATAGCATACCTTGAGAAATCAGAGAACACGTGCGACTTGAGGATTTGTTTGATATTCTTAAACTTCTCCCGAAGCTCTGTAATTTTTGGGATATCCCTATAAGCTTCAAAATGACTACATAGCTGGTTTACGGCCTGATATGTGAAACAGAGCAAGCATTTTCAGTCTTCTGCAAGACTATAATGCCACATTGACTGAAACAAAAAGAAATCAGGAGAAACAAAGATTTGAAAAGATAAATTGCTATGCAGAAAAGAAGCATTAAAATAATATTATAAAAGATAGATGTGGAAATGTTTTCAAAGGGGGAAAAACAAGATAAAGATCCACACATAAGAGACTGCCATCTCAGGAAAGTGTATACCAATTCCCAAGTGGTTTTTTTAAATAAATAATGTCTTACTCAAGCCAAAATTCATTCAAATGCCACCAATAAATACCAGCAAAGACATCTTTCCTACAGTAAAACCACTGCAACTAAAAATATAACAGGCATAAGGCAAAAATCACTAAAGTTATTTAATTTTGATTACGTAGAATAATTTCCCAAACTACAGCATGTCACCAAAACTAAAAATTTCATAATGTAAAACAAAAATGTTTTACTAGGAGCCACCAAATTGATAGGCTAGCAGATGACAAGTATGTGACCCAGTACGAAAAATACCTCTAACTGTCCAGCTGCCTCTTTATACTGTCGTTTTGAGGCCATCACTTGAAGTTGATCAATAGCAGAGACTGGTATTATATGAAGCATGTCAGTATATCAATTACAGGCTCGTATTTTGACTAACTCAGCAATAACTATGATACAATATTTTATTAAATAATAGAGACCCGAGAATAAAATGGTTGGGAAAAAAGGAAAGGCAACTACAGCTCAAAATTATCACAAGGAACACTAAAATACAACTAAATTTCATCCCATATAACTCCATAGTCAGTCTAGCAACTGCAGTATTTTAAGTACAGAAGCAACTCAGTTTATGCAAACTTTTTAACTTCAAGATTAAAGCCTGATAGGACAAAGGTATTAATCTCAAAAGGAATAGATGCTTATTTGTGATATAAACAGTATTGGTCGATAGACTAACAAGACCTTCCATAATCTTTGATCAGTACATTCAACAAAGAATAAATATAAACTCATGATGAAGAAAAAATATTAACCCAGCATGGTAAGACGGTGAAGAGCAGTGATGGTAGTAGTTATATGCTTCTTAGCAAAGTCCAACTTCTTGATGTCCCGGCAGATTTCTTGCACCATTGTCTCACTTTGCTCAGCCTTGGTTTTTATTTCCCGAATTTTGTACATGAGTTCCTAAAAGGAAATAAAAACGGATATAAGGATGTGAATGAATCCTAGAACATATAAATATCAGGGTGGTGTTACAAATGGGAATAACCCCAAAAAAATATTAAGTTCATTTGAAACTTCACTTTTCTTGTTGCATTTATAACTTCATGAACAGATGACTCAAATTGAACTTCACTAAATATACCTGAACAGCACTTGTGGCAGTGGCAAGATCTTCTTTAGCTTTGGTTCCCGAGTTGCTCTAGATATATTGAGAGCAATGTTATAACATATGAAAGTCATGATTATATACAATCTACGATTTCAATGGCTCTACTCCCTTTATCAAATATACCAACCCAAATGTGAATCACAGACATTAAAAATTAAAGCTTTGAATACTTAAATTCGAGAAATTTATCTTACTTTTTTACAGTGAAGTGTTAATATCAGCAATTCAGACATTTTCTGAGAAACCCCATTGATCAAAGCTCCGCAGTTTAACCATTCAAAAGGGAGGGAAGTCAAGAATCCAAACTTTCAAGGAGGAATAGCAACATAAAATTATTCATCACAAGATCGATGTATCCCTTTTCACGAAATAACCAATCTAGAAAGAAGGAAACCACATAATCAGACAACGTGCACATTCACCTCCACAATTAGGAATATCATCAATTTCATTTCAACTTTTCCATAGGAGGAGGTAATAGTTTAGCACGGTGCTAAGATGTACCATGCATGAATTGGGTCTGAAGGGTACAAGAGATGGCAATAAAACAGTATGTCAATTGAAAATCTGCTTCCATGGGCATATCAGACTTACAATGTCACAAATTTTGAGGAGCAGCACCAAGCTATGACATATCGATAACTCTTACATACCCGTTCTGAGTCTTATCTCAGCATGTAACACCAGCAGAAACGTGAGCCAGAGCTATTGATGATCATTCTTTTCCTCTAAGAGAAAGACGATAGCAGTAACGCCAAATTACCTGCTGGCGAACTGCGGTGAGAATTTCGGCATCAATGCGACGAATCTCACTGTGTATCTTCTGCATCAGCGGCTCAACCCCAGAGAGAGACGCCTCTGGGAATTAAAACGTCATTTTACAATGTCAATTCCGCCAACAAAAAACAAATCATGTACGAATTAAGAACACGCACCTGTAGGGAACATCTGATTGATGTACTCCAAAGTGCTCGACCTGTCCATTGCTGCCACCAAATGCAGCAACACGTGAATTCCTTCTGATTCCCAGCCAAATTCTGAGCTGACGGAAGTACTGCCACCGGAGAAGTAACGTCAACGAGCCTCTATCAGCTTCCGACGCCAGCGATCACGCGCCAAACCCTTGTCGTAGCAGTTGAAGTAAAAACGGAAACGATGCAATTCAGATGCGCAGAATCAACTGATCCAGCTGCCGTCTTGGTTCAGGGAGAAGGGGGCCGTGAAGGCCAACCGTGCAGGATGGGGAACGTGAGAAGGAAACGGCAAGAGGTTGAGGGAGAGAGTGAGATTCAAAGATCTGCGGAACCAGCCGAAGGATCCTTCTCAATTTGCATCCTAGCAGATATGGAAGATCTCCGGAGGAATTCCACTGATCACGAAATGGAAGAGACCAAGAAGAAGAAGATGGAGATAATGATGATGACGATATTATTTTTCATCAGGGGGAAAAGATAAAGGACCGAACGTACTATTACACCAGAGCTTTGTACCTCATTGCAAAATCCCTGGCTGAAATATTTTCTGCTAGAGTGAAAATTTAGCTGCATTCTATTTCAATGTCATCCCTGTATTTGTTTTATTTATGACAGTGATCCCTCTCTTCTTTTGTCAACTCGGCATGACCCACTGCCCTCCTAAAGATTAAACTTTGGGCGATTGAGTTCTTCATTATCAACAGAGCAAGTGTCGGCCATCATGATTGGATGTACACATTATAGTTATCACAATTGAGAGAGCACTACCCTCAAATGGATCCCGATCCATCAAGATCAAACCTATATTAATCGAAAAGGCTCAATAGAATGAATCACGACTAAGTGAACAACGAGATGATGGTCAGGGTTTTCAATCACATATGTGCACAATGGTCGGAGGAAAGCAATATAAGTACACACAGCATAAAATTCAATCGCTCTACAGATTATCTCATTCCCTTCCACAACTATTCCTTCCAATCATATGCATTGAAAAAAAAAGGGGAGAAAATTAGAGCTGTCTCAAACTGCCGTACGCTAACTTGCTCTATCCCTCGACGCTAGAAGAGGAATCCCACACACGTTCCAGATACCGAGTGAACTCCCTCTCCCGCCCGAACATAACGGTGTTATGGTCAGCATCCCGGATTATGTTGGCCTCGGCATTGGGAACCATCAACTTGATGCCAACGCTGCACTCCAACGGGATGACTCGATCCCGGTCCCCATGGACGATCGAGATCTTGGCCCCGGATGTCCTCAGATTCACCAGGTACCCGTCCATCAGCCTCATCCCTCCGCATATCACGTTGTGCATCGTATGCCAGGCCGAGTGGTGGGTGTGCCTTGTCAAGTCTACGATCGGAAAGTAGAGATCCCTGGAGAAGGGAAACAAAGATGCAGGCGATGATTCAATAACAGGGGCTCGTCAAATGTTCTTAGTTCTGAAAGTATCTTAATTATTTCAAAAAAGAAAAATCGATATCTAGTCTCTGGAATCATACCAGTCAATAGTTTTCAGTTTTCCATCATCAAACCGTTTTATCTCATTACGGCCAGAAAAACCAGTAAAAAAAAAAACACATGAAGAATTCTTCAAGAAACTTGAGTTCAGGAATATTGAAGGATCAAATCTTGAAACCCAGCTGGAAGATTCTTCCGATTTTCGTTCTCTCCGTGGCTGCAAAAAGGTAAAAGACAGGATGAACTGTACTATGCATGATACGACTTGTTTCCCGGACAGCAACCTTCGGTGACAGCAGTAAAAGTAAAGCGGATAATTCAGAAGTTTTCCGGCCTCCAGAGCCAGACATGTTTCAATTGATATCCAACAACAGCATTGCGATTTCTCAAGTAAAGGAAAAACGATGAATGATGTCCCTACAGTCCAATAACGAGCAAGCCCTGGTTTAAGATTACCGAGTTTCCGGGTTTCTTTACCTTCTCCTGGTAATAAGCTTGATAATTCTCTCCCACATCCTGTGGTTTCGGCAGACAAGGAAACAAACACACCGGCCCAAGTGTTCGTACCACGACATAACCGATGAGCCGAACAGTGGTGGGGGCCACAGCTTCTTCTCAGCAAGCCTCCTGAGTGCCGTTAAACTAGCATTGCCTTTCGCAGATGGAAAGTAAGGCTACACGCAATAAGGTAATGCAGAAACTAAGGTAAACGAGTAAGATGGCCCTTAACATTCCCAGAAACAGAAGAACATGAATACGCGAAGTATCAGGATTCGATAATGATGTTCCACGGAAACTGCTCCGGGTTTTTCCTTCGTCTGCATTCTCTTCTTGATCAAAGAAGGAAAGCTAAGAAAAAGCATTCAAACTGCAGGTGACTCACAGGTGCAGTCAAAGTCACTGATTTCACGGATTTCTTGTACTTTGAAGCTAATGCCACGGCAATGACGCATCCCATGGAGTGGGCGACTATGTGGAAAGATTCCAACTGAAACGGGCAGATCACAGACTTCTCGATCATCTCAATATGATCTCTTAAAGTATAGAAGCAGTCCCGTGGCTTGGGACTCATCCCAAACCCCAACAGATCGAGTGCGAACAACCTGTAACCAGCTGCTCCTGATTGGGATAGATTCGGGAAGACCAACTCTGTCCACAGAGATGAAGAGGCAAGGAAACCGTGGAGGAATATCACGTTCTCAGGTGCCTTTCCCCCGTTGGAAATTGCTGGGAAACATAAAAGATCAGCTGCACCACTATACAAAACTCGATTTTCCAGCAACACCTCTGATGTTGAAGGCTCGAAGCCATTGTCAATGAGGAGGTTTGTGTTGAAGCATTACCTCTTGAAGGTTCCTTCACCACGACACGAAGCTTCTGCTCCTTGTCATTAATCCACGAGATGCAAGCCTGACACCTGCAGTCGGACCACCTTACCGGAACTCCTCCGCCACCTCCATTGCCGCTAATCACTCTCTTCTCCGGTCCAGCACTCACATGTTTTCTCGCGGACCTAACAACCCAACATTTCCTGAAAACATGTTCCCTTCTGTACAAACTCTCCGACATCTCACCCTCACTCTCCGCAGCATCCCCACTAACGCCATCACAAATCTCTCCCCCACGTACACAGTAGCAAGTAGAGGCTTTCCCTTCGAAGAACGAGTCGAGCAACCGGAAAATCACGCACAAGATGCACTCTATGCCGTCTAGGAAGAGGAAGACGGTGACATGGATGGCAGAGAAGAGGGCCTGTGCGGATTTTGTCGCCCACGTTCCCAAGAAAGCCGTGGGAATCATGGAGAGAAAACCACAAAGAAAGGGCCTGCTAGGAATCTGTTACAGAGGAGGAGAGAAAGGGGGAAGGCATCTGAAAGAGATGGCTTGAATGTGAGAATAGAATTGAGCCACGTCTAACAACAGGGACAGGAGAATTCTATAGATTTTGAGGTAGCTATAATCGAAACCGGAACGTCAGAAAAGGATTATCTTTATTAAGATGTTGTAGATTAAGTTTTTATTACTGGACTATGACAGGGGAGGGGACTCTGGCCAGAACCTCGTACTTATCTGAGGACCATGTCATTTGGTCGATGTGAATGACAAAATGAAAGGATAAATGTTTATTTTCCCGTCGTAAATTACAAACATTGACATGGAATCAGAACTTCGGCTGAATTGCAATGATCGGTATCCTGCTTGATCGGATCTAAGCTCACGGTAGGAAGATTCCTTCCGTCGTGGGGAGAAGTTAGCCTACCCGCTAATGACGTTTTCCACCGGTCAGTTCAGATGTGTTGTTGATCTGGGCAGCTTCTTTGAACAATTTCCCTGACTTTGCCTCTTCTGGCATGTCCAATTTGATCAGGATCCTTCACGGCGGAGCCCTCCTCTGCATTCTCTGGTGGTGGACTATCCTCGTTAACAGATCAAAGATACTTTTCAACTCTGGTACTTCCGCTTACCCACACTCTCTTAGGAACAACTGGGGATTGCTGCTATCGACGAAGCCGACAGAGTAGTAACGGTCATCATCTTCAAGAGATATATCTCTCTCTCTGAATATACTGCAACATTGTCTTCTCCATAGATTTTGATTCCTACGGTAGAGGTTCCTTACAATAAGTGAGAAGATGAGAGGAGAGGAGATGTTACATTCAGGTAACGTCAAAGGGGTGAGATAGAGAGGATTTAGAGAGAAGGAATGGGCAATCTTGTGAGTTAGAGTACATTGTGATAAGAAAGATTAAATGATTCTTTTCAATTGCTTCCAACTCTCAAGTATGCTTTCCTTGCCCAAAAAGCCTCCATTCAAATGTTGGAAAGTTGACTATTTATAATAATTCAAGGTGTTGTGTAGCCAATAGAAAGATGATATTTGTCAAATGTTCTTTGGCTAAAACAAATGACGGGTTGTGTTGTATTCTAAGTTCACAAGAAAGGTTAGGAGAGTCCATTAAAATCGACTCGCCCAACGAAGCCTCATTCCAAGCCCACGAAGCCAAAACTCCCTAAAACATCCTATTAATTGACTTAGTTTAGGATTATGCCACTAATCCTATAATTAAGCTCATATGCTCTTATATCATTTTGCATATATATATATATATGTAAGATATTGAACTTTGGCAATATTTAAACCACAAGCACAAATTGTCTATCATTACGGTCTTTGAGTCGTAAGTAATGATTTCTCATATCGAGCTCTTGTGATTTTCAAGTAATGAACTCCGTTAATATACTCTATGGTCGTCGAGCCACAACTGATTCACAAATTATTATAAGATAGTCTCAACGGTCTTAGAGCCGTGACGACCCCTTAATTTTACATGCATGGCTCTATAAACTTTGAGTCACGAGCTATGCCTTCACGGTCTTTAAAGTGTGAGTATCTATTTATTATAGAGGTGGACTTATGACAATATTTATATGCATCTACACTGCAAATGCACCAGAATGAATAATTACGTACACCAGGTCGTAACCAGTAATATGCACACTCAAGGATCAAATACTAAAAAGACTGTCTGCACGATTTCATCAAATTTCCATGTTCAACCGGCAAGTCTAGCTCCATTCGAGAAACAAGGGAAAAACATTTACAGGGCACTCGTTTACAGCTCGAGCTTTAGAAATCACCGTGTATTTTATGTTCCCTGTTTCCAACATTGAACGAGACATGCCAGGTAAACCTAGGAATTTAACGATGCTGTGCATGTAGTCCTTTCAGTATTTGATCACCGGAGTGTGATCATCACCAGTTACTGCCTAGGTGACATTACCGTCGATGAGGAATTAGAATCCAGTGGGGGAAGACATTGCAGCAACAGAATCAGATAGATCTGTGGAGGTTGACGACTGTGCTGCTCTGGTAGCTTCATTGACGACAGCGATCCCTCAGTGGCTCCCAACACTTCTTCGGTTGACGAGAGACCGAGACCCTTCAAAGACTGATGAATTACCAATCATCTGGTATACCCACTGACTTCTCCCTATCAATGACAAAGCAATATATACATATATATATATATATGAAAAAAAGCATAGAAGTCACCGACACAGAGAAAAACCCTCAACAGATCTATGATGAAAATGAACAAAGGCAGAGATGTCACTCGCACTACAGTCGAGTAAGTAAATAGAAATCCACATTTTCTCTTGTATCTCAATCATATGCCATCAAATGTCACATAGTCAAGATCAAATTATTCATTAGTGAGGTGGGAATGGGACAGAGAGCACAGTAGTCATATCAATTAGCAGCACTTATAGCTCAAAATTTGATTAAACTAGGAATGGCACAAAACCAAATAGATTTTAGAAAATTTTGAAGACACTGTGGGATCATCTGATGTCACATAGTATTATAGGATGTGATTATTTAGAAATATTTAGTTTTGTTCCTGTCCGCTCGAAAGGATAATGAACAACTTTCCATGGAATGCCCCAAACTTGTGGTACAAAATGCAGTCTAATTAGCAGTGTCCAATCCGTAAAACTATGGAAGATATTTAATATATATATATATGTATGTAAACGATAAACGGACCCACTCACCATGATATCCACACGTGAGCTTCTCCTCCTATAAAGGACACGGTCAAATTCCATGTGCATGGAGAGTACCGGCCAGAGACACTGTTTCTACCCGAAATCACCTTTCTGCATTCAACAAAGGCTGCGCCCCATTGTCCCTTTGCATTGCAGCCAAAGAGACACTGAGACCGACACACAAACAGTAAACAGGAGCTTCGCTTTTGGTACACAGCAATCCGGAGAATTGACAGCCCACCCTCCTCAGTCTTTTAACATTTCGTCTGAATCCCGTTCGAAAATGCTCCACGTCTTTGGCATCTTAGTCACCGGCTTGGGCTCGAATTCCATGAAACATAATTAGGGTCCTGGTACTTGATGCGGTTTCAGTCCCTTGGAGATCCCGTATGTTAAAAAAAAAATATAGGGAGAATCTAATCTTTTCAAGCGGTCAACTATCTCATTGAGTTTAGGATATCGTGAATAAATCTACAAGCAAGTCAAACTCAAGTAGTATTCACCCTAGAAGATATTCTAATACTTAAATTAGTAAATTATGAAAAAATAAGATTGAGTGAGGGAGTCGGATGTGTAGATTCAGGAGCACTAAGAAAAACTTGCATTTTCTTCCATAGTGTAGAATATTTATAATGACCTGGGAGCATACCCGTTTGTTTGTGTAGTTCTTGCGTGTTAGAGGTGAATGTATGGATGGATCGATTGAGGGCAATCAGACAAACTGATGGGAGGAGAGTGGAGCCGATTAGCCAGGCGCCATTGGTCGGTCCGACTAGACGGAGGCAGAGTGTGACCTACTGATTAGGCGGAACCGGATGACCCAACTAGATTGGAGCAGTTTCCCTATCAGTACTAGAGTATCGCCATTCCATGACAATTACCTTTCATATGCACCGTCTTAGGGTTGATCCATTAATCCCTTGTACCCTCCAATTTTTTAGTTTGGACTTGAATCGAAACCAATAGAGGAGAGTTTGATATTGTGACATGTCACATGCACAGTAAAAGGCATAGGTTTTAAAATCGGACTGGGTCGGGGACCGGTGTAGGCATAGATTCGTAGATTTATGAGTTGAAATGCATATTTAATAAATAATATTACTAATATCATAATTTAAATAAAATTTATAATAAAAATAATTAATATAACAATTATATTAAATAAAAGTTTAGTATAAAATATAAATATAAGTTTAATAAAATAAAATATGTGCACTATAATAGGTTTTTTATTTTTGTTTTAATTTTAAGTATGTCAGTTTTTTTACCGGTTCAATTAAGTTCACCAATTAGATTGAAAACCGGTCGGTTTAACCTGAGGTGACTTCATTGAAAGCACAATTGGACCTTTTATAGGAACCGAATCGATTGAATGGTCGGTTCCTAATTAAACCGGTCGATCCGATTTAATTTTTAAAATTATGATAAAGGGCTCCGATCTATTTCGTAAAATTGACGTAGAATTTTTTATCTTAAAAGTATTTGAAAAATCAACTAATATTATATCATTGAAACCCTATTTCTCATCCAAGCGATTCTCGAACCTCCGATGGGTCACACGGGATTGGTCATTATGAACCGACACACGACAAATACGTGCCTCGTATAGCAATTAGGATACTCCTCCATGTCAATTTATTGTCGTACTATTATCTTCTCCTCGAGGACATCAAGATCGTTGTGTGCGTCGATGCCCACTGGGAGAATCCTCAGAGCTGCTGTCGACAGCAACTTCTCTCTTCACATGGCAGATTTATCCTCCGAAAGATCATTCAGCCGACAACGTTAAGAATTTTTCTTTTTCTTCCTTTTTTTTAAGGTTTTGTCCATACAGACATCCTTCTCTCCCTCGCACGAGAGACGACATAGTTAGCCGACGGTACTTTACACGACTGAACTCGATGACAAATACAATACAATATAAGGAGAATTCGAAACCCAACTTGGAAATAATAGTTGAGCGCATTATTAGAGACTGTCCTCGACAATATAGAAAAACAAAAAACTCATTCATATGCACGAGCCGGTTAAAAATGATTTTGCAACCTTTTTTTTTCCTTATAAATGAAGTTTTAAAATTAAATATTTTGACTACAAAAATCCATAATTAAAGTCACTTTTGTCCCTAGTTAGATTACATATATTTAGGGTGCATGGATTGATCTCAGGTGGCAATTGGGTTAAGCAACGAGTCGGTACATAGGTTTCCACGCCGACAGCATCTCGTGCTAGGAGTTCCCCACGTACGTTTGGCTCCTTGGAAAATAAATGTACGTACGCGTCCTCTCTATCCTTGGCCTGATATATGTAATATATGTACGGGAACGATGTCTCGTGGCGGTGATTAACTTAGCTGTTTCGTGGATCGACAGTGAATTGACAACCAATTAGTTAGAGACTCTGATGAGAACAGGGACCGAGAAACAGACATCCCTGGTCGTTGATTAATTAGACTGTAAATGTTCGAGACCAAACTGTTAATGAATATATATTATAGTAAGCTGCCACGTATTTAATGCAATGTTCGTCGACCGCCTATACGTGCCGAACCGCATAAAGACACGAGTTCAATTTAGCCCCCACGCTTGCGTGTTCTCCCTTGCCTGCTTTTACGATAAATGGCGGGCTGAAGGCCGGATTCAACTCGAAATTCGATGCCACGTGATCCTACTTAACCAGAGTGTCAAACTTAGCGACAGTAGTACATAAATTGGGAATATACATATACATATACATATATATATCATCCACGCCATCCCTCCCTAGCAGTAAACTGATAATATGTAATAAAACAGGTAAGGAGTTTGAATCTCTTGAGAGATAACATATGGAGTTTATTTGACAGATTTTAAACTATACAATATACTGTCCAGTAGATTAATTAGTTATTACGATACTGAACGTTACCGATATCAAAAAATATATATTATATAAACTTTTGCAATTTTTAATTTTAAATTAAATTATCAAATCTGACTCTCCCCAACTTTAAATTTTATCTCTAACTCTTTATTTTCCTTAATTAAATTTGTGGCTCCCTTGAATAAAGTTTTAAGTTTTTAGATCCGTCTATATCTATACATACATATATTCTCAGTACCAATGTGTATATATATATATATATATAATGAAGTTTACGCCACCAACGACCAGACACGAAGATAGGTTTTAGTCTTGCACTGAACTAGACCTGATTGGTCAAATAGAAAGTGTGGCATAGTTTGTGTAGGAAATTTTCGGATAGTTAAATATTTTGTGTCGTATTATATTGAAATAATAATAATAATAAATATATAAAATAAAAAATTATGAGAATTTTTAAATAAAATAATTTTTTTAATATTTTATTTAAATCAATATAATGTTTAAATTAATAAGTGAGTTATATTATATAAAATTTTATTTTAAAATATTAAATTACTTAAATTTACTTTTAAAAAAATATTTTTTTGTTTGATCCGGATAAGATGTGCAGCTAAAGAACATGTAAAATATTTGTGTCTGGATTGGATTTTTGGACCGGCTAAGATGATGGGGCGTGCAATCTATACATAACAAATTGACCGTACTTAAAATTACAAAAAAAATTCAATTTATTTTACATGTTTACAAATGAATACGTGAATCTGAACCTAATATGATATAAGGTCACATTGTGGCTGCCCCTCTATTTTTATCAATAAAAAAGGGAAGAAGCCTTGTAACTGCATCTCGCGTGCATGACGTCTCGATGTTGACAGAGCGTGGAAGATGGGCTCTCCCGGTCCTTCGAAGAAACTCCCTCAACCCTCACAATGCTAGAAATCGGGATCAATGCTCACCACTGAATGGGAGAGTTGGACCTAGTGACGACAGGTCGAAGGTTTCATGTATTAAGAGCTCTTATGTGGCCTTTCAAATTTCTTTTTCGCGTTCCACATAATGAAGAGCATCGGTCAAAGTAAAATTAAAAGCTCGCAATACATTTGAGAGACGTTATGCTCTTTGCCCCTTTCTTTCAACGTAGGCTGCTTCACTTTTGCCCTTTTTCTGGCTCGAAAGGGGGAAGCACACCTAACCGATATTTGCATTATTCTAATTTTCTCTTACAATAATAGCTAGCACTGAATATTACCACAATAATCTAATAATAACCATATATAATAATCAAGTAATTGTCAAGAAAATAATACTTTATATGATGGTATTTATCTTTAATTAAAAATCAACCTAAAAAATCTAAACCTAATTTTCATAAGTATAATTCTCTTACCCATCCATTACTTCCATTTTTTTTCTATTTTATTATAGGCTTATCCCTATGCTGGACTGCCCAAGTCGTCACACGAATAGACTAATAAGTCATAATTGCTAGACTATTTTGTTTGGAAAGTGGTGTGTATAGAGAAAAATAATAATAATTATATGTTCTTGAAGGTGGGAGTGGGGGGTCGGGGAGCGATGAATCATTAAGCCTCTTGCCGATCAAGGTACGTAGGTAGCCTCCTCAGGTGTCTGACGACTGCGGGGGAGACAGTGAGTGAGACGAGTGCGGTGCGAAAACCACAGCAATTTATTGATCGCTTCATAGCACACTTGCAGAGACCGCATCGGCGCACCGCGGACGCCACGCAACTGCATCGTCTTCCACTCCATGTCCACGGTGACCGATCCGAGCCGTGATATGGCTAAGGGGATCAACGACAACACCGGGCTAAACCCACGGTGAGAGAGCGGAAACTGGACGCGTGAGGGGGCGAAGCAGCAATTGGGAGGTCAAATGGGACTGTAACTGGATTATAAATGAGCCACTGAACCATCGTATCCTATTCTCCCATTCGATACACCCTTCTGTACGGCCGTAATGCCGGTATCGAGGAAATCTAAAACGAAAACCAGCGGATCCTATCCTGAATTAAATGGCGCCAATCACATCAGCCGAAATCTGGATCTCAAACAGCAAGTCAGGCTCACTGTGTTGCCATTACTACAGCCCAATATGATGATTACCCTTGCATTTATTACCTGCAGTACTCACTCAGTGTGAATCTTTTCTCCTCCCCAGTTACGGTGAAGATCTGTAGTTCTGGAATGATATAGAATATTAAATTTAAAAAATTTCAATCTAGTATAACGTATCTTTGTATTATGTAAGCTAAAATCTGAGGGGGAAAAAGCTAATTCGTAATTATTTTTTTAAAAAAATCTGGGGAAAAAGCCTTCAAAAATGGAGAAAAAAATTGGAAAAGGTTGGGTGGGGGAATAATAGCAGAGCAATCATGCCGTCGGGGAGTGGGTCAAAAGTAAGCAGCTGATGTGAGTCTTCAGCAGAAAAAAAGGGTGGAGTTACTGAAACTGAGTCATCCCCTTAAAAAGCCAGACTTAACTATAAATATGCCAATCCTTTTCGGTTTTCTCAATAAATTATTAAAATAAGAAAAAATTAAATAAGAAACACCCATCACTCATCTCTAATTTCCCTGTTTTTTTTATTATATAAAATTAAAATTTATACACTTTTTTTTTTTTACACATCACCTAATTTTTTTTATGACTAATAGCTATAAGGAAAGTGCCATTGGGATTTTAGGAACTCCCCGATGGTTGCTAGTAGTCATAGTTATTCATCGAGCTAGAACAAGAGAAAGCTCTCCCCCTAGCCAGCCTTGCGTGCATCGCCCCCTTGGATGCTTGGCAGAGCCACCCTCTCTTAGTAAGTTCGTTGAAGACCCGAGTCTTAACGAGATATAAACGATACGGTGGGGATCCTGTGTGTCAAAAATGGTAGCGGCGCTGTCGGGCATAGTCACATACGCTGGCTAGCTGTACCTTTTGCATTCTTTTATGACGGATGAATAGTAAGTGCTTCGACGCAAGATCCGAAGTCCCTCTGGAAATCTAGAATGGCACGGGCATATGGAGGAAGTTGAGAGAGGGAAAAAGGAGCTGATTTAACTTGTATACCGAATATTTACTTCTCGTGAAATGCTCTCTTCTTCCTCCTCCTCCTCCGTTCAGGCGACGGATTTTCTGCGATTGGTTAGAGGAGAGGGCCAAGTGGTTTTAGTAGCCGAACAGACATACATTGTGGTTTTTTCCCAGAGCCCAAAAACAAGAACAGAGCATCGAAAGAAACGACAAGTGTTGGCAGTGAGTATATATGTACAGACAGACCCACCTCCTCCACCATCCCCCCACACGAGCGGGTCTCGATTAGTATTCCTCCCTCGCTGCCCACGAAGCTACCGTTGGAGAGAGAGAGAAAGAGACTGAGGAGTAGGAGGAGATGATCCATCTGCCATTTGAACAACTACTCAGTCCTCATGTTCACTCCCTATTCTTCTTCTTCTTCCTTCTTCTTCATTTAGTCCAGTGTCTCTGTTCTTTCTAGGAGACGACACAGAAGAATCCCAGATGCGCTGCTTCGGATGAACTCTGCCTTTTCCGTAACCTGACCAGTCCTTTTGGGCTGTTTTCATGTTGAATCGCCATAGGAGAATCAGTTTTGTTCTCTTTGCAGCGTCACTGCAATAGACATGTGTAGCCTGAAGCACGTGAGAACTCGGCTGGACCGCTTCACTGGTTTCCAGGATTTGAACGATGTGCCTTCTCCCTCTGATCCTCCTCACCCCTCTCTCTCCGGAGTTTTGCCCGGCACGGCTTCTCTCTCTGAGTCCGGGTTCCAGTTCTTGACTCCGACGATGGGGCAGAGCAACAAAGCCTGGGCCTTTGAGCCACTGAGGAGCAGGGTTGGAACCAAGGCAGCGCATGATGGCGAGCCTGGTGGACGCGGAGGCAAGCCCGATGAGAGGGCTATGCGCCTGACTCACGTCGAGGACGTCGAGCATAGCAGGAGCTCCTTCAGTGGTGAGAAAGGTGGGCGCATGAACCTCTGCGCTAGAGGGCACTGGAGACCGGCTGAAGATGCTAAGCTTAAACAGCTCGTGGTCCAATTTGGTCCTCAGAACTGGAACCTCATTGCGGAGCACCTAGAAGGAAGATCAGGTAACTCGGCCAAAATTCTTCTCCCCGGTTGGAAGAAATTTAGTGGGTTAATATTTATCAGCGGGCTGATCTCGGGGTGACCGTTCAAAAAGAGGGAGACAGCGTATGACGTTTTTCATGTTTCAAGGATTGCTGTTCTTTTTGCAGGGAAAAGTTGCAGACTCAGATGGTTCAATCAGCTCGACCCGAGGATCAACCGCAAAGCCTTCAGCGAGGAGGAGGAGGAGAGGCTCGTGGCGGCTCACAGGATGTACGGGAACAAGTGGGCGATCATCGCAAGGCTGTTCCAGGGAAGGACTGACAACGCCGTGAAGAACCACTGGCACGTGATCATGGCGAGGAAGCAGAGAGAGCTGTCGAATGTGTACAGTAAGAGGAAGCTGTTCTCTCCTCACTTGGTATTCGATGCGAAGCCGACGAACAGAAACGTGATCAGTAACGAGTCGACAATCTTGAGCAACAGGGACGAGTCGGCTTCCACTTGCACCAAGCTCTGCCTCAGCCCCTCATCCGCCAGCCCTGTCCCCGTCCTCTTTGGCCGCCGGTCCGCTAGGCTTCTGCGGCCGGACCCTCGGATATGTAAGTTTGTTTCTTTCTCTTTCTCCAGTAAAGCCTTCTGATCAAGATTCGTTATACTTGACGGATCTCTGTTAGTGATGGTAAATTAAAGATACTCATTCCCACATCCATTACTGTATTCAATTAGAGTTTTTGAGCCGTTGTTACGACAAAAGCGCGTGGAATGTATCACGTCCCGATCACAATCTGTCTTCGATAGTCGTGGTTGAGCATCACGTGGATAACAGTGTGTACTGATTAAGCCATGTCACCGTCGACAGTAGGAAGTTCTTTTCAGACCACCTTTGCTCTCGTCGTCTCTTTTCCAAGTTGTTGTCTGACCAGAATCCCTTCCGGCTACGGGGGTAAATTTTTGATGTTGCAGGTTCACCGATTAAGAAGCCAGAATTGGAAACTGTGGCCGGGCCATCGGATGACCGGTCCAGTGACGAGAACAGGAACTGGACCCACTGCACTGGGCCGAAGAAGGGTGCCTGGTATGACTCCGGCTCGGGGAACTCGGGTTCAGTCTCGGACTCGGATGTATCTGGAGCGGAGTCGGTCATCACGAACAACCTCCTACTTCTCTCCAGCTCCTCTGAAAATGTGGGGTACGAGAAGCGAGATGTGCCCTTCATCGACTTCCTCGGGCTGGGCGCCACCTGAGTCCTCCAAGAAGAGATTTTATCGAAAGATGCAAGACCCCGAAGATGTGTGCGTGTTTTTGGTTTGGTTCAGGGGCTTGTGATGAGGTATGGGTAAAAGAGAGGAGAGCGCAAGGATTCAATGGAGGAGACGTCTCGAATCAGCGAGAGAGAGAGAGAGAGAGAGAGAGAGAGAGAGAGAGAGAGAGAGATATGTGCTAAAGGTTTGGCTGTTAGCAGTAGCAGTAGCAGCAGCAGCAGCAGCAGCTTCAGTTGTCATTTTGGCTAATATTCTCTGCTACCATGTCTTGTCACTGTTTCAGGGTTAAGTTTTGTATCGGCGGGGGGAAGGCATTGTCTGTCTGTCTGTCTACACTTCTAAGACTGACCGATCAATACACTCGGCGTCCTGGCCCTCGTCCTTGTCATTCATCTCATGTCTCCTCCCCGATGCTATGCTATATGCCCCCTTTTAGGCTGTGTTTTTTCGGCTATTTTTGTTCACATAATAAAATAAAAACACTGTGGACAAGATGAGCCTAAGCTTCCGAATTCAGCAATGGTCGGCATTGATGCAACTCGCATGTTCATCACCCGAAGTAGAAAATGAAAAGAGAGAGAACGTCAGACTGGATAGTTTGTGTATATAGGTGTGTCATAGTTAGTAGTCACACAGCACCGGTCCAAATAACCCCCAAAAAGACCAAGACGACATCTCGCTTTCGGGCAGGAGGCCTAGCGTTAGTCTCCGATCTCACATGACAAAAGTATTTTTAGGAGCTTTCTCCTTTTGTCCATATCCCTGCATAAGATTATATGCCTATATATATTTTATCCAAAAAAAAGATTATACACATATACTATCCATTCCTATTTAAATTAATAAGTGTTAGTATTAAATAAAATTATAAATAATATATGTAATCAGACAGTTTTCTTTTATACTCGAACAAAAAAGAGATAACCGGTAACAAGTTGGCATTTTCTTACGCACTTGAGCTTAATACCAACTGATATTAAATTGGATTTTCAAAATCAGATAGGTAAGTTGCTAGCCCACATGCTCTAATGTCATATTGAATTCATAAATAAGCATGCATGTTTCCATCTAAATTTTTAAGCTAATTGGTGATGGTAATAAATTTTTTTTATAAATTCATAATTTTCTAGATAGATGTGTAATCGTATATCTCAATACTCTATCACATGACAACGTGGTCCACTTTATCTAATACTATATTAAACTTGCAGTAAACTCATAAGGAATCGAGACGGTTTCCACATAAAAATTTAACATGATAAGTGGTGATACTAAAATTTTTTTATAAGTCAATAATTTTATCTTAATTTGGCCGATGGAAGATTCTATATCTTTTGTGTATATATATATGCGGATCAAATGGACAGGATATGAAGTATAATGTTTGTGCCTCTTCGAACTCCCTTTGAGCTGCAATGCAATCAATGGACACAAATAAATATAAATATATATATGTACGACTAAATATATAATCTTTAGTTTCATCTCCAGTCCTCACTCCTTGCCGGCTTGCAGCCTCTGACATGGGACCACCCCACCTGTACATGTACTTACCGTCCGATTTCATGTGCCCGATATAAGCTTGGCAACAGATTAGGCTTAGGCCCGGTTAACATGCTTCCCTGGTTTAAGTGTTATCGTGCCCGGCCCCTGATTGTTGAAAAAAATCGGTCTGGATTTTTCGAGCTCCATTCGACAATTCCATGAAGCCCATTTCCTCTTGCAATTTTTTTTCTTCCCCCATATGCCAATAGTCAGAAAATAAATAAATAGATAAAATACATTAATTTTTTTTTAAAAAAAGTCCACTCTAAACAGACAGTCGGATTTAAGGATTATGAAAATTATTACCGAGAAGATCATAAAATTCTAAGATGAAATATGTGCAATATATATATATTTATATGGACACACACACACACACTTCCCATTATTTTGGGCCACAAGAGAAACGAAATTGTTACGTGGCCTGGCCCAATGTTTCTCACTCTGCAGAGTTCTCTCATCTGTGGCTCTTTCTTTTTCTTTTTTTTTTTAATCACATACTAGGCCCATGAATGTAGAAAGAGGCAGGAGAATTGAAGAATAAATTGGTGCGGGAAATCACGCAAAAAAAATTGAACATACAGTATTTTTGTTATTAGTCCAAAAGGAGTACCACTTATTAAGTCTCTTTTCTCTCAATTGTGGTCTTTTGGATTGGATCGATGGACGCAGGGGAATTCTCTCTCCCACTGTGTGCGTGGGGGATAAAATTGCAATATTTAACAGTTCGAAGGAGGAGCACCTTAGCTTCAAAGAGGTATTTGTGGAATCAAGATTCGGGTTAGATTGATCTAGCAAGTGATACGACCTCATCGACGTGATTTGAATCCGAGATATTCATGTTACCAGAGAGAAAGGGGCATTGTATCAACTCATATGGTAAGTAATGCGACAATATGCTATGCCTCTATCGAAGCAAAACAAAAAAAAAAACAAAAAAAGAGGATGTAATTCCATGAGGAATTTACACAAGAATTAAAAAAAAGAATTACAAATCGAAAAAGAGAGAATTTCAAGAGTAAAATCTATGCCCATGCCTTTAAAACTCAAGCTGGATTGATTGAGAATCACTTATGGGAGTATCATGAGGTGTGCGCCACTGGACATTTTCCATATCGGTGACCGACTACGGCAGTGTCATTTGCTATGGATGTCTTCGACTCCGATCTGCAACCCTTTCGACTATCTGCAGTAGGGAACACACACATCGACTATTTTCAGTCATAGCATATGATCGTCGTTTCGAGATACCAACTTCCATTAGAGCCGGAGAGTACCGTACGCCCTAAGAGCATGAAAATAATAACCCACACATACATTGTCTCTATAGTACCGTTTCATGTAATATTATATATATGTATGTAATTAATCGTATTTTGTATGTGCACCGATCATCCTGAGTTTATCATCGAAATTCATCTTTATGCTTAGTGTAATTTGGGGAACATGTCTCCAACTTGATGTTATATTAAACCCTAAAAGTCACATACTCATGCAAGTTGGCTATGCCTTTGTTCCCCAGTTAATTAATTAGATCCAGAAATAATTTCTTCTTGGCAATTGGATTCTCAGATACGACCCAATGAGATCTTGTTTCACTCTATTCGTCTCACCGATAAATACACCATCACCAAGTATTCAGAGACCATAAAAGATTTGAGTTAAATCAGACCTATTAGGACGTAATATTCTAAAAATTATGTACTTTTTCTTTCTGTATAACTCGTATGAGAGATTCTACTCGAATGAAAAAAGAAAAAAAAAAGTATGAATCACCTCGATTGTCTCGTATTAGCATTCTTTTTCCCTGATAATTTGGGTTTATCTATTCAAGAACCTAGATGATTTTCCCAAATAAGAAACATAGCCTCATTGGGTAAGAGGTTAAGGTTAGGAAGGGTACAATTCTCTGAGCACAAGGCAGACAAGGAGAGTACTAAACGAGGCCACTGTGTTCCTAACAAATGGCTCGCATGCAAATACAGATCTAATTTAATTTAATCAGTTCCAAAATTTATAATAAAGATCCTCGTTAGTAGTTGGATCCGCCTATTGAAATTCAGACTGCATGTAATATCGATATTAATTTATTATGAGGATTTACTGTGGGAACGTACCTCCTTGATGGTAGAGTAATTGCGCCCAGCTGGGTAAGTCATACTTGAAGCTTTGGAAACGACCCTGCATGTATTACTCCCTCATGTGATATCGTAGTCCCGATCCTTCGGGTGAGTATAATAAAATATGCGATCGCGTATGTACGAGGTCTTCGGCCTCCGTTCTCGAGCATCGGACCCGACACTCCCCCGGTGCCTGGAAATATTCTTGGCAACATACCGGCCCGGAGGCGTTTCCCATTTCTGGCGAAAACGGTTGGCGGGTCACGGATATGAATCGAAAGTCACGATATTTTCTTTTTTCCGATTTATTACTGGAACTTACGTGAAATCGCATCCGTGGTTAAAATATTTGCATTCGTGTCGTAATCTTTTCTCGATCGGATTAATTGAAGCAGCGGTTATCCTAGGACGGAGGATTGATTAAGGGTACATAGTAAACCTTTAACAATTCTTAATTACTAACCTTAATTATTGCCCTCTATTGGCTATCTTGAACAACCAAGAAATCGGTTGACCGACCTGTTTCCCAGTCAACAAAGGGTTACGATCTTAGAATTGGAATCTAGAAACCCTAGAATTTGTGGGGGTAAAAAAGAATATTTAATTTCTATATAACTTTTTTTCTCCAAAAAAAGTATATATTATTTTAAAAAATGTCAATTTCACATGGTATTTCTCTATAACAGTGCCATTATGTCCTGAGAATTTTTTTAAAATCTTTTTTCCAGAAAAATATGCTCTCATTTTTTATTCTAGCCGAACATACGTCTGTCTTGGATTGGTTATATTGGTCGGTGTTGGAGCCCCATGTTGCTCATCTTGGAGGAGATTCATACGATGAATCATATAAAGGTGTGCACACACACATATATATGTATATGTATGCACTATAATTGATATATCTAACATGTGTATATTCTTATTGTAAACTCATTCGCACTCGGAATTATAATCAACTTGGACTAAATCAAGATCATCTAAAGAGGCTCAGCCTATTATTAAATGGTAAAATTCTCTAAATCATGATCTTTATTTGTAAGATTAAGACAAATTCAAGATGCTGTGTATGATTATATTATATATATATATATATGCATATTTCAAATTTAACATCATATCATATCAAGATGTGTTATGTTCAATTTTAATATAGGTTTTTGAAGGATGTCACGCATGACCGATAGAGAGTAATCATGTAAAGTTTGAATGACCTTGGTTTCCCGAAAAATATAGGTCGGGATTGTAGTGTGATCGATCACTACTTAACGCATATATATATTTATACACACACATCTATACGGTACCATGTACTGTACATACATCGAGTATCGATCTCTTCTCATTGGAATTGGATTCTGCTAAGTGAAAACGACATCCTAGCCATGGCTCTCGAGAAAGTGATCTCCAACATAAGATCGTTGTAGCCCATGTTTTAATTATGAATAGTTATTTCTAGGCAATAATGTATATCGACCATGATCTGTCGAGAAGGGAAAGGGAAAGTGGGGGAGCAGGAAGACATAATCAAGTTCCTCACTTTTAATCAGAATCTACTGATGAATCAGTCTGGTTGTCATGTCCTGCTCCGAAATGACCAGGGAAGCAGCGATGGTATGTATTAGCGCTCTTAATATTGATCACCCTTGTTACTGATTTCTGCACCTGTGCTCTGTGGATGCTGAGAACAATGAAACTAACACTCTCATGGATTCCACAGATTTTCCCCCCACATTTTCAGGTTATAACGGAGACTCATAATTTTTTTTAAGAAAAAAAGGATTAAGAAAAAGAAAGATTAGTGGAGTGAGTGGCACTTGATAATCCCATTGATGAGAATCGTGAGTAGGATTTTCTTGATCCTAGAGTAGAGGGGGTGATGCCATTGCAGTAAAAACAATAATAGTGCACCACATGAAATTGGTACACAAAAGCCTAGTATGCTCTAATCAATCTAAATTTAAAATAAATTAGCCTAAAATTATATTAATTATGAATTCTCTCCGTTTTAAAAAATATAAATATGGTATCTTATTTAAGAAAATGAAATTACCTCATTAAAATACTCTAAACCACCTTTTCAAAAGCAAATGAGGAGGGTGATTTGCCGACTAGGAATCTACACAGAAAATGCAAAAGGAGGTCTATATTGCTCTTTCCTTCCCTCACATATAGTGGAATCGATTAGTTAATTGATTAATTCAATTTTGGGTGCAACTTGCATGGTTGCACCTTTAGATGAAGTCCATCTACAGAAAAATTTCATAATCCGGTTACTGA
The DNA here is from genome assembly GCA_900174645.1 of Sonneratia alba. Lineage (NCBI taxonomy): Eukaryota > Viridiplantae > Streptophyta > Magnoliopsida > Myrtales > Lythraceae > Sonneratia > Sonneratia alba. Next base: position 7,327,587 of record FWPY01000091.1, on the reverse strand, counting down.
ATGATTTATTAAGTGCTGTGAAACGTTGAATTTTATTTTTTAATATATATTATTACCAATTATGAACCATTTGATTATACTATTAATCGGTCGAATATCAGCCCTCCTCAGTCTATGATACCACTTTCTCCATTACCATATAATCATCATTTAACACCCATTTGTCGTATTCGTTCACTTCGACCATTTCTCTCTTTTTTTAAATTTTTTGTTAATGAGTCGGACAATTATTTAGTAAAAAGAAATTAATCACAGCGAAACCGAAGACCAGACTTAGATCGTTCGTACAGCGTCTACGTCCTAGGAAATCAATATGTCAACGAATCTAAGGTAGATTCATATGTCAAACATGAGTCCAGTGTTGTTGCATTCATGTCACCTGAACACGTCTTTTTCGGAGCACACACATGTGTATATATATATATATATACGAACACCCACCAAGAGAGATTAGCATTAAGAAACTATTCCGTCGAATCGACTCTCTCCTGGATCGAGGACTAATAGTGAACACGTACTAGACTGTCCTCATGAAGAAAAGGAGATGGGAAGGGAAGATGGACAGCAAATATTTTTTTTTTGGGTGACATGTTAATATGGGTTGTTCGTGAAACTGTCCCGAGAGTCAGACCATCTCATCCTCATACTCGACCTCAATTGCCATATGTGTAACATGAAGAGGTCTTGAACATGATACTAATTGCGAAAGGATTTGGGTGTGCCCCACACCCTAATTGACAAATGAATAGGAGACCTTTTTGTTTAACTCTCGTATGTAAAACTTCTCACATACCAATTTATCTTTCTCTTCTATATTCTTTAGGCTCGCGTCTTCTTATCTCTTGGATTGGAACACGAAACAAGGGAGTACAATGAGAACCGTTCATAATAATTGAATTTAGAATCTCTTGACTCAAAGTTGAAAATGATATTAGTGGACCAAACTGATTTTCAGATTGAGACTTGACATAAATGCTAGACCATCCTTCTCTTGTCCTGGCATGGCTGGTACTGTATTTATTAACTTAATTAGCACGTAACTTTTAGAGGATTCATCAAATCTACTTAATTATTTGGTAACACTGACCTAGTAGATCGCTAAATGTACGGGCATTTCAAATTCTCAGTCTTAATTTTCTCCGGGACTTCCGGACTTGAGTTGGCACAGCGAAGAATGAATATACGTGCAGTGAGTAGACCATTTTCCTGAGCATGCAAGTAGGATAACAGCACAATCCCGAGTTTGGTCGTGAGCACAACAACACACATCATAGCTTTAATTCGACACCCTCCAAACCCCCACGAGGAAAAGCGATGAAGGGAAAACTGAAAGAGCGAGCTACTATGCAGAGGGCATGCATTATATATATGTGTGTGTGGGTGCGTGTGATAGAAAAGGGCACACCAAACACTCTTATTTAATTTGATATTAATGATCGTACTTCCGTTCTCCAACAGATTTCACAGGGGCAGAGCAAAATTTTGCAGATCATATCCTAGGGATAATTGAATAACACAACATAATAAATTAAATGACACAGCGAAATGATGGCTTCGCTTGTCCCTCCCTCTGATTCCCAGACACAGATACAACTGTACGCAATAGTTGGGGATTATCAGGCTAGCATCACTTCCGATCCGATGTCTCGGATCAAAACCTTGCCTAAACCGAGCTTTTATTCCACATATACCTCGAAACCGTGCACTTATAATAGCTGTTGCTAGTACGATGATGCTTCCCCCGCGGTGCAAGCAAAGACCAGCTCGTCATGTTGATCTTGAAACCTGAGAAGAATGTTTGTTAAACAAAGCTTTTAGTTTCTCCCCTCAAATCTGTAGATTCGGAGAACTAGCAGGAGTCCTGAGCAATTCTTCCTGTGTTTGCATGGTTTTTAAGGCCTTTGAAAAGCAGCTGAGTTACTCTGTCAGGGGGATCACATATATGTATCTATACATAGAGAATCTTTATACATATATATAAAAGAATCATCTGACTTCTAAGTCACTCATAGTTTATTTAATGAATATCAACAAGGAGGAACTAAACCCTATAATTAACATATTGGAATGTCAGTGGAATCAGAGAGAGCACTTCAGCGGCTTAAAAAACTAGACTCATGACCTCTTTTAAAATCGAAAGGGAATTTTCGTTCAGTGAGATTCTGGCAAAATAGAACAACAACTGAGACATGCGCTTGGTCACCATTTTCCTCGCAAGTCAAAATCTTGGCACTAGGGTTTTTGAGCTGCCCCTGGTTGAGAAATTACAAAAGAACATAAAAAGCATCAAAATGGACGAGGTATTAATGCGGCGATTACCGACGACATCCTGTTCTTTTTTCCTTTAGTCTGCCCTCTAAATGGGCTATGGACCTTACTCTCAAACCGAAAGACACAATCATCATTAAATTTGAGTTTGTCAATTGTCAAAAGAAGAGTCCTAGCAAATGGGCAACAAGCAAAACTTCCCTTTGTGGTGGCACTGATCTGCTTGCATAGATGTGTAGAGAAGTAGCATAGATAGGTGGTTGTGGTGGTGTAAATGGAGCGATGATGGAGTGTCAATGTATATTACCAAAGAAAGGAAAGAAAGGCAAAACGTATTTTATTTAGTGCATCATAAAGATCACACAAGCTCAAAGAATACAGTCATCATCTCTTTAATTGGTTAATAATTAATTAGCGCAAAACAAAATTGAGTTTTTCTCTCTCTTTTTTTTTTAATGATAAAAGGGTTTCGGTGAAATAATATAGTTATAGGTTTGATTGCTGTTTTCTTCCCATCCTCATTTGAAAATCGTTTATGATTGGAAAAAAAAAAGGAGCTTTTTCTTTCTGTAAAAGAGTAAAAAATAATAATAAAAGGGTTTTACAATGGCGATGATTACTATATACTAGAGCACTCTACATATTATTAATTAATTATCAAATGAAGCAAGTAAAAAAAAAAATTCTTGCATAAAAAATGTAAAATTACCAGGAAATAGCTTTCACCAGGCTCCAAGCTCTGCATTAAGAAACCAAACTCATTGATGGGCAAAGGGACACCAGAGGAATGGACCAAAACTGCATTTTGACCAAACACTGCTTTCATGTCAATTGGGCCTCTCGGCACCTCTGTTGGGATCCCATTGATGAACACTGTGATGTATCCTACACCAAAATAATGCACCAAAAACAGACTTAATCAGAACGACAATTATGGAGCCACATGCGCATATAATTACGAGATTTACCCGTTTCGTCCTTGTTTCTGCCATCATTATGGATTCATGAACACAAAATCAGCCAAAGAAAGCTAAACTCCATATAAACAGCTACTGCTAAAAGGTAAGAGGAATAGATAACAAATGCTGAAAGACACAGAACAAACAGAATAAAAAAAGGATGTCTTTTGTGGATGGGATTGGAGGTATTTTTCTGGAAATGAAATAATCTTTTTTTTTTCTAGTATACACCACTAAATGTAAAGTAGTTCAAGGGGTATAGACTAATTTGGTTGATTCACCAAAAGGTGGATTTGGAAAAACAAAAGGAAAAAAAAAAACTTGCTCATGCGGGGAACGGGGGAAAGTGGAAAAGAGGGATCGATTTTATTTCCAGCTGAGCAGAAAAGGTTTATTAGGGTTTCCACAAAAAAATTGGATAAAGTTCTCAAAAAAGGCAGAAGAAAAGGAAATCTAAAGAAGTACAATTCTTATGCCAATCGTGTAGAAGGACGGTCTGATCTCAGAAGTACAATTATAAAGAGATTATCTGTCCTCCTGATGACTAATTTCAAAAAGGTTTGGCAACCTCTTGTCTCCCGACAACCTCATCCGCACTCTCAACCTTGTTAGGTAGAGTTTGACTGAGATTTTGCAGCAAAAGATATACTCAGTTTCAAAATAATAATAATAATAAATGGGAAAAAGGGAAAATTGAGCATAAAATTTGCAGAATCTGTCTATACTGTCTGAAAAACAAAGTGCCGGAAGGTCAAAAGAATTAGGAAGAAAATCACTCAGCCGTCGCCAGGAAATTATAAAAGTTGACCATGAAATTCGCAGGAGAAGGACCCTATTTGTTATGATGTGGAAGAAGTATTTGATTGCATGCATCAGTTACCCGACTGGTAGGGCAAACTCGAAGTCTCCAATGGGCAAAACATCGATGTCATGCTCGAGCTTTGGTCCGATTCGAGGAAACCCACATGACCCGGAACCGAGAAGAAGTTCTCAACTCCGCCTTCTTGGCCGAGACTGGCTCCAAAAAGATTAGTAGAGGAAGAACCAGCATGGTAACCGGTGGGTGGACACTGAGGGTAATCGTGGTTGGAATGCGGTGTGTAGCCCATAGCACAAGAAGTGCTAGAGCTTCCTTCACTATGATTATTTCCCTCGGAGACAAGCTGAGATTGATGGCTCTGATGGGGAGTATCGTTGTTTCTCGGGTCTCCGCCGCCAGCTAGGGCGTTGGCCGCCTGCATTTGCCGCTGCCTCCGCCGCGACCTTGACCGCCTGTTCTGGAACCAGTAGAAGACGTTGGCGTCCCCGACTGTCCCAAACTTCTCGAGAAGCTTCCGGATCCTCACAGTCTCGTCCTTGGGCGGGTTCACCATCCCGCTGTTGAAGATGGACTCGAGGATCAGGATTTGCTCTGGCTTCGGGGTCCATCTCGACCGCACCGGCTCGCTGCTCCTCTCCTGGTTAAGGCCACTTGGGCTGTTCGGGTCATGGCCGTGATCTTCCATGAACACTAGGCTAGCTTCTAAGCTTCTGAGAAGGAAAAAGGGGGAAAATATTAGAAATTATATAATCTTTGAAGCCAAAACCTAGGCAAGCAAGGAATAATATATAAAGAGAGAGAGAGAGAGAGAGAGGGAGAGGGGAAATGAGTGTATTGGAACTTACATATGATGGAGTCATGACTTATGGCATTGATTTTGAAGCTATATATAAAAGGGAGAAGGGGGAATGTTACTGCTTGAATTGACCAATTTGCCCCTTGCTCGTAAGTTCAATTCATTGAATCAGTAAATGGGGAAGAAGAGAAAAGAAAGAAAGAAGAAAAAGAAAAAGGAAGAAGCCAAAATTAACTTCATCCACGAACCTTATCATAGTGGCTGATCCGGGAGGTTGCCCCTACTTTCACCTATTACCATAAGAATATGATATTCCGATGGGATTAGAACCGGTTAATTTGGTGGCTCATCACCGTAAGTATACTAACATATTGGAATTTTGTGATTTAAGGTATTTATTATTGGGTAATTTTATATTTCAATGGATCAACCTAACTTAAACTCATATTAATTAGAATTATTAGATTTATGAATACCACATTCTCCATTGAACAATTGAGAAGCCAGCATGGATTATGACAGCACCCCTCGTTGCCTCCACTTTGAGTGGCAGTATACTGTTGAAGCGATCCTCTCTTGTCCAACAATTCCACTACGGATTAGAGATCACACTAATATTAAATCTACCAATTGGATTTGAAATCGGAAGTGGGAACTTTAGTAAGAATGAATCGGAAAAGGGAATGGATACACAATGCGCCTCATATTCGGTTATTTATAAGAATTAAATACCGAATTTTTTATTTTAAAATTAAGAAAAAAATGTCATTACACTGTATTATATCATCATAATTCTTTTATTTTAAGGTAAGAGATTGCAATTCCCATAATAAACATCAAGAAACCATGCAAAAGAACCCATAAATTGGAATCAAATGCATCAACTGCGCCACTGCACTTGACAATCAACAACCCTAGCTAGACCAGCGATTGGAAATATGAATTCAATGATACCACATTATCACTTCTTGGGACCTATTGATCCTGGTTACGTGCCTGAGGAAAAAAGGAAAAAAAAACCCTACAATCTCGTTAAGAGACCCATCTCTGATAGGATCAATTAGGTAGGTATTCACCGTCCTCGACAGTCTAATTATTCAGGGGAGACAGGCAAGGAAGTCAAAGACTTCCACTAAGCCTCCGTGGGTCGATGTCAAATCAAGAGTGTAGAGAGAGTCGACATAATCATAAACATCCCCGTGCCAAATTCAACAAAGAATGATAGCAAAAGCTAAATTTCAGCGTCACCATGTTTCCTCCCAAGGATGAAACCCAACATGTGTCTGCGAAATGCGTTATACGCATACATACAAAATTCTTATCCTATTTAACAATTCTTGTGTTCCTTCTTTTCTATGCATGATTGACCCCTCAACCTTTTATTGCATGTATGCATAAGGCTGTATAAGAGATGATAATAAAGATGAATATGATAAATGAAAAAATTGAACCCAAAGAAAAACAATGTATAAAATCTCATTTATCTGGATGGGTTTACTTGCCATTTACCCACATATCTCTGTCATGTGGGATCCACCGTGAATTCACATAAGCAGCTAGCTATTCAACTCGTGACTGGAATCAGTAGATACGAAGTGGCCGAAGGGAAAAACCAAGTTAAACATTGTGCCAAACTCGTTCGTGTTCAAGGTTGCGTGAAGAAATCCTCGAGTGAGCCGTGACAACGGGGCTATTTATGATGGGCTTGATCGTGGGTATATATATGGTCGGTCGGTAAAATGTATCACATCCATCATCAAATAAACATTAAAAGGTGATGTGATATGTTTTACCCCGTGTATGGATGGGATACCATTTTGGCTAGCTACGTACACATGACATATCGATGTAACATGACCTATCCCTATTCACCTAAAAATCTCATCTTTGGACGAGGGTGAAGCATGGGAAGCAAGGTTAGAATCGTAAAAAACAATCCAGAGGCAATCGCATGACACGGTGTATAAATTGGTGGACGCGGGCTGACTGGTGCATTCGAGTGGCAGGTGCATGTGAAGGGCTAGTAAGAAGCATTGAAACCCGGGTCAATCGTCATCCTCACTTCTTAATTCTCCCACATCTAACCTCACTCTTTGAAAAAAATATAAAATAAAATCGGTGATGGTAAATTCGTTTTCGATTTAAGATCATCTTACTTATTACCATTTTACCTAGTGAGATTTTTCATATTTTTTTTATCGTCTAGATCCCTATGGTATGCCAAAAAAAAAAGAAGGGTTTCCCCTAACCTTGTTCTTGTACTCTTCCAATGAATTTCCTCTTCTCAAAGAAATTTTATGAATTTATCGTAGACTAAAAAATGTCATTTCATAATTAATTTGAGACTACAACTACGGAGTAATTTTTCCTCTTCTTCCCTTTTTTTAAGACCCTTTTGAAGCTATTTTTAAGTGAGAAAAAGGAGGAATTAAGAAACGAATTTTTTGGCGATAAGAAGTGTATTTCATTGAATAATTAAATATGAAGCATCCAAAGGTATATATGGCCAAGAGGAATAGTTTATTCTGTCAACCTGACGTTAATCAAACAACGGGCTTACGGTGGGAGACACTGCCACGAGAACCCTCTCTCTCTCTCTTCCACTGAAAACAATTTCTTTTTCTTCCAGTTAACATATTATTTATTCAAGAGAAATCCGGGGGAGGGATCACCCTGTAATATAGCATCGTTGAGACTGTTGTTGAGGCAGTTGATCTGTGAATCGCTCTGCAACTTTAAATGGGAACCATGGCTGAGTAATACAAGGACAGGACACTCTCTACCCGCCTCGGTCTCTCTGTCTGCTCTCCTCTCCCTTCTTTCCCCTGCTCTGTCAACCCCTTTCTGGTTCTATCACTGTCACCAGTACGCTAAAAGGGTTTCCGCCTGTCTATCAGTTTCCTCAGTGGGCTTTCGATATGTATTCGAGTCTCGGTGGGAAGCTCCAAGAATCCCTTTCTCATGATGTGGTATATCAGTACGGACCTCACTTTAGAGGCCAGACAAAATAGTTAAAGCTAATGAATGAGCTAATTCATCCGCAAAAATTCCAATTAGGTAATGGAGGATATGAAAAATCCTCAATATCACCAAAACCGATTTAAAATTTTTTTTTCAATTTTCACGTTGAGTGCCTGCACTGCAGCCAAAATGAATTTATTTTAATTATATAATTGCAAGATCCAGGGTAAATAAATAAAGAAAAAACATATACACACAATGATGCATAGGGAGACAGGCAAGTAGACGCGGGGTTTCTGTACGAACGATAGAATACTAAACAATACGAAGACGACACAGTAACCGACTTTGCGTCTCAGACGCGGTTTACTGTCGCCAGCCCGACTGACCGAGTTTTTGCCTTGGTTTCAAAGTATATTTGTCAGACAAAGGAAAAAAAAAAGAAGAGTGTTCTCACACTCGCACATTTTTAATTTTTTTAAAGCTGAAGTCCTTCCTTAGTTTGTTGCTGTTGCATCTACGGATGTCGAAATTATTTTAGATCCATCGTGCACACTTCTCTACGATACTTAAAAATCTAAATGTTATTTAGATTCGAAATATGTCAAGTTATCGATCTATCTTTTGTAAATTTCTTATTTAAAAAATAATTTTTCTAAAAATATTTTCTTTAAATTATAATTTGTGTGAGATTAAGTAAGTGTATGGATTTGAAGATAGTGGATTTAGTATAATAATATATCGTAAAAATATGTTTTTTTTCTCAATTTTCACTTATAAAATTTGCTTTTACCCTTTGGTTTATCTGTTCTAATGCTTTTTCAGGAATATAATCTTATTTGTAACTTAAAAATAGAAACAGATTTTAATAAAGTGTGCTTTTTTTAATTATTTTATAATTATATTTTTTACTATTATTCTCACGTGACAATATAATTCATTTTCTCACATGCTAAAACACATTTTCTATAACTGCTTACAAGTTACGTATTTCTCTTTTGATTTCATATGTGAGTAGGATAACTAGCTACGAACAAGTCAATACTTAAGTTTAATATCAATTAACTACGAACCAAACATTTATCTCTGGAATTCGAGTCAAATGATATATAAGTTTACTAACTCTGATACAATATTGAATTTGTATATGAATTTTAATTTCACTTCCATTTAAAATTTAAAATTAATAAATAATAGTAAATAATTATTTTATAAATTTATAATTTTTTTCTCACAATTTTTGGATATAATATTATATTTTTTCTTTAAAAAAATTAATTTCCCCTTTTTTTCCTCATTTGTTGTGAAAAGAAAAATCGCTCTCCTCGTACCTACGGGGAGGGTTCTGTTCACTACATGTTCGGTCGCTGTCTGTATGATTCGATGAACAGGAAGACCGCAGTCCTACATATATACATGATTCCATACTATGCCTACTTATTTTCACATTTTCTTTTCACTCTCCTCCCTTCTCAAACTTTGTCTTGCAGGGTAAGATTCGAATAATATCATTTCTATAAATTAATCGAGATATTTTAATGTGCTTATTTTTATAAATTTTGGATTTGTGACTTGTTGCAAATAAAGTAAATTCATATGGGAGAAATTTTAATTTTAATTAGCCAACTCTTTGTTTAATCTAAATTTGTCAGCATGATGATTTGAACCTCCAAAGTAATAGTTTATTGCACATAAGCTGAAACATGTGTGCAGGAAAACAACCCAAAAGGGCCAGGAATGGCGGACATATCCTATTCCCATTTGCTAAAAGAAGAAAAGCCTCGACTCCCCCCCCACTTGCCCCCACACAGCAGCTTGGAGGTACAGTGACCACTGCTCTCTCCTTCTCGACATCTGCCTGAATCTTCTTATGATCCTCATGGCTGCATACACGTTCATCTGGAAAGGAACTACCGGTCGATGCTGTGTAAGTATCAAGCAATGACCGGTAGCTTATTCTTATATGCTTGCCGACCTTGCAGCTGGCCTGATCTGTCCATACTGTCTAGGTATATATATATATATATAATGTCACATCAATATCTTATTGACATTATTACATATATGTTAGCAAGATTTAATTGTTGATTATAATGATGACTTAAGTAAATCACACAAATAAAAATTTTGGATTGGAATGGTTATTTTAAAAGTTTTAGGATTTAAATTAAAAAAATCGTGTAGTTTTAAAACTCATGATGTATTTCTCTCTCTCTCTTTTTTTTCTTATTATTACGACTAACTTTGTTAATGTGTCATTGGTAATACATTATCATCGCTAAAAGTAAGTAATGGTCATTATAAATTTCGTTGAAATTTCAACTGGCCCTAATTCCATGAGCTAATTTTGTTCAATATGTGCAGCAAACACCATTTATTATATCATTTGGCAAATAAATGTGTACACCTACATATATGCTTTTCTTTCCATAATTAAATCTAAAATATTTTTGTAATCAGATTGCTATTCTGATAAGTGAACTTACATATATATATATATATGTCATGGAAACTGAACTTGAGTCGCAATATATCGCAATCTCTTCATATAAGATTAAAGGACTCATATACGACTCTCGTAAATTGAATCTCATGTATACTTTTTATTTCATTTTTCTTGCCATCTTCTCTAAAATAATACAATTTTCCGTTATATAAAAAAAAATCTCACTGAAGTTGGGCAATTTATTATATATATATATATATATATGTCTGCTACATAGTAATAACAACTGCGTCTGCAATTACTTATGCATAAATAAATTGCATCTGGACACGTATTAATTAGCTACCTGCATCCAAGCTCTGAAAATTATAAAGTTAATTTTTTTGTTGGGGTGGAGGAAATTTATATAATTACATATAAAAGCTCTGAAAATGTCAAACTTGACTGCCAGTTTCTCAGCTCAACAGAACACATTAATTCACTGACTGGCAATTAATTTGAGAAACCTTATCTAGCTGCCTAGTATATAATATTTTTAAAAAAACATGAATTATATATATATTGCATTCACATATAAAAAATACGATTGACACGTATGTATTGCTGCAAATTATAAATACGATAGAGATAAGGCACTCCATACTAACCTCGAAAAGTTTTATTTGTTTAGAAGAGAATATGAGAATTGTAATAATAAAGGAATATGTAAAAATTAAAGTAAGATTTTGTGTTTGAGTAACCAAAAAAAATCATGGCTTGAATTAGTAATGATTCATTGGACTCATAAATATTAGATACTATGCGGCGAAAGCTGAAAGATCAGAAGAGTATCGAGCATCCTAATGATAAGAGTCAAACTCAGAAATTCTCGGCCCTAATTCGAGAGCAAAACCGCTGCGTCAAATTATGGAAGCCCTGTCATGGCCATACCGGCATAATTAATATTCGGAGTATTTTGCTGCGAGATCTCTCGTCTGTGAACGTTCTCAGTCAAACATTGATGACACCACGCCTCATGAATATGTTTCTTTAATTCAATTATTTCCTCTACCTTTTTGCAACATCAAATAATACGTATAATGTAATTTTTTTAAAAAAATATCAACTCGACTTGAATTCTTGCTTACCGTTCAAAATATATCAGTATTCATGCACATAAACGTACCCAAAAAGAAACGTGAAAGGCAAAAAATGAACTATCGAGCCCTGGAGTTAACAAGACCATTTCTGACGAGCTCTTCAATTTTATGATTAAGAAGAGAAGGAACCATTCTGATTTGTTAACCCAAGTCCTGAATCCAATGGTAGTGTCGAGCACACATACCACGATATTATGGGTGTATTGATATATAATAAACTTGTGGGGGTGCTTTGATGTGTTGATGTACAAGGCAAAAGCAAAGGCATGGTGATAAACAATTTGGCATGAGTAGTAGAAAAACAACAACACATGCGCCCCAAAAGCAAGAAGAAAAATCAATTGTCGGCCCTCCCTGTGTCCCATACAAATTGATCATAAAAAATAAAGCCCACAAAGAGAGGGGAAAAAGCAATAAATAAGCAAAATAAAAGAAGGGAAAAGAAGAAGAAGAAGAAGAAGAATGCATGGGGAGAAGTTGGTAGGTTTCCACTTGTGTAACTTTTACAAGGTTTTTCTAGGGTTTTGGACGATAGCCATATATGGAAATCTGCCTACTATGCTTTTACATTTTTGTAGATATTTGTCCCACAACTTCCTAATTCAATTTCCTTGCCTTTGATCTACCCTATACGCTTCTTAGAAGTATAATGGGCTTACAACGATTTATTAATAAATAAAATAATTTTACTTGTAAATTTATTTATTTATAAGCGTCGGATGTAATGTTTATTTTAGTAAAAAAAATTGTAAATTAATTCAATTTAAGGGTATATGGTTTGATTTAATTTAGGCTTCACAGAGATGGAGGAGGGAATCTCTACTGTTGTTTGGCAGGCTTTTGTGTTTCCTCAGTGTGGGTTTTCAGTTTTCTTTTTTTCACCCAATACCCGCCAGCAGCGGTACCACTTTCACTTCCCCTGCCCCTCCACACCACCTCATGGATTGATTTGATGTGTCTCACAGTGCTCTTGCTTAATTTATTCTTATATGAACATTGAAGCTACCGACCTCTGTCTATATTACAAGGTAAAACTTTGTTATATTAAAATTTTCGTTTCAAATGCTGGAATTCGGAAGCTAATTGATCAGGAAAACCTTCATCTTAACCGATAAGAACCTTCAGATAGTTTGTCCCTTCATTTTTGGTGTTCCATTTGTAGATGCATGGTGCAATCTGCTTTTTTTTGCCGTCTGATTCAAGTCTCCCCTCACTTGTCATTTTACTTGGGGAGAAATCCACACAACAGTCCACATCGATGGGTTTGGCAAATCTGTTCCATAGGATAAGATTGAAGGGAAGTAAAAAAAAAAAAAAGGTTTTTAATAAGAATGGAATATGATAATTTAATAAAAGAATATAATTTATATAATATTTGACTGATTTTTTGAATTTACATAGAACCATCATCACTCTTGCCCTCATTTATCTCTACCCCGGATAGAACTGGACCAGCCAAATCCGTCTTTTGATTCGGTGCATTCAGCATGAAAGGGTATAATTACAAACGACTATTTGAATTGCACCGTACAATTACAAATCCGACCCCCCACTGCCATCTTATCTAAATGTTCAATTTCCATAGTAGTTGTGAATGTCACATGTGGGGTTTAGTTTCTAAGTGTGCTCTAAGTGAAAACAATGGAGTTAAATCCACCTGATCGTCACACAGGAAAACTCAACCTATGCAGGTTTATCTGGTGGACGTTATCCAGGTTAATTGAGAGTATGTTTGCTTCTGATTATTGAAGGAGGCTTGTCATCTTAGTTCAGACAAAACATATTGATAAGCTCCATCTTGTTCGCATTGGATTCGACATAATTCTCCATTTGGGGGATGGATGGATTTTTGTATTAATTCTTTCACATTGGGTTCGACAGAACTCTTTATGCTCGGGAATGGATGTCCGGAGTCAGATTTAGCATGCAATACAGAAGCCGATGCCGGTATCATCAAATCAGCGGACGTAAGAGAGAGCAAAAGTTGAAGAAGAGGGAGATCGATTCAACGAACAGATCATCTATATAAGAAAGAGCTCTGTAGGGATTCCGACTCCAACGAAATCGACTAGGGTGTCCCCATAACGTATGAAAAGCCACTATGTATGTGGATGACAATTGTGTTGTCAATATAGTTCGTAAAGAAATCAAACTCGATCTATTGGCAGAGAAACTGAACTCTTCCTTACCATCTGAAGCAGCTCTTCATCATTTTCTAATTCGTGATGTTTATGATGAGGGTGGCTGTGTTTTAAATTTTAAATGTCGAGTTGATTGAAAATTTGGTCAAGCAACAATCCTTTTTTTAATCAAGCCCGCGACAATGTGATGAGTTTGATTGATTGAACCTCAATCATTTATACTCGTTCTTTTTGGTTACATAGACTCATAGGTCTTAAAAAGAGGATTAAACATCAAGAAGAAGAGAAAATTTACGGTAATGTGATGTGACTTATATTTGTCATGTTATCCATATGAGAGATATGGAAGGAAAATTACAGTTTGCTTACATGTGAAGTTAAAGTTGAAGGGGACATTCTTGGTAGAACGTCGTGATATTAGCGTTCAACACCATAGCATCAGAGATCAGGAGTTACTAAACATACGCAGCGGCATGGCATTCTTCATTAGTGCTATGATATCAAAGACTAGAAGCAATTGAGCACCCGCGACACTTAGGATTCTTGTAATAAATATATTTTCGATTTATATGCTATCCAAATATAGAAGATAAGTATGCGGGTCTTCTTACAGAGAGCGGTGTGAGGTCAAACAAGTGTGCCATCGTAAGAGGTTGATTCCCTCTTCTATTCCACACATAAATAGTGAGATCATCGATCGAGTCTCTTTAGCCCGTGGAATAGGGAGCTCAATCATCCGAAACCACACATACTGAGCGTGTGATTCCCCCTTCCTTACTCTCTTGATCAGTTGTTCGTTACCCGCTGAGTTTGATTCTCGCTTGGACACCAGTCCGAAGTTACAATCCAATCGTAGGATAAGGATTACATGAAGTTTCACTAACTAAAATTAATTCCGCACAACTAAACCATCCAAGACGAGGGATGATATGACTGCAGCAAGAACCGTCTCTCTCTCACTTATTCTTATTGTTATTAAGCAGATCAAGGAGAGGGAGCCAAATCCTTGTCCATTCTCAGACATTAGAAGTCCCGACAGTGCATGCACGTTTGCTTCAACAGCATGAGGCTAAATGTCAACGGAATCCCTCACAAATGGGACCATATACACCGAAATTATATTAAAGTACAAAATGATTAGACATGCAATGTTTCATTAAATACTCGAGCACTGTCTTCTTCGTTAAGATGGACCCCAGCAGCTCTTACAGTGCTAATCCATGTCTTACTATATACATAGCACATAGATTGAGATGAGACCATCTCTATTATAACACCGTCACCAACGAGGCTATATGGAATTATTGATCTGTCAATAGACATGACATGGATGACGATGACGATGCCCATAGCTGAAATTCATCGCCTGCGTTTATTGCTCGGTCGATGGATCGCTTCATAGTCGTGGAGTTTGAAAGCCGTACGTGTTTCGAAATGACATGGACGATGGATCATCGTCAGTCTTGTTGGGGCAATGATGCGTAACATGTTTTCGGGTTGTCGTCTCTGTATCGGCTCCTTCCCTAATTTGTCTCGTTTGTCTATGCATTTCCTCTTTTTATTTTTTTTCCTTTCATTTATTAGCTTGAGCTAATTTCTCAGAGCATTTAAATTCTTTTGGGTGCAACTCAGATTGATTAATCAGGACATCAAAGGGGGCCAACAGAAACGTTGTACTTGTCCCTGCTGCAGACCACACACAAGTCCAGAATAGTCAGTCGACATTATGTCTTTGTTTCTTGGATGAGTTCATCTTTCTCTGCTGCCATCTGTCTGCTTCTTTTTCTTCTCTCTCTCTCTCCGTCTCTCGGTCCGCTTAATTTGTTTTCTTTAACGTACGTGTTTTTTTCCATGTGACATAAACATCTCCTGTTCGAACCATCACTAGTTGGTTATGGACATGGCAGATGGTCATTCACGATTATCAACCACAGTTTACCACATCACCAAGTGGTAGGATTCTTCAGTCTCCAGCGTAATATTCACTAACTGAGAGATACAGACAAGGTACATAGGTACAGATGTCAAGATGACACAAGAGAAAGCATCAAAAAGATGCGAGAAAGAAGAACTATAAATTGACGAAAGATAAAATTAGGCTAAGTTCGCAAGGCAATGAAGGCCAGTACTGCGTCCAAGCAATGAATTCCGGAACTCTAGTAACCTTGGATCAGGCGGATGAGTTCACCAAGTAAGAATAGGAGGAAAGTTGGGTGTCGGTTAGAATACTTCGATGTCTACATGACGAACCAGATGTACTTGTTGATCCACCAGGGATGTGGGGGGTGTGGAAAAAAGACCGAACCTGTTCCTTCGAAGTTTTGCCCTTGCTGGTGGACAAGCTGATGACTGTGAGACCGTAGACTGAAGTTGCGATGATAAATCTGGCAAAATACACCAGGAGAAGGCCCACAGGCCAGCAAAGTGACAGAAAGTTCCGGACCATCTACGACATGGGTTCGGGTTCACATTCATGAACCAGAGAGTCAATAGGTTAGGGGCTGATGAATACTATCTAGGACACTTGCTTTCCTGAAAAGGTTGATTTCCACATAACCGGTCACAAGGAAAGAAGTTTTGCTATCTTTACTTCAAACTCAATCATTATCTCAGACCGAGGTAGTGACGGTAAATGGATTATATAGTTGAACCTAGACCAAGGTTTAAAGAGATCCTTTCTGTGAACTGTCAACGGTTCTGCCAGTATCAAACTGGCCACAGGGAGCTAGTAGTCTTTATTTGGAGAACCCAAGACAACCTTTTGCCAGTGGATTTTTTTGCAAGAAACTGGTCATATTGCTGGCTGAAGCGCGTCCATAGAAGGAAGACAGGAAAAAAATTAATGGGATGGAGATATACTGGTAAACATTAAACAAAATAATTTTTTGATTTCATATTGAGGACGATATCACTGTATAAAAACTCGATTTTTTTTATAATATTATAATTGCTAGCAAAAGAAAAGAGAGTTGCATACTTTTTTAGGGAAATTTGCACGGTTTTCATTTCGGTTAACCTAGAATATGATACAGCAATGCAAAAGGGTTACTGCATAACATTGTACTGTTCTTGTAGGTATGACATAGAACTATGAACCAATTTGACCTTTAACAGTATCAGGAGAGCCTAGAACGTAGTTCTTCATAAGACGAAAGGTCTTTCAATGTGAAGCGGGAACTGTCGGGTAGAAATTGTCATCATGTAGGTTATATTGGCTCGATTCTAGCCCGCAAACAACGTGTGCCACTGTAAACTCCAACAGCCAATGATTAAAGCAATGGCAATAAGTGAAAGATAAGAGCTAAAGAGATCATAAGAAGAAAAGCAGGGAGAAATTATGATTCGACAGAGAGCACGAATGAATCAATTCGAGCGTACGGACGTGCCTAATTTTATTGGAACAGTGACTCCGAGATTCCTGCCATTTGTCAGTCTCTCCATCGGCCTATCACTGTATCCATCATACCTTAGTAGCTCTTTTGGCTTCGGTCTTCCTCTTCCCAGAAGACATGCATGTCTCAAAATGATCAATTATAGTTTTTTCTTCCCTCGTACACACACACACACACAAGCTCTTAAAAGATCTTAATTGTCCCCGATAAGTTTGCTTAATTGTATCATTATTGATTATAAATTAAGATATTCTATACATCCCAAAGGCTCGATATCATACTTATTACTTAATATCGAATTAAGGGATTCCGTGTTGATTCGTTGTAACCCTCTAATGAATTTTTCTTCTTTATAAAAGCCCGCGGTGAATTACTCCATGGTGATAATGATAACAAAAAGAGTGAAGATAATGATTATGACATCACATGCTTTTATGTTTTTTTTCCTCGCCCATGTGTTTAATGATGATTATGCGTACGTGCGGTGACTTTTAACCCTATATTCCCGGGAAAATCACCGGTCGGCCGGCTGGCCGCCCGCCCAATCATGGTTCTCGTGGCCCTTCTTTTCAATTCCATTTGGCCAGTGCACATTATTACTATATATGACTATTGTCAATGACATAAGGACCTCTTATTTCTATCTGCGTTGGCTATACGTATGACCGTTTGATGTACGCAAAGATCGAAACTAACACGTGTCGGGTAATAACTCAGTGAAAATCACTATCTTGACTGACTAATTATGAGATATACGTTTCTTGCAAAAATAAAATAAAATCCGGTGAGGTATATGATTTAGTAATGTAATGATAATATCAGAGGCTTACTACACAGATGGATCGTCCATGGTGGCAAAAATGGAAGGCTGGAGTCTGATCTATCTATTTGTTGGGCTTAGCTTTCAAATGGACTTCAAACTAGGAATTAGCCGTGGCAGTCGATGGGTACTGGACCCTTTTCTGGTCCTTAATGGCTGACGATCTTCCTGATAGAGAATCCCTTCTAGCTGAATGGGCGGCTAATTATTTCATTTGCACGGTCTCCGATCTTTGCTGGACTAGCTTTCACGTACCACAAAAGTACCCTGCAGACCAACATAGTCGGCCGATCTAGACAGATTACGATGCCGGTGACTCCAAAGAGCGTAATCTACACATGTATACTTCGACGGGTCTAGGGACAGAGAACTAGTGTAAACTTCGGTGCAATTTGGGTCATTTTGGTCTTATTTTGGGCTTGTGCAGATGGACCCAACAGTGTACGTTGGGCTGTAATTTTAATGCCGAAAAGCGTCGATCAAACTGTGTAATCTGAATAATCCGGTGCCAGTTAAATTGCCCGTTATCCGCCCAGCACGATCAGTTGGGCCCAGATTCTACGTGGATCAGGTGCCCGAATTTATGTGGCAGAGAGAAATAGAGAGAGGGCACATCACAGGATTATAAGATTGAAAAACCCCTAAATATCTCCTCGGGACCTAATTGGAGTTCTCTTCGGTACCGTAAGTCTTACATGTATTATATGAAGGACAAAAAACCCATTGGGTGTCATAGCAACATGATCATAATTCATCTGTGTGAACCACCGAGTGGGGGAATAAATCAAGCTGCACCAGGGACATTAGGGTCGTGGCCCCTGTTCGGACCAGGATCGGGATAGTCGTTGTGTTCGAGATCCATCCTTCCCTCCGTAGCTTTATCTTCTAGCATCCTCTCCCTCCAATTCCTCTAGAAAATACAAACACACACACACACACACAGAGAGAAAGCTAGCTGTAAGTTAAAATCTTGCAGAATTCCTTTCATTTTCTTTCTTAAACTTGAATTGGATCGGGGAACGGATACCCATCTAAGTTCATCGACAGATTCATCGATGTTGATAATCTCATTTTGTGATCTAAAGAGATTTTCAGTTGCCCTTTTCATGAATTCGTACATATTTGTAGATGTATAAGCATGTGTAGACTAGAGCACCATTAAGAGAAAGCCAGGGAGAAAAAGATTACCTGAGCAAGCAAGCGTGGGACTGAGATGTCCGCCAGGCCAGACTTGAGGCTTCCTGTGCATTAATCGATCAGGATTTCGATCAGTCAATCTGACAAGTTATACATCTGGAAAAAAAAACACTATATATCGTGAAGAAATCATGATAAATATGTATATCACCCGTCTCCCTTTGGCAGTGAACAATTGTTTTTAAAAAAAGAACTGAAAATAAGGAAA
The DNA here is from genome assembly GCA_900174645.1 of Sonneratia alba. Taxonomy (NCBI): domain Eukaryota; kingdom Viridiplantae; phylum Streptophyta; class Magnoliopsida; order Myrtales; family Lythraceae; genus Sonneratia; species Sonneratia alba. The sequence goes on along the minus strand of FWPY01000091.1, from coordinate 7,308,440 downwards.
TTAAAATAAATAAATAAATAAATAAACGCTTACTGGGTGAAGGAACTGCAGAAGTGAAGAGGATCAAGGACAAGAGGAGGTGGAACACTAAGAGATGCTTCGACCTGAAAGCCTTCAATCTCATTATACGTCGACGATGTGTTCGTCCAGTAGCAAAATTGATCTCAGAGAAGAGTAATTATATCGGGGATTCCAGGTTGTGATCAGGGTTTGCCGGTGACGAAGATGAAGAGGAGAGAAGGGAACCAGCTGCAAGGGGCTAATACAGAGCAAGAAAAGAGATAAGATCTGAGGAAAAAGGGATTGACCATTAATTACTCCGAACCACAGAAATGTCAACCTTCAATTTGTACAATGTCGTTTTCATTTCATACCATGGAGCATGTCATGACCAAAATGATGTATCATTGATGCCCTTTTGTTGTGGATTTCTTTAATTTTGCACTGTCATCCAATTGAGCATCATTTACTGTGACGGGTACAAATTGTATATTAAGTTGTTGGATACTATGTTGTCAAATACAGAATACCATCCATCCATCTTTCTTTTTTTTTTTTTTTTTGAATGAGTTGGTTTACAATTTACGAGATTCCACCACTTATATATATATATGTGTGTGTGTGTGTGTGTATATATCACATGTGAAAACTCGAGAAATTCCTTGCAGACTTGGGCCCCTGATAATTAATATAATGTAGTTCACATGGGCAAGAACAATTAATGACAATTCTCGGATTGTCGTCTCTATCGCCCCTTTCCCTATTGCTGATGTCCAGAAGGACTGAACCAATTCTTTTAAGTGCTTTCATATGTTTATATACTTATGTATATGTATATGTATGTATTTATGTACGTATATCACACAATACATAGCTCCTCCATTCAGCTGAACCCTTTTGACTTCACACAAGGTCGGATATTCTGGATCTAATAAACTGTTAGTCAGACGCAAATCAGAAAGCATGCATTTATTCCTGCAATTATTTCAGCACTTGTGCTTGGAGCTTAAAAATCTCTCCCCCACTAATTTTTTGGGCTTTGTTTTTTTTTTTTTTCTTTTCTGGGTTATATAGATAAGTACCTACTGGAGAAGAATTGAGGGGCAGTTTCGATCTACATTCTGAGCCACAGAAATTAGCAAATCAGCGTTGCCCAGAGACTAATGTCTCTCTGAAGCCTTATCCTTAGTTAATGATGATAATCACATACGTATTTCTAATCTGCCAAGTTTCTGGAAGCCCAGAGTTCCAGCCAATCAAGCTGAGCAAGCCAGTTTAAGAGTTGGTTGACAAAATATGAATTGGATACTGAATCTACGAATACAAAGTCAATTCTTCTGCGACATGTAAACTTGTCCTGTCGAAGGACATAGTTCCCAACAAATTCAAAGAGATGTAACATGCGCTCAAAACCCATCGTAACCATAGCCATCATGGTCATAGTCATATACTGCTTCATCTGCATCCTCATAGTACTGATCGTGCTCATATTCTTCTCCTACAGTCTCCCCTTCCATCTGATCGAGTCCCTCTTCCGGTTCGGGTTCTTCATCTCTGCTATGCTTTCTCACGGTTTCAAGCTCTCTCCCTCCTCTATGGGGCATATCCTCATCGTTGTGGTGCAACTCAGTCTTTTGCTTCTTCGTGTTTTCAGGGGCTTCCTGCTTGGGAGAAGGCCGAATTAGTTTAGTCCTCTAAGGTACACACAACACATTAGAAGAAGTCAAAGGAACCATACAGTTTGAGCGAAGAGCTTCTCCCGTGCCTCATAGTTGACCTTGGAGCTGAGCCGCCTCAGCAAGAATGACAGTTGAATCAGAAACCACTCTGACATATCACTATGACATGAAACGAACTTATACCAGACACACGAGGCAGTATCCCACTGCACTAAATCCTTGGCTCTGCAGTTATGTCTCTCATTGAACTGAGTAATTTCTCCATGGGAATCACGCAATTTCTCTTTGTGCTCGTCAATGACTACTAAAGACCATGGAAAATAGAGCCCAGCTCTAAGCTCTGCACCATTCACCACCCAGATCAAACTTACACAAACAAGAACCCAAGCAACAGCCAATTTTCTTATTTCCAGAGTAAGAGAATGGTTTTGAGGTATAGAAAAAGGACCCTCTTCTCCAACATTTGGTTGGTCGTTCCAGCAGCAGCAGTTTGAGCCAAAGTCAAACTTCTTGCTTCAGAAGCTCACTTCTGCTGTTTTTTCTGCAAAACATATAAATAATAAGGAAAAGAAACGGAGGGAAAAAATGGCTCAGCCACGTTTACCTCTGGTTCACGACAATTGAAGTTGCAAATTTCATGTATATCACAAATCCTTATAATTCTGTTTTTACTAATATCACTGCCATCCATGGCTTTTGCAGATAGACATAAAACCTTTTCTTACTGGCTTTGAACATACCATTTTCCTTCTTTGTTTCTTTCTTTTCCTTTTTACCATTTGAAATGATCTGGCATCTTTAATCTTGGGATGAACAAAAACAATCAGAAATTGCATTTTGATCCCTAAAAAACTAAGGGGAAAGGGTCCATCTCGTGCTTGACATTACAGGTGTAAAACTAAACCATTCTATCAGATAAGCACAAGCAATGAAATGGAAAACAGAATGTCTGGCCTGCCATTTTTTCCCATTCCTAAGTCTTCGATTTGTTTTGCAGCGACAATAATCAACCATTTAATCCTGTATTGATAGCAAACCAGGTAATTTCATAAAAGGGTAAATATTTATCATGGCACCTTTTTAGCATTTGCCACAGCTGCATTAGTGGCTCCAGCAAGTTCACATGCAGCTAATTCCTCCCAGCTGCCTTTAAAATTGGCAGCAAAAGCTTCCTTTTTTGCTGTAGCTGCTGCTTCCTTAGCAGATTGTTCCTTCAGGCAAAACATGTTGTATACACAGCATAAGTCACCCATTGAGGCAGTGAAGAAAATCATATCAGTCAACCAGAAAAAATGAGTTCACTAGACAGCTCAGTTTCATAAATGGAAGCAACTGTCTCAACAAGAGGATACGATCATAGGACAGGGTTCCTCAAAATTATCATTGACAGAAATTAGCCATAATTAAACTGGAAATATTATTCCAAAAAAGAATGCTAAATGGAATCTTGTGATACCAGAAAAGTTTATTGCACTTCTCAACATAAAGTTTTGCACAAATTATTTATGTGCAAAGAACAATTTCTCCAAACTATAGAAATGATACACGAGATAGAATATGACCAAATTACCTCAAGATATTCTCAGTTGATTTGCTCCCAGATCTTCTTTTTATAACATTTCTCCTCCTCATTGAGAAGGTACCTATCAACCTGCAGAGTGCAGAGGTTAAAGGCCCTTCACATAGCAGATTTAGCAACAGATGGCAGAACCAGCAGGGTAACAACTGATGAAACCGCTATGGAGTTCAAATGTGTTTTACATTTTCTTCCCTAAATTCAAAACTAGGAAGGAGATTTTTAAAATAAAGTTGCACAGATTTTTTGCCAATAGTGCATGCAAACCCAGAGTATAAACCCTGATGCATCTGAAAAGCACCAGTTAAAGCCTACTAGCAATCTAATTATGCAACACATACTTTGCCTTCAGTATCAAGCCTTCTAATGCAAGAGACAAAGATTTCACATGTACCTCTACATCATCTATATCAGAAAGAGAGTCTGATATATTGCCAGTAACCATGGATATATCATTGGTTTCATCTGATCCATCAAGACCTCCACACATGGAATTTGAGTGAACTGTAAGAAATTCAAGTGGCTTATTCAAGAACAATGATAAATAGAAAAAGAAGAAAAAAAATTCTGAGAAAGAGGAGGGATTTCACACTAACATCACTATGTATATATATATAAACTCGACTTGAAGTTTACAGACCATATTAAACGTTCTCCAATCAAATGTGGTCTGTGTTTGTTTGGAAGCACGCTACCAGTTATTATCCATTGTACTGCTGATTACACAACCATATCATTTTGTTCTCATCAGTCTGCTCTATCACTAGGAGCAGACTGCAAACAAAAGGAGAAGAGTGAATGATTCAGCAGATATGAGGATGCAAAGTGCAGGCTAGCACATGTTATGTACTGCTTAAGAAAATTGCCTGATCTTTAGTCATAGGCAAGACTATACTAACCAAACTAGAGTTTTTTCTTCCCCTTTTCCCGGTCCTCACTGCATGCTGAAATGCAGGAAGACCTGAGCCTCCCTCAAGACCACCAGAAAATTCCAGAAACTGAAATAGAACATAACTTATCATGTCAGAAGTAAACCTAAAAAGCCAAAAATTCAGGCAACAAAGTGAACTTACATCATTGTAACAAGATTTACAGAGTCATCATATAGTGAGGGTTCTTGGTACCCTTGTCACTCCAAGCATCCCCTGTAAAGAAAAAAGGTTAACTGATTAGCCAACTCTAGCATAATGTCACGGCAGCAATCAGTCAAAACAAATTTGCAGAGCACTGCCACCCGTTAGTAATTATAATATTGAATTAAGGAACATAATACAACTCCCAGAGGGTCGCTCGGTGTCGGTGGTGATCACCTCTGCACAGTGGTTACACCATCTCCACATTATCGTGAATTGACACTCTGAACTCCTTAGTACTCAAAAAGGGTCAGCGATTGAGACACTGATAGCCATTAAAATAGTTAACTATCTACTCTGGAATCAATATCTAACGGCAGTTCGTCCAAACTCCCAACAAAAAAATTGGAACTTCCTTCACTGCGTTGCATCACCACCGAGGGAACGATTATATGCTAACAGATGAACCGACCAGATAACCAGCAGGGCATAAGAATCCAGGGAACCTAAATAAAAACCGTCACCTGCTTCGCATCAGCCGGTCAGTGACTGCCACAACGGCCGCGGGAGCGGAAGAAGTTGCAGAGGCAGAAGATTATCAGAGATAGAAGGGGAGGTAGAGGAAGGAGAGAAGAAAGACAGAGAAGGAAGCTGTGAAGAGTGAAGACTCGGAGGGAGGGATCAGCTTCCCAACCGCCAAAATGTCTGGGCTTTTAAATTCAGTCTGGTTTATTCCAGACAAAACTAAAAGACCCATATTTTTTTTTGGCGTAAGAGAATCTATGTACTCATACTCGAATCCAATTACTTACAAGATTCAAACAAATAATTAATAAGAGGAATTAGTGCAGTGTCATAAATTACCAAGTCGGAATCGAGAGATCTTGACTTGCCTTTCATATCATCGTACCACTCTGCATCTCTTTGTCATAACTACACTAGCATCTCTTGTATCACTCTGCGGGGTGGGTGCTCGTGTTCATCCTGGGGTTGATCTCATTCTACATTGCATTAGACACTGCATTAGATTGCAAACGACCACCACTGAGGATGGCTTGTAACGCATGCAGAGCATATCAACATCTTCCTAGTATGAGAAGCATATACTTGACATTGTTACTCAATCCGCAAGATCGTTATGCGATGCACGAGCTCACTAATCCCGTATGTGTACAAAGTCAAGTATCTGGGAGTCATTGCCGATGAACCAACTGCATCTCCCTGACTTCCATGGAGATAATTCACTACGTCGACACTAAGTCATTTGGTCTTGACATGCCAACAAACTGACTGCTCTCCTGAGCAGTGGGGAATACACATTCGCTAATCAAACATTCTACATATTTTTCTACGAAATTTATTGGTCATTACAACCGCAATGTTTCAATCTTAGCTCTTATCTCATCCGTGTAATGTCAAAAAATAAAGAAGAATCGATCATTCATTTGCACTGCCTCCTAGTGAAATTCCTAGTAGAAAAAACTCTCGACAGCAAGTTCCTCAGACGCCTTGCCCCAGGACCAGGGCGTAGACTCCCGTAGTCGATGCCTTGCAAGTTGGGGCATGTCCTCTGCACTGTGCCACCACCGGAGCACCAGCCCCCGAAACTGAACTCTCGACGTCGTCTCTTCAGAAGGTCACGGTCAATCCTGTCAAGAACAGGGTCGTTCTGCCTGAACTTCCGAGCAAAAGGGCGGTTGCTCTGGACCATCCTCTTGTAGTCCCTCAGACCAAGGTACCGAGGATGCTGCTTCGGGGGGTTGTCCCAGGTGATGTAGTGGAGGTCATGGTTCGCAGTGGTGTTCTTGAAATCATCAGAGTTGCATATGACTGTCTGGAAGTAGCCTTCTGGCGAGGAGACGAAGTTGGTGTAGTACAGGAGCAGGGTCCTCGGGAGGTTGTCCCACCCAACTATGCAGTGCTCTGCAAAGGACCGGGAAAGTACCGTCCAGGCAGAGCCTGGCAATGCCATTCAAGGTAGGTAAATTCAGTAGACTGAGTGAGATAACTCTTTTGAAGATAAAAGTGCATCATCTAGATATTGATAAAAGGAATTGCATCGATTTGATGAACTTGTGTTGGATAAGGTCAGTTAAACCGGCACTGGTAAGTGCATTAACGAGCATAGTAAATGGACTAGATCATTTCCTTGATGTCAAGAATAAGGTAAAAAAACCAGCATAAAGATAATGTTATCTGATTCAAAAATTGCTCAAACACCTTGAAAATGAAAATGCTTGTTTAGGTGTTTGAGTAATTTATAGGTTTAAGTACCGGACTTTGTTGTCCCCAGACCATGTTACCCAGAAAGAAAAGAAGTCATGGACGAGAACAATCAAAACCATTGATTGTCCATGGTCCCATCGTAACTATGACCCATGTGAGATTCATCTTCGTATGGATCACCAAGGCAAATCTTGGGGTTGCTTCCATCCATGGATTTAGTACCAAACAACAGATTCACAACCACCGCCTAACTACCAAGCATCTACACGGACAAGGACTGAAACTTGAAACCCAAAAGCAGCGCAATGTAACTAACAAAAGGGACGGGCGCATACAAGAACATTCCGGAGCACTCACAATGATGACACAAAAATGTAAAGATGATGGCATCATAGTTGAAGTTATTATTTGTTATTTGTTGAAAATATCATATAGTTGAAGTCTTCATCATGCCCCTGTCACCAACCAAAATGCCAAAGGACCAAACATATAGACAACATGGTCAAGACAACATAGGAGCTGAAGAATAATGTCAGGACCACAAATAATCATAATCATCAGGGGTCGTCATTTCATCAATTAATTAATTTGACATCACACATCCATTTTTATAGTAACAAGAAATAACAACTAATAGATGTGACATGTAAGCAAGAGATATATTTATATATAAGTTGTATATATTTTATGATTTAGTTCCCAACTACACATCATATTCACATGTAATAAATTGACTTTCCAACTGATCCCCACACTCCAAAGCTGACCATAATGCACGCTTTTTCTTTGTCCGTCTAGTGATCTCAACCATTTCGTGACCGCGCATGTGCATTATGTAAAAAAGTGCTACTGCCCAATAGATGGACTCGACCATGAAGCCCACAAGGACAGACAGGGAGACCAAAGCCCCAGGCTCATCCGGAATTCACGTTACAGTTGCACCATGAAACGATGTCATGGCTATTGAGAACAAATCAAACCACACGGTTCCATCTCTCAATAGTTTATGATATTTGTAAGATGCTCACAGCGAGAGCAACGTACGAAGAACGGAATGCACCGACAATTTGGACATGATACCATCAGTGCATTTCGATGAAATCAATTGATTAATCTACCAAAGTAAATGAGGTCCACACACCCTCACCGTAACCTGTTCATTTATTCGTAAAATTATCGTCTTTTCTTGTGATTACTTAATTAATTGCCAGTGTAGGTCCAGAAATTCACGTGCCACTGATCACAAAATAGCTTTTCAATAAAGCAAAGTGGATTGTAATCATGAATTGCAATATTTAATCACAGATTTTATTATAATTTGAAACTATAAATCTTAAAATTTATATTTACCATTAAATCAGCAAAATTAAGTTTTATGCACTCACAAAATTTATAACCAATTTTACATTTATTTTCAAAATTTACAATCTTATATTTCAAGATACAATTTTTTTAAAATCATATTTAGATGTTCCAACCAAATGCGAATAATTAGAAATTTAAAAAAAATGAAGAAGAAGATGACAGATCATGAGAACAATTAAAATTAGAAAAAAAAAAGAGAGAGAGCAAAAGAAAAAGAAATTAGAATGCGTTACCAGTGTAGAGCTTGAAGGCGGTGGGCAAGGCCCGTTGCTTAATCACCCACCATAGTTCTGATTTGTTTTGGCTGTACAGTGCGGGATCTACGACGATAGGCTTCCCTCTATTATTCCTAAAAACTCACCAAAAAGAAAAAGAAAAGGATTTTATAAGAATATTATTTTAAATATTTACGCCAAAGGAAAGTGGGAAAATACTAATTTATAAATATAACGACTTTCAGCTGGTTCTTACAGCTTCCAGCCCAAACGGCTCGAGTGCTGTATGAAGTTCACGTCCTTTGGCACATTGGAGAAGGCATGAATCAGATCTGAAACCAAAAGCAGATTACGCCCGGAAGAGGAAATCATCTGATGCAGGTGAAAGTATGCTTCTTTATGGAAAACATATACATGTATGGCTCCACTTCTTCCCTCCGATTTTTTTTGGGGGGAAAATGAGAAAATTGAGGAATGTTTTCAGTCTACTTGAGGAATCAGAGAGCGGCCCATCTGGAGCAGGCCGATAAGGCAAAATGCCACTACTTTGTTGATGGCGATAAGTTAAGAAAACGAAGGAAAACAGAATCGATGGACGGAGCAGCACAATCAGAGGAAGGGGAAACATCTATGTGGGAAACCGACTTCCACAAACTAAAATTTTTTAGGCAAAACGAATGAATAAAGAGATTCCCAGTCCTCACTCACCATACCATCTTGAGTAACAAGAGGGTAATCGGAGGCGCTGAGGTTGATGAACCAGTCCCAGCTGCACGTCCGGAGGAGGATGGCCATTGCGTGGAGGGTGGTACTGAGCATGGTTGGCCCACGGTAGGTGACGAGATTCGGCTTCCCCACGACCCAGACATTGCCGGCGGGCCCGAACACCGGGTCTCGAGACACGAGCCTCGCGAGCTCGGCTCGCTCAGCCTCCCGGGCGCCCAACTCGAGGTGGATGAGGTAGAAGTTGGCCGGGTGGTAGAGGGCCCGGAGGAGACGCGTGAGCTTCACGGAGTCGCCCCGGGATGCCGAGATCAAGTAAGCGAAGGTGACGGGGTAGGAGGAGTTGGGCCTGTGGAGGTTGGAGGCGACGGTGGGTAGTCGGAATCGGGAAACTGGGGCCGTGAGCTTGGAGGGGACGAAGAGGAGGAAGAAGAGAGAGGAGATGAGGATGAAGGAGATTGTGAAGACCTTAATGCCCATTACTGCGCTCTGGAGCAGGACATTAGAGAGCTCCGAAGGAGAATGATTCGCAGATGGAGAGATGGAGGAGGGTAAGGACGGGGGAAGAGGGTTAGAGAGGTAGAGCTGGAGTGGCTGTCAATGGAGGAAACTTCCTGTACTGAACTTGGGAGCGGGAGAGAAAGCACTGGAGAGAAGAATGCTTTATGCTCTTTTTTTTTCCCCCAATTTTTTTGGGTTTTTAAATTTTATTTTTTTCCATAAAGTATTTTTTACATTAAAAAATTAGGAAAATTTGACAGTAACTGATACAGATAATTAAGCACTGAGTGAACACGACAACCAACGGTGAAAGAAAAAATCTGGAAAACTGAAAAAAAGGAAAATTTGACGTTTTTGTTTTTAATCCTCCAAAAATCGACCAAGGGAGGTTGTGCCGGGACCCTCTTAATTGTCACATCATACTTAATAATTTATTTATTTTATCACTTTAAATTAAAAATAAATTTAATTTTTAAATTAATATAATTAGATATATTTTTAACATATCACTCTTAATTTTTTTAATGTAATGTCAAGAAGACTTATTATTTAATTTAATAAAAATATTGTGAACGAAACAAATACAGTTGATAATTTTTTATACAAGTTTTTACCTTTTAAAAAAATTGAATAAAAAAATAAATTCCGACAACTCAATGAAAAATTCACACGGCCCGAGCCATTTACACGCCTACTCGGTACCAATTCGAAGTGAAAAGTCGTACGACCGCTTAAACTAAGATTTTTTTCCCCCCTCACGAGACATCTGGTCCTGAGCTGCACAGAAATTAGGTCCTTTTTTCCATGGCACGTGATAAAGGACACGTGTCATACATTAGTTTGAGTTGCTGGCCTTTGTTTTACCCTCATTTCCAAAATTATATATTATTTTTGTTTCACAGTTCATTCATGATAATAACCTTGAATATAAATTGATTATAAACCATTAATACTTTAAACATGGGATGAATTTTGCCAATTTTATTTGAATTTTAAAACAAAGACTATCACATGGGTTAAGTGATTTGAATACCTTCCTTTTTTCTAAGTAAGAAAATTTTAGAATATAGTAAATATTGCACCTTCAACAAATATTTTAGTATAAATATAAGTTAATCGAGATTTAATAGAATATTGAAGCTATGAACATATTTTTTTTATTTGAATGAAGTCTTTTGAATATAATAAATGCCACGTGCCTCTAAAATAAAACAAATGGAGTTTTCAAGCTTCATTTATTTATATTAAAAAAAACAGCTTTTAGGTGGTGCTGCGGGTAAGAGATCTTGGGTGCCTTACTTTGAAGGGAAGGACCGGTAGGTAGCTTGGCAATGGGAGCTAGAAGAAGATGGTTTTACCATCTTGCCCCCGTGGCTCCTTTGTGGATACGTCATGTACACCAATGGACAAAATTGGAATTTAAAGAAAAAATACTCCACGCTTTATCTTCCGGATTTGTTGCCCGTGCCCGAGGGCAGATTACATATTTTAGAGCAAGTAATAATTAAAGTGAAGTAGACAATTCATGGGAATTGGATATTAATTTCTCTAAAAATTCTTAGCTTCAAAATGGAATATATTAATATGTTTGGAGAAAAAAGACTATGAACAACTGACCTAATTAGAATAATAAAAATGCGACATTCTATGCAATAACAAATGATTGTGCTATTATTAGACAAAGCCTATGATGTCGTAACGCTATTTGCTTGAACTGCTCGCTCACTCACTCACTCACTCACTCATTCATTCATTCATTCATCCATCCATCCATCCATCCATCCATCCATCCATCATTTTCTTAATCAAGAGCGAGCAAAGTACGAAAATTCATTTTTCTTGAAACTAAAGTGGGTCCTCGAGATCTTTATGACTGTAGTTGGACTAAATTCAAAGCATTCTCTTACCTTCCTTTAGACCCAAACAGTCCAATTCTTAACTACTAAGATCTCCAAGGTTGAATGTTGTTGATCCACAATGAAAAATTGCTCGACTTCGTGTGTGTGGTTGTTTTCCCAAGATCCAGTTGGAAACATCCCAGAGAACATGGATACAGTATGGTCCCGCAAAAAAGATGCCAAACATATCATGCAGATGAATGTCTAGATAGGGTGCCAACTTACCATTTCACCACTGGGTATTAGGTCAAGGCATGTGAGTGTGATGCATACGCAGAGCAAAAGCCCACCAAACTTTACCCTCGTTTCTCCCTTTCTCAAAAACCTTTCCTTATCGGTGTCAATATCACTTGGGAGATTAAAAACAAGCAATTGACATTTGAACCGAAAGAGAAGGAGCTGCCAAGCAAGGATCACCTGAAAGAGCTCTCACATGGTTTTCGGACCATGACAGCGGATGATAGCCTCATTGAAATAATAGAACCTAGCCTTGTCAGAGATTACATGATGAAACCTATCATCTTCAACTATACTGTGATGACTGGCTCCATTTGATTTATTTTCAGACATTTGAGTATGATATGATACAAGGACAGCTTATTCGGATTGCTTTCAATAAGATAACTTGTGATGATCTTTATGATATTAATAATGAGGAATCACAATAAGCTTCTGTGAGCAGTGCAAGCAATCTTACTTTTACAACATCAATTTCAACAACAGAAATCACACAAATGCTCTGAATGAGAACCTGATGGAGACAAAGCAGGCAAATCATTCGCCTCTGAGATGACCTCGGCCACCACATTCTGAACACATGATGTTACCACTTCCCCCACAACCTACATAAATAATAATAAATGGACAGAGATAATCAGCAGTGTGACTGGAGAAACCAAACCCGATAAATGTTGGAGCCTGACCACTCTAAGAAGTAATTGACCAGTTAGGTGAATTGGTATCTCTAAAGTCATATCGTTTAATAAGCAAACATTAAAAAAATTGACAGAAACTCATACATATAGTTACCTAGAAATTAGACGAAAACTTCATAAAACTGCATGGTAGACCCTACCTAGTAGTTTTGGTTCCCCTTTACGGTACCAATGGGAAGAATTTAAATGGCAAGACTGCCTTTACATCTTATTTTTACAGACAATAGGTAAATAGACATCTAACCATCGAATAGATATCAATGAATTAATCACAATGATTTCAAATGATTGGATAAAAAGATACAGAAACACATGAAACAATCTTACAGAGATAAGTAAAGGTTAGTGATACATGCAATGAAAAGCAAGCATCACGTCACAGGATGACACATATGAGATCAATAACTTAGGTAAATCTGATGCAAAGAACTTATGCCAGAATAGATGTCATGCTCATAAAAAAGAAAAAAAAGTAGTAATAAAACTGCATTTTCTTCCCCAGAGAAGACTCAAAGAAATTGACAGGCATATTCAAAATGCACGTGATTACTCAAACATGGTCTTTGCTCTTTAAGCTGATTGTTTTATATTTTAAATGCAATGTCATATAGTCGAGTCAAGTTCAGAAATGTGAATATTTTTTACACCATATGCAAAATAACAAATCATCCGGTTAAATAGAATTCATGATTCCTACTCTATAGCTGGACCCAAATAAAGAATATGTGTGTGTGTGTGTGTGTGTGTTGTGGAGATACAAAATCTCTCTACCTAGACAACGGACTTTGACAATGATCCCTTGGCTCTCCAATATTGAGTCAACATACAAGCCAGAGCCAGAGCATGTGGTGCAAAGTACAGCCCCTTTAGCTTCGCAATCGTTGCATCTGAGGTTGTCACCGATTGCTTTTGCCGCCAATGAAAGACCAACCGGTTTCTCGATTCTCTCTTCCGGTATAGGTTTGTCATAGCAGAAGAGAGACTCGAGACTGCTTCTTTGCCCATGGGAGTCTCCCACAGGCCTCGATCCAGCCTGCATTCAGATTCAGAATGCTTTCCATTAAAGAAACTGAAAGGAAAATAACAAGGAAAGGTCCCACTCCTTTCATTCAATGATGAAATCAAAATCCAGCTAATCTCAGTTTATTAACATACTCAGTAAGATCCCTAGAGCAGCCAAAACCAATCAGACTCCACCCAGGATCAATGCTGAGCACTACACGGACAAATTCATGCACAGAGTCCGGTTTAACTTGTAACAGACAAAGATAATGATACCATGGAAAGAGGAAATTTTCCCTCGGAAAGGACGGATGTAACATGAGCCATCAAGGGAATCCTTCTTCCCTCATCTAAATACATACAAACACTACCTACAAATTATAAATTAACATCAGAAATCCCTCGAAAGAACATGGTCGTAGAAGACATTTCAATTTAAGCAGAACTGATACGTGTCCCAATAAATGTTATCAAATTTATCCATCATGTCAGACACAATTTCGCCAGCAAAGTATTAAAATGGACTCAATATGCATTGTTGGAGATTCTTTCTAATAATTCATGGCTCTCGTCATTAAAAGACGGAAAATTGAAGAAGATTTCACCCATGATGGAGCTATTGAACCTTAAAAAATCCGGAAAAAGGGAAAAGAGAGAAAGGGCTCACCCTATCAGAGGCGGAGTAAGAAACATAGCCATTCGGAGAGGTAGCGCGCAATTTCTTTACTGCCTCTTCTCCCCCCTTGCACCGAAATCTACAGCAGGTCGTGCTATTCACGTTGCATAATCTCGGTTGACAAAGGGCGGCCAAATTAGCTGACGACAAGGCCACTTTCGAAGCTAGAGAATCCATTACTCTGAAGAACGTGAAAGACAGACGGAGAAGTTGCAGCCCAGACGAATAAATTCGTGGAGAGCTTCGGTTTAATCGCCAACCATGACACCCGGACGGCCAAGATTTGTCCTTATCGACGGAAAAGCGCAGGAAAGCAGGGGCCTTTGCGGGCGGATTCGATCATGAATCCGGCTATACCCGATAATTGACACATCCGAAATGGGCCAACCAAGCCCATCGACCCGAAACAACCGTTGGGCTCCAGTGGGCTTCCATTTGGGTAAATAGTCATAGTTGGGTAAGTCAGATAAGGCAAGAGCTGCAAGTCTTTTCATAATTGAACAGCTATAATGTCTTTTGTCCATTTTATTTAACTTTTTCATGCATTCATATAAAAAATAAGAGGAGATATTCCAAAAATAAACTGGGTTAGGTATGATGGCGTTGTTTTCTGTCTATAACTAAGAAAATTTTAATTTAATTTTTATTAATAAAATTTATGTAAATACTTATTTCATTCTATCTTATATTTTTTTCTAAACTAACGTATCTGTAAAAAAAATATGTATGAATAGTAATGCAAGAATCATCTAGAGTGATATCTACCCGATCTATCTACAGGAGGCTTGAGAGAGGTATGGGCGAAACCCGATCCGTCTCCTTCCGCTGCGAAAGTTACCGCACAACCGAATTGCCACGTGTAACTCGTTTTTATATTAATTTCTGACAATCATTACCTTCTACTGACCCCACACCAGGCTTATACGCCCGCCTTGACACGGTGCCAGCCATGGGGCCCACCTCAGTGTCCCGTCACGCCTCCCCCCGTACTCTTGGAATTTTTCGGGCCCTCTGCTCAAAATTACTTTCGACGTTCGGCATGAGAAATGATGCCCGGTGCGATTTTAGTTTCTATTTTTTTTTTGTTATAAGTTTGTTTAGGACATATTTGGTCTTTAATCTTCTTATAATTGCATATATTTAGTCCTTTTTGCTACTTTAATATTAAAATTCTTGATGCCTGGTAACAATATAAGTATTTCCCTATCCTCGATACTCTATTTTTTTTACTTCATCAAATAAAAATATCATACCTTATCAATAAAATTCATCTACATAACTTATTTCTATACATCATACAGTTAATTTCTCTTTTTTCATCTCCAAATATTTTCATTTTTTTATGTATTAATCTACCTTGAATAAATTTTAACTCATTAACTAGAAAAATATACTATTTATCATGCAAACAGACTTCTAATAGTGCCCCTCCACACTTTTTTCTCTCTCTTTTTTATAAATATTATTATTTTATTATTTATTCTTACATATTATTAACTTTTTAATATTAAAATAATAAAAAGGACTGAAAGTATTCCCAGGAAAAGGTTGATGACCAAACATGTCGAAAAAAAAGGTTGCAGGCAAAAACAACAAAAAAAGGAAAATGTTATAATTAAAATAGTACTTTATCCTTTTATATATTTAGGGAGTTTATATAATAATGGAAAATTTTATAATTCAATGATGCATTTGGGTTATTTTTTTATTATATTATCAAATTTTATTAAAAAATTGTAACTCGAAGTCATGTTTCTTTCAAAAAATTATAACAATACTTTAGAGAATTAAAAATTTTCTCTCTAATAAATTTTACAATCACTCTATAAAAAAAACTCAAATATATTCAATTCTCTCTTATACATGATAAAATATTTAAAATTCTCAAGGTTTATATATGATGTTATCTATTTTTTAAAAGAATTTCTCAAATAGAAGAACTTTAATCAGTCATAAAATTAAGCTTGGTTAGGTTAAAATATTACTTTTAGTCATAGTTTTAAAAATTAGATCGGGTCGTCCAGTTCGACCAGTTCGATAAGGAACCGGTCACTCACCCGATCCGATTTCTAGAAAAACCCAATTGCACTTTATATGAGGTCAAATCTGATTGAACCGGACGATTCCCTGTGGAACCGATAGACCCAATTGAACCAGTAGAAAAACCAGTAGACTTAAAATAAAAATAAAAAATAAAAACCTATTATAATGTACTTATTTTATTTTACTATATTTATATTTATATTTTATATTAAAAATTTTATCTAATATAATAGTTATATTAATTATTTTTATTATAAATTATATTAAAATTATGATATTATGTAAATATAATGATAATATCGTATTATTAATATTATTTATTAAATATACGGTTTAATCCATTGAACAATCGGTCCGACCTATAAATCCATACCTACACCGGTCTTTATCCGGTCCAATTTTAAAAACTATATTTTTTGTTATTTACTCCATTGTCTTCGGTAGTTCAACTTGGGGCTGTGACATGTCAGCCTAAGAAAGAGCATGGTAAAAATATATATATATATATATATGAGTTATCGCTACGCTATGATATAGTTATGAATCATAGTAATAGAATAATAATTTGTAGAGAATTGAATAAATGAAACAAATAGCTTAGGAATAACAAGATATTGGCTTAATTAAATAGTCAATGTTCCTATAAAGAATAAAAGGGCTTGCTTTTTAATGAGCAAAATTTGAGCTAACCTCTCGTGGATGGATCATCCAAAAGTAAACTACTTTTAAGTCAACCAATCAAGCTATGCACATTATTCAACTTGAGGAAATAATGCGACGAGTTAGAATTATTAAAGAACTTCTCAATTGGCACCATCTTCCATCTTATCTTAAGTTCTAAATTTAATTCTTAATAGAAAAAAAATTATCATGCAACTTTATTTTTCTTTTTCATTTTATTATCTTCTGGGCATGCTTATTTATTTGGCAACTGAATCCACATTTACCCTCGTGAATGACAACCTGTTAGTAAACTGATAATATACAATATACCAAATTTAGGGTTCAAAACTCTTGAGAATTGATATCTGAGGTTTGATTAACATGTCGTAAATTATATAATATACTGTTCGGTAAATTAGTTGATTAGTACAATATCCGACACCACCTATATCTAAAAAAAAACTGAATCCACATTTTATGTTTTTTTTTTAATTTCAATTGATCCCGCCTGTATTATTACAGGAGAGACAATGAGACAAGGCGCACAGGAGCCCGGATGCACTGGTGCAGAGCTTTCGCTCCTTGTTGGTCTCTCATCGTCGTCGTCAAACCTCGGATGGCGTGATCCACTCATGGAGACAAGGTTTGCTCCTCATCAGTCTCACCAAGGTCTCCTACATCAAACCCCACCCTGCACGCCTTTTCCTCCTCACCCTCTTCTTCCTCGGGGCTTCTACAACGTCCTAATCTTCTCTCCCAGAAGTTGTCCAACTACTCCTCATTCTGAACTCGCATTCTTCTCCTGGCCGAGCAGACTCATTAACACTCAGCAACAAAATCCAGACGCGCGGGGTCGGAGGTGGGTGCCCTTCATCAGATTCGTCGAATCTCTCTTTCTCCTCATTTAATCCCTTTATTCTCACCATCCCTCAATAATGGGTCGGTCTTTTATTCACTGCCCCAATCGCCATTTTCAAGCGTAAACTTCAAGGAGTTGTGGATTCTCTGCGATGGGTACGAGAATTTTCGTGTCAAGTAGGATCTTTTACCTGGTTTTGCTGAACATCTCATTCCTTGTGCTGTCATGGGGGTTCTCGGTTATCGCCATTCATCCTAAAAGTCACTCCTTCACAGAGTTCGTCTTCCTCGGCAGGAGTTTTCCTCCATCGAGTGACAGTACTGGTAGCAGTAACAGTTGCGAGTCATTGCAGACCTTAGATAGCTATAAGGCCAAGTGCCAATACCTTAAAACCCACCGCCCCTGTGTGTCTCAGGGCTATATTAACTACCTTTACCTGTTTTACTGCAAATTTGGCCAATCTCCGTGGCTGGGATATTCTCTCTTCATTCTCTGGCTTCTTGTCCTGTTCTATCTCTTGGGAAGCACGGCCTCGGAGTATTTCTGCTGTTCCCTCGAAAGCTTGTCTACGCTCCTTAAGCTGTCCCCGCCCATTGCTGGAGTGACCCTGCTCTCTCTCGGAAATGGTGCCCCCGATGTTTTTTCCAGCCTTGTGTCCTTCACGGGCAGCGGAACCGAGGATATGGGGCTCAACACAGTGCTCGGCGGGGCCTCCTTCGTGTCCTGTATCGTAGTCGGGACCATAAGCTTCCTGGTTCGAGGTAGGAACTTTCCAGTCAATAAGCCTGCTTTCGTGAGGGATGTTTTGTTCTTTCTGCTGGTCCTTGTGTTCTTTTTCGTGATATTAGTTAATGGCGAGATAAACCTTTGGGGGGCGATGGGATTCTCTTCGATGTATGTTGTCTATGTTTTGCTGGTCTATATATCTCACTCCCACTGGGAGAAGGGATCTGTAGGCGGGGAGAGGGATGCGGTTTCGGGTGATGGGTGTGCTGATGAGTTGCATATCCCAATATTGGATGGAGCAAAAGAGAAGAGAGATGTTATTGCTTGGGATGAAATCAGCGCCGAAGGTGTGGATCGAGTGAGGGTAGAAGTGGAAATTGAGAAATGCCTTAGGACTGAGCGGCCATCCTTCTGCGAATGGCTGATCTTCTTCCTTCAGATGCCTCTATACTTGCTCCGGAGATTGACAATTCCCGTAGTGATCGAAGAGAGATGGTCTAAATCTTATGCAGTTGCGTCGGCCACTTTGGCTCCGATTCTTCTCTGTGCCCTTTGGAACTTCCAGGACCAATATATGACAATCAGCATGGGATTTCTGGTTTATGGGATTGGTATTTCGGTCGGGATTTTTTTGGGAGTTCTGACGCTCTTCACTACTGAGACATCGAACCCACCAAAGAAGTGCCTTCTCCCTTGGCTTCTTGGAGGGTTCCTAATGAGCATTACTTGGAGTTATATCACAGCTCAAGAATTGGTCGGTCTCCTAGTCTCGCTCGGCTACATTATCGGGATAAGCCCGTCAATCCTTGGGCTAACTGTCCTAGCGTGGGGAAACTCGATCGGTGATCTGATGACTAACAGTATGATGGCAGTCCATGGAGGGCAGGTGGGCACCCAAGTGGCCATGTCAGGCTGCTATGCAGGACCCATCTTCAATTCGCTTTTTGGGATGGGCTTGTCTCTTGTCAGCGCTTCTTGGTACAAATATCCTTCACCGCTCGTTATCCAGAAAGATTCGGATCTCATCAAGACGCTTGGGTTTCTGGCCGGCGGGCTATTGTGGGCTCTCATGGTTCTGCCAAGAAGAGATATGAGGCTCGACGGGGTTCTGGGAGGAGGCCTGATAGCAGTGTACTCGGTTTCCATATCCCTCAGACTGATTCAAACAATTGGGATCTTCTAATCCTTCACAGGATTCCCGCAAACCTTGATCCTGCCGGTACTAAGAACGATCATTTCAGGACAACGTCTTCATCATGCAGAAGACTGCATTTTCATCGCATCATGTACAAGACTCCAATTTGGCATCTCCAGCTAGATGGTCCCATGGCTTTTTCGTCCCTCTGAGTTGAGCCGTCAGAGAAGAAACGTGCTGATCCATTCTTCCAATAATAATGCCATCGACAGAGACCGAGGCTGTCCAAGAAACCTCTCGATGTTAGCCCCTCTGTATTAGTCCTTCATTCGATTAAGTCATTCTAGCAGCTCTCGAGCTTTCGGGGTTCATTCCAGCTCTTATCCATTTTTGGGTGGTCACCTTGGCATAAGTAAACGGCAAGCCATGCCTTGGAAAGAAAGGGTTTCGATCGCTTTTGCCACGGTGCGATTTTGACAAATGCCCAACGCTCTTTCTCATCATGTTATCGCGTCCATCTGTCTCAGATGAAGATTATGTGTGCCAAACTTGTTTGTTGTTCATGGAGCTATCAGTGTTATCACGGCCGAACCAATTAAATTTCATAGAGCATGGGAAAGGTCTATCATTCAAAACTGTCATGCACAAGAAACATCAAGATCTGTACGTGTGATCGTGAATCTCCCACTTACGCTCTATGTCCCCTTGGACGGTTGGGATTTATCGACGACAAACAAAAAAGAGAGGTGGGTCCCAACGATCCCATTTTTCTTCTTCCCCTGACGTCAGATGGGGATCTCGAGTCTCGACTAGAGTGAAATGCCTCTATCCTGTGAATTCGAGTCACGTCATCCTGCCACTCGACACGTCGGTGTGTGATTCGTTCGTCCCCATCAGTCGTCCGTACGTGAATCGCGCGGAAACTACCGAATCCGAATCCAGGAAGTGTCATCCCTCGGTAGTGGTGCCTTGCCTCGCACGATTTTGCGTAAAATGGACCACTGACAAGAGAGCTGGTGTGCATGCTTCCAGGCTCAGTTGATTCGAGCCCGAAATTTCTACTACTCAGCCGGACAAACCGCAGCCTCAACGGGATCATCGTTCTCATGGCTAGCACGAACACTGTCTCTGTCTATACGTCGATTTTCTTCTTCTTAGGGACATAAGCAAGAATGGAATACAGTAATATTTGATATCTAACTTAACCTAGAAAAAAAGTCACACCGAGGCCTAATCCTGGAACTTCAGTAGGCCAGCGGTCCTGGCCAACATAAGGGAGAGGAAGCACAAGTAGATGGCCAGGAGCCCGAAACCGAGAAACCGGTCCGGCCTCATATTCTCCCGGGGCACAATCACGAGCGCCCAGAGCAGACCGCCGATGAAGAACCCTAGCGTCTCGTACACAGAGCCATCTACGGGAATCTCATAGGGCGACGGGTACTTCGACCAGGACTCAAACACGAACGATAGGCCGAGGCCCATTAGAGTGTTGAACATGGGCCCCGCGTAGCAGCCCGATATCGCTATCTGGGCCCCTTCAGGGCCGCCGTTGAGGGCCATGGCGGTGTTCGCGATCAGGTCCCCTAGGGAGTTCCCCCAAGCCAGGACGGTCAGCCCGAGGACTGATGGGCTAATGCCCAGGATGATCCCGACCGAGATCAGCAGCGAGACGAGCTCCTCGGCGACTATGTAGGTCCAGGTGACCGACATCAGGAAGCCTGCCGAGAGCCACAGGGACCGGCCATTCTTGGGCGGCTCCGACCTCTTGGTGGTTGCATACGCAATATTTCCTAGCACCATCCCGATCAGTCCAGATGTTAGGTATGTAACCGAGCTATCCTTGAACCCGACATCGTCCCTCTGTGAGTTGCAGAGACCGGCCAGCAAAACGGGGGCGAGGGTTATCGAGATCACTGCATACGGCTTGGACCATCTCTCCTCGCTCGCAACCGGGATGGTGAGCCTCCTTGGCAGCTGTAGGGGCAGCTCCAGGACCTGCAGTAGCTTGATCACGTTGCTCCAAGTCGATGAATCGAGCCCCGGGATATGTTCCCGGAAATACATAGCGTTCTGATCCATTAGCCAGCCGTTCTCAACTAGGATTGCCATGGACTTTTCTTCTTCACTGACGTAACCGAGTAAAGGAATGCCCATCTCCTCATGATTGTTGTTATCCATTGGTATCGCATTCGACTTCCTCCGCCGTCCCTGGAGTAGATGCATAGCCGACACGGTGCAGACGTAGATGAAGTAAATTGAGACAAAGCAGATCGAGCCCAGGAGGCCGATCCTCTTCACAGAAACGATCACGAGGAGAGACGAGAGGGTGAAAAGGAAGAAGAGGAGGTCCCTCATAAAACTCGGCCTCTCAACTGCAATCTGGTGGGAGCTGATCGATATGCTAATGACTCCTACCACCACGCTTGACACAAAGAACGCCCCGCCCAGCACAATGTTGAGTCCAACGTTGCCATTCCCGGTCCTCGTGAAGGAGATTATGCTTGCAAAGACATCGGGTGCCCCGTTTCCAAGGGAGAGGAGGGTGACTCCTGCAATGGTTGGGGAGAGCCTCATGATCTTCGACAGGCTCTCCAGCGAGGGGCAGAAGTATTCTGCAGCAGTGTTGCCAAGTAGATAGAATAGAACAATGAGCCATAGAAGGAGTGCGGCATGTCCAAGGAAGGGGGAATTCCCGAACGTGCAGTAGAAGATGTCGAGGTAGTTGATATAGCCCTTGTGCCTGCAACCTGGATCGGACTTCACATATGAGCACCTGGACTTCTGGTCTGAGTACCCGTGAACGCTTGTGCAGCCTTGTGGGTCTTGGTCTGGTGGCTCAACAAGGACTCGGGATCTCGTGACAGCTGTAGAGAAATCCAGGAGGCTCGATTCGGATTCATAGAAAAGTCGGGTTTTGAGGTAGAGGAGGAGGAAGATGAGGAAGTATAGATTCAAGAATATGAGGAGTTTAGTTGGGACTGGATTGGCCATTATTCAGTGGGATTGTTGTGGGGCGATATTTGGAGATTCTTGGAGAATTTTAATGGCGGGGAGTGGCTTGTTCCATTGGAATAGTTTTGGTGGAGGGATGCCTATGCGTTCAAAAAATCAAACATTTAAACAGTCCGTCCAATCGCTTGAGAAACCGTAGCATGAATGTATTATTATTCCTCGCACATAATATGATCGGCTGACTGTAAGATTAAAGCAATGATGACATGGGATAGCAATATGAAATGACAAGTTCAAGTGCACTTGAGATAACGACAGAGCGGGCTTCTCGGGCTGTAATCTAATCTTGCACGTCGTCACAATGCTCTTGAAGAATGTTGCTGAGAAACCTCAGGAAGGTTGAGCAGTCCATTTCAGTGAGTTTAATGAGCTTCCCTTGGACCACAATCTTGCTCTAAGCTGCCCTCTGATATGCATCTCCTGAGGTTCGAATTCAAAAGGGGCAACCTTGAGTTTGCGCTGAGTATTGATTACAAAGCTCCAAAAGGACGACAGGGTCCTAGGAAACTTCCTCGCAAAGGTGGAAGAGAGGTTCTTCTGTTGGAGGGGGAAAGAAGAGCGGGATGCAGCAATTTGAAGCTTCTTCCAGTCGATACAAGAATAGTGGAGCATGGTATGGGGTCATTGAAGGAGGAGTTGAGTTGAGTTTGGGTCTTCATGTTGATGATATCATAATCATATCATATTGGCATTTACATGTGTGTAAATAGTTGTGCAGACAGCTTCTCCGTGGCACTAACAACATTCCTTCTTGTGCCCGCGAATTTTGTTTTTTTTTACATTGGATGGGAAAAGGGTAGAAGATGCGAAACATCGTTGATCCTGTGAATATGCGATTATCGTTCTAAGATTCTTATACCGTGATATCACTCTCCATCTGAAATAAAAAATAACAATGATTCTTCTTAACGAAATTCTATGTGCTCATTTAACTCTCAATTTCTCTTACTTTTTAAGTGTCACCGAATTCTTTAATAATCGAAATAGAGAAGAGATACTGAGTTTGACTCTTAATAGTAGTATTTTTTTTGGCTGGTTTATTCAAACCGTCAATCCGAAAATACAAATGAAGAGGATGTCAAGGTAATGGCAAAGTGGTCCACAGCCAGAAGAATCCCAACAATGGGCCGACAGGAAAGCCCAAATTCCATAGTCCACTAATTCTGTTGTGGTCCACAACGGTCAACTTTTGGGGAAATTCTATTTTGTGCTGTAAATTTTGACGTTTGTACCATTTCGCTCCCTGACGTTTACATCTTGCCAGAATAGGTCCTCTCTATGTGTCGCTCTGTACCACAATCTTAATACAATGGTTGTAGATTAATACTGAAGAACGAGGTTTAATGTAAAATAGAACTGGTCAAGAACTACAACTAGGGAAGAATTACAAATATCCTAACAGATAGCAGCAAATTTGCCGACTGACCCTCATGAGGGCAAGATGGGATGAGGATAAAATATTTAAGGTAGAAATTGGAAATCCTACAAATATAAGGACCAAAATAGAATTTATCCCTCAACTTTTGCCAGTTTCTCGTTCTCCCACTCTAACGCGCCACACGGGGAACGGATAAGTTCACTGTTTTGGTGACTCTCTGCTGGCTCTCTCCCTCTCCCTCCTACACTTCTCGGACCAACTCCCCTTCGGCAGCTACGCAGAGATGCTCCTAAACCCTGGTAGCATCCGTAGCAGGTACCATTCGATTCACCACCCTTTTCCCAGCTGCGGTAATGGCCGGAGGTCCTCGCCTCTCTCCCGCTCTGTCCAGCCAAGGAAGTCCAAGTTCCACCCGTTATCCCTGCTCTCCTCGAGGAGTAACTGCTCGAAGCGATTCACTGTTCCATCTCTGGCGGAAGGCGGAGGTGCAGAGTCGGTCCTCGCCGGAGGTCCAAGTTCGGGATTTCCGCAGCTGTTCTCCATTAAAATTCCCTTCGGCAACAGACATGTGAGCTTTTTGTTTTGCCATTCTGTTCAGTTTTGCTCGTTGAGCTGCGGTTTTATTTTTAAGTGGCGTTTTGGGATGAAAGGTAGCTTACTTCCACTTCTCTTTTGATTGATGAATGCTAAGAGCTAACCTGGTCCCCTCTTGATCCGTCTGTTCCAAGTATCGGTAAGTAGCCTCGTTAATTTGGTTGAAATTGGGATGGGGACTGTCGTTCCTTTGTGTTTGATGCGTTTCCGTATAGAGCTTGTTTCGCATTTTTGTTGACGTATAGAATATTCACTGAAGCTCGATTTAATCCTTACTATAACTGAGCAATAGCGCAAAAACCAAGTTGGGATTTCACAGATGCATGTTGGTATTAGCCGAATTGCAGTGGCATTCCCAAAGTTGCCACCTTGGAGCTTATCATGTTACGTTGTAATTGTCTGCAGATTTTAGTTGAGACAGGTCATATGGCGAGGCAGGCTAGTGGAGCTGTTACTGTGACTGACGGTGAAACGGTGAGTTCCAATTTTGAATTAGAAATACATGGCAATTCTATTTTTTGATTAAGCTGGATGTCTATTCTTGTCAGAGATATATGTCTCATTCTGGAAATGCCGATGTGTTGTAATATTGACTTTGAATTCAGTGGTTTTTCCATGAAGTGATTCAAACCCTAATATACCTTTGCAAATTATGCTCTGTGTTTGTATTTTTTTTCCTACTGAGGTTGCACTGAAAATTGCTTGATATCTCATTCTTTGATATGTCCCGTGATTCTTCTAAGGAAAGTTAGCATCTAAACGGTTTTATTTTGTTGACCTGTGACTAATCCATAAGTCTTAAAAAGGATACAAACAGTTGGCAAAAACAAATGCCAGCTATGCTATCTTGATAGTCAGAACCAGATTCTGCTTGTGTAATAACATGTAGACCACTTTACATACTGATGTATGAGCCAAGCTGCCAGGGGCTCACTATTGCTTTTAATTAAGGTAAAACCAATGAAAATTTGCTACAGTATTACTCTTCAACAATCAACAGTTCCAATTCCATACTTGGCCTTTAGGGATCTTATATCTAATTTGTCTATAGCCATAACAACATTTCCTTTATGGATCTCTTTTCCATTTTATATGACTGGATTTGGTCATAGAGCTAATGAATTTGTGTTTATTCTGGCAGATTGTGTTTACTTCAGTTTGTTTGTCGGATGTTCCGAGTGAGCCTTCTGATTTCTTCCCTCTCTCTGTTAACTATCAAGAGCGGTTTTCTGCAGCAGGACGAACTAGGTCTGTGGTGGAAATCTCGTCTTTCTATCCAGAAACTAACATAATTACCTTCTTCACAAAATAATATTTTATATCTTTTACCTCTTGCAAATTTCAGTGGAGGATTTTTCAAACGAGAAGGAAAGACTAAAGATCATGAGGTGACCCTTTTGTCTGTCATTCAATATTCTTTTTATATAGTCTCAAGCCTGCATCCTTTACCTTTTTTGTTCAATGCAATTGGCATTTTATCCTTCACTAATTGATTAATTGACTTCGTGTTTATTGGGAAAATGTAAAATTTTCATCAGTCATTTTTTGTTTCAGTATGGATTGGTGGAAATAGCAGCTCCTTAATGAGATTATGATGTCAAATGAAATTTGAGGAGCTGGGCGTTGCACCAAAAATGTAAAACTTTAAATTGTAAATGAGAAAAAAAATTGGCATGTACATGAGGGGTAGTACTTGGTGGTCATACTGTTATGTCAAGTTTCTATACTAGAGGTCACTAGATGAATTGTATAATATCTAAAATTCATTTTCTGTGTTTGTTTTCTCAACTTAAAAGTTAAATACATTCATTCCAGGGCTATAGCAGACCAGACATTTGCTTGCACTTTGCCCAAGGACTTTGTAAATGAAACATCATCAAGATTTGAATACCAAGTTATGACTATGTATCAGGTTATTTGGAGAAAAACGAGATAATCCACTGTAGAAAAAAATGTTGTATCTGTTTTACTTGGGAAACTGACAATATCATAATATTAGTGACAACAAATATAGAGAAACAGAAAAATATTCTCTTTATTGATGATATGAGAGTACTGAGCATACAATTTTAAATAAGAAAAAATAGGAAAGTACTGAGCATAAAACTCTCTCAATCAATCCTAGAATCTGCTACAATCAAAGCAAGATTATTTTCCTTGATCCTAGGATATGACTTTCCTAATTTATCTACAATTAGATTCCCACATATAATTACGGTTTTCCCTTTTATTTTATGAATATTGCACTGTGTGTTTTGTAAGTGTGTTCTTTACTTGTAGGTTCTTATTTGTAGATTGATCGATAGACCTCTACGTCCTACCATGTTCAAGGGATTCTACCATGAAACTCAAGTTTTGTCATGGGTAGGTTCTTTCTGTTCATTGTCAATTTACTTCGTCTTTGATTCGTTGTGGCTATTTACGACTATACTTTATCATGAATTATTGATCAGCCAGTGTTTACAGTCTTCTAGGCTAGATTTTCTATTGACCTTTTTCTAAACCTGATAACACCAGGTTTTAAGTTATGATGGTTTGCACTCTCCTGACTGTTTGGCAGTCACGGCAGCTGGAATAGCAGTGTAAGTTTGCATAGTTCTTTTTTCTTATTTAAGAAGAGGAAGAAGAAGAAGAAGAAGAAGAAGAAAAGATATCTTTCCAGATGAGAACTTATCTAATTTTGTGAAGTTATTGAATACTACAGAGCTCTTTCAGAAGTGCCAAACACAAAAACAATTGCTGGGGTTCGAGTTGGTCTCATTGGAGATGAATTTATTGTGAATCCTACGGTTAAGGAGATGGAAGACTCAGACTTAGATTTGGTGCTTGCAGGAACCGATTCTGCAATACTGATGATAGAGGTCAACTGTAAATCCTCCTATTTAGTTCTTCAAAATGTGGTGATTTTATATGCTATTTATGCACACTTGCTCCTTGATTATTGACTGATCTGTACTGTACTAAGTAGCCTGCACGTTAATCTGTATAGAAACGAGCATATTTGGATAACTTTTTCACAACCACTTGCTTTTCATTAATTTCATCAAAATTTTGTCGTCCTGTAGAGCTTCAATGTGGTAAATTTTATGAGCATGTGCATCAAATGCATCAAATGGAGTGCTCTGGGTGCTAACAATGAATGCTTTGTTCTTTACTGATTGTCAGTGCTTTCATCATCTATAAATTCTGACTATGCTCTTCCCCAAAAGCTTTTGCCATCTTAAATTGCAGGGTTACTGTAACTTTTTGCCTGAGGAGAAATTGCTGCAGGCAGTAGAAATTGGGCAGGTTGTCCTTTGATTTATGATGTTTACATATATCATTCTTGCAAAAAATAATCAAAAATAAAAAACCTCTTGAGGAATCCACTTTTATGCTATTGATCTTTTTGTCAAAATAGGAAGCAGTGCGAGCAATTTGCAAGGAGGTGGATGCCTTGGTCAAGAAGTGCGGCAAACCAAAGATGATTGATGCAGTAAAATTACCACCACCAGAGCTATATAAGCATGTTGAGGTGTGATCACTTGATTTAGCTGGATGTCTCGTTTTGCCCCTACAATTTTTATATAAACCAAACACATTTTCTATTGTTGTATACCTTTGTTTCACTGAGGGGATATTAGGAGAAATTTTGGGAGAACATAAAGCCTTTTTCATGCATAATGAAAAAGATAAGGCCTTTTTATTTTATTTAGTTTAAAGTGTACTTGTGCAAGGACAACTCTATGCATCATACTTTTTGTTTCTTGCTCTTGGATTAGCCACATTCACCATCCTACTTGAGCACTGATGATCATTTTCTCCCTTTGCATGCATCTTTCATCTGGAGTGAATTGTACTTCCCCTTTTAGATTTGAAGTCTGATAAAGTCCTATTTGTTTGGTTTTGTAAGGAAATTGCTGGTGATGAATTGGTGAAAGTGCTGCAGATCAGACGAAAAATACCTAGAAGAAAGGCACTAACATCTTTGGAAGACAAGATTTTGACAATACTTACAGAAAAAGGATATATTGATAAAGCTGCAAACTTCATTGCTGGTGAAACAGTTCCTGATATTGTTGAGAATGAAGATGAGGATGAAGAAGTGGTTGTGGACGGGGAAGTTGATGAAGGTGAAGTTCATATCAAGCCAATGCCAAGAAAGTTAATTCCCTTGGTAATGCTCTAGAATCCATTTTTCCTTGATTTACTTTGCCTTCAAAATTGCAGTCTAATTCATCTTCTAGTTGCTATTGGTAATGCTTCAGAGTCTATTTTCCCTCCGATTTCCCTTGCCTTTTTTCACTGCAGTCATCTTGTACTCATCCAAAGTATTTAGTGTGGTAGCAACCTTCAAGAGGTTTGAATTTGATTCTCTTATAATTGGGACTTTCTGCCCCCTAGTAGGTTCACGAACATCCCTTGTAATCCTGAAGAAAAGCACATTTCTTATTGGATGCAATGCCAAGTTTCGATTGTCATGAGCCAATGATAGGAAGACCATCCTCATTTGTATGCCTTTTAGTTATAGAAAAATAAGTACACACCAAATCTTTCTTGACCTCTCAAGAGTATGTTGATGACAGTCAAGCAAGAAATATATAGAAGAGTTTGCGTGGCGCTAAAAAATGTTTAATAATCTAAGGATCTTGTATTTGAGCACTACTAATCTCACCTATTTTTCTGTGAACCATCTCCTCTTCTCAAGACAATCAACACAAGCTATAGCTCATTTAAGTGGTTGGTTGCTTTCTGTATTTTCATCTTCAAAAATAAGTGAATATGAACTTTCTTGTGATAAAAACATTCTAGGTCTAGCTCATCTGATGTAGATGTTGATTATATTCTTAATGGAGTGTTCTTGCTGAACTCTTTCCAGTGTTATCACTGAAGTTGGTTACCTTTGCTCTAAACTTGTCTCTGTTTAGCAATTTTCTGAGGTGGATGTGAAGCTTGTTTTCAAGGAAGTCTCCTCCAAGTTCCTTCGAAGACGTATCGTGGAGGTACACCTATTTCTTGAAATGGAGTTATCGTTGGACTTTTGTGAAGGAGCATCTAAGCTCTTGTCTGTGTACAAGCATCTTTGGAGAATGAAATTTATTAGACATTGATAATGATAAGTGTATGAAACGTAAATCATAATTCATTTTGAGATTCCTCATGTTTATATCATGCTCATGAATTGTTAGTGCAGTTCTGACCCTTTTTATATATGATCTTCTTGGTGCTTGTTTAAAACTCAAAAAGGGGAAAAAAGGTCTAATATTAAATGAGAACTTCTCCTCAAATTTCCTTAAATTGAACAAGTAGATGGCACAAGTATCAAGGAAAATGCTTCAGCATGCAATTGATTGTGCTTATAATGTAGGCCTTGTGTCCTTTCCTTAATTGACTTGTTACAGGGGGGAAAAAGAAGTGATGGACGAACCCCAGATGAAATACGTCCAATTAACTCAAGGTGCGGATTACTTCCTCGAGCACATGGTAGTGCCCTTTTTACACGTGGTGAAACACAGGTTTAGACTCTTCTCTCATGTAGTAATCTGCAAGTTACTTTTCTACTACAACAGTATCATAACTTTAATGCTCACAGTTGATTTTGAGTACAACTGGATGTTTGAGGCAAATTATATTCACATGCAATTTTCTTTCTCAGGTAATTGTCATTTTCTGGTCTTGGCTGCTTCTCTAGCCTACTAACTCGGGTTTCTTTTTTCTTCTGTGCATATTACCAAAACCATAAATGTTGCTTTTGTTCAAATTTGATTTACAAAATGTAAATGTAATAGAAACTGTATTCTATTGAAAACTTATTGTATGTACATTGTTCCCTCTAATTTTGTGTATATAAAGAAAATTGCCTCCACTAAACAGTACTTTCAACCTTACCATTTACGTTGTGGGCCCATGACTGTAGCAAAAAATGGCTGTTCATTTGTGCTGCTTTAGTGGTTGAAATTTTAAGATTTAGATTGAGTGGTTTTCTTTAACCACCTTCTTTGTCTTTCCAGTCATTAGCAGTGGTTACCCTTGGTGATAAGCAAATGGCTCAAAGGATTGACAATCTTGAGGGTGATGATGAGTGGAAGAGATTTTATCTTCAGGTGTGTATAAGGTTTCTTCTCTTATTTCTACTGGTGGTGTTTGTACTGAGGGATTGAACTAGGTAGGACTAAGTGGAGAGCCAACGTATTCTCTTGCCCAGGGAGATATTAAATAAGATCTAATAGAATTCTCAATAAGTCGCAGTTCCTAATGCCAAAGGTTTATAATCAAGCACCCTCAAGCTTCAAAAAGTATAATACTACAGTAAAAATCTTCTAGATATTTAAAATTGAGTTTGGATATGTGCAATATTTACTTCATGATGATTCTCCAGAAGTGACTAAAACATGCTATGTTGATCAATTGACTAGCATGGTAAATTTTAATTAATCTTCATATGCTAATGAACTTTGCGATGTCTATTTCAATGTTTAGTACTCATTCCCTCCTTCATCTGTTGGGGAAGTTGGGCGAATAGGAGCACCTAGCAGAAGAGAAATTGGACATGGCATGCTTGCTGAGAGAGCTCTTGAACCTATTTTACCTTCTGAAGATGATTTCCCTTATACAATCCGTGTTGAGAGTACCATTACTGAGAGCAATGGCTCCTCAAGGTGGGTTCCTGTTAGTTTGATCATGATAGACCAGAGTGCTCTTATCTTATGCATTACTTTTTATTATAATAACATCAAAAGTTGGATGAATATAGCCTTATTTTTGTTAGGTTCAGTAATTTGCTCCGTTGTTCTGTGAGGAAAGATTTTAAGACAATCCATCTAGTAATCATCTCTTGTATACTGATAGCCGTTTTGTGATGTGACAGCATGGCATCAGTGTGTGCAGGATGTTTAGCCTTGCAAGATGCTGGTGTCCTGATCAAGTGCCCAATTGTGGGTATAGCGATGGGAATGGTACTAGATACACAAGAATTTGGGGGAGATGGCACTCCTCTTATTCTTTCTGACATCACAGGATCTGAAGATGCATCAGGAGATATGGATTTCAAAGTAATATGTTTGTGATATATTGATTTTCCTCAGAAACTCCCTCCCTTTTGGAAAATGATGGTGAAATGAAAAGATTAAATCTCCCAATCAATATGATTTTTGTGCCTTAGGTAGCTGGAAATGAAGACGGTGTAACAGCATTTCAGATGGATATAAAGGTATTTACTTGATGGATCAGTCTTGCTATGTTCTTTAGTATGTAAGGTCTACCTTTTTGGAGGTATTCCCTCTAGCTTCCCATTTTTTCCCTCTTCTTCATGTCATCTGCTGTTTATTTTAATAAAACCATGAGATTCCTTCTTTTCTTCCTCTCAGAGATGTACATTTTTGGTACTTAGTACGGAAGATTGGCACTCCATTTGTGGAGCCTATTGATATACCTATTGAGATTTCTTGCTGCGTAGGCTTATTTTCTCCATAGATGTATCTCACTTGCAATTTACTCTTGACTAGGTAGGAGGAATTACATTGCCGATCATGAGGAAGGCACTTCTACAAGCAAACCATGGACGGAGGCTTATTCTCGGTAGATGAATCTCTTGCATTCTATTAAATTATTGAAGTCATGATATTATTGGATACGAAAATCTGCTTTTGGAGAACTCATGAGGAAATTTGGAAAAACTGAAGCTGTACTGATCAAGTAAAATTTGGATTTCTTGTTGGTTATATGTTTTTGTTTAACTGTGTCTCATTACATTCCTTTCTACTTAACATGAAATTTTTGGTTCTATTGTACCGGTCAAAATTTAATGTGGCTTTTTGTTAATTTAAATGGATTTGACTGAAAGCCAGTGCATTTATTATTGTTGAGTGTTGCAATACCTCCAGATAGACTTCATATTTGAAATTGAAGGTAACTCATATGTTTATATATTTAGGGGAAATGTTAAACTGCTCCCCTCCTCCTTTGAAAAGGCTCTCTAAATATGCTCCACTTATTCATGTGATGAAGGTATTGCCCAGATAATCTCAAATTTGTTATTTGGTCTATTTATCTGCATATAATAAAGACACTCATTGCGTGTGTATTGTATGTAGGTCAAACCAGAGAAAATCAATTTGATTATTGGTACCGGTGGAAAGAAGGTGAAGGGTATAATTGAAGAAACTGGTGTAGAGTCCATTGATGCTGAGGATGATGGAATAGTAAGACTGATAAATACTTAATCTTAGATGAAAGAGATGATATAGCCATGGTTAATGTCTTCGTTTTTTACTTCAGGTGAAGATTATGGCCAAAGATTTATCTAGTCTGGAGAAAACTAAGGCCATTATCAGTAACCTCACAATGGTTCCAACTATTGGTGATATTTATAGGTGTTTGCTTCGCCAGATGATTCCCCTTTCCCAATCCTCATAACTCAAAATTAGAATGCATCCTGTTCTTATCTTTTAACTGGAAATTAGATAGTTACATGGGAGACTTGTAATCTTTCAGTTTTCAATAAGATTATGTATAATCAACCATACCTTTCTCCACAGAAGAAATATATATATATATATATATTCACTTGTTGCTTGTGATTTGTAGTTTATATATTGTCTCTTGGTTGGCACTATGTTAGAAATTTTGATATATAACATGATATTGTTTTACATTTGATCAATTTTTTTTATATGTTCTTGTTTTCTGGTTAATTACTTTTCAGGAACTGTGAGATCAAATCAATCGCTCCCTATGGAGTTTTTGTTGAGATAGCACCTGGTAGAGAGGTACATCTCTGACAGAAAGAAGTCATTGCATGGACAAACTAACTGGTTAATGAATAAAAATTGTTATTTTGTGTTTAGAACTGAGAAAATAAGTGGAGTTTCCTGGTAGCATGATTTTTATTTATATTCCATATAAAATGCCCCCTCTGACTTGGATCATAGTCCACACTTGTATAATTTAACTATAAAATACTATTTATGGCTGTATACGGTGGTAGTTGTTGGATTTACCATCTTGCGATTGTTTTTTCTCAGGGTTTGTGCCATATCAGTGAGTTAAGTTCAAGTTGGCTCCCTAAGGCAGAAGATGTATGGACTCCTTTTCTCTCTACATTCCTTCTCCAAAAATTCAAGGCTATATTTGTGTTGTTTTTGCATTTGTTACACTGGTGCAGGCTTTTAAAGTTGGGGATCGTATTGACGTAAAACTGATCGAGGTATGTTACTTTACTTGCAGAATGTTACTGTTGTGGAATATCTTGAATGATGCAAAGTAAACCAACGATTGTTTAGCACCTGTTAGGCCTACTGCCAAATTGAAAATCAAGCTAGTAGATGGGAAATGGAAGAACGTTTTTGTCGTCTTACCAATAGACTCCAGTGGCTTTGTTGGATTCTGAAGAGTCTTTGTTAAGAATGCCTTGAAATTCTCATCCGCATGGTTTTCAGCGTTCATCTCATGATGATTGTGCAGTTATTGTCATGCCGACTTGTCATTATAATCATTTGCTGATGCCCAGGTGAATGACAAAGGTCAACTTCGTCTGAGCCACCGAGCACTAATGCCTGATACCAAGCCAGAGAATGCCAGGCCAAAGCAGCAGATCGATGCTTCTGAAGATGTTTCCACTTCACCAAAATCATCTGACGTGGATGGACCTAAGATCAGATCGAAGGATGAGCCTGAGTCTTCAGAAGGGAGCTTGACTCCCCCTAGAAGCAGCTCGGCGGAGCAAACCACACAGCCACGGAAGAAATCTGTCAAGAGAGCAGCGAGCCCCGCTAAGGAGCGGGTTTACATGAATAGGGAGAGGGCTAAGAAGAGCAGCACTAAGGAGGTGAGCAGCAACTCCACCGAGGGAGCTACTTCAGTTAATGGAGAGGCTGAGGTAGGATGAAGACCGAGGAGGAGAAACTCAACGTCAGCCATTTACATGGCTACGGCTTTTTCAGAATCGACTGCCGAAGTGATGGCCAGTTGAAGAGGAGTTACAAGAAATCCAGCTCCGCCATCTCTCCTGTTCAAATGAAAAGTTGATCTTCACAGCAGACCTGCGCTTTAAATTCCTCTGTGCTCGTTCCAAACTTCTCAGTCCGTGGTGGTGTTGTAACGGGGGCCATCGTCACTGTCTTTCTATCCCTGACCTTTGGTGTTGCTGTAGAGCTCCTCTTCTTCTTCCTAAGGAAATGGATTCGTATACGGAATCAACGATCTTGGTTAGGGCCAACTACATGAAAAAGAATGCCCGTAGAGAATGTCTCTAGCAGCCGCGACTACAACGCGCCGCCATCATCTGTACTTTAGCCGCACGACACCAATGTTAGCTCGCTCCGCCCGTCGTTGGCCAATTTTGCAAATCTCTTCTCTGTATGTAAAAAGTTTAGGTTGCCGTGGTCTTGGCATTGCAAGCTGGTTTACTTGCTGGTGGTTCTGGAGGCATGGAGGGGCATTTACCAAAGTGAGCGAGTTTATGTATGTGGTTTTGCAGCCCCTTGAAGCAAAGTTGTCATGTCTTCTGAATCTTGCATACATGAGGAAAATCCACGATCATCGGAAGCTTCACTAACCAATCGGACTTAAATCCACATCAATCGGGATAATTAATTAATTAAAAAAAAAAGTTAGGGTGGGGAGATGATGCATGCTGAAAAAGTGAAGAAAACTGTCCCCTGTTTCTTCAATTTCGGCAGTACGGCTGAGGGGGAAGCAGAAACCAGAAGAAAGCTTCAACCTTTGACATTGATACTCCATTGACAAATCATCTAATCCTGAAGGACCGGCTGCTCTCCTGTCCATCGCATATCCGAGTCCTTGGTCAATAGAAGCAGGTTCGAGCTGACGAAGAAAAAAAATATAATCTTTAAGGTGGCGGCCTCCGGGTAGAAATAAATCTGGTTGACAATAGTTGCTAACTATGACGCGAAATCATCATCTATATTTTGACTTGTGGAATCCAAACAGGGGAGAAATGACACCCCCGTTCTCATTGGAAGAACATATGCTCCATGAAGAGGAGGGTATGTTTTACTGCAATCCTGCCCTCACGGTCTTGTCTCATTAGGATCCTCTTATTCAGAGGATACACTGCTGCTCAATAAGCAAAGGACAAGTTGATGTAAAAGATAAGATCCATAGGAAAGAGACCTGAGGTTAGCCTCTAACGTGCACGTTAATCTGCAGTGAAATCTCACCTACGGCAGCTAAATCCTCCATTTGGATGTAGAGCCTAACTAAACCTGTCTAAATCCCTTACAACTATCTCACAGGTTAGTAAACGCTATGTTCAATAATAATAATAATAAATGGGTAAAGGGCCCATGTGACACAAAAATTACCAGAACGGGCTAAATCTGTTGCTACTCTTGGTGGTGACCTCGTCAGTGGGACCTGAGTCACTGCCAACTGCTTCATCTGAGCTGTCACTTGACACAAATTTGATTCTGTCCGCATGGTCAATGGCCCAGTCAGTGAACTCAGGAGACGAAACCAAGTCCGACACAGCCTGCCTTGTCCAGTGGGCCTTTGAATCCTCCCACTCTTGTTCAGAGAATTTCCTCCTATCCAGGATCTTGTCGAGGACTGGGCAGTAGTCCGGGCAGTTTCTCCTTGCTCCAACTGAGGATGACACAACACCTGCATGATGCACAAGGAAATCTATTATTAGGGCATGTTTCAACAGGCATCATCTTGCAGAAAAAGTCGAACAATCCAAACATAGGCAATTGTAAAGGGAAAACTTCTTTATTAGCTAGAGAGCTAACAATAATTTACCAGATATAAAAAATCCAATCACATCAAGTTCCATAAAAGTTAAGACAAAGCCATAAGAGTATAGAGTACAAAGGGCAGTAACTTGATTGGATAAAATCCGGCTTCTAGTACCTGGTGGACCAATAACTTTGTCAAAATGGAATGCATGCATGGAATCTGATGCGAACATTTTACATGCTTCTACACATTCCAAAGCTTAGCAACAAAGATCTACAAATTACAGGATTCTTCAATCAGATCGCTCATGTTTCTAGCATAAATGTTTTTACATTTTATGACTCATGTGAGAGACAGCAATGAAGTGTCAACCGAGTATATTTATGATCATGATAATTGAGTAAAGCCAAGTCCAGGAGTTACCCTTGATAGGTGAATCCAACGAAGCTGCAGAATTATTCTGTCTATTCCACAGTTTACTCTGAGGTCCCATTGCTGGTGTCCTGGCAAGAGAAATTCAGCACGGCTAAGCCGACTACTTGTTCTTTCGTGACCACTTTCTCGAGCAGCATGATCTACCTGGAAAAGAAGAATGATTGCAAGCAAAACTCCTATTGCCATTGAACTGCTGTAATAGAATGGAACCCAACTGCTGACAAGTGGAGCAAGCAATAATATTAGAAATCCCATCCCTAGACTGATGAAACGCCGTTGTTGAGGTTCCGCACAAAAATGTATAGCTGTTAGGTAGAAAAATACAAGAAAATAGTATAACATCAAAAGCGCACATGGAGCACCCTGATCAGTGAGCTCCTTGAACAAACAAACCACACCTTCAACTATAGACACTGTTATACAACCATAAACTTCGCCAGTAAGATTCACATCAAGATATCTATTTTCATAAGGTGACGTGACAGAGCTCCAAATCCCTTTATGGATGGCCTTCCAATCGTCATTTTCACATTGGCACAACCCAAGAGAGGCATTACTGTTAGGGGAAAAAAATCCATGAGCTATAAAGAGGACCAATATGTAGCACATAAAGTCTAAAAAGACAAAACATAATTAAATAGTAGAATTAAGGGATTAGTATAATATGCCCCAGATCTACGATTGGTCAGAAATAATTTTGGTTTTCACTTACCGCTGAAAGTAAACCTGGATTCTACTATGCAATCTTTCAGGAGTTGAAACTGACAGCACTACAATAACACGAAGTGCGTTGGCATAGCTTCCAAGTTCCATCGCGATTTCACAGAAATTTGGACTCGTTCACAAGAGAAAACATCTTCAGCGCCAGGGCCAGATAGAAAAGACGGTGTCACTTCCACAACTGGTCATCGTAGGTGTAAACCTGCAGAATTAAGAATTATGCTTCAAAATAATCAAACAAAGAAGAACTTGTAGTTACGGTGTCAACAGTGGAAAGGAAGAATAGACGTAGAGAGAAGTTCAGTATTGTATGAAGCATCTAAACTGCTCTCTAACTGAAAATATGATCATGCTCATCTGGGAAAGCTGAAGCTTCCACAACTGAAGTACATCAACGTCACCGGTTTCATTGATTACACCAATGAAAACTCACGGTCCAGGGAGTAGCACTTGTAAAGACATGCAAATATCCAGTGGGACAAACTTTAGCACTC
The DNA here is from genome assembly GCA_900174645.1 of Sonneratia alba. NCBI lineage: Eukaryota > Viridiplantae > Streptophyta > Magnoliopsida > Myrtales > Lythraceae > Sonneratia > Sonneratia alba. Next base: position 7,270,836 of record FWPY01000091.1, on the reverse strand, counting down.
GGGAAACAAACTAAAAATAGAGAGATAATTGAGTGACGTGCATCTCAAAATACTGAGGCAGCTTCCCCCCATAAAAAAGCGAGTAATAAGCACGAAATAACTTATGAAGGAGAAGGTACAACTTTTTGCTGAAAGCAAATGCTAACCGTCTGATCATAGGCTCATGGGTTGGGCTTACACTCGAGAGCTTTACCAACAAACGGAAGTGACGATATAATTCGCACGAGGCCCAAGTATAGCAAACAGAAGACAGAAAACACCGAGTAGAGGTTGTCCAGCTTGAAACCGAAATGGGCTTTGAAACATCACCCCAATCACTGATTCAACACCAAAAGAGAACGCGAGATTACCGAAGGTTCACCTCACAGAAACCCAACTAAAACAGCACCCGAACTATCAATTCCTAATGACTGGATGCTCCGAAAACCCTGACAATGGGAAGCGTACATGCTGTCCTCCATTAGATCAACAAGAACGTACCTTTGAGAGCGGGCGCCTCCAGAGCGGCAGAAGTAGGGAGGAGCTCCAAGGCCGGGAAGAAGATGGAGTACGCGACAGGGAGGACAAGTAAAATTGAACTTATCATCGCTGCCTCTTACTTCTCTTCCTCCCAATCAGTCGCTGCGGAAAAGCGCGCGCCTTGAGGGCGGCGCGTGCATTCATCTATTATTCTTTGCGCGTGTGCGTGCCCTTAAGCTGTCTTTTCCGTTTCTTCCGTACCGTACAGGGAGAGAAGGGGAATTAGTAAATCTTCAGTATTAAGTTAATTAACCAAGTAAATAAAAAATAAACCCTTTTTTATAATTAGATAAAAAAAAATAGACTGATGTTTTGGTTCCGACCGTTTGATTGCCTCATCTGGAGATTTATCTTTTGACTCATCGGGGTTCTACCATCTTCTTGTCATGATGTATCTGGCCATTTGAGCACCTGGCTGGCTAATCAGGAACAGTCAATTCAATAGAGGGCAAGAATGCTTTTGGAAAAAGATTTGGAATACCAAATTGTACAATAGGTTAAAACTCTATCCTTGAGGATGGCCACCAATGCCCTTTCTTGGACTTTCTCTTATGACAGAGTGTGCCCTTTTATGTAAGATGGAATCAAATAGCCTGTTTCACCTATTCAGTACTTGTCCTTATGTAAGAGTCACATGGAGGGAGTGAATTTGGGATGTATATATATGTGTGTGTATTGATGTTACCCCTCCAATTAGAATGGTGACACGAAAAGTTTGATTGGGTATCTTCTCAACCCCCATAATTCCGAAATGACAGCGTCGGAGAGGGATAGATTTATCTTATATGGTGGTGTCTTGTATTTGTTGCTTTGGAAAGAAACGTTGTCCTTTACGAAGGGAAGAAAAGGGGAGTTGTCTGTATTCGTAAGTTCAGTGGATAAAACCTATGCTGAATACTTGCCCCTCTATTCCACTGTCGATGTCCCCCATGAAGCTATCCAAGATAATGTAAAACTCTTTGGCTTTACAGATGATATTTTTGAGGATCGATCCCTTTACCATCGACCACTTTTGATGTGCTATCTTCTCGGGTAGAGGAGGTTTGTAGCGAGGGTCGGAGTGAAGGAGGAGCAATTCACATCTACACTGATGCAGTCTGGACTTCTAAAGCTTCATGCCTTGTCGGGGTTACTTTTCAAGTTAACCGGAGGATCCCCAGTTGGCATAAGAACGATAATGCCCACTCCCCCTGGGACATGCTAGAGCCAAAGCAATTCTACTGGGCGCACAGATCGCTAAAGTTAAAAAAGTTGGTCATCGGTTATTTTTCACTATGATGCCCGTGACTTAGTACCTTCTGTAAATAATAAAATCTCTCATCTTTTGGATTGCACATACACCTTGACTGAATTCTAGTATGTTGTTGCCGGGTATTTTGATTCTTGGTCTTGCATGTGGCTATCTAGGAATCGCAATGTTGTAGCACATAAATTTGCTAAACATGGACCCTTTATTGGGTATCTAGTTCGCCTACCCCTAACTTGTCAATGGATAAATAGTTATATTATTACTTGTTAAAAAAAAAAGAATTCAATGGAGTGTTACCAAGAGGAGAAGATCACAGGGGAAGAACAGAGAAGGAAGAACATGAGAGAGAGAGAGAGAGAGAGAGAGATAAGAGGAAACGAGCCGTGAGGATTCATCAAGAAAATCAAGCATCAGTTATAATTCCTGGTAAGAACTATCGATTGCATTGTTCCACCTAGTAATACTTACAAGAGTTCACTCGACTCAAATGATTTGATTGTTGCTGAGATACGTACAGTGAAGAATTTTACTTACTCCATCATAAAGTTGTACAGGCTCGACAGTTCGAGGGCCATGCGGATCACCAGACAAATATGCAGGCGCTAGACTAACTGCCACTAACAGACAAATATACAGCTGGTCGTATTTTGTCCCCCCAACTCGTACATGTCTTTACGATCCAGCTTCAGCTATCACATCCACAAGCAACCCACTCGGCTGCAAGACTACAGTAATAAAAAGTGAGGCGTACAATAGGCAGCCGACAAGAAGATTGGCCAAGTCATGAAAGCCGAAACCCCTAACTCATCCCACTCAGGCATCCCTTTGATTTTAAGTCCCATTAAGAAAATGTAAAGGCGAAGGTCTTGCAACATTAGAAGCCTCTGGCATTTTGCCACAAGTGGAAGAAACATTTTGAAGAGGGTTGATTGCTTTAGCTTCTTTTTAGGTTGACCAAGCCCCTTTCTAGTGGGGCAAAAACATGAAAAGACCAAGTCCCTGTTACGAACAAAACTAGTGGCTGAGACCCACTGTTTGGGGGAAAATCTATGAATTCTCTATATACCATTCTTGTGGAAGGAACAGAAAACAATAGGGGATGTATCCATGAAGCCCGGTGACGTACAAGAGAACTAAAAGGGATTTAAAAAAAAAACACAAACCCAACATTGTCCTAGCTACTGAAGGCACAATCAGCAGCCTGACTCGATAATCTGAGGGCCCAAGTACTCGATCCCATACATCTGTGAGTTCTTGGGCATGTCAATTTCCTCCAACCAACCATAAGATTCACCGCTGCCTTCTGCACCCGCACCAATCTCTCCATCTGCATTAGCAAAGAACTTTGACATTAAATCAACTCATTACATGTGAACTTCAGAACTTGGAATATGGATAGCGACTGGGCTTGCTGACATGATGGATTCGAGATCACTTGCCTATGCATCTGGACAATTTAGCATGTGCATGACTGAAAAATAAAATGTCCCCATCTCCTATGACACATGCAACACTAGGAACAAAACTCGCACATGTCCACAACTCAGATCCCACAAATTATCAACAACTAATGAGGGTAAATGATGTAAAATTCACGTAAGGCTCATAGGTCTTTAAGGCTATGAACTGGCTGCTGTAAAAAGACATCCCAGACTCATATTGCAAATCCACTATCAGATGTTCTCCTTACCCTGCAACAAAGTGGCTTAAGAAGAAAAATCCTTCAAATGGAAGAGTCTCACTTACTTGAGAAGGCGGTGTAGGGATGCTCCTTATAATATGAGCAATCCCGGCCATCATCCTTAGAATATGGAGGTCCAAGAACATCAAGAAATGCGCATGGTGTGAGGGCCTTGATTGCGTGGATGTTGCCACCTGTTGTGGGATACAGCACGGAGGAATCACAAGGAGCTACCAAGATGCCATTGGCTTTAACAGTCGCCAGTCTCACTGAAAATGCACTAAAATCCATCAGATAAAATGCACTGAGATCTAATCTATTTCATAGTCAGGATCGAGGTCTTCTTCTTTATGCATACTGCAAGGAATAGATTTAGATGCTTACCGTGAGGAGACACTGGAGAGGCATTTGATGAATCAGTCGGATCCGCCCAATCATATGACTTGACGTGCATCGAACCTAATAATAACTTACTAAACACAGTCATCCCAGGATGGTTATGGAGAGGAATCACACCACCAGAAGGAAGAAAGAACATACACAACTGCAGAAGGGAAGGGAGCAAAACAAAATGCTGTCAGCCATTTTAGAGAACTCTAATGAAAACTGAACCTTACATTTTTTAGGGAATCAATTTATAAATCTGGTGGTCAAAGTTTGTATCCTTTGACGAACAAACTCATAAGACTAATCATGATTTTACAATGTGCAGATTACAAGTCTCACCGAGAAATTATCACACTTGTATATGGTAGTGTTTATCACCCTGGGGGGCCCTTCCACTCCCTTTCTGGTCTTGAATTGTAGGTCTCTGCTTAGGCCCACATCTTCGGGTTTCATGTTATCTACAAAAGGTGAAAAGGGCAGGTCAAGGTGGTTCGAATCCAAGCCAGCTATGTGATTAGCCATGACATGCGCATATAAAAATTTCTATTCATGCTGCATAAAACCATTATAAGCTTTTTTTAAAAGGTAAAAAGAAGCACGGGAAATATCCCAGTAATGGCCAATTATGCACACCACTATTGATTCATAAAGAGACAATAAAAAAGGCAACAATTAGAGAAAGAGGTTTGTTTTAGTGGGCATCACTCTTGATATGGGATCAAGGGATCCCGTATTTATTCTCGCAAATAAAACTCCCCATGCCCTCTATTCCCTTTTCCTCATATTTTCTTTCCACAAATTTTAACCAAATAAAAAGAAGGAAAGAAACTATGTACTTCAGCTGATTTGATGGTTGATCAGATATCACTGGGTTATCCTAGAAGACTACTCCACGGCAATGAAATTACACTGGAGACATGGACCGCATGAACCCCATCTAAATCTCCCCAATAATTGGCTCCATCAATTCTGTGCCGTGAAAGCATGCAATTATTTTCTTAAATCAGTTCAAGATTCTTTCCAGATAATGCTAAGTGGTAGAACCAGCTTCAATACGTGTGGCATGATATGAAAACCACAGAATTGGAAAGAAGTAACCATCAAAACAGTTCTAAAAGCCAACCATGAATCCAAGAAGTTGCATTTCACGATCCAAACAATTCCTATAGGACAATAATTGGCCAAGTAACTAAACCATGCCGTCTCTCTAATCAATAAGATGTTCTTCAGAAGTTTCTAAGTTAAACACAACTGCATTCACCAAGCAATTAGCTCAAGTTCTTATTGCCTCCAATTTCCTTTGCTTTCCAAAATTTCATGTTCCCATATCTCCCAGTTCGGCGTCTGATCAACGCTGAATTATGGCTAGACCATCCCATCTCTCCAGCAAAAAGCAAATCTCCAAAGCTTCTAAATCAAACATATTTGCATCCAGCTAGCTACCAGCCAGAGCTTTTATTGCCTCCAATTTCACTCGTTTTTCACTGAGTTACTCTCCCATTTCCCATTTCTGCAACTGATCAGAGCAATGAACTATTGTGATCCTACATCAGCACAGTGACTGGGCGCAGCATAATTATCACTGTATGTCAAAGCATTTATCCTACTTTATCGCCAACCAATCATAATATATCAAAATAAGTTTCCCACAGCTAATCAAACATGACGTAAATGAAACAGGCGAGCTACAACTAGAACTCACCAAGAATGCGAGAGAGCCGCTGCACGTCCTCATCAGGCGGGACAGTCCCGGGGCCCTTGAAGATGTCTCGGCACGCTTCGTACAGGTCCTGGAGGGCCATCGGGAGGGTCAGGGTCCGCCGCTTCATCCTCTTGATGCATCTCTTCTTCCTTATAACCCTGCTATTGCTAACGTACCCGACCTTGTTGCCACCATTACTGCTCACATGATCATGGTTATCGCCCACCAACGTCGCCCCTATCCTCATCTGTTGTCTCTCTTCCCGAAGTGAAACTACCGAATAAACAGACCCCACAAATCCACCGATGATCCGAAACCTTCAGAACCAGAAAGGCACCGACTTGTCGGGTGAATCTCTGCTGGAAACAAAATCGATGACCTATCTGAGAATGTAAATCGTGACGCTGAGAGATGAGAAAAAGAGAGAGAACAGTGCAAGGGAAGGGAGTGGAAGAGAATAAATAAGGGAGGAGACCGACGGACGGAAGAGAGGTCTGAGCAAAACTAGGGGCCATGAAGAGGCGGAGAAGTTTGCAGGGAAGTCTGCTTAATATTTTTTTAAAAATAAAATTAAAGAAAATTCAAAAAGGGTATCGACACGACAGACAGAGAGGATTGGTTGAAGTCATAAATAAATTTAAGTTATAATAAATAAGTAAATGAAACTACACTTATTACTAACAAAAAAAAGGGGTAATTTAGCACAAAGATCATTTAAGATCTTTTTTCTTTAATTATTAATAAATTTTATATGACAAATTACTTGTATTTCCTTGTTAAATTTTTAGTACATAAAATTCTTGAATTTTGGCAACTTTCATAATTATTATACGTTATATAATTAATTTTTATAATTTACCTCATAATAACATTTTTTAGCCTATTTTATTAAAAATATTTTTTACTCCAACAAAATACCATTTATTATATTTATTTTAATTTTAATAAAAAGCATTACCAATATAGGTGTTATGTACTATTATTTTTAGTCTCGATTCTTCCCGCCCCCAAGTTTGAGAAGAAAACTGTCGGTTAGGCGACCCCTGGTTTTGTGGGGTTGAGCTGACGCGCATTGACAGGGTGGGTGGTCGGATCGGGTTTTTCAGACCCCCCCCCGGAAGAATGGGTTTATTTTATTTCGGTGCCTATAGTTTCAATGCAGTTTCAAAAATGCACCCTTGTAGTTCATTTGCGTCCATTTCCCGGCCGAAGCTTTGATGCTCTCCAGCTGCGACCCTGTAGTCAGTAGGAATGTTGCTCTCTCGACTCGTGATTGGTAGAAGTGGAGAGGCTCGATCTTGGAGCACCCTTATGGCAAGGAGTCCTAACATGCACACTTTTTGGTATTTAAATTTATATATTCACTAACTTTATATTCATGTTAAATTATTATTATGATATATTTGTATGTGTGCATTCTGAGTTTGATGGGACTTAAAGGGCCAAAATGGGAGAAGCAAAACTACATGTGGATTTCACCCATAATATTATTAGATAAAATTTCAATCGATAGAGAGAGAGAGAGAGAGAGAGAGAGGCAGAAGGTTGCATGATTAGATTGACCCAAAAACCCAGAGAAAAAAAAAGGTGGGGGGAAACGAAATAGTGAGAGGGCAAGTAGGGGTCCGTATCGGATATTATCTTTTGTTTCGGGGATATTGACGTGCATGGTTTCAGATCAAACCACTGTTTGGCCTCATTCATCGGTCGGGTAAAGAGATCCATCCCACGCGAGCTACCCATAAAGCCCATGACAAAGTAAGATGAGGACATTATCAAAACAGTACTCCATATATCATGGATAAAACGAGAATCCGAAAGTAAGATAGAAAATGAAAGACTCGCCGCACGCAGTAATAGACGAAGGTGCCGGGGCTGAAAGGAAGACAGAGAGTAATTGAGGATGACTTGCAGTAGCAGTCCAGCATCTGCCTGGCTGGAAACGATAAAGCCCCAGAGTGCATTTTGGGAGCGCATGCAGTCATTGGATGTGTGGCCATCTGTGCACTTAATCCACACTCGGTGATCAGGTCGCCCCGCGGCTGCTGATGCGGTATCACGACTCATCTGGGGCGGCTCTATGTCTTGTATGCTGCCAGTTTACCGGGTCACGTGTGAACGGGATGGATGGTTTCTACGAGAGAGCGGCAGCTGACGTATAATTTCAGTCACGGCTGAGCGTGAAAGAGTAATGCCGGCCTCGTTTTCTTTTTTCTTTCTTTTTTTTCTCACTCGTAGTCCGAGTCTCGGCTGGCTCTCCAAACTCGATTCTTTGATCCGTTCTATGTTGTCACGTGTGCTTGTGCGGTCTGGATGTGTATGTGTGTACTGGCAAGTGAATAGTAAAAATATCTAGCTAGGAGCGATGGCAGAGAGATGATGCTTCTGTCGTCCCTCCAACCAAGCAATTGATAATATATTAACAGCCAAGCGGGCAGCTGCTGAGTGCTGATCGGAGGTGGTGGCTTAAGTGAGAGCCTTTTTGGGGTTGATTAGAGCAGAGAACTGCAAGACGTCTTACCTGACCGCCTAGCTTAGCTGTATATCCTACACACACGCACATATATATATGTATATATATATATATATATAAAGGCTTGGTGGGATCTGGTTGTGGGGCCTACATTATCATCTACAGCAACCGCAACCTAAAGCGGAATAGAAAGGGCAAAAACAGTGTACCCTAAAAAAATTTCCAGTCCTTTTCATCCTCCAACCAGAATATACAAATGCATGTTCTCCACATTTTTTTTTCATATCACTATCCTTTGCTTAGTATAATAATTAATTAATATATCAATAGCATATTATATAATATGTAACTCATAATTAATCATTAGATACCGATTCCTAAAATTTTAAATCTCATACTTATCCTACTCAATGTTGTTATCTTACTAACGAGGTAATCTCTTACATCTCCTTTATTTTTATAAGAAATAAATTTAATATAATAATATCATATTTTATTATTAAAAATCTACTTCCATTTTTATGGTTAGAATTTCTGTTGTACCTTTAATTCCATCTATCTATTTCGTTTTTAGATGCACTGTCTTATTTATTTATTTTTGTTTCCTCCCATTTTCCTATAGTTTCTGGCTCAGAAGGGATGATACTTTTCGCGAAACTCAACTTATCGACAATTTTCGTTTATCCTCAAATTGTAGTCCTACCTAACCAGGAAGAGGGGGTGAGGTGTAGGTAGTCACGTGACATCCCCGTGTCGAGTGTGACAGAAGCAATTAAACAGCGTGGAGTCATGTGGAAGCCATGTGCCAGAACCCCCCCGCTGCGGCAGGTTCTCCCTCTTCAGTCTTCACCCCAGCAGCCGCCGCCTGCCTCTGCCCGGTATGGTGGATTCCCTCTCTCTCTCTCTCTACCACGTTCTATTCCCTGTCCGGTTTTTCCACCCCCAAGAGACATGTTGGTCTTGTCTCATCCTCATCCAATCGCCGACTTTTTCCCATTTGTGAGTGGTTTTTAGTTTATACAGTGGTGACATCCGGTAGTGCTTAATTTTATTCGTACCAAGAAGACAATTTCGTAATGTTTGTTGTCTTGTAAAAAATAATATAATAAATTCTTATAGGATACACACATTAATATGATAAATTTAATAGTTTATTACAAATTTAATTACAATATAATATTACATAAATAAATATAGTATAGAAAGAAAACTCTACCTTAAAAATACATAAAATTCTTGAATTATACTCGATCTTAATGTGCTTGTAATCCCTGCAACCTCTTTAATATATCTTCTAACTAAACATTTTCCCAGTTAACTTTAGAGCTCAAACCAAAAACCTTTCATAGTAAATAGCTAGTAGTAATCCGAGGTGAATTGTGTTTAACATGTTACCTTTCGTGAAATGATCACGCACCGACATCCTACTCCCAACCCGGATAAATCGGAAGAGAATTCCTTTAGGCTTCTATAACAATCGACCAGGAATCTCCAGCAGTCATTTTCTTGTCCACAGGTTTGATCACAAAAAGAGCTCGTGTACGTCTCAGATGGCTGTTTCTTGCGGCTGAGAAGCACAGATTCCATTCCGGAAGAGTGATGTTGATGTACTGGATACTCATCTGGTCCACCTCCAAAAGGCAATCACTATGATCAGAGTCGCTACCATGCCAGCATATTTGATCCATTTGTCAACCCGGTGACGCCTCTCTATTAGCTTCAGCACGGAGTTGGAGAGCCCCACCGTGTTGAGGATGTCCAGTGCCTTGCGTTGCACTTTCTGAACCAGCAAGCAAAAGGAACGTCTCGTCAGTTATAGCACTAACACCAATGCAGTGTTTGTCCCTAGGATGCAAATTGCTATTTAAACATCTTTTGCAGGCATGTTTCTCCAGAGAAATATCAACTCGAAACTGTTTAACTATTTATCTGAATGATAGCTGATCACTTTCACTTGGTTAACACCCCGTACTTGTGGGGCTGAGGCAGATCAGGAGTCAAACAACGAGCACTACTAGTAGGTTTTTCTAGTAGTGAGAACAGAAAACTCTCAATAGAACTTATTTCACGCCAGCATCTATGAAGAAACAAATAACATAACGACAGAATATGGTGAACATTACAACTGAAAGAGGAACCATGTAGTATAGGTAAGATGTATAAAAAAGATGGCAAAGAAGTTCGGCTCTGAATCCTTACTGAATCCACAAATGGAATGCTGAAATTTTAACTATTAGAGTTTATATTTAATTAAATAAAATCATAGATGCATCTTCTAACAAGAACCTCGACCCCACATTCAATCTAGAAGGATTCTCTTTTCTCATATTACAACTCCTTCATAACATAATAATGAGCATAAGTATATCACGTAGATTGGTTGGAATGCGAAAATCCCAGTTAGCCAATACCTTCAAGCGTTCCCTTTGCTCGGAATATTTTGACAGGATGGCTATTCCAGTTTGAAGGGACTCTTCAAGCATCCGGGACGAGTTGCGAGCAGACTGCATTGCCTGTGCTTCATCGTCGAAAATCCTCAAAACATGAGCATTTTCCCCATTCTGGAACGCAAAATTAGAAGATTCTGATTGTTAAAATAAGAATTCACGGTGAACACTGAAATTTTTTATATATGGTTATTTTCTTGAAGTAGATTATAACATACAGTTCTCCCAAGCAACTCTGCCCTCTCTTTGGCGTCCATCACTCTCTTTTGATTCCTTATGAAGTATCTATCCAGACTTTCTTTTAAAGACCCTGCCTCTTCAGCTACTTGTTCCACCTTTCTGTGCAACAAGTACAGAAACGTAGTGCAGTGAAATGTCAACAAATCGCAACACTTGCAGCCAACAAGACATAAACATAAATGAATTTTGAACTAGAGACATTGATGAGTCTCTCGTTCCACCTAAATCAATATTCTTTAGGATTGCCAATAGCAGCCTCTTTTTCTTTTAAAGTGAATGCCAGTAGCACGTTATAGATTGACAGTATAGAATACTGAAGCTATATCCTCTAGCTTCTCATGTATAATTTAAGGTTTATTTGTTGTATTTGTTTCTATGGATTTCAATATCATCTTAACGGCATAGTGCAGTAGTTGAATAGAAAATGAGGGACAACTGGTGCAAAACCAACGAATCCACATCGGAGGCAGCATCAAGCTCACGGGATCTCCATCCAAACTTGCGCGTGAGAGGATAGTAAGTTAAGATTCTAAACACTTATTTTCTAGCATAAGTTTAACTAAGCGAATCACCACTCTAAGCCCTGGAGACTATCTTATGACTGCATTGGGCCAACAGCTCATCAGATCAGGACATGGAACCTAAATTCAAAGCGGCTAGATTTCGTCATCGTATCACGATCCGGAGATGGAAGCATCGGAGTAAAGAATGATAAGAAATTTCAAGCTCACGGGACCTCTTCTGCAAGCTCTCATGATTATATCCCGAAATCGCCAGCTACATGATAAATAACATTAATTTCTGGAAGTCCTACCGAGTAATGATAGATAACATTCAATCACAACTCAACAACACAGAATGCAAATATATCGAAAGTTAATAAGAATGAAAGAGGTACCTCTTCCAGAGATCGCGCTGGGGCTTGGCAGCGATGGAGCGCCACAGGCGGTCCATCTCAACACATAGTGACTGGATCTGGGAGATATCTCTCTTGATCGAGTTCGAAAGCTCTGGCGAGTCCAATCCGCCGGCGGCGGTGGAGCTCCCGAGCCTCTCTAGCCGCTCCACCCCGTCCCTGGTCCTCAACAGAACTCTTTTCGCGTTCTGGTACAGTTCCGACAGCGTCCCCCCGCCTCCCGCCCCGTCGATTACCGTCGACATTGAAACGGATTCCCTCGCGCCTGCCATCGTGAATCTATGCTGTGTCTCTCGCGCCCTTGGAAATCTATTTCCTCTCTTAATTAGAAAGCGAGGATTTTTGCCGCGGTCGGAAGTTGGAAAATTGCAGAAGCAAAAGATTAAGGTTCCCAAATTCTCTCTTAACTTTCACGAGCTATTTATACGGCGATGCTGCGTGCCACGTGATGCACCCAATCAAACGTCGCCACGCCATCATGGACCAACGGTCGAATAGATGACACAAAATTCACAATTAAATTTGGCATTTTTTTTTGTCATGAGAGATGGACTCCTTCGCCCTTCCATCTTAAAATTCCGAGGAAAAAATCTACCATTTCCTGGACTTAACACTTTTTTTTTCCAACACGATGTGACTAAAAATTCTCCCCTAAATTGACCACGTGACACCTCCCTGCAACGTCGAGCAAAGGCTAAGAAAGTAAGCGGTAGCTTGTCAGTGTTTGGTGTTTTTCAATTAAAAAAAATTCGACGTGTAGAACAAAGAAACAAAGAGGTTGGCAAAAGAAAGCGATGCCATCTAGAGGATGCTCGTGGAACTAATGTTGCACCTAACGTACATGGTCAGATTTACTTGAATATGAAAAAGTAGATTGTCGAACAGTAAAGTAATTGAATTTAATTCATGCATTATATCTCTCATATCATAATTATTATATGGTTATTAAACTGAATTATTTTAAATCGATTATATAGTTTAATTAATAAATTTAAATCATTTTAAATAATAATAATAAATTAATAAAATTAAATTAAAACCAAATTAAACTCAAACAAAAACTATAAAAATATTAAAATTATAAAAATTTTAATTAAAGGTAAATTAAATATAGGCTAGTTGAAATTTAATATGAAGTTATATAAAATTTGTTATATAATAGTAAAAGAATTTATATCAAATTAATTTTAAAAAATTTTAAAATATTTATATTTTATTTTAAATATTTTTATAATATTTTAAATATTTTTTAAAAAATATAATTTGATAATTTATACCCATTAATAGAATTATTTAAATTTAATCATTAATAATATTTATTTCATCTTAAAAAATTACACTATATAAAAAATATTTATTTTAAATTAATTTTTTAAAATTTAGTTTCGTCCAATTCTTTGCTTCTCTTTATGCAATCGAAACGAGAAGATTAGACAGTCCTGACTAAGTGTACAAATACTGCTGACTGGCCAGTCAATTAGGGCCAGCCCCACCATCTCCCCAAAATTCGGTTACAACTTAAATCAAATAAAATAATTAATTTTTAAAAAATAAATTAAAATAATTTTATATTTAAGATAATTTTTATGTAATATAATTGATTAATTATTTAAAATTTTATATTAATTTAAAAATATTAGAATAATAATTAAAATATAATTAATTACTTTTAAAAAATTTCTTATAAATTTTTTTCTATTACAAATATTATTTTCATACTTTTATATTGGCATGATCGAATATCATAATTGTGTCGTGCCCAAACACAGCTAGTTTTTGACAGATTTACTCGTACAATATATACATCAGTGTGACCTTAAAATTGTCCATGGAATATCCACCTCCACCTACAAATTAAATTTTATTTACTGTTTTGTTAATTTATTGGATTAGTACTTCACCAACATACACTTATGAGATATTATTATAATTTATAACAGTTGTAGCATCGATTTTTTCTCGTTCGTCTTTTTTTTTTCACTTTGTTTTCGAAATGGAGCAACATTGCGCCGACACCGTATTGAATTTCTACTACCTATTAGAGGCTGGATCATATTTATGTACAATTTTATACGGTGATATATAAGTGAAATACTACTTGATTGATAGGATTTTTTTCCCTATTTTATTCCGTTAAGACGTGTAATAATAATAACTAAACAAGCATCATATGAAAAAAAGAATTTGATATAATAACATTATTTTTAGCCTAATAATCAAAATATTATAAATTCAATTCTCATCGTGAGATTTTTCGCACCATTTTATTTCTTCCCCACTCTTATTATTTCATTCTAAATTTATAAATATCTTATATAATTGAAAAAAACTCATACATGTATATATTTTGCGAGCCCATAAACGAGCATCATTATTGCTCAAATATTATGTTTGGTAGATAAAAATGAGGTGGAATCAAAAGTAATAATTATTTTCTTTTCATCATGTATTTTTGCATGATTACACTTAAAGATGTTAAATAGTTAGTCCAGGCTGATTCAAAATAGGTCCGTAACTGTTTTGTCCCGTTAAATATTAAAAGCCGATCTGGTTATCAGCAATGGTTCAAGAACTGATCATAAGTGGGCCAATTTACAATTCGGCCCAACTGAAACATGAACCATTCATCCTTTTTTTATTTTTTTTTAATTATTTAAAATAATTTTTTAAAATTTTAAATTGAACTGATAAAAACTAACTGCAATTTTATATTTTTTTTTAGCATTTTGGCCGGTTCAACGAGAAAAAGGAATCATGCTAATTTTGGTTTAACGAGTCTATTTCTTATATTGGGTTCATAATTATCATTCAACCTACTAAAAGCGGTTATGCATTAGTTTGGAGGTGGTCCGGGTAGGTTACGTGTTCTAATGGACTAGCTCCGGGCCAAACTAGCACGTTTAATATCTTTAATGACACTATCAGAAAATCAGAATTAACATGTACATTTCATTGGGACAATATTTTTATTAAAATGGATGAAAAATAACTATTCCTCCAAAATTGTGGATACTTATTTTACTACTTTTCTTAAATTTATATCATACATATTCGTTTATATTTCTAAGATTAACAAAAGAAAATCACTTAATTACTCCAGTATTATTGATATTTACTCTCTATTTAACTCATTATTATTCTTTTCTTTTTTATTGTGGCATAATTTTTCTTTTTCTTGTGTATATTTCTTAGATGCACTGTATAGGACGATCTTGCGGTTCGACAGCGTTTAGCTTCACGCGCCCGGTATCGCGAGTGAAGAAGCTGTCACAAGATCTCCCAAGTCACATTACATCTCCCTGCAGACAAATTGACTAAAACCAAATGGCCTGTCGAATCAACCATCGGTCCCATCTCCAGTTCCACCGCTCGTCACCCACCACCATTCCTACCTCAGCTCCCACTCTCGCTCTATATACCAACTCTCAATCGCCGCTCTCCTCTCGAGCCTCTCTGCCTTTCTCTCATTCTCTGCAACAGAGGAAACCGTCTCACCTATCTTCTCCGGCTCTATCTCCGCCAAGGTAGCTCCCCTCCTCCTTCCTCTGCCTCCATTTCTGTGCAATTCGATCGATTGATCCACCTGTTTCTGAGATCGAGCTGTCACTACTTTTTCTCTGCTCGTAATCTTGAATTTCCTCTCTACTTGTTATAGAAGATCCTGTAACAAAAGAAATACGTAAATCACGGCGTGTCTAGTCATGCTGTACATCTCTGTTTGCTGTGTTCCTTTGGCTTTGCGATCGGAAGTCTGCTCGGAAGTGAGCGTCTCCGTCGAGCTTCAGAGTTGATTCGGCGACTTAGACACGGAAATCACGATGTATCCCGGCCTTCTTCAGATTTCTTCTCATAAACACTTGCTTGATTTCTCTGAGATTCGCCTTACGAGTTGATATTTCTATCGTGCTCTAGAATCGGTTTCTGTGTTACTGAGATCCGTCAACTTCTATTTTATCTGCAATTTATGGTTTTGATGCAATGGTCTTCACTCGCCGAGATTCACTTCTGAGCTCTCATATCTGCGAAAAAGAAATAGTATACAAGCTTTTTGCTGACACATAGTGACCAACTACTGCTGAGCTGAAAAAGTGTTGGACGAATCTAGAAACATCTTAAATCTTTATCGATAAGGCCTTTCCTCTTTTGCGTTTCTCTGGATCTTGTTCCAGATGGATTGCCTTTGCACACTGAGATCCACTTTTATGTTTGCATCTTTGTCCGTTTGAACGAAGTCCTTGCTTTTTCCTAGCTTCAGTGGCTTACTTATTGTTTGCTTAAATTTAGTGTATCTGCATCGTGATTTCTCTAGTTCAGTAGGAGATTGGTCAAGTGTACATTTATGATTGTATGGCCTGTTAGATCAGGTATCTTTTATTTGCCCATCCAAGTAGATCTTTTTTTTTTAATTTAAATTTTAAGAGAACATCTGTACGTTAGTAAATTTATTTTAAAACTTGTCCATAAGGCATCTTGTGCGGACTAGATTTCCTCGGGTACTTATTTCTGTTCCTTGTTTTGTTGATGTCTCATTCTGCTAGTTATGTCCCTTCCAAGTATCAGTGCAACATGATCTGTGTGGCTTTACTTGTCTCCATATCATGCAAAATTTCACATTAAAATGATATACCAGGCTTTTCTGCTGCCCTAGAATCTATCTTATGCAGGTTCTTTGTTAGCAAATACCTCTATTCATAGTATTTATCTCAGGGGAGCTCTTGCTGTAGAAGCTATGTACACCTTAATATTCTGAACTTCCCAGAATACAATGTTATTCCACCAAAAAAAGAAAATAATAATAATAAATAAAAGGACTTGGCTCGCACTAATGTCATCTTATATGGTGGGTTAACCGATTCTCATTTGACTCTGTTTGTACATGTAGTAAGCTGCAGTATTGTCATCTAAATTCTTAAAAACATTTTATATGAAGCCTAAAATATTATTCTAAATTAGGCACAACTGACATTGGTTTTTTCTAAATGTGAAAACAGTGAAATGGCATCTCATATTGTTGGATACCCCCGCATGGGCCCCAAGAGAGAGCTCAAGTTTGCACTGGAGTCATTCTGGGATGGTAAGAGCAGTGCCGAGGATTTGCAGAAAGTGGCTGCTGATCTCAGATCTTCCATCTGGAAGCAGATGGCTGATGCTGGCATCAAGTACATTCCTAGCAACACCTTCGCCTATTACGATCAGGTCTTGACACTACCGCCATGCTTGGGGCTGTTCCTCCTAGATATGGCTGGAACGGAGGGGAGATTGGATTTGATGTTTACTTCTCCATGGCCAGAGGAAATGCCTCTGTCCCAGCTATGGAAATGACCAAGTGGTTCGACACCAACTAGTGAGTGATAAATGATTTCAATATTCACCTGGAGCCTCGGAATAATCACAGCCTGTGATATTGACAAACTCATACTTTTCTGCATCCAGCCATTACATTGTCCCAGAATTGGGTCCTGATGTTAAGTTCTCTTATGCTTCTCACAAGGCTGTCAATGAATACAAAGAGGCCAAGGAGGTAGGTGTTAACAACAACCAAGTTGTTTTTCTTTGCCCTCTTCCCCCGTATTCCTCTCCAGCCTTCAGCCATGGACAATTTATAGGGGATTTTCTTTTGAGCCCAAAATGCATGTGTTAACTAGGTATATACTTATATATAGGATTTAAAGGGTAACTGGCCACAATGCTGTAGGAAGATTAATTAGTATAATGCTTACCTTTCAAAATGAAATTTGTAAGTGATTAGTTCATTTAAAATTTAAATGCACACGGTTCTTTCTATTTTCTTGTATGTCCTGTTGGTTAATCCAATTATGCTGATTCTCCTTGTTGGTCAGCTTGGATTGGAGACCGTCCCAGTCCTCATTGGACCTGTCTCATACTTGCTCCTATCTAAGCCTGCCAAGGGTGTAGAAAAGACCTTTTCTCTTCTTTCACTCCTAGGCAAGGTTCTGCCTGTCTACAAGTAAGAACTAAGCCTTCTTGCAAAGAAGTCAAGACCTAATAATTTTCCACTCTGATTTATTTTATGACATCGATTAAACCATCCAGGGAAGTTGTGTGTGAACTCAAGGCAGCTGGTGCTTCTTGGATACAGTTTGATGAGCCCACCCTTGTGATGGATCTTGACTCTCACAAGTTGCAAGCATTCACTGAAGCATACTCAGAGTTGGAATCATCACTCTCTAGTTTGAATGTGATCATTGAGACTTACTTTGCTGATGTCCCTGCTGAAGCCTACAAAACCCTGACCTCTTTGAAGGGTGTCACTGGGTTTGGATTTGATTTTGTTCGTGGAACTAAGACCCTTGATTTGATCAAGGCTGAATTTCCCAAGGGAAAGTACCTTTTTGGTGGAGTTGTTGATGGTAGGAATATCTGGGCTAATGATCTTGCTGCTTCTCTATGCACCCTAGAGGAACTAGAAGGCGTTGTTGGCAAAGGTATTTTACTGCCTTTTCTTCAAATTCAGATTTACATTTAAAAGATCTTATTATTATATGATTAATTCATGATAATTTCACATTTATCCCTATGCAGACAGACTTGTGGTTTCTACTTCTTGCTCCCTTTTGCACACTGCTGTTGATCTGGTGAATGAAACCAAGCTGGACAAGGAAATCAAGTCTTGGCTTGCTTTTGCTGCTCAAAAGGTTCTTGAAGTGAATGTCTTGGCTGAGGCCTTGGCTGGACAAAAGGATGAGGTATATGCTCTTGTCACAAAAATGATAGCTAATAAGACACTTAAGCATGTTAGCAGGATTTCTCGTGTCCTTTTTTTTTTACCCTGCTGAATAATTTTCATGTCACTTAGCAGATTTCATATCTGTTATTGCTCTTTCTGGTCGGTCTTTTCTTCCCTGTAGTGTATATTGAATTATAGATTTGAACCAATACAAGCTGGCAAGTAGGATTCGCATTCTTTTGAAAGTGATAGATGTCGGCTCACTTGTTTAATACATCTACATGATATGATCTTGAAGACAATATGTAAAGTAGCTGTGCTGATTTATCTAACTAGATTTCTTCGAAAATGAGAGGCTCATACTTTATTAATGATAATCAATCTGGTCTTCATCCAATAATCATCCAGTTTGGTTCTTTTTCAGGCATTCTTCTCTGCTAATGCTGCTGCTCTGGCCTCAAGGAGGTCCTCCCCAAGAGTGACTAATGAGGCTGTCCAAAAGGCTGTATGCACCTCATTCCAGACCTTCTGAACTGCTTTGCTATCTATTCAATTTCAACAGTGATGTTCCACAAGACTGATTGATTTTGATCTTCTCTCTTTCTCAGGCTGCTGCATTGAAGGGCTCGGATCACCGACGTGCTACCAATGTGAGTGCCAGGCTTGATGCTCAGCAGAAGAAGCTTAACCTTCCTATCCTCCCAACCACCACCATTGGGTCCTTCCCACAGACCATTGAGCTGAGGAGGGTCCGCCGAGAATACAAGGCCAATAAGTGAGTGGACATGGAATTTCTTCCTCTGTAACCTTTTTCCTGTCCAAACTTAAAGGATTGCTTTTCCATTTAAGGTAATTCTTTTTACCTCCCACTGTCACTGCTTTGCAGGATCTCCGAGGAAGAGTACATCAAGGCCATCAAGGAGGAAATCAACAAAGTTGTCAAGCTCCAAGAGGAGCTTGATATTGATGTCTTGGTTCATGGAGAGCCTGAGGTCATCATTCCTGAGTACATCTGATTGAAAGCGCTCTTGTCTTGTAGAGCATCATCTTTCACAGATTATTCCTGAACACCAAAAATTCTATGAATGCAGAGGAATGATATGGTTGAGTACTTTGGGGAGCAGCTCTCTGGCTTCGCCTTCACTGCTAATGGATGGGTGCAGTCCTATGGATCTCGCTGTGTGAAGCCACCGATCATCTATGGTGATGTGAGCCGCCCCAAGCCTATGACTGTCTTTTGGTCCTCCACTGCCCAGAGCATGACATCTCGCCCAATGAAGGGAATGCTTACTGGCCCTGTCACGATACTCAATTGGTCCTTTGTTAGAAATGACCAGCCTAGGTACAAAAAAGGGGGAAGGATAAAGAAAGAGAGATATACAGCAAGTTATATTATATTTTTTTTCAATTTGTAACCGTGAAAGTTCATGCTTTTACTAACATATTCCTTTGTTTTACAGGTTCGAGACTTGCTACCAGATTGCATTGGCCATCAAGGATGAAGTCGAGGATCTTGAGAAGGCTGGAATCAACGTGATTCAGATTGATGAGGCTGCTCTGAGAGAAGGGTTGCCCCTGAGGAAGTTGGAGCACGCCTTCTACTTGAGCTGGGCTGTCCATTCCTTCAGGATCACAAACTGCGGGGTCAAAGACACGACACAGGTGTCCATCTAATCCCTGGATACTCCCATTTAAATTTCATCTGGGCCAAAATAAGTCTTATGATGTATTTAGAAGATAAGCTAAAATTTCAATTGTAAATGGTTGAGTTCAATTTAATTGCTTCTACTTTCAATCGACTTTGTCTGCGTGTTAATGAAATTAATGGCTTTGCAGATCCACACCCACATGTGCTACTCCAACTTCAATGACATCATCCACTCGATCATTGACATGGATGCTGATGTCATTACAATAGAGAACTCCCGGTCTGACGAGAAGTTGCTGTCAGTGTTCCGTGAGGGAGTGAAGTATGGTGCTGGGATTGGCCCGGGAGTGTACGACATCCACTCTCCCAGGATACCATCCACCGAGGAGATAGCTGACAGGATTAACAAGATGCTCGCAGTCCTCGAGAGTAACATCTTGTGGGTCAACCCCGACTGTGGACTCAAGACCCGCAAGTACGCCGAGGTCAAGCCTGCCCTCCAGAACATGGTCGCTGCTGCTAAGCTCCTCCGGACCCAGCTTGCCAGCGCCAAGTGAGGATACCGAGGTATCCAAGTTTTGATTTCTCGAAGGTCCGGTCTGTGCTGTTTGTCTAATAGTAGCCGGGTGTCTCAGCGGGCGGATTTTCCCTCGTGAGGCTTGTGCTTTCGCCCTGTACCTTCTCTGTTTTTCCTGAGGCATATTGTCAAAGTTAAACCTACTAACTAAAATTGCTGAGGTAATGCTTCAATGTGCGATCATGTATGTATAATCCATCTGGTTATGGCCCATTTCGTATCACTGATGGAGCGGATAACGCTCAGCCTTCTAAGCTGGAGCAAAACTATTAATATGGCTCGAGCCAAAGCTGGTTCGCACCCAGCGTCTGTTTTCCAAAGCCACCCACACCCACCTAAGCGCGCACGAGCATGTGAATTCCGCATCAAGGGCGTGCACATCCTGCGAGCATTTTCTCGGGGCAAATCCAACTCAAATCATGTCAGCCTTTAAGGATCTCCATATGGGGGTACATAAATAAGGACCCCTCTAATATGATTGAAAATATAATATTAAATGGCTACCTTCAGGGAGCTAAAAATTCGTTCCTGCAATAAATAAAATGTGGTGGCAGCTTTTCTAAACTACAGCATAATTTAGACTACAAAAATTTTACCCTGGCCGACAATCTGATCAGAGGAGGCGGCGGGACATATAGACTGAACTACAAAATTCACACTAGGACACCTTCCACGTTGCTGAGAGCCTTTTTCACGACCTTGAATTTCCCTGCAAAGCCTTTATTGCTCCGCAGGACATACTCCTTCACAAATAACACGATCCCATACCTGACGGGCTCAAGCTCAGGCACCACTGCAAGACGTGTGAACACATTCCAGATGAGGCTCTCAGGGCACTCAAATAAGGACTCAAACAACATCCGGAAATGCATGATCCGCTTCGGAGTCAGCTGCTGGGGCTCGCTGAAATCTACAGTCTTAAGGACGGTGAGGGAGAGAGTGAAAGAGGTCACCATCTCAGCCACAAATTTTGCAAGGTGCATGGACCTCTGGAGATGCATTTCCTCCAGCTTTTTGAAATGATCCCAGATACAAAGCTGAGAATAGAAGCCAGAAAAGAAGAGTGACACCACCTTTATCTAAAGCCTAATCGATGGGATACAGGGTCTAATTGAAATCACAAGTTGTTCAAACTATAACACAAAAACGTTCAAAATGACTCATCAAGTTCTACCAAAATCTATTGATCATTTAGGAGAATCTAAACCAGCTTGGTCAGCCCTTATTTTTCAAAATTATTCTCAACTAAGCCAACCTCTTTCCTTCTATAGCAATTTGGGCCACCATCATACTGCATTTTCTGAAATACCAGGTGAAACAGTTTTATACACGGGGAGATCAGCAAATTACCTGCAAAGTGAACTTATGGTTCTTGTCATGCTCACAAAGTTTCGAAGCCAGGGTAGTGTAATATTTGTTGAATACCTGTTCCTGTAAGCAGCACTCCACAAGCACCCTTATAATATCCCTATCCTGCAATGAATAGAAATTGCATTCTAAAATGGTATTTTCAATACTCAAATGAGAAATTAGAGTCACTAGCAAGCATGAATTGAAAGCTACCTGTTTTCCTGGTAAATCCAACCTCAGGAGTTTCTCAAAAGCATCAATGTAGTCCTCACCACTCATTATTACACAAAAGATAGCCCTCCTAGCATCTGTGTTCATACTCTGGGCAGATGCGAGATCTAGCATTTTTCGAGCTTCAATGACCTCCCTGTCAATTGTGCTTGCAACCTCCGCTGCATTATCAGTAGCCGAAGCTATGTCCCCAGACAACCACCACTGACCTTTTTTGTTGGGATCAAGCAGCTTGCTCCACTTGATTCCCCTGATCAAGACATCGTCTACTCTTAACTGTGTATGAAGTGTTAAAGTACATCAGCCCAAGAGCTCCCATTTTGAGGAAGTAAAAGAAAATACATCCATCAACTAAGTTTCTGTTGCTTGATCATAAGCCATAAAAAATCACTGCCCGATCATAAGCTAATATGTCTCAATTTTCGCTGTTGCTTGATATGGAAGAGAAACTACTAGGTGATAAAGATGGCTAGTGAATAAATTCTACTGCCATGTTCATTTACTGAGAAAACTCATCCATGTAACTGAGGATTTTACATTATAAGCACTACCAACCCAATTTACTAGTCAAGCAATCCAGTTAAGCAACTTTTTTTTTTTTGAAAGTAGAATGGATCATCGCATACTAGTAGTTGAAGCACATTGGTGATTGTTACACCAATTTTGACTTGACAAGTGACTATAGCTGGCAACAACCCTAGGCACATGATAATCTGACTCTGCTCCTATTTTAATTTTCTCCCTGTACCACATAAATCTGGAAAACGACAAATCAATTAGCATTTTAAAGAACATTTTAGTGAAACTGAAAACGAGTCTCATTGGTATTATTTATGTCCCCCAAACAATATATATACTTCCCCAGAATTTCCCTTCAAAAATAAGGTGGGCTCAGATTAAGTAAAACAACTTCAGACACAAGAATCTACACAAAAGAAGGCATAAAAAGAAAGTGAAAGCTTGAAATAAAAGAAAAGGATAATCAGTTTCAACAGAGGTAAATAAGAAGCACAAACCTTCTGCAGCCATTTCTTTATCCTAGTATGGGGCACAGAATCCTCCTTAGCCTTCCTCTTGTTATTCTTGATATCGCATATGGTTTCAAGCATAAACTCCATCTGAACCATAACACATTAAGATACTTGGCACGAAAACAGGAGGAAGAGACTGCATTACTTTTGGAGGTATAAATGCAGTAAACACTCACTCTCTTACTATTAATGCCCTTTTGGCCATCTTCAGGAGAGAACTTCAAATCATTGACCCTATTCTGAACACTGATGATAAAATTTTTCATGGAAGTGGGATCATCACTTCTTATCTTCATTCCACAGCCTAGTAATATTACAACATTAGATACTGTTTTAGCAAAGCACATATTTGTACTGATAGATTGAACAATAATATTCTATTGCATACAAAAATTGGGAATAAAAAGTTGAAGAGAGAGATAATCCACTGTTAAGAGCATAATAAATAGCTAAAACATCTAAAAGAAACACAACAAGAGAGGCTAGGAAGATGCAGGGAAAGCACAAATAATGTTGGCTTACATTGTAAAATTGTCAATATAGTAGAGACATCAATCTCTGTTAAACGTTGGCTCAAGATGATCAGGAAGTCATATATCAAATCGCTGCAAATCATCACCAGAATCCCAGACATTAATACATGTAGTTTCACAAGTTTGAGGCTTCATCATACTGAAGGACATAATCATATGCAAACAACAGTACAAACTCCACATTGGCAATATATAATTCGGATGACATGGTTACACTACACTAATCTTTTAATCAGATGATAGTGTTCCCCTCCATTAACTAGAGTTCTCAACTAATTGGGGAATCAAGTCTCAAGATAATTTATTCCAACCAACAAAAAGTGAACTCCTCCAGATATGGAAGAGCAAAAATGTCTGAAAATAGATAAATATGCAAATATATGCATCTATATGATATAATTTTAAGGTTTACTCTCAGTTTTGGGCTTGTAAGTAAAACATAAAACTTCACTATTGGTGGAACCAAGGCACATGACCTATGGGCAATAAATAGATAAGTTCGCTCAAGGTATATATATGAAACATTTCCATTAATAATATAAGGCAATTACATAAAATCACTGATTCATTTTTTTTTTCCAACTTACTGGGAGGTAAATGCAAATGGTATCATATATTTGATGCTTCTATTGAAGTCATAAGTTTCCTGTTAAATGAATTTCCAGGGTTTAGTTCACTCACCTTGAACAAACTCCGAATACACATAGGTAGGAGAGCAAGAGAGTAAGATTTCGGAGGGAAAGATTATCTTCCCTCTGATATTCATCCTATAAATCACGCATCAATAATAAAATTAATAACGGAAAAAACTCCAATACAACAAGATCACTTAAAGTCACTGGAGAAGAAAATTACATAGCATAAATGAGATATGCTATTAATGTTACTATGACAAAAGGCACCATTAAGAACTCAATACTATTTTTCATTTTAATGAAGCATACCTCAAAATATTTGGCAA
This sequence comes from Sonneratia alba, assembly GCA_900174645.1. NCBI lineage: Eukaryota > Viridiplantae > Streptophyta > Magnoliopsida > Myrtales > Lythraceae > Sonneratia > Sonneratia alba. Next base: position 7,246,203 of record FWPY01000091.1, on the reverse strand, counting down.
GGGAAGCCATAAGCTTTGCACAGAAATCAACACCAACCAAACAAGCCATTCCAGCAACAAAAGCTGCAAAAACAGCAGCATACCTTCAAGACAACACAATTATCATTTTTAATGACTAAATGTTTTGAATAACCTACAAATGAAGTGACCAGGCAATATCACACTAGGTGCTTTATTTCCTTATTTAACTCGGAATTTTATGTAGAATAATGAAAATTTACTTTCCAACTGATTATTTGATTTGCAGACCATAGATGTATCAAAACAATAACTTTTATCAATAGCAAAGGCATTTCAACCAGGAACTTATGGATAGTCATTAAACGTCTACCTTGAACCTTGAAAAATACCATGCTTCATATTTATGCATGCAGATCAAGAAAAGACAAGGAGACAGCAATATGAGTAAATCTTAACTGCTCATTGCCACGAGGACCTCCTGAACAAGATGCCAGCACCTCCTCACTTATAATCTGGGCACCAACATTGCGAGCAACTGACTGTGTATAGGAGAAACCAAAAAGTTAGGTGGCAAGGCACAAGTTGAACTGGCAACACAGAGAATTGCAATCAACCATTTGTATATGTTTGAGTAGCTCAGAAAGTTAACAGTTGAAAGGGGGGAAAATGGTAACCTACTTTTTCCAAAATTTCAGACTATTCTCTAATAACAAAACCTATGCTCGAAGAGAACCATTGATCTAGGAAAAAAAATCAAGTGACACGTAATCATATCAGATCAGTAACTTTCAGAACATGAAAACACAGTACCGAGAACACTGTAAGAACATCAATCACACAGTAGGCATAAAATTTCCAACCAATAGGTCTCCTGTAAGGAAGGACATGTTAAAGAGATTTCATTAAGAGCTACAACTTACTTGGTAGATAGTAGCCACCTCCCCCGTAATAGATTCAACATTAGATTCCGATAGCCTATTCAAAAGACCTAGAAAATGCCAACATGTGAAACAACACAACTTGGGGCAACAATTAAGTCAATACATATCAACTACACAGATTGTAATAAGAATCTCTCCAGGAAAAGGATCATACCCCTTACACGTCTACGAAGTTGCGAATGCTCTTCAGACTCCAATCTCACGTAAGTTCTTAAATGAGGAGCAATATATTTCACAGTAGCCTCTGTCGCAGAGGCCATGGCAGGGGTGTCCTGCAGAGATGCCTCTTCTCCAGATGTTTCTGCTGGCTCAGGCAGGCCCAACTTTGAATCAACCTTCAACATGCCTCTCTTCTTCTTGCTCCTAGGATGCGATTCATCGGGAGCATCTGGTGGCTGACAAGCTCTGTCCATTGAATCAATTGCATGTGCACCATCTGAAGTGTGCTCCGATTCCCGTCTCTTACGTTGCTTACCTAAGGATCTTCTCTCATGTCTCTTCAAATCTTCAGCATGTTCTGATTCTTGGCCAAATGAATCAAGAACAGAAGGGATTCCTTCAAAGAAAATGTTCAGACCATCATCCAATCCCCGTAAGTTTCCTTCCTTCACCTTGAGTTTTTTGGCTAGTCTCCTTTCCAACTTCAAATCCTCCTTAGCACAAGTTTCAGCATGCTCCACATCCTTCAGAAGAAATTCTTCAAACTTTGTCTTCGAGTTTTTCTTCATACTCTTGTTTGCATTCCCAGTCTTCAATTTTGCTGAACGAAGATTTTCAGAAGAATCTATCTCAACCCCATCTTTCTTCAGTATGTCAGAGTGATCCAAACTCTGATCTTCAGTAGAAATATGTGATAATGACTTAGAGTCCTCGATATTTGCATTTACAGCAACAGATACTTTTTTCAGCTTCTGAAAACAATGCAAGTATTAAAGGTGTGCAATTGTTAAAACAAATCAGGATGGATTATATCCACAAAAAAAAGGTGTAAGGGCATAAAATTTGAATAAAAACCTGATGTTGCAGCCATGCTTCATATCTGTTTTGCTTCTTGGAAGATCTAGCTTCTTTTCGCTTTTCTCGGCGTGATTTCTCAGGCAACCTTTTCCCTGCATCAGATTAAAGAAGAACACGATACCTACAATGTGAAGAAGAATCTAGAGCAAGGGGGAAAAGAAAAAAAAAAAACAATTTGTAACAAGGCTTACTCATTCTGCTCAACTGAATCCTTTCAACTGAAAAACTGCCAATAAAGTTGAAAAGAACACATTAATGATTTTTGCAATTTATATGTTGCCAAAGAAAAGCCTATTTCACTGCCTAACTGGAGGAGAAACTCATGAAAAAGAAGAATGATAATACCAGTGCTACGAGTACACATTCAAATTCAAATGACATTCTATGCACACAGGCTAAGAGAGAAGGAAAGGTGAAATTCTGCAGGCTTAAGTTGAACCATTAGCATAATCTTAAAAGACCACCATAATCCAGAGCAGAAACTCTGGAAAACAGTGTAAAATGAGTTCACACAGGCAGTAACAAAATATAACTATAACTTAACCTAAAAGATACAGCTATTCACATCCTCCAGATGGAGTTTCAGCTACAAGGTAGCACTACATCTATCTCTTAGAAAATTTACCACTATCCTCGCATTGAAAGGCTCTGAAATACCGTTGAAGAATCAGTACCCAACAAATTGTGAGGAAGTCTCCATTGCTTTCAACGTGAAACTAGCAACATCTCACAAGCCACCCCAAGAACGACCCAATGAGGTAGACAAAGTGGGCCAACTGGGACAGTTAAAATCTAAAGATTCGTAACAATTGCCTTTCCATCCAAAAATAAATAGACTATAGCAGTTTTCCACCATTCCCAACTAAAAAACGAGTCTTCATGATGCATCGCATCACCATTAGGGGAACAAGCATGGGAAAAAAAAATCAATTCATTGACTAATTACTAAAGCCGGAGAAGCCTACGAAATCGTAGAGAATCCTAAAAGAAGGATAAAAAAAGTAACCTTCTTCACTTCAGCTGGGCGATGACAGACACAGTCGGCTGAAGAGGGGAAGACCACGCAGTACGGGCGGATGCCTAAAAGGTCGCCAAGAATGCACGATAAGAGAGAGAATAGACTGAGGGTAGAGAGAGAGATAAAGGAGCAGCGTAAGGAAGGAATCAGCTCCTCCGTAGCCGCCAAACGCTACAGCGAACAGCAGCTCGAGGGAAGACGACGATCACATAATTCTTCCTTTCGGAGGAGAACATGGTGCGAGGAGGACGCTTCAATTCAGCAAAGAATTGCTGACCTCGAAAAGGCCCAAAGCCGCGTGAGGTGGGAATCGAGCCCTACAGGACTGGCAATAAAGGCGCTCTCGGATTTTGTTTGGGTTATCCAACACGGGCTAGTGGGCCTTGAAATTGTGAACGTATGGGCCCGATAATTATTGCATATGGGCCCGTTGGGCCGAATGCACATGAGCTTTTGAATAGGCCTGATTAGGCTTTCCACTTCATTGATTTTATTTTGATGGAAATACTATGCATTTGCTATATGAAATAAAAGTGGGGGAAAATTACAATTTTGATTTAAAACCTTATATTATTTTACCATTACTAGACCTTGTCAAACTGAATATTATCTTTAACCTCTTCCAATTGGTACCCTTTTAGCTTGTACAACTTCTGTCCAATTTAGAGCTTGTCCAGTAAAGAAATGTTCGATCAACTCGTGTCGACCGGCCAGATGTGGCTGGCCACGGACATGGTCATCGCGTCAGACCCTTGTCTCCCCCTCGTAAGCTACCTATACCCTCATCAAGAGACATTCTTGTTTGAGCTGCCCTTTTCCTGTGGACCGTTCAAGACCTCCTTCTTCCATTCCCACCTATCGATTAATATCAACATGTAGCTGCCCTTTTTTCAGTCACAGGGAGCCCGGCGGATTAGTAAGGAAAGCTATCCGTTCGATGAAAAGGCATAGCAAATCCTCTTTGTTTAATATTAAGAATATATAGCGTGCTTTAACATATTATTTCTATTATTGCATAATTTTAGACCATATAAGCATCCAATTCCATCCCATTTTCCTAGTAAGTACCACATGATAATATCAAGAAGTTCATAGCCTATAACTAGTTCCGGTTCAAGTTGGATTTGCTCCAGTAAAACTCACACACAGTCATGAATTTTCTCAGTTCCCATTCTTTATTTGGTTAAAATTATGGTATTGCTTTGTGATGACTTGAGGGCTCCCCAAGGCTCCCAAACAAAATTCCCGTCCACAAGGGGCCGACTGCAGCCGGCCGGCCACCCTTTGGATGACTCTCTTTCCAATGGGAGCCGAACTGTATAAATAGATGCCCATAACCTCAACATTGACTCACTCGCCAGTTAGCTGAGAAGAAGCCAGCTTGAGAGACACAAAGATCAAATACCTGTCAAACTACATCCGCAGATGGCTTCTATTCAGCTCACTGTCCTCATCGGATTCACTCTTCTCCTTCCCTCGATTGCACTGGCTACGCAGCACGTTGCCGGAGATGACAAGGGCTGGACCATCAACGTGAACTACACGGAATGGGCTGCCGGCAAAGTCTTCCCTGGTCGGCGACTCGCTCTGTAAGTAAAAGTTGACAGCGAGAAACTTTGCCTTTTGCAAATAGACGTAACCTGTGAATTGTGCCGAGATACGCATTAACAATGCTTAGATGCACATAGACCAACACAAGATTCATCCTTTGGCATAACGAAATAACGTCTACCTCTGTAATGATTTCGCAGTATTCGAGTACCCACCTCCGAACCACAACGTCTTCAAGGTGAACCAGGCGGGATTCCAGGAATGCGTCATCAAGCCAGATGCGAACCTGGCCCTGATGAGCGGAGAGGACAGAATCCCGCTCACCAGCCCGGGGAAGAAGTGGTACATCTGTGGAGTCGGCGAGAGCACTGTGCCAAGTTCCAGCAGAAGCTCACCATCAACGTGCTCGAAGTTGATGCTCCCGCAACATCCTCTGCCTTCTCTGTCAAGCCTTCATCCGTGTATCGGATCTTTGTGGCGGTGACTGTTGCTGCAGCTCTGGCTATGGCCGCCTTCTAACCGCGTCATGTGACCTGCATGATTTATTTATACTGATATATATTTAAGATAGCTTTATGCCCTTGAATAATTCGATCATGAAGCTATATTTCATTTCTTTTTGCACCAGTTTTAGACTTCCGTTGCCGCCATGGCAACTCCCAAGGCATTTGATTGCTTATCTCCCGGGATTGTTGTTTCATGGGATTTGGAAAATACAGATCAAGTCATTACTTCTTAGCCTTTTGTTTGCTGAGTAGCAATCGACCATATTTCGAGCTCAACCCTAATCACCGAAGCTGCATAAAATGGCAATTTCGCGAATTAAAAGGAGGAAGTAAAAGATGATAATCATGTAATCATCGGGAGTGATGCCACTTGAAAATGCTTTGAAGCTCGCCTAAATCAACCTTGGCCCTGCTTAGCATTGCACAATTTCAACAATCAAAGTAGATTGAAGCCGATAGAAGGGCAATGGAACAAGGTGATCTATGACTTGATACGATTTGTGAGTTGTGTCTCACCCGATAAGTCATTTTCTTCACACTGTATGTGTCCCAAATTTGATGGAGCTCGAGGGGGATTCATAGGCCAGGGCCCAGTGGAAGTGACTGTGGAGAGTCGCCCCATGGATCATGGATTTCTTCGCACTCGATGATGAAGCTGCGGTTCACAGAGATGAGGATTTCAGTGGCAAATCCATTTGCGGTGGAGGAGGTGGAAGAGTCCGTTCAATTGATAAGCGGAAGCCTCTTCCTTGACTAATATATATTGTGATTCGTGAGTCAGTCAGTCAGTCAGTCATTCTACGTGACCAAGGATATATCTTTATCAATCTATCAAGGCAATATTGTCACTCTAACTTACTGCACCAGACCGTCCTCCTTCTGGACCTGTCCAAGCAAGCTTTTTATGCTGAATCATAATACTTCAGATTGGGTCAATGTCAGTAACTGTCAAGAAAATAATTGGTCTGAAAATGCTCGATGCTACTGCTTCATATGGTGATCGGCAAGTGCTGCTAACATAAGGGCAATTTTTGCACTTGATTCATAAAACATCAGGGCATCAGATTTAACGTTGTATCTCACTATGTCACCTTGGGTTCCGGTATTGGAACGAGGCAGAATCAGCTTAGAAACTCAAAAAGCCAATTTCAAAACAAGAATTCATTTGGTTCGCACACTGAACATGGCCTCACCGTCTCTGGAAAACAAAGAGCGAACCCCTGGAGCCCTTTCCCAGTCTGATCTTCTCATCAATGTATATGATCTGCAACTTCACTTCACTCTGCCCCCCATAACTGAACTCCAGTCCTCCTATTTGCAGCTGCGGGGCCTCAAAGGTTACTTGGATCCATTCATCATCAAGGGCCTTTAACTTCCCTGCAGTTGCAATATGTTGTAACGTGAAAGTTACTTCTCGTCTGTGAATTACTAAACAAAGAGATTCAATCACGTTTTCACTAACATAACAAGAGTCAAATGCAGCACAACACCACCAGAAAATGAAAATCAAGCCTAACTTTGTCGGTGTCATGCTATTTCCCATGATTCTGTTTTGGGTGATCTAAGAGTCACCTGAAAGAATGTTTAATGAACTACATGATTATAGTAAACCAGGGCCCAAATAATGATAGAGGAGATTGCATCCATGCTGTATATATTAGTCTTTGCATCCAGCTCGAACATGAGGTTTTTTTTTTTTTTTATCAATTAAAAGGAAGGCAGCATTCATGGCAAACTTGGTGCCCTGCTAAGCAATGTTCGCACTTTCGTGTTCAACTGCTAACATATCAAACGAACTAAACAATTAACACTCAGCATTGGCCCCATCAGCATAGCACTATCGAGGGCCTAGAATGGGAGTGAGCTTTGAACCACTAAGCTAACACCCTTGATGGTACTCAAACACTAAGTTTTTGCTAGTCATATTTGAGTTCTGTAAGTTCTTATATGTTGAAGATGCCAAGAACCAAATCATTATCAAAGCAATGATGTTGAAAGAATTTTTACTGCTGGGTACCATATGTATATCATTATGGGGATTCTGCAGGGCCTAGCCTACCTTTCAAGGAGACCTCCCCATCAAGGAATCCTAGAAGGGAGAATGCAACCTTGTTCCTCACAACATCGGGTTCTTCAAGGGCCTGAACCATCTCGTTTGTTCGAAAGAAGAGGCGACCAATAACACTCCTGTAACCACCTCCAGGTGATGTTGGTCTTGAACAGTACACAACATCCCAATCTGCCAACCCATTTATTCAGTCAAAGCCAGTACAGGAGTTCAGATTCTTGAACCAGCACCCCCAAATAATGAAACTGTTTTTGTGGTTTCTGATGAGAAATAATGCATAAACTAAGGTGGGTTTTACTTTTACCTCCGAATATTAGAGGGGATTTCACTGGTTCACTGATGCAATATTTCTGCAGCTCTGTAGCGACTTCAGTCACCTCCTTATGTTCTTCTGGTTTCAGTGAAACCCCCCCATCTGTTTCTAATACCTGCAATTCATAAACATCAACAGAATAACATTTTTCTTTCTTTGCTCAGCAGGTGGGATAACCATTAAGGCTCTTACAACTAACAGTCAATCATGCCATCACTTCAAAAACTTATATAGTGTAATAGACTGAGCACATTCACAACAGAAACCTGAAAAAATTTATGAAGTTGGTAACTAATCATCAGATACAGGCCTCTCAAACAGATTGACAACTGGATCAACTGGTAGGGACTAATCAGATGTGAACCTCACAGTACAGTATCATATCAAATTTCCCATTGACATTATTTAAATCCGAGTAATTTACTAAATGCCACTCATGAGATTCAGTGCACCTATCTATCTCAGAGCAGCGACTCTTAGCAGAATAAGCAACCTCAAGGGACACCATTCACACCAAGGAAACAGCAGAAGCTCTCCCACAAAGTGTATTCATAAGAATTCTTAGGACACTCCAGTGTGTGCGAGCAGCAGTAAAATATCAAAGATATGCCATCGCTGCATACTAATAAGTGATGCTCGATACTTTAAGGTCCTTTTACCAACTCGACTATCAGGAGAATTTTTCATGGGCATTATGGATGCCTAATTCCTATACATCCTCATGCACTTACGATTCAAGCGCATAAATCATCTGGGAAATATAAGAGAAATGCACTCTGGACCATCAGTGTACATCCTAAGTGATAATATTTTATTTCCACCAGATCAGATTGTGAAAGCAATTGTTCAGGAAAGTGTCATATAGTGAATCTTCCAGCTTCACGAGACTACGTCTGACTTGGGATGCAGTTCCTCTCTTCAGAAATTACAAACAATAGGCCATATTATCATCTAACTACCTTTCAGTTTTCGGAATCTGCATAGAGATTTCAATGGCCGAGTGCCACTGTTGGAGTTTATACGTGCCTCACATTGAGTGAAGCACTCACGAGGAAAACAGGCAACACTCGATCATTACCACGAAAATATCAGTTCCACCAGTAATTGGACAGCTTGAAGCCAACTAAGTGCGGACCTCATCGGAAATAACGCCCAGAATCTTCCTGAACGGATGCGGACAAACCAACTAAGTGCTTGAAGCACGATAAGGTACCTTGGAGAGAATCGAAGCGACAAGATCATCAGGACCCGTCTTCACCTCCGTCCTGGGGATTGAGACGGAGGCGCAAATTCTCGGACCTCGACTGCGGCATGGAATACTTGCAGTCTTCAGTCTGAAGCTAACGAGGCTCCGCGGCTCTGAATTGGACCATCTCGGCCTGCTAATGAAGGAGGAGAACAAAGTGGAAGAAGCTGCAGTCGCCATTCACGGTTGCCGCCACACGGTGCATTGTCGTGGGGAAATGAGCGAACGCTATCCTCTGATATCGTGCAGACGCTCCGTGGAGATTGTAGTGGGACAGACTGCATGATTTTCTACTGGTTGCGAAAGCGCCACGTGTCCAAATGTTTGCCGAGATTATCCCACGCTAGAAAATCGTTTGGGGGATTGCCGGATTGGTTTTTAACCTAATACCACATACTATTATTGAACAATTTATCTTTAATTTTAATATTAATTGGATAGTCATGGGATGTCCAACTCCATTCCTCTCAACCATCACCTACTCCCCCATCTCGAGCACCAACATTAAATATTCATCATGAAAATTGGTTGTCCAAAAAAAAAACTAAAGAAGGATTTACGGAACAAAAAATTAGCTTTATAAAGAAAAAGAGTCAAGTATAACCACATCAATTCAATTTTTATTATAAATTTTTTTATCTATTTATTTTATTTTCACTTATTCTTTTTAATTTATAATCTTATATATAACCTGAAAAAAAAGTCATTATTATATGTTAATAAGTCTCTTCCCATTCCACCCTTCCTTGCCGTCTTCAACCTAATTTTGTGCCAAACTTTCTCAGTTACACAAAATTTTTAATAAATTATCGATTATCAATATAAAAATACTAAATGATCCTTAAAAAAAGAAGGTCGATTAATGCAATTTAATATAATTAATGAATAATTCTTGAACAAGTCCCTGATAACATAATAATAGTATATAATCGACAAAAAGACAAGCCTCCTCGTCCTAGATCCTCGGAGACTACGTCGAATTACTCGCTGCCACGTGGCGGATTACGGGGCATGAGAGCTGACAGCTCAGCTCCCCTCAGCTCCGCAAGGAACAGAACATGTCCCACAGCATGAAATTCCCACCAAAATCCCAGGGGCAAAACCGTCCTAAGATTTTTCTCCTCTCCTGAAACTGCCTCTCTACTGATGGAGTGAACGTTCCATTTTGATTCTTCTCCTCTTCTCTTCCTCTTACGCGGTCGGGTGTTGAGCATATTCTCTGGTTCGACCCTCTTCGCCATTCGAGATATAATCGGTATCCCGAGGAGCCGCCATTTCTACTCCTCGCCTCTTCGTCTCCTTACGAAAGCTCTGATCGTCCGGTCCTGTCCTCCTCGAGATCTCTCTCAGGTGAACTTCCTGTTCACTGTATTACTTCTGCTGCTCTTCGGGTAGATTTAAGCTTGTCGGGCCCGATGAACGATAGACCGTGAGATTGGGTGTTTGCGAAGCGTATGGAATGGGGAAAATTATATGATACTAAGCGTGTTCAGTTTAAAATGTTTATTAGAACCTATTGTTGCTTTTTCAGTGGGCTTTGGAATCTCAGGTTCGCATTTTTAATGCTCCCTGTGAGCTTTCTTTGGTTATGATTTATGTTTGCAAGTTGCTGGTATCTGCATTCTTATGTGGTTCATTGCATGGTTATTTGGCTCAGTTAGCCTATTCTGGATCTGCCATGTTCTTAGTTGGGGCTTTGTGAAGTTGCTTGCAGTTTGTGTGATAGAGTTGTGGGTGCATGAGATGGGCATAACGTTCTTTAGGGATCTGATTGGAATTGCACTGTAAAAATTTGCATGTCCATGGGATTCATAGAAATTTGTAAGTGAAACTGCTTCCTCTTGCCATTTTGTGCTGTATCGGGATTGCATAGCTCTTGATTCATGCAATCACAATTGAATGACTTGGGGTCGACTATGTTTACTCTGTAGGGTAGGAAAGTCTTACCGCCAACCTTCTAATCAAAATGACAGGCAGTTTCAGATCTTTTAAGCAAAAGAAGAACATTAAAAAAATCAACAGAGAGAATTCATTTACATTGGTATATTATGTGATCCTATCCAACTTCCCTCTCCATTTCAACGTTTTTGTATTGGTTATCCACAAGCTACATATCCTTTCCTGGACAGGAAATCAATATGTAATCATTTGTACGTATCAGTGTATTCTCTTCTCACATTGTCTACCACAAAAAAAAAAACAAACAAACAAAGGAGGTGTACATGAAAACTCAGCAAGGATATTTCTTATTGCATGTTTTGACCTGACCATGGGTTTTGCTTACCTTTACTGCAACTTAACGCTTGTGGACAACAAGGTTTTGCTTACTTTAAGCAGAAATGACATTGCAGGTTGTTGTTTACAGACGCATGGAACTTCGAATATTGGCAAAGTTCACTGCATTCATGCTATAACATTCATTTCCCTTGATAAATAAAGATGGAGTATGATGATATAATAATTCTCTCGCAGTACCTTTAATTTTCCATGTCATACATTTTTGGGTTTTGAGGAAAGTCAACATGCCTTAGGCTGAGGTGCCTTGTCCTGGGGCCATTGTATTTATTTTTTATACACTGGCTCTCAAGATATCCTCCTCAGTGGGGGCTATACTTGTTCACATTATTTGAAAGTTGAAGAACCATTCTTGTGGTGCAAACAAGCAATGGAAGTGTAAGTCTCTCCACGAGGACAAAAGCAGAACCTGCAGAGTTATGGTCGCAAAATTTTATATGCTAGGCCTCAGAAAGATCTTTGGCTTATTGTGCGAGAAGGGTCCTTGGCTGATGTGGAGTCAGCATTGGTTTTACTGAAGAAGAGTGGGGGAAACATCGATTCAAGAATCTCTTTTGGTCTTACACCTCTTCATATTGCAATATGGAGAAATCACATCCCTACTGTTAGGAGGCTTCTTGCTGCTGGTGCAGACCCTGATGCTAAGGTTTGTTATCTATGATCCTTGCCCTTGTACGATATTTCATGAGGAGTTTGTTTTGATTTCATTTCCTGTTCTAGCTACCGTGGTCAGAGCTGCGGTTGACCTGATAAATGTCAGCTGCCTGCTTTTCCTTTTTATAATATCTCAAGTATCATGGTTCATGGCTCCTATAATGTTCTCAATGGAAACCTAGGAAGCTTCTTAAAAATGTAATAAACTTAATAAGGTTTTCTATCCTTTGCCTATATTGGAGATAGGTTAACCTCTCATATTTTAGTGGTTCTTGTGAATTGAACCTTTCTTGTTATAATAAAGATTTCTCTTCACCTACCCTACAGGGTTGACTTTTACATTTATTCTCTGCTTCACCATAGGCTAGTAATATATACAGTTGAATTGCAGAACTTGACTCTCTTTCAATTTTGTAAAATTTGTTTTCCATTCATTTTATGATTCTGGTGCTATGGGATTGCTTATTCTGTGCATGTCCATTGATCCTTTCTTTTACAGGATGGGGAATCAGGATGGAGCAGTCTCCATGGGGCTCTGCATTTTCGTCATATTGCTGTTGCAAATATTCTTCTTCAATCTGGTGCTTTCATCATGTTGGAGGACTCTAAATTCCGAACTCCTGTTGATTTGCTATCTGGACTTGTGTCACAAGTTATTGGAAGTGAACGTGACTCTGGTACACGATGATTTTTGGAATCTCTGTGTTGCTGTTATGTGTATAATAGTGGCCGGAAATGACGAATACATTTTTTTTTCTTTCAGTAGCTACTGAGGTATTTAGCTGGGGAAGTGGTGCAAATTATCAGCTTGGGACTAGAAATGAATGCATCCAAAAGCTGCCATGTTAAGTTGAATCTCTTCATGGTTATTTTGATCAAGTTGGTTGCTGCTGCAAAGTTCCATATAGTGTAGCTGTTAGTGCTTGTGGAGAAGTTTTCACATGGGGCTTTGGAAGAGGGGGCAGGCTTGGTCATCCTGAGTTTGATATCCATAGGTACTTGTTTTCTCGTGCATTCTTGAAAATGAGATGTTATACTTCCTCCTCTTGTTGGGCATTACATTCATCGGCGTAACTTTCAGATGTGAGTTAGCTGTTACCATACATATCTTTTATGCTGTGAAAGAAAGAAAAAACTATTGATTGCATTGCTTTCCGGTTGTAGATTTATGTAGTGCCTGCCCGAGTATAAGATATAATTAATTTTCTTTAACTAAACATGCTTGGAGGGGTCCATGACTTGGTACTTTTAGCACTGGCTACTTTGTCTACTCTCTCTCTCTCTCTCTCTACACTCAAAAAGCACCTACGAGCATGACATTCTAATTTTATTTAGTTTGTTCTTGGTTTAAATTTTGCCTTTTAATTTTGAGTTAATTATTGATGATAACAAAAAGTAAAACTAAGCTCCTCATAGTACTCCTTATAACTCCTTCCATGAAATCATGAAATAGGGTCACCTGACTCTTATTTCATTCTAGTGGTCAAGCTGCAGTTATCACTCCTCATCTAGTGACTTCTGGACTGGGGTCCTGGTGTGTGAAAGCTATTGCAGCACCTAAACACCATACTGTTGTTGCTTCTGAGGGTGGGGAAGTGTTCACATGGGGATCAAACAGAGGTTGGACCTATTAGACTTGAAACACTGTTTATAGTAGTTCTGTCTCAACAAATGCAACCTTCATTTGAGAGGCCGATGTTATAGTAAGAATGTTGGGAGGCTAGTCATTTTCTTTATCTTGGAACAAGGAGTTATTATTGATTGTCTGAATTTAACTACAGATTCTATTGCAAGATACAATTGTGATATTAGTGGATGGATAGACAGCTGCTTTTACCATTCTATACTTTGTCTGAAGTATGAATCTGTGGAGTGACTTGTTGCAGAGGGACAGCTTGGATATACTTCCATTGACACGCAGCCTACTCCCCAAAGAGTTACTTCTCTTGAGTCAAGAATAGTTGCAGTGGCTGCAGCAAACAAACATACGGCTGTAGTTTCTGAATGTGGTGAAGTTTTCACATGGGGCTGCAACAAGGAAGGCCAGCTTGGCTATGGAACTTCTAACTCTGGATCAAACTACACACCAAGACTGGTGGAATATTTGAAAGGGAAACTCTTTTTGAAGTTGCAGTTGCAAAGGATCATACAGTTGTATTAGGAGCAGATGGGGAGGTAATTCCTTGTCTAATAAGTGGTTCTACTGATACAATCTCTCAGTTTATTTAGTTGTATAATGTATTCAATAGCCCTTATTTCTCCGTGGTTGGACTTGCATAAAATGCTTCTTCCAGCATCACCATAGTGTAGCTTTGGCTTATTAATGAGCCTCACTGCAGGTTTTTACATGGGGTCATCGACTTGTTACCCCAAAGCGTGTGGTTGTTGCTAGGAATCTTTGGAAAAGTGACACCGCACCTCTGAAGTTTCACTGCATGGAACAACTGCATGTTTCTGCTATAGCTGCAGGGATGATCCACAGTATGGCTCTTACAGATGATGGTGCATTATTCTACTGGGTGTTGTCTGATCCTGATCTCCGATGCCAACAGGTTCAAGTGAAACCTATCCCCATCAAGTTTCCATCTTTTCATGCTATTTTTTTAATGTTTTTCCTGTCTCTGCAGCTCTATTCACTATGTCAAAGAAATATTGTTAGCGTATCTTCTGGTAAGTACTGGTGTGCTGCTGTTACTGCTACAGGCGATATTTATATGTGGGATGGTGAAAAAGGTATAGATAAGCCACCTGTACCTACAAGATTACATGGTACAAAAAGGGCGACTTCCATTTCCATTGGTGAAACCCATTTACTGGTCATATGGTCTCTTTACCATCCTCCATACCCTTCCAATGTGGTCAAGAATCCTTTCTGTGATAGGTGAACATGGTAGATGAGATCGATCAGGTCGATGAAGAGTTTCTGTTTGATGACCTGGAATCAGGTGAAACCTTACCTTCTGTACAGTACAGTGAGGATATTACTCTGAGACCTATACCAAGTTTGAAAAGCCTTTGTGAAAAAGTGGCAGCAGAGAGTCTAGTGGAACCACGAAATGCTATCCAACTGTTGGAAATAGCTGATTCGCTTGAAGCAGATGACTTGAGAAAGTACTGCAAAGTATTGACCTGGTTCCATTCATATTAGTGCATCTTAAAGAAAACTTTATCAGTAATGGGTCTGCGATAAAAGGATCCGGGGAAGCTTTACGTTTTTTCAAATTTTCTTTGATTGAAAAGGAAAAAAAAAGAGTTGAATAATTTAAAACACCAATTGTATATGTACATTATTAGATGAGCTGGATTATGGAATATTCCATGAAGTGCAGTCTAAAAAACTTTCATCGGAAATCTGAGGCCAGTTTTCCAGAATCCAAAAAATTTCCCCTTTTGGCCTTCTTTCTATTAACACTTTTCCTATGTCACCATGCTGCTTTTTACATCTCTTTTTAAATTTGATTTTATGTTATCCCTATAGTTTAATATTTAAAGGAGATATTTCCTGCAATTTTTTTTTCACATGGGACCTTTGTATGTGCTAAATTTTGTTTATATTCCATCAGTTAAACTGAGTCCACTTGCCTAAAAGTTTTCTTGCAGGATATTGTCATTAGAAACCTGGACTATGTATTTGCTGTCTCATCACAGAGCATTGCCAGTACTTCTCCAGAAATCTTAGCCAACCTTGAGAAGTTGTTGGACTTGAGGTCCTCTGAGCCATGGAGTTCTTGGCGCCTTCCTACACCAACTGCTGTGTTTCCCACAGTTCTTGCTAGTGAAGGAGAGGACTGTGAAAATGAGCTTATAAGGACTCATAGCATGAAGAAATGTTTTCCAATGAACAGTAATCAAAACTTTGACTCATTTTTACAACCCAAGCATGACTTAAATGAGGGTATCAGCAAGCAAGTTCGGGCTTTGAGGAAGAAATTGCAACAAATTGAGATTCTGGAAGAGAAGCAGTCCAAGGGGCATCATCTTGATCGGCAGCCGATAGCAAAACTTAAGACTCAGGCAGTCCTTGAGTGCTCACTTTCTGAGCTCGGTGTACAAGTGGAGATAACGAATGCAAAACCTGTATTACCTGGTCCTTCAGAAGGAAAGGGAAATAAAAAGGCTGAAGTATCTAAAAAACAGAAAATAAAGAACAAGAAGCAGGCATCACAAGTGGAAAATGCGTCTGTTGAGCAGAAAAAAGGTAGAAAATGTTTCTGGAGATTGCCAGCTGGATGATAAGGCGAAGGTTACTGAAGGATTCCAGCTCCAGGAGTATGAAGATTTCTCAGTTTCCAAGGATGAGGTAATTAATCTGGCGCTTAACATTTTTGGCATTGTTGGTTTTTTAAAATACACAGAAAATTTAGTTATTGAGGGTCTCTGCATTAGGGTTTTGGTTCGTTCCTTGTTTACTTATTCTTGTTAAGATAATTGTAGTTTTTTTCTTCCTGCAGTCAACTTTTGCACAATTTGGATATTGTTCTGCAAGATGAAAAGGAAGAGTTAGTAGTATGAGTTGGACTTCTGTTTGCATCTTAGAAAGGAAAAGTTTAGAATTTCTACTTAATTACAAATTTTAGTGAACTACTCTTCTGTAAGTTCATTTACCTTCACTAAAGTACCGGTTGCCTGTAAATTCTGCATTTCACTGCCACTATATCTCCTTAATTATACCTGCCATGCCTATTCAGTTTATTGAAAGTTTTTCTTTCTTGGGTTTCCCAATGATCTCATGCTGCTCATCATCTTGTACACATTGCATTAAGTTGTGATCGAAATGTTGTCTCATGGCTTTCCTCTTATGATACCCATCTTGAATGGGATGTATCATGCATCCTTTATAATGCACTGTTACAATCCTTATAGTGAGTAATTTGGTAATTGTTGGATTTGACACTTAACAGGAGTATAATCCTACAGTTGAAGAAAAAGTAGTCAATGAATTGGTGAAGAAGGCTTCTGTTATTCCTAAGAAGGAATTCCAAGAACTAGTCAAAAACAAGACAGAAACACCGACGTCATCATCAAAGAAAAGGAGCAAAAAGGGGGGTCTCTCGATGTTCTTAAGTGGTGCTCTTGATGATGTCCCTAGAGAAGTACTTTCACCTCCAACACCCAAAAGTGGAGGGCCCGCTTGGGTTGGAGCCAAGGTTTCTCTTCGTGAAATACAGGATGAGCAGAAGAAGTTTCAGGGGTTGCAAATATCAAGTAGCAGAACTGTGGTGGAGGATGCTATTGATTATAGCAAGACTGAAGGTAGAATAAGTTTGAGCTCGTTCATGCCATCCAACCCAGTACCTGTGGTCCAGTCTAGTTCTTCACCTGCTATTGATGCCGAAAAAGGAAACTCTCCTTGGGCTGCTTCAGGGACACCTCCTCACCCTTGTCGGCCTTCTCTCAGAGATATACAAATGCAGCAGGTATGCCTATCTCTCAGTCCCTGCATGCTTTGGTGTAACAAGTAATTACGAGATCATGTGGATGTCCACTCCTGGAGTCCAAAGGCATGTGCTCATCTTAGTCGTTGAGTTTTTAAAATAAGTTTGATCAACAGTGGGTTGGCTGGCAATGATGTGAATCAGCAATTGATCTCTGATCACTTTTCTAATGGTGATTTGAAAATCATCCTCATATGATGCATGTGATCCAATATGTTGTGAGATTGCAAGAAAAGATTGACGTGAAGCTTTTGACCATGAGATTTTCATTTTGAAAATTGCTGATATAAGCCTTGGGTTACCATGTGAAAAATTCACACGTTTCCTGCATCTGAAAAGCAGGGGAAAAAACCGCAAAGCCTCTCGCACAGCCCCAAGAACCGAACAGCAGGATTTGCAGTTTCATCAGGGCAAGGCTCCTCTCGATCCAGATAGAGGAGAAGGCCATGAAGGACCTCAAGCGCCTTTATGGCAGTGTAAAAATCGTGAAGAAGAGCCAGTTTTGAGATGCCATCTTCAGATGAGTGGATGCAATTGTTCATTTCACCTAACTTTTTTACTCAGTTTAGATTTTAGATCTGGCATTTTAGACAAAAGCCCTCTGTAAATTGTACAGTGGTTGGCTTAAGTGTACATTATCTTTTTAACTTTGTTAAGAGCGGAGAAGGTATCCTTCCTTAATGACCTTCGTTTGCTGAAACAAGAGGGCGTCAACTTATCCTATGTATCATCATCACATAATGAGATGGGAATTTTACATTTCGTTACCGTGACAGAAAACAGAGGAAGAGGAAGAATGTGATTCTCGAGCACAGTTCCCTTGTCAGTGAAGGGTGCCCATGATTGTTGCCTAGATTGTCTCAAACAAGTCGGGTCGACCGTGACGGGTTAATATTGTCATCCTAATATTGCCGGATCGGGCTTGAGAGCCGCCTATTTTGTTGAATTCTCATTAATCAAAATAATCTCATCCTCTAGATTGATCAGGAGGAGGTCTTCTCCACTGTCATAGAATCTGCTGCTTTAAACCGTTAGTGACAACCATCTAATGCGATGGTGGGAAGGGACCTGGAAGCAATTCGAAACCCAATGATTTTCCTCCGTCTATGAGCTAAATAGCAGAGAGAGAGAGACAGAGAGGGGATAGGTTTGGAGTTTCAGCAGTGTGTGGTGTGGTCGCTGGTGGATGTCACCTCCATGATTTGTCCTCTGGTCCTCGTCATTTTCAGTGCTTCTCTGTCCTTTTCGTGATTCCAATAAAATTCCTGCTTTGTTACTTCCGGTAAAGATTTTGAATTAGCTTATTAGTTTTCCTCAGCTAGAATGGAAAACATACGTACGTGTATACATTATTTCCATATAAAATTAAAAAATTATATTTAATTCTCATAAATAAGATTACCCATATGCTCTTCTTTTTTTTTTATCCCTTAATTTTACCTCATGGATTTTTTTTCTTCAATGGAAAAGACAGAGAAAAGAGAAAGGGAAGATTAAAAAAGAGAATTAATAATGGGCCCATATCATTGGACTTCGATTCCCCCACAGTGAAGCTTTCTCAGATCAGATGAAGACAAGTTGGTCCCTCCAAAAACCTCACACAGACCCCTTTCGATTTTTCTAACGTGTAATGACCTGTCCACCATTCATGTGCTCCTTTTCCACTCAATAAAATCAGAATTACTTGTTTACCTATCGGCTTCGAGAATATAGAATTACGTACATAGATTTCTACTGATGAGGATTAAGCTGTATGGGTTTCTTTGATCTCTATCTAGTTATGGATAATAATTGAATACTTTATCCACTCCCTCCTTTCCTCCTGCTGATCCATCTCACACAGGCTCTTCCTTTTCTCCGTTCTCATGATCTCTCTCTCTCCCTCTCGCTCTCTCTCTAGCTAGTTGATACAAATTATTCACCCAATACTACAGACTGCGAGTACTTTGGCGGACCTGTATGCTTCTCTCTCTCTCTCTCTCTCTCTCCCTCTCTTTCCCTATATATAAGAGGAACAATTCCCGATCGATGATGGATCGAGTTCTTGCTGAAGTGATGATCACACTCATGCCGGGGTCCCCATGTAATTACGATCCTCTCTCCGGGATGGAAGAGGGGTTTTTGGAATGAAGTCTGACCCAAGATCTACATCCGTATATAGATAGCGCTACACACATACACACACATAGCTTTCTTTGCATTGGTTATGATGTATGATCTATTTCGTTCATTACTGTTTAGGATCTGTGCAGTCTTACACTGTGATAATCATTATCAAATCGTGTGTGTGTGTGTGTGTGTGAGAGAGAGAGAGAGAGAGAGAGTTTATGAGCACTGAAGTGCGAGATGTACGGTGTCTGGGATATCTGTTAGAATCGAGATTTCCATGTTATTACAGTTGATGTTTCCGGAGCAGTCTACGCCAGATGAACCTTCAGGGGTCAGCTGATCCAGGATTCCAGCCCCAGCAAACAAAATTATTTCCGATTAGAGGTTTAAATGGGTCGGATCCATCGAGTCATTCCTAATAAATTAGCAATATGCATATAGATATATTTATGGAGCTGGGGAAAAGGTCAGGTGAAGCTTCAGGCACGTAGTCAAATGGGAGGTTGATCTCGGACCAGGCTTCATTCCTCATACTCATCTTCTCCATGCGAACCGAAAGAGCTTCCTGCTGGCCATCGATCAAGGTGAAGGATTAAGTTTCTGGGTCTCATATACTGATGGCCTTCACTGGTACGTATAATATCGGCCGTGGCTCCGTTATCTTGTATCTTTACTATCCTTTTCATGATTATTATTTTTCATTCACTTGCGAAGAAGGATAATGCATCGAGATTATGTCAAATTGATTATACTGTCGACCCAACGTACATGAATAAGCAGCTTTTGCCCTGTCTTTGCATCGGCTGAGGACGAGGATGACCCGGGAGACTGTCTCATGTCTCCGCAGACTGGTCTTTTTTATGAATATAATTAGTAATTGGAATAAGGCTTTGGTACGATCCACACGGATATGACGCCAAGATACAGCTGGAACGGGTGATGTACATATAGCATTGTTATGTTTCCCAGAGAGAGTAAACCCTAGGGATTATTCGTGACTTGGTCGTCCATCCCATCACGTGGCTAACCGTTCCAAAAATTCTTCGTTAATTAGTACTATCTCACTGTTCGGTTGCATGGGAGTCTGTACATGTCACGATCCTGCGGACAATCACTACGAATACATTTCACGGTAATCTCATTGGTTTGGTTTTTTTTTTTTAATAATAATAATTATTATTATTGCCACGTCATTTTCGGGTACGATTTGAAAACCGCACCACCCGAGAACAGACCAACCCGGATCCATAACCATACCCGTTCTTAACGAGTCGGCAAGTTTGTCGTCCTATCTTGGACTCGGGAATTCGATATATTGAAACTGCGATGAGACGCCGCCCAAGACGGGGAGGACAATGTGCGTCGAGACTGCCGTGGGCCGGGCCCAGTGAGAGTACAGAGGGAGGGGATACGATTGTGGGCCTAACGTAAAAGCCCATATTTAGAACCCAATACACAGGGTGCTGACGTGGAGATGATCGTTGACGAGAAAGCACCCAACACCCCCGTTATTATATGTATCTATAATAATCATGACGGCGGGGCAATCCTCCATCTAAGACGATTTTATAAATGGTTAATATCACAACCGAACATCAAGATTTGATCAAAATTTTAATTTTGACGTGAACATTTTTGTGTGTTCCAGTCAGTCATCAACCTTACTTTATTTATCAATTTTAGCACGATATTTATTTTTCATCAAATCATCATGTATAGCACGTTAATTTTACTACTATGACTAATGATACCTACCACATGTGATAACTTGGCAAAAAAAATAAATGACATATTAAATTTGATAAACGAGATATAATTTATGACTGATTAGAATGCATAAAAAAATTACCAAAATTCATAATTAAAATATTAATAACTTCATAACTAAATCTTTACAAGTACCTAATTAGTCCGTATATGGACATAGGACGTCTGCACGTCGGACTGGCATGAACCGGGGCGATCCCGATGGGGTTTATCTGGAGGGTCATTCCCGCGTCGCTCCACGTGGAGCCCGCTCTTGCACTCACGACCAGCGGTCAAACGATGACTCGGTCAGCGAAAGGACATACCCGAAAATTCGCCTTAAATTTGTCCTTAATGTCGCCCGTGCATACGATCAAGCTGCCCGCCTCCTCCGCGGGTCCAAAGCCCGGACCAACTTCAGGGCCCACGCGCCATCAGACTCCCCGCTTGCGTCTCGGATTCGGTGCCTGCTGAACAACGAGAGGGGAGTATCGCCAGACCCCACAAAAGAAGATGCCACACAAGTTACTGACGTCGATGCTGCTGCTAACCCGACTACTGCTAGCAGCGACATAAACAATATTTCGTCCTCATCCCATTGTTCTACTGATTCCAGTACTAGCAGCATCAGCCATGAAGACGCGTACCGGCCCGACATGAGCCACTGGATCGAGGACTTTGCGCTTGCTTCCGGTTGCGGATTGGTGCCGAGGATAGACCGGTTCTCTTACACGCAGGAGGTGCCACCTCGAGATGCCGCAGAGCAGCACGAGCTGAGCGGATCAGACCCGGACTGCAGCTAATGCGGGGACAGTTCACGGAGTTCGAGAGGATGAAGTTTGAGAGGCAGAGCTCGGCGTCGCTGTATGCAGTAAATGGAGTGGAGGAGCTGATGGGCACGTTGGTGAACGACCCTGGTGAGGCTCTGTGGGATCTCCCTCCGCTGTGCTCGTTGGAGCTTCATCGCTCTAGTGAGGCGTGCTCTCTCACCACGTTGCCGAACGAACTTGGAAAGAGTTGATTGGGTGCCCATCTTGGCATATGACCGTGATTCTTCATCATTCGGGTCAAAGTCGTACGAAAGAGTCTCTTCAGTGTGTGGGCCTCGCTGTCTTAGGTACCGTGAAGCGCTAAAGGGTTAATTTCCTTACAGATGCCTTAGGTTTGCTATGGCTACGAAATCAGCCCAGGAAGGAATGGTTTTTCATATGTATAATAACTATATCGCATATTTCTGTTTTAATATATAAATTAATTCAAAAGGGATATACTGTAGTTCAAAATTGTTAAACCATGTCTACCTGAAAAAGTCGTACCTTGCTGTCCTGATATAAAAAGTTATGGATCAATGGCTGTGACTACGAAATGAGATTGAGATCCAGCCCAAATTGAAACACAGTGACTTAGATCTGACAACAACAATATATCAATTTATTATAAGGTCAGCCTCCTTAAGAGTATCCAACAATTCATCACATTTCAACAGACCCCTTGAAAAACACTCGACTTGAGGGAATACAAATCACGAGAACAGCAGCAGCATATACTACTAAACAACAACAACAATAACAACAAGAAGGCCACCAAGAGTGCATTATGGAGCGAAAGAGACTCATCTAAGAATGAGCCCATGTCTCAGCTGTCGTCTCCATATTCTTCCTCCTCGCCTGCATCATCAGCCCCGACTTCCTCGTAATCTTTCTCGAGGGCAGCAAGATCTTCACGGGCCTCTGAGAATTCTCCTTCCTCCATTCCCTCCCCCACATACCAGTGCACGAAAGCTCGCTTTGCATACATGAGATCAAACTTGTAGTTGATTCTCACGAAGACTTCCACCACTGCTGTGTTGTTGCTTATCATGCATAGAGCACGCTGCACCTTTGCAAGATCTCCTCCGGGGACCACCGTTGGAGGCTGGTAGTTTATCCCGCATTTAAAGCCAGTCGGGCACCTAAGACAATGGCATAGAATATACAAATTTTTGAACTGAACTAATAAATAGAATGACAAAAAATGTGAACGTATTTGGCCATCCCATCAATCAGTCTTAATGTCTAAGCCTAAATAAATATGTGAATGCATGTGTCCAAGTAACACCAAATGAATTGTAACATGATATGAATCATCATGTTTTCATCCAGAATAACAATTTATTCCATATAGGACAAGAAACAACCTAAGCAAGAACAATAAAGAGTTTTAACAATGCCTTTGGAACATTTTTTCTACCATGCACCATATCACTCAATGTCAAGGAGAAAATCTGGTAAAGAGTACAACAAAGCTAGTTAACGCATTTCTATGGAAACTGCAAACTATCACATGGGTGGCCTTTGACAAAACTAAAATGACAAGGTGCTCAAGAGTAGGTCATGAGTCAGCGGCGGACAAAATATTGGGTTGAGAACCTGATACGTGGAGAGAGGAGAAAATTGTCAAGAGAGATTTAAGCACCAAGCCAATAATTGTTTAATCTAGACTATATTGCTTCATGGATTAATGAATGAATCACTTAATTGCATCAGAACTCTCACCATCCCCCGTTCAAACTAATTCTCAATTTATGTTTAAGAAAGATAGTGTTATCAAACAAACATTCAACCACAAATAACTTAGAAGCATGGTTCGTAGTTACACTCACCAGTCAACAAACTGGACCGTGCGTTTCGTCTTAATGGTCGCAACAGCAGCATTCACGTCTTTTGGCACCACATCTCCACGATACATCAAACAACAAGCCATGTACTTCCCATGCCTGGGGTCACACTTCGCCATCATGCTTGATGGCTCAAATACTGCACTCGTAATTTCAGGGACTGACAGCTGCTCATGATAAGCCTTTGCAGCTGAGATCACAGGGGCATAGGAGGAGAGCATGAAATGGATACGAGGATACGGGACGAGATTGGTCTGAAACTCTGTGATATCTACATTGATTGCACCATCAAACCTCAGGGAAGTGGTGAGGGAAGAGATAATCTGTGATATCAGGCGGTTCAAGTTTGTGTAAGTTGGCCTCTCTATGTCTAAGGATCGTCTGCAGATATCATATATGGCCTCGTTATCAAGCAGAACCACCACATCTGTGTGCTCAAGAAGAGAATGAGTCGAGAGCACACTGTTGTAAGGTTCCACAACTGCAGTAGAAACCTGTTTCATTTAAAAACTCACTGGTAAGTATTTCATTATTGATATATATATATATATAAAAGAGGGGAAAAAAAGATCGCTGTTGCATTTCCCAAAAAGATAGGTTATGCATACCTGAGGAGATGGATAGATGGTGAACCCAAGTTTTGACTTCTTTCCATAATCGACAGACAAGCGCTCCAAAAGCAATGAACCTAAACCAGAACCAGTCCCACCACCAACGGCATTGAAAACCAGAAACCCTTGCAAGCCAGTACAGTTGTCAGCCAATTTTCGCAGACGGTCGAGACAGAGATCAACAATTTCTCTTCCAACTGAAGCAGCAAAAAGACAAAGAATCAGATCAATTTGATCTTCAAATACTATAAAAATAGGGACATCTAACAACAGTAAGTCGATGCAACCTGTGTAGTGTCCCCTAGCAAAGTTATTAGCAGCATCTTCCTTGCCCGAGATAAGTTGCTCGGGGTGGAAAAGCTGTCTGTATGACCCACTTCGGACTTCATCAATCACAGTGGGCTCCAGATCTACAAATACAGCTCTGGGAACATGTTTTCCTGAACCAGTCTCACTAAAGAAAGTATTGAAGGCATCATGGGCAACTCCAAATGAGGTGTCACTGTGAGAAAAAGTTGGATATAAAGCATGGTGTAAGAGAGGAAGATTGACTGAAAAAAAGCACAATTTTGATCAAGATGTGAACATATATCCACATATAAACAATCAAATAGAGTATAAATTGCAGGTAATTATTACTTGAAATAAAGATGGCCGCTTATCATAAATAAGATAATACTTTTTGATATATGAAATAAGATAATTACTTGATTAGTAGTAAGTCAAGTTTTAAGTGGAAAAAAAATGAAGGAGTGCTTTTCAAACCAAAGAAGAAATCCTACATTATTAACAAGTGGATAGAGGTAGCCATAAAATGATTTCCACAAGTCACCTTACAATGATTTCTGCCGGCTAATGAAAGGAGAAAATACAAGTGAAACTGATGCAAAGGGGGAGTCATAGCTTAATGAGATTCAGTGCAATGATAGAAAGGCCAGGCCTTATAATAACTATTACATATTTCAGAATCTATTCTGTTGGGGCCCTAATTAGCCAGAAGCCAGAAGAACTAGCAAGCAGTTCACAGAAGATAATACAGGTAACATTGATGCTTGGTGTTAGAGATGAAACAGGATAACGTCAGTGTAGTTTGACAAACAGAAGGGCTAGATTGGCAGCTTCTTTGGATTTGAGAGAGCTATAAAATGCAGGCTGCCTTATAAATCGGAAGACACTGAAGATTTTACATTTATCAACAGACCAATCAAAATGTGAATTCAACAAAATGAACAGAGCAGGCAGATCAGGCCTGCAGAAGGCTAATAATTCATCTCTACATATCTCAATTTCTAAGGCTGTTGGGCATCTTCTGAATTCGATGTATGCTTCGTGTGTCACATAATCACTCAATCGCATAAAAATTCAGCTTCAGAGGAGAAACTTTCGCGAAAATCTAAGTCAGTGTAAGGCTATCTTTTTTATTTATTTATAATTTTAGAGGGAATATCTACAGATCACGCACAAAATCAACAAGCCAAATTCCCATGTCAAGCAAAGTTCATACTTTACCACTAATATGCAAGCAAATCTGAGAAATTCAGAAGGGCAGGAAGGTAAAGCACAGTAAAAGGATTAAAAAAAGGCGAAGAAATAGAACAATCGCCATGAAAGTTGAGGTCCGACAATTCGTGACAACATGACAAATCACAGATTCCTATGGGATCACCCAAATACATATGAAAATCATGTACGTGATAAACCTACACATCTACAACCGTGGCGGGGGCATATGCATACATATGACGAATACGCCAAAATTCATTCCTGACAAAAGGTGTTACCTCGGCATCATGCCGTCGGGTTGAATTCCATGCTCAAGGCAGTAGAGCTCCCAGCAAGAATTGCCGACCTGAATCCCCGCCTGACCGATGTGGATGCTGATGATCTCCCTCATGACCTCCGGAACCGCGCAGAGATTGTGAGAGATAAAGATCAGAGGGAATCGAAGAAAGCCCTTCTGCAGTCCCTCCCCACAGCTCGCAGAAAATATCAGGGCAGAGAGAGAGAGAGAGAGAGAGGAGAGATCTTTTGGCTGTTCAACCAACCTTTCAAAGGCTAGCTGTGCTGTGCTGTGCTGTGACCGTGAATGCGAAGTTATTGATGGCGTTGACGACCACAGCAATCATCCTCATCCAGGCTGAATTTCTATTTACTTATTTTTTACCTTATATATCTTTTGAGAAATACTCATTCTACCAATTTAGGGTTGAATTAGTAATTTTTTCACTAAACTTCTAAATTAGTGATTCAATGATTAAATATCAGGTTGAGAGAGTCGATTAAAATTTTTCTAAGAATACTAGTATGACCGCAAACTAGTCTCGATATACGTTTTGACTGGCATGAAAATATCGTATGGTGTAAATAAAAAAAATTATAAGTTTGTGCATGATACGACTAATGAAATGAATTGATTTTATAACATTTTATTATAAATGATAAATTTTATACTATATAATATATTAGTAGATACATTAATCAATTATTACTATTTCAGAATTTATTAATATAAAAAGTAATTAATTTTATTACTTCGATTTAAAAAGATAATAAATAAATGTATTCATGATTAAAAGAAAAAAAGAAAAAAGAACAATAAGTGGATTGGATGGAAGGAAAGATGGGGAGTGGGGGTCCGACAAGTGGGGCCCGCCAATTGCTGCCCAACTCTTTGGCGGTCCCACGTCGTGCCTTTTGCGCGGAATTTTTGTCCGAAGAGAGAATGGATGGGGAGATATGATTTGGGATGGTATTAGGCCTTTAGCCATCACAAGAATTCTAATAAGAAAAATGCCCAATCTCACATGGGTAGGTTCATTCAATTGGGATTTCGCATTTATTGGACATGTGACTCGGGCCCAGGTTGAGCTTATGCACTTGGACGGCTCCATAATTGATTTTAGGCCCAGCCCATGTTCCGATAATTCCGGCCCAATAGAGGCCCCCATCGGGAAGGCGAGGACCCGAAAGCCGACGGCGCCCACTGGTTTCTGATTATGTCGAAAATCCATGCTCCAGGAGCGTATAAAGCCCAAGGGCCATTTTCCAGTTACTGCGCTGCAGCGAGCTATCTGCACCGGGTGCGCACAGTTGGAGCTGGTACCAGTGGATATAAGAGCGGAGAACGAGACTGCCGAATGAAACCGGAGGAGGCGAAGAAGCAAGAGCTGCTGCTATGGCCAATATCAAAGCGGTGGCTCTGATCACCGGCGACACCAACGTCCGGGGCTCTATCCAATTCGTTCAGCAGCCCAACGGTCTCTCTCTCTCTCTCTCTCTCTCTCTCTCGAGCTTCTTGGCTCTCTCTAGCCTCTCCGTTAACCCGACTGTCCACGCTCCCTGCCTGTGAAACTGTGTTGCAGGGGCGACCCATGTGAAAGGGATTATAACGGGTCTCACGCCGGGGCTCCACGGCTTCCATATCCATGCCCTCGGCGACACTACCAACGGCTGCAATTCGACCGGTATGGTACACACCCCACTACTTAACCAGAGCCTTCAAACTAAGTTTTTTTCTCCGTTCTTTTTTTTTTCCCCCTCTTTTGCCGTTTGTCGCAGGGGGGTTTTGTGTGAATAAGCATATGTGGGAATGCTGGTGTTTCACAGGGCCTCATTTCAATCCCCTGAAGAAGGAGCATGGAGCTCCCTCCGATAGTGAGAGGCACGCAGGCGATTTGGGGAACATTATCGCGGGCCCTGATGGTATTTTTCTTTGAGATCATACGGATGAGTTTTGGACGGTGCAATGTCATTTCTTCTAATGGGTGCTTCCGTTGTATGAAATTTTAGGAGTTGCTGAGGTCTCAATCACGGATTTGCTGGTAACTCGTATTCGTCTGCTGAGGAATTCCATGTCTGTTCATGGGCAGACACTGATTCGGAATAAAAAAAATATCCTAAACTTTTTCCCAACTGTTGTTCTGTTGTAGATACCATTAACTGGGCAGCATTCCATATTGGGGAGGGCAGTCGTTGTGCATGCTGATCCCGATGATCTTGGCAGAGGTTTGTCTAAATATTTTCGGGTTTGTTGCAATGTATTTGGCGGGATTAACTTGCTTTGGCATGTTTATATGTTTATGGGTGTTACAACACAGGCCGCCCGTTCTGCCTTTTTAGCACTTTTCACAATGAGCTAAAGTCGCATCATTCCCAAGAACATGTTTTTGACACAATAGTCTCAATTCCCCCCTGAGCAGTGGAGTCACACGTTCGGTTTGTCAAAGAACTCCCAGTTATCGTCGGACATGTTTCTTTGTTGCCATTTATCTCGAGATGCAGTGTCTTCAATCGATAACTTGCAGCAAGGCTAAGAACTGCAATGACACTGATGAGTTTCAGGTTCAAAACATGAAATGGTTCCACTCCCACCTACAGCAGTTTCAGTATGTCTCGGTGTATTTCACATCAACGGCTGTAGGCTGTTCTGTATATTAATCTTGAATCCTACTCCATGGCCGATTCTTCGGGGGTTTCTTGAAAGGTTTTCGGGAATTGGTTTCCATCTGATTTTCTTATTAGCAATGTTTATCAAACTTCAGCTACATGGAGGGTCGTTTTTTTTTTTTTTAATTCCTAACTGACAGGTGGGCACGATCTCAGCAAGACCACTGGGAATGCTGGTGCTAGGGTTGGATGCGGTAATTGGCTTGCTTCCTTTTGTTTCCTTTGAGATGTTTTGTTTTGCCTTTCACATATTCGGTATGCTTCTGTTATCCATGGCAAACCTTGAAATGGGGGTTTCGGTGTAAAAAAATAGACGGAATTTGTTGTTGGAATTTCACTTTAAGATGCCACAACTGGTACAATTTCTTCTTCAATGAGTGAGGCCTGACCCTTTTAGCGTTGACTGTTTTGGCAGGCATTATAGGGCTTCGGTCTTCTGTTTAGATTGAACGGGCAGTACGCCTAGACATCATCATGACCAACCACCATATGGATGCAAGTATTGGCATGCATGATTGTCAAATCCATAATTGTTCACTTGCGCTCCTGCTGTTTTTATGGAAAACATACCAGACTGGTTTTTATCCGTGTATTTGCCCTGAGATAATATGCAAGACACTTCACCATCAAAATAACAAGGTACCATGCTGAACCGTTCTGCTTGCATCTGATGCTATAAAGATGGAAGAGCGTTCTGCAATATTAGGCATGCTTGCAGCAGTGAATCTGACACTCTCAGATTCTATTATATGATCTCAATGGATACTTACTACTACAAGCAGTTTTAAGTACAGAATAATTTAAACCTAACAAAGAGGGATGCTGTTGCTCAAGAAGCATTCCAAGCATCAGCACTCTTCATATACCATTCACTGAACATGAGCAGCAGTTTTTGAGACAGGAGTCTACCATTTGAGCTGGTTGTCTAGTAGCAGTCAGAGATTCAGAGGATTGCCACGGACCATCTCCTTTACCCTCTTAACCACATATTTCTATATGACAAGTTGTCATGCAATGATGCATCTTGGGGCTTGTCCTCCATTATGTAGCTGTGTGGAAGCTTTGGGTGCCGCTTGATTGAGTCTCTTAATGCCATTACCCCTTCAGCGAAACAAACTTCAGTATCAAGGAAATAACCTCTCATAAGTAAGTTTAACAACCAGATGATTATTATTGAAAAGAAAAAGGGAAAGAAAAAACAACAGATGATTGAATATGCATAGACCTGATGATCAGAAGCATTGCAGTTCCAAATGCTCACTATATCCTCATTGAAGCGAATGATCAGCACTGCACCACAAATGTTTTTGCCATAGTCAAGTTGATTGCCTACCAAGGCAAGTCCCTGGAGAGACATTCACATTCAACCAAGGCAAAATCCACTATTTTTATGATATTGTTGGAGGACACAACGCCACAACTGTTCACTTTGACTTCAATCTGATGAATTGTGAAGCAAGTCAACAACATATTTAACATGAAAAAACAAGAACTTAGGAAAGATTGTTCTGAGAAACTAACAGAATAATTGGCATAGTCAGATAATCCATGGCAGGCCATAAATCTCCACCTAAATTGCCAACTCAACTGTTGACAACGATATGATCATAAAAATATCAACTTTCTAATGGCAGGGAGTGTCTATTTCCATCTATTGCCTTACCACGTCCTCCCAGAAGCGCCCGGAGACATCCTTCTTGAACCTTATTATCCACTTACCCACGCTGCAGTTTGCCAAGTCCTAAAAGAGAATTTCAACTGGAGCTAATACCTTGATGAAGAAAACACATTGATACCACAAACTCCATCAATCTGGATGTTAACTCCCATTAAGGGCTATACCATCCCTAAATAGATGCGAGTCTGTTAGACTTGGCAGTGAGGAAGGACGAGCAAAGTGACAGTAAAACACCCAAAACCCTTTGACCTGGAGACATGTAGGTTCTTAAGCCCCGTTTTAAGAACTATGGCAACAGTCAATAGCTCTATCACATCCAGTGCCAATCCAATTACAGACCTGCTTACCGTACTAAAATGCACAATTTTCATTATGTTGTCCCCATAAGATGTATGAGTCCTGACCGACGACCCCAGGAGTCCGGCAAGTATACCAAAATATAAACTTGTACTGTTTATCCCAAAACATCAATAAAGTGAATAAAGTTAATGATATCAGAATTTAAAACTGTTAAATCAATATGCATGCCCAAGAACATGTGAAGCCATGGATTACTTATCACTCAGAGGCAGAAGATGCAGAGCACAGTTGGTCATCTTTGGAGACATATATGGGACCTAGCATATAACCAACAGAAAACTCAGAATTCCAGAGAAATTCACGAACCATAAGGGGCTATATTAAAAAATCCTACTTTATAACAACTTGACCATTCTCAATTTGCCTCTGCATCAGGCTCGTTTTACAAAAGATTCAAATTCTTCATAAAGCTACTCCTTGTTATCAGAAACAAGCTCAGATCAGTACTCCGGGAAAACATTAGGCCACAAAAAATCTAACACGCCAAGTCAGAGATTGAAATTGATCAACAATATGATATGCTATGTGCACAATGATCATCATTAGTAATCAAAGCAAAATCTTCATGTACTTTCAATACGATCCAATTTAGCTCAGCCATCCCACAATAGGCAATAACAGACTGAAAAACTACGAAATAATCATCACCGATGTAGACAAGCTCGTGGACATGTCGAAGCAGAGGAACGCGATAAGAACGAGAGACAGAGGGAAGGGTTGTGAACCTTGAGAGGATGAAGACCGGCTTTGTGCTCGCAAGCTTACAGCTCGCTATGCTCTTCGGCCTCCCTGCTGTTCCCATCATTGGAATCAATGGCAGCCTGAGGACTATCGTCATTGCCCCGTGTTCTCCGCCGACAGCTCCATTTTCCGTACGCACAGCAGCTGGGCGAATCGGCACTCCAGCAAAGCCCTAACCTTCAGTCCCCTTCCCCGCAGTGAGGAGCGCAGCACAAGCGGGAATTGGAGAGGGGAAGTGCGTTCCTGGGCTCACTGCACCGGGTGCACTGAATTTTCCTCTCTTCCCACCGTTGACCCCTTCGCATTACGTTGTACGGCCAATTATTGTTACGGACCATGGGCTTTTCCCGGGCTCATTTTAATTGGCTGGGCCTTCTGGCAGTCGAAAATTTTCCAACGTAAACATGTTCAAAAATCACAGTGGACTTAATTGCTACATCTATATATTAAAGGGTTTTTGACTCGAATCTATTATGAATTAATAGAGCAAGATAAGCTGACATGAAATCCGTCCTCAGATCGCAGCCTCACGAAAAAAGCCTGGAAAAGACGTAACATAATGTTGGTATAGAAAGAAACCTATTTAGATTTCAAGCGTGACGACTGTTACTCATAGATAATTTGTTCAATCAAAGTACAGAGGGAGTGGTCGATTCTGATATTTGTGGGCTTACGCCTACCAGATGAAAGATAATCTGAGGCTTTTACTCATCTTCGAGGAACCCTTTCTCCTCCAAGTAAGTCACTACTCTGCCCGCCATTGCGCCTGGCGGGGGGCAAACCCCGTCCTGTTGGCTCAGTTCTATCTGTCAAGATGAGACAGCTCAGAATTTTGTCAGTTGAAAATGCGGGGGCGAAGGCATCGAGATCTTTATTCCTGAAAGAATCGGGATTGCCATATTTTGCTCAGAAAGTAACAGGCGCTCACCTCGCAGTTTAAAGGCGGTTCGTAAGGATCATCTATTCCTGTAAAACCTGTGATTTGCAGTGTCTTGATGAATCAACTCATGAACTAAAGAAATGTTTAATCATGCCACTGTGAATGATGAATCAAATCTATCTTCTCTTCAAATATAAGAGGAAAAAAAAGTTGGGTCACCAGAGCAATAAGAGATGTGTGCTCGAAATCCCAAATGAACATCAATCCTGATTGCTAAGCTCAAAGAGACTCCATATAGAGACTATAAAGAGGGGCTTATTTTCAACACAGGCACATAGAGAGTGTACAAAGATCTAACCTTTAATCTTTCCAGAACGTGCCAGCTTGTAGAGGCCCTTGGCATCTCTTTCCTCGCAGAGCTCCAGAGGCATATTCATGTATACCTGCATTTTATATGTCTGTGAATAATTTAAGCTCGAAGTAAGTATAGACCCCCAATCACGATGCTTGCCTCGATAAAGCTTGAATCAGGAAGCATTGCCCGGCATGCATCTCTGTCTTTTCTGTAAGGAGATATCAAGCTTGCGATGCATATTAATCCTGCGTCTGCAAAAAGCTTAGCTACTTCACCTGGTTAATGAAATCAAATGAGATTAATAAAAGAGATGAGACAACAGACAAACTAATAAACAAACAAACAAACAGATAAATAAAACAAACACAAGCTTCTTTCTTTTGGTCAAGCAGCTAATATTAAATACCTAAGTCAGAACTATACATTTTATATAAGAATCCCTGTCATAAGATCACCTATCGTAACAGCCATAGCATCCCACTTCTGCCACAATTCATCATAGGAAAAAAACAAAGGGTCAAATACAGATTTCATTTCCATCTGATACTACTAGAATCAAAATTGTAATGTCAAGCTAAACACAGCCATAAATCAGGTCCAGTGAGTAAACATCTAGGCTCCAGCCCATGAATTTGGTAGTACAACCTGCAGTTATTACTACAACACCAATAAAAGTTCCTTGATCCTAGTTTTTCCAGTCTAAGAAATCCAATTTTACATAGAGCTACTCACCGACTCTACGTATGTTCTCAGTCCGATCCTCAACTTTAAAACCGAGATCCTTGTTGAGTCCATGCCGAAGGTTGTCGCCGTCAAGAACGTATGACAGCTTCCCCCTAACATGAAGTTCTCTACTCAACGAGCATGCTAATGTGCTCTTCCCTAAAAACAGCAGTTCCAGATGAAATCAAATCTAATGCACCGGTAAAACTTGCACATCAGAATAAGTAAATAGCCCATTCACACAACACAGTCCCGAACAAACAACATGTGCCGCTGGCTTGCCACCAATGTTTTCTTGAGTACTTGTTTGTCTAGGTACTGAGGAAATTACAAGAATTCTGTTTGCACACCTGATCCACTAAGGCCGGTGATCCAGACAACGCATCCCTTTTGGTTAAGCAGCTTCTGTCTTTCGTACCTCCCAACAGGGCACTCGTGCCAAAATATGTTAGTGTTATTTCCAACAGTAGACATTATTCAGTCTCTGACTCTGTCCACAAATAAAAAGCCGTGTCAATTTATGATGTCAACCAGTGTCAAAGATTTATGGAAAGAGTAATGCAAGGATGCATCAGTGCCTAACGATAATAAATCCTCAGTGTCAATGCAATGTCATCCCGAACTGGCTACTAACATTCCATGAGATAATCAAAATATCATAAATGAACCCACGGGAATCGGTTAACGACCATCCTCTCATCTAACTTCCAGGAAAACCGTTTTATGGAACATCCAATGTACTTCGGGATTGTTCAACATTGACCTGACACTGGCGCCAACAAGAACAGGGCTTAAACTGCCTGCACTAAATGACAATGTAGCAGATCCTTTCGGGCAGACAATCCCAACTGCAGAGTAAATCAATTCAATCCTACAAGTGAGATGAAGAAGCAAGATCATAAATTAGGGCCACGGGATCTTTTGATCAAGCACTGAAGCTCAGATTCGAGGAAGAAATCGCCAAGATTAGAACTTCCCCGTGAACTCAACGAGATTCGAACAGAATGCAACACTGTCAACGAATTTGGATGCACAAGAAATCAATGACATGCAGCACCACCCATCGAGCAATAGCACGGCGTCCCTCGGGATCAATATGAACACAAACAGTACCTGCGCTAAAAGAGGACGGTCTGATACGACGAGAGGACCCTCCGATAACCCCTTTATCTCTATAATCACGAGCTTCAAAGAGCACATGGAGAGAGGAGGACGGTGCGATCGTAATTGAATGGTGCCTCGGAAGACACGGAAAGAGGAATGGAGCAGAACAGACAAGACCAAGGGGGCATTCAAAGAAAGGACCTTTTTGGGACTTCGAGGTTCCGTTTTCTACGAGAATGAATGTGGACGCGCTTCGCGCATAGTTGCAGTCTTGTAGAATCCATGAACGCTGTTTCTCCAATTCCTCTGCTTCAGTCTTCCACTTGGAGAGAGGGCACCGACCGGCATTGCTGAAAATGGTTGGTTCCTTCTCGTCGCCTCAAAGTTCCACCATAGTTCTTACATTACAACCGACAATGGTGATGAAATTTACAACTAGTTGTCTACATTCCTAAACAATCTAACGTATTTACAAATCACGGCACTTCAACACTCTGATCTATAACCCGAAAAGATTTCATTGTAATTAAAAATTTTATTATGACATTAACATCTTCAATGATGAATAAGGCTCAAAGGAAACCCCCCCTTTAGTTGGGGTTCCGGCTCGATTAGCCTCTCCTAGTACTTCAACAGAACAACAATAAACCAACAAGATGACCCGTTGAACATGGGATGTTGGGAATGTTCTTTTACTTAATTTCAAGAATCTCAGGGACCATTTCTCTTTATGGTCCTTTAGTAAGCACATCACTCACTCCAAAAGGGAGTAATTTTAAGAGCAATTTTGCTGGCACCCCAAATGCCTGTCTTTCCGTCTCACTGTATAACCACTTAAAAAATAAATGAAAATTGTACATGGGTCACCAGTATTTTCCCTTATAAGTAAGATGATTTTGCCATTTTATAAATCAGATCGAATATGAATTAATTAAGAAATATTAAACTTGTGAGAGAAAAAACAAGCACATCCCCTTCAGTAGGATATGATGAAAAGATACTGAGTCGCAAACTATAACTGACGGGCAAAGGCATAGGGCCCACTAAACGTTGATGGACCCAATTTGGGCCTACCGATTCGAGCTAAATGGCCCAACTCACATAACTTTTCCTACTAACTAGCAGGGGAAATAGAAAAGGTCCCGTTGGTAAATTTCGACTTCGTCAGGGGCAATTGAGCAATGGCATTGCCTCCGATCATGTTCCCGCACGATCACTCCGGCAATCCCTCCGGCGCCGATTACTCCCTCTCTTGGTTCGTATGTGAAATGTCGATCTCAACCCAAAATCCCTTCAATGCCTCTTCAACAAACCGAAAGATAACGTCATGTTTCAATCCGCAGTCGGCAAGGGAAATGTCAGAACGAGGGATCTATATCTGTCTATTTCACAGGATTCATTACAATGGAAGAAAATGATGATCGGAGGACCCAGACTATCATCGGAGTTGAAATCCTAGCAGCTTTTAGCCTTCTCGTGCGCCCTCATCTCCTTAAAGTTCCTCCACAGGTACCTCCCACTGGCCATGTCGACGAATACCCAGAATCCATCTTGAACCACCTGAACAATCACACAGAAACCCCCAAATTCCTTCAGAAACAGAGACCGGTTTTTGAGAAACTGCATCGAACCAACGGATCGTGAAATTGGCCCTACCTCCTTGAGATTGCGCTCCCGAGTTTCCTCCCTCGGGGCGCTGTCGGCGGTCAGATCCCGCAGAGACGCGTCGACCTCAGGGGAGGATCGGACGGTCCTCCAGGCGAAGTAGCCGGCGAGCACGGCGGAGAAGAACACCAGGATGAACCTCAGGGGGCACATTCTTCAGGCGCAGTTGCCGGCGGGTAGGGAGATCTCGGGTCTCGATCTTCTCGGCGGGCAAACAAGTCGTCAATGGAGGCCGAGTAAGAGAGGCTGGGTTGATTTAATATACAGCAGAATTCGTCGTGGCGTGGGTGATGTAGGAGAGGATGAAATGTATTGCAGTTGAGTGGTTCTAATGCTGACTTGGTATTGCGTACAAAGTCAAGGGCAGTTCCATCCACCTACTGCAACAGTGCAATTATTTATTTATTTAATAAATTAAGAATTTAAATCTTATAACTAATTTAGATGTGATTGGAAATTTGGATGACATCGTGGGTGACAACAATATTAGCATCCAGGAAAATTTATATTATTCACATATTTAAAAAAAATTATAAAATAAAAGAAAAATCCTTATCTACGGTCTAAGTGTAAATAGTATTGTTAGGAGAATTTAAACCCGGTTTAAATCCAAGTCATCAATGTCAAGTGACGCAGCTTGACTAAGTGCCCATGGAGGTGCTCTCTCGACGGATCAGCCCCCTCGATCAAGGTGATGAGCCCAAGCCAACTTGATGATGAGAGAAGAATCCTTCTTGATAAGTTTAATAAAAATTTTAAAATGGTAAGTGAAATCCATCTATAAGTACAATTACTTGGATGGATTATAACCACGAAACCGGCTTTTTTTTGTTATAAACTAATTTTATAGATAGTGAAAAGAATAGAAAAATGGAAGAACCATATAAAATTAATAGTGAATTTTATAATATCTTAATTTATGTAAAAATCAAAATAGTTAATAACGTAAGATTGCCTTATCTTCATCTGTAATGCTAAGCGACATGTAAGATCGTGCAGTTTCTTAGTACTGTTTTCTTAATGCTATATATGTGTGTGTATATATATATATATATATATAACAAAATTGTAATGAAATTAAGCAAAATAATTATGGTCGGAGTCAACCATCCATTTATGATTTTTTTTAAATACAGTAATTGTAAATTCCCGTTTTGCCCTTATATTTGACTTCATCTAATTTCCCTGCTAAAATGGGACCGCTGTTTTCTTTGACCTCCGCTCAACGCGGCAACGCCTCAAGGGCAGAAAGGAAGAAACACAAAACTTAAATAAATTTACACTTCTCTTTTATGATTTTTAGGTGATTAATTAATTAATCGGCTAATTGCTACTATTATTTGTGCCACACGCAGCGGGTGGCGGCCGAGCGACGTTGACTCTAAGGCCCAGCCCCACTTCTGGATAATGGGCTTCGTATAGACCCAAGCCACCTGTGATTTTTGGGCTTTATTGGGCTGTTATCGATCTTGGGTTTGGGCTTAAAGAAAATGCTCCTCGTTCGGGGTGGGCAATCGATGTGCGAAGTGGCTCCTGAATCAGTTGCCCCACCACCCACCAAAAAATATGGAGTTTCGATGGGATTGGACCATCTACTCCGATTATGGGAAGTCCCACTGATAAAATTGAATATGAAATCCCTCATGTCACTGATGTAAAGACGATTTCACTGTATCGAATCCTAATTTATTTGGGCAATGTTGCTTTAGTGAATGTAGTACAAGTGCATGTTAAATGAGAAGGAACCTTATCCTCTGTGCCTCTAATGGGGGGAACGGTAGTGCGTCACAGATTCTGTAATGGATAGCATCAAGATTCTTCTTGTCAGTGGCATTGCAGTTCGATTCACTTGTTTCAGCATCATCATGACGCATTTTGTTGAGTGATCTTCCTTGATCAGCCTGGAAAAGTTTGACATCGGTTCCGCCAAAGGTCTATCGACCAGTTCTGCGACTCACTCTAATGCAAGAAAATCAATCATCTCCTTGCATTATCCATAATCAACTTGTTGATGAGTTCTCCAGAGGTTGGCAATTCCATGGGGGCTATGGGAGAGGGTACAAGTTGACAGTACCTTTTGTCTCCATCCTTCTTTTATGGGATACAATAAAAAGGAAGGGACTCTCACTACGCAAGAAAAAGGGGAGAGATAGAGGTTGGAGGAGTGGAATTCCGCACTCTCCATCTTCAATTGGCTCTCCACCTTCTTTCTTGCAGAGTGAAAAGCCCTTCAAAGTTGTGCTTTAGATTGATCTCCATGATTAGTAGTATCCTATAGAGCAAGAGAAGAGCCGTTACTGTCAGTGAATTTGGCATGCGCATGGGAATGGATAGCTCCTTGTGCATAGAGAGATGCCTTCCGCTGCCAATCTTGTGGATGGTCTATGTTATCCCCACGGTAACTTTTATTCGCTGAGCAATGACCCTTCCACTCAGCACGATCTATAAAATTGCAGTGAGGGCTCCTCGATGTATGTATACCTTTCTATAGCTGGTCAATTGTTGTGGAAGAATGCGAGACTCTTAGTTCTCTGTCGATTTTGTTCATTTTGTATCGATGTTACAGCAGCTTAGCACCGCGTAATTTGAAAAGCAATGCAAAAACACTGGACATGTTTTACATTTTCAAAGATTACACGATATAGCAAGCAGTCGGATGGCGTAGATCTCAAGGATGAACCAAGAACATCTTGGGATCGTTAGCTGTCGACCATCTCGACCCATAAGAGATTTAAATTGGATGGATAAGGATTAGAGATCCGATATTCTTCACTGCAGTTTGTTTGGTTCTTCCTATCCATTTAAATACCACTCTAACGATGGAGTCACGCACGGAAGATTAATGGATTTTCCTTCAATAATGTTGAAAAGTCGAGTAATCTTTGATCGCTAATTTGTCGCGGACGATAACTCCAAATCCTGAGGGAAGAAGAAGAATCTCTGTTCGAAGAATAAGAGACTCTCCGTTCTTTCCCCTGCTCTTCCTCCCTTTCTCCTCTGCTTCACCCTCTTCTGTTGATGACATCTTGTGGGTGACCAAAAGCCAGAGATTCATGTTGGGTATCAAGCTGGGCTGCTGGAGTCACATAGCCGCAGACAAATTCAACTATCCACGGGATTCTGCTATCCCACTTGTGCTCCTCTCTCTCTCTCTCTCTCTCCCTCTCTCCCCCTAAAACAAACAGTAGATTTTTCTCCGTCAGTCTCTGTGTTCTACGTGTGTGGGGAGGTTAATGCTTGTGGAAAGAGGATGAAACGAGGCATCATGTGCCTCTGAGAAAAACGTGTCCTTTTTGCATGCCGGGGCCGTGTCTGACGTCGATTGATTCATCATCTTGTTCCATTACTGATTCTATCTCTGCTTCTCCGTGTGTGGATATGTCGTGTATATATGCATAGACACACACACACGCACACACATACACATGCACGTATGTCAGTAGACTCATTGAGGATTTTCTCTCTCTGTGAATTTTGTGGGAGGAATGTGGTTCTGGTTCTGATTCTTCCATTACCATCTCAAACTTCACATGCAGATTCCCCACTTTCCTCTTAAAAGCAGGGAGCTCAGCTGAGTAGTTGCTGATAGAGTTGATCTTGCCGAAGAAACTGGGCTGCTCATTGCATCTCAGGTATGCAGCAGACGCATGCTCCATGTTTCTGTTTCTCAGTTCCTGTTTCAGATTCAACCATCGAAGTTTGGGCATTCAAGTTGTAGTAGTCATACATATCGGGCTTGAAGTTGGAGCCTTTTGAAGTCATCTTACTGATCTTTATTGAAATCCGACAAGACCCGGTTTGGTTTGGCCCTTTCCTGTGTGCCCTTCGGGAACTCGATAGGACCAGAGTAAAGGTGTCCCAGGCTACTCTCTTTCCGAGGGCGGTAACTGTTTCACTTATCAAGTTCTCTGCCTTGAGCTAGTTATCCGAAACCAAAGGTAAGTCGAGGATGGAGTTCAATGAAAAATTTTCATGATTTCTTGAGTCATCTTTCAAAGAACTTACCTACTTTTTTAGTCGGAACTATTCAAAACATATGCCATAAGCATGGTGTTTGTTAATAATAATAGTCTTTAACTCCTCTACATAGAGATAAATTTTCAGAGGATTTCTTTTTGGATAAGATCAGCATATATATATATATATATATATTATGATTTCTTGGTTCTTGTGGAAAATTAGGTAAGTTGGCGTGTCTCTTAGGGGGGGCCAAGAAGCTCTTGAAATTTAATTGCACAGTGATATTATATAATGTTTCCCAGCTCTCTGGGGGAATGCTCTGCTCACCGCATTGATACGCCATCAGTTGAAGAACAGAAATCTCATTGACCCACATATTCTTTTCTTTCTTCCTTCTTCTTGTCCCTGAAAGAGATCACTAATTGACAGAAAATATGCAAGGACAAACAAGAGGCGATTGATGTTGTGAGGAAGGAGAGAAAGAGGGCTTGGTGCATCTATATGGAACCAAAAGGTCCTTGGCTTAATTTCCTTTATTCCACTCTCCATGCCCTTTTAAGTTATAAGTCTCATTCATGAACAAAACATTTGAAAAAAAAAAGTGAGCAAAGGACATTTCAGGGCCAAGAACAAAAGGTTACAGCCCAAGAGTCAAAGATGTCGAGGATAGTGAACAACTTCAGGGATAAAAACGAGCATACTGGCTCTTGAGTAGAGAACAGCAAGAGCCACATCAAGCATATTGGCCCATGTTTTTCAAATTTATGAGATGTGACTTCATGAATTTGTCTTTACTGAAACCATGTGAATCACATGCTTGAAAATTAAGTGCCTTTTTCACTTCCTCTGTGATCTTGGTCAACTTCAATTGCCTGGCCATGACCATGCCCTGCAGTAGACAGGAACAGGGAACTTGGAAGGAAATACTAACTGTAGTCTGTTCTACAGATTCTGCTTAAAGGAACCGTGAGAACTTCTACATTGACGTCCTGTCACCATTGTGTCCAATCCATTTGTCGGCATTGGGCAGCAGAAAAAATGAATGCGCTGGTGGCGACAAATAGAAACTTCAAGCAAGCAGCTCGACTTTTGGGACTTGACTCGAAGCTCGAGAAGAGCTTGCTCATCCCCTTCAGGGAAATCAAGGTACTTGAAATGATACTGATTTTATCCTTATTTCTCTCTTCAAGGTGGGAATAATACTCTGCGGGAAGATAAGCACGTGTTCATGGCGATGCTAATTTAGCACCTGGACCTGTAATTTGACTGCTTGCATAGTTTTGTGCAAGCAAGTGCAGATTTGTTTCTTTCTTAATACTTGGCTTTCTTATTCATTTTTTCGTAATGAAGTTGTTGCAGGTTGAATGTACAATTCCGAAGGATGATGGGACTCTGGCATCGTATGTTGGGTTCAGGGTTCAGCATGATAATGCTCGAGGCCCCATGAAGGGAGGCATCCGATACCACCCTGAGGTTAACATCAGTGTTCTATCTCCATGTCTCCATCAGTTAAAGAGATGACCAATTCAGGGTGAGAGAAATAGAGCAACTTTTCTAGCTTCTGTTTGATTTTTTTTTTCCGATTTTGTGTGCAGGTTGATCCAGATGAGGTGAATGCGCTGGCACAACTGATGACATGGAAGACTGCCGTGGCAAATATCCCATACGGTGGAGCCAAGGGAGGAATAGGGTGCAATCCAAGTGAGCTCAGCATTTCGGAACTCGAGAGGCTTACGAGAGTCTTCACTCAGAGGATACATGATCTAATAGGAGTCCACACTGATGTACCGGCTCCTGATATGGGAACTGGTCCACAGGTTGAATGATGCAGCATGCTTTGTAATATTGATGCTTTTGGAAGCTTTCTTCCTAACGCCTCTGGTAATAAGATCTACATTCAATCCAACATTTTTAACCTCATGATTATACAGACAATGGCATGGATTCTGGACGAGTATTCAAAATTCCACGGCTACTCACCTGCAGTAGTGACTGGAAAACCCGTTGTGAGTATATTATGTCAGGGGAGACACACCGTTCAGTTTTCCTTTTCAGTAACTTGTTCCAGATAGTTGCCCTAAAAAATGTTCATTGCTGCAAAAAGTTACTTTTCTCATGTGTCCAACGATCATTAATACAGGATCTCGGTGGATCTCTAGGGAGAGATGCAGCTACAGGAAGAGGAGTCCTTTTTGCAACTGAGGCCCTTCTCAACGAGCACAGCAAATCTGTCTCGGGACAGCGGTTTGTTATTCAGGTGAACCATCTGGTTGCAGAGATTTGCTACCATTGTGGCTACAAGACATCAGACATAAAGTGATTAAACTTTCTCGACTTGTTCCCAGGGTTTCGGTAACGTTGGCTCATGGGCAGCCCAGCTTATAAGCAAAAATGGAGGGAAAGTCGTCGCAGTCAGTGATATCACTGGAGCCATAAAGGACAGTAATGGGATTGATATCCCAGCATTACTCAAGCATGTGAAGGAGACTCGGGGTGTCAAAGGATTCCGTGGAGGGGATCCCATCGACGCTAAATCGATATTGGTTGAAGAATGTGATATTCTCATCCCTGCAGCTCTTGGAGGTGTAATAAATAGGTACGGTTTGATAATTCTGGCACCGGAAACTGCAAAAGAATCTATTTAGAACCAACTGTGCTTTAAGAGTGGCACCAATGAGAATGCTTTTCGATTGAAGGGAGAACGCGAACGAGATCAAGGCGAAGTATATTATCGAAGCAGCTAACCACCCAACTGACCCGGATGCTGATGAGGTAGGTCTAGTCGATCAAATTTATAAGTTGACTGAGCTTATTAAACCGATGCAATGTTTTTTGGCTTTGCTTTTTTTGATCTTCTTTCTGCAGATTCTTTCCAAGAAAGGTGTAGTCATCCTTCCTGACGTATATGCCAACTCTGGTGGAGTGACAGTCAGCTACTTCGAGTGGGTTCAGGTACTTGCTCGTACAGCTCGGAATCCATCTATTTCCTTTTACGATGAATCTAATTTATCACACTGCTTTCTGTCTGAATCCCGAGCTGTGTGTAACACAAATACGCAGAACATTCAAGGTTT
Source organism: Sonneratia alba (assembly GCA_900174645.1). Classification (NCBI taxonomy): domain Eukaryota; kingdom Viridiplantae; phylum Streptophyta; class Magnoliopsida; order Myrtales; family Lythraceae; genus Sonneratia; species Sonneratia alba. The sequence continues at coordinate 7,203,090 of FWPY01000091.1, read as the reverse complement.
CATGTGGGACGAGGACAGGGTGAACAACGAGCTGAGGAATTACATGACCAGAGGGTTCAAGGCCATGAAGGAGATGTGCAAGACCCACAACTGCGATCTCCGAATGGGAGCATTCATTCTCGGAGTTAACCGTGTGGCTCGGGCCACGGTCCTCAGAGGGTGGGAGGCCTAAAAGTTTCCTTCTAGCCTAACCAGCCGGTCCCGGAATAATCATGGAGGCTTCGCTAAGAGATAGAGCCCTTAAACATATAATTCTTGTTCGAACTTTGGGTTTTTGGCTTGCTTGGTTGCAATGCTACTCATCATTGGTACTGTTTTCGTTGCTGCAGATGAGTTTAAATCTGGCTCGGGTCTTATGCACTTTGTTATTGTTATCATAATTTTTAAAATCGGACCAGACTAAGAACTGGTGTAGGCATGGATTTATGGGTCGGACCAGGGGTTTAATAAGTTGAACCGTATATTAATAATATAATATTACTAATAAATTTTTATAATATCATAATTTGAATATGATTTATAAAAAAATAATTAATATAGCAATTATATTAAACAAAAGTTTAACATGAAATATAAATATAAGTATATAATAGGTTTTTTTAATTTTAAGTCAGCTAATTTTTTCATCGTTTCAATTGAATTCATTGGTCAAACTGGGAACGGCCAGTTCAATCAAAATTGACCTTTTTAAATGTGCAATTGGATCTTTTATAGAAATTGGATTGGGTGAGTAGTCTGTTCTTAATTGAACCGGTCGGTCCAATCCAGTTTTTAAAACTATGGTTGTTACTGAGAGAAAGGAACAATGCATGCAGGAAGAGACTTGGGTAGACTTGACAAAGAGAGGTTCGGCATGGATATGACATGAAAAAACTGTATATGGGTTAGGGTTTTTTGACTGCCCAAGATATTGGGCCTTACCATTGTGATGACTCTAAATGTGGAAATAATATTTATAAAAAAAAAGAAAAAATATGAGAAAATTTTAAATAATTATTGACATGTTTTTTAATTAATATAAGATTTAAATTAAGCAGTTAATTATGTTACCTAAAAATTTGTTTTAAATTATAAAATTATTTAAATTTATATATTAAAAATAATTATTATACTCAATTCATACTTGAGTTGAAAATTTCAGATTATCTAAAATATTGACCCGGCCCTAACTTACAGGACTACATTAGGAGACCAACTCATGAGCTGAAAAACTAGTGGAATATCAAATTTGAATTCCTTCATATTTTCCTCTTTCCTTTCGTAATTGAATTTTTTTAAAATATAAATTCCCTTTCCACATGAATTCAAACCTTTTGAAATGCAAATTCGGCCGCCATTCCCACGCCGCTGCCCGGTCCCACAAACTAGCTTTTTTTTTTCCCAATTTTTCTAGTGAAAGGACTATAATGCCCACGTATGACAACCTAATTAACGTCTAATACCAGATAATCATGGTTGTCTTGTGTAACCGACACCGGGCTTTGTCCTTTTCTGCTGTATCATCAAGACCGTTGAGTAATTCGGAAGGATTCACTTGATTTCATAAAAAATTATATATTATTTTTTATGGCCAACAGGGGTTAATATATTCATACTATTATTTTTAAATTCGGTTTGGTTCAACCTGTTCAACAAATTAATCCTGTTACTAGTGGCGTACTCAAGGTCAGTCCACGATGAACCTACTTGGTGTAGTCTTATCGTGCTCGTTAAAACAACAAAAAAAAAGGCAAATCCACTTGTCCCATATGCTCCAACAACCACACCGTCTAGTGCTGGATTCATTTTTTCGGTTAAACGATTTTTCCCAATTATGTGACGACAAAACTTAGGTAAATTGCTCAAGGAAATGTTAGTTCCAATAATTAGCATAGTTTTTAAAATCAAATTTAATTAGAAATCAGTGTTGGCATGAGTTTATAGATTCATAGGTTGGACCGAAATTTAATGAGTCAAATTTTATATTTAATAAATAATATTAATAATTTAATTTTATTAATAAATTTATATAATATTATAATTTAAATATAATTTATAATAAATATGATTAATATAATTATTTTATTAAATAAAAATAATATAAATTTAATAAAATAAAATAAATATATTATAATAAAATTTTATTTTTAAATTTTAAATCAGTTAAGTTTTTCATCAATTTAATTAAATTTATTGATCGGATAAAAAACCGATCGATTCAAACAGAGTTAATCTCGTTGAAAGTGCAATTGAATTTTTTTATAGAAACCGAACTGGGTGAGTGATCAATTCTTAATTGAACCGATCGAACCAACTTGCTCGGTATGATTTTTAAAACTATGGTAATTAGCAAAAATAAAAATATTCCATGTTAAATTTTATGCTTATCTTGCATACTGATCAAATTTAAATGGGATTGCCTAATCTTTTTTTCTTAAGGGCACACGATGACCAATTATAACTTTACATATATATAGTAATTTTCATTAATTAAAAGATAATAATAATACTGATGCTAAGAATGTTTTTTTTTCTTTTTACAATTTAGAAATAAGTTACCCTTATACAAACGGTAAGAAATTCTAACTATTAAAAATATATTAATATTTCGACCAAAAAATATTAATATTATATTTTCAAATATAAAAATTAATTTAATATTCTAAAATGTTTTAAAAATCTGAAAACCCTAAAAAGATTTGAATTTTAAGAACTTTTTAAAAATAAAGTCTTAAAAGAAAATTAGACCCCAAAAAATTTAATAAAACCTAAAAAATTCATAAATCATAAAAAAGTCAAAAAAATAAAATAATAAATATTTTAACCTCTAAACCTCTGGAAAATCTAAATTTCCTTTTTTGATAAAATAAATAATAATAACTTTTGTATTTGACAATAAAGAATTAATTGTATGTAAATTGTTTCTAAAATTAATTAAAGGCATATTAGGCACTGAAAATTGTGATTAGTGTATTTAATAATCATTTTATTATATATGAAAACAAATAATTGTCTATCTTAAAAAAATCCAATTTAAATTACCATTCAAGGGAATTAACAAGGGAATTAAAAATCATCGAGTGAATAAAATATGCATTCAGTGTTTCTATAATTTTCTACGATTAATAGATAATAGAAAATACGAAAAGTGAAGTCAACGGTAGAACCAGGACAAGGTGAGGAGCACTTTCAACACAACTTTCACCAGGTTCGAGGATTCCGGGACTGAGAGAATCGGATAAAGTAAATCCATCTGCATCAAGTATCACCTACGTTAAAAATACCATAGACATACTCCCACACGCAAACACTATGCACCATCTTCGCAAGGCTCAAGTCCTTCATTGTTGCCATGCTTTGGCTGAATGAACAGACCGTAAGACTTGGAAGCAAGAGAGATGAGAGAACGAACTTAAATGTCGACAATCAAGGATTAGAGGTGAGGAAATGATCACTTAGAGTGGCCATGGGAACCCCCATCTCGACAATAAAAAGAGTATTAGAGAAGCATCTGACGTCTCAGAAGCTAGCTATCACTACCGATCATTCCTCAACCGAATTTCGAGATCAAAGTCTTTTATTGTTTATGGCTCCCATCCCTGTAGCAGAATGGGAACTTACGTCTTCAATGCGCTCGAATAGATTTGAGTTTGGGGAGATGATGATAGCATGTACTCGTCCAGTTGGACAACGGTTGAAAAGGGAAAAGATGGAAAATTAGATCCGTTTGCATCCAACAATTTCACTTGCCCATTTCTGAGGATCCTAGTTAGTCAAAAAAGTTTTCCTCGTTTGAGACAGAAGAAAGTAGCATAGTGCAAACAAACTAGATTGACCTTACTCTGGTGAAATGTCATTGACTGTGAGGCAGTACCCTGCAGGTTGGGCAATACCAATTCCCCCTGAATCTTGTCTCTGAAGTCAATCCAACACACGAGTAATGGAACCACTCCCCACCTTGGCACTGTCAACCAAAATAAGTCATCTCAAAATATCATTACAGGTCTGAGAGTAAGTTGCAAGTATAACGAAAGATCAAATGCATATTTCTGCAGAGCATGTATGGGGTGCATCGCACAGCGATATAATGTCGCTCGAAAAGGAAAGAAAGAAAGAAATGATGAGCGTCAATAGAAGGAAAAACCCACGTTTTCATTGTCGCAAGCAATCATATCCCCAAATGATACCTGAACCCAAAATAAAAGCAACACTCAGTATGTAAATGAAAAAAATTGCAATTCACTGTTACATGAGGTAAATTTGGCAACATTTTAGTGTTAAAATAAGAAGATTTGAAAAGACAGGACCTGATGACAAACACAATAAGTAGGCTCATCTGGGTCAATAGGATGATCAACTTCAAGAGGAGTAGCAAAATCCCTCTTTTGGCTTCCTGGAGGAGGCATGAGTTCGACATCTCGCTCACGGTCCCGATCTCGTTCCCAATCCCTATGATCAAACCTCTTTAACGATTGCGGTGTTCCAGTAGAGAACTTGCGCTTATCATTCTTAGTGATTAATGGCAATGGAGGAAGGGTTGCTGGTTCATCTGGAGGTAGTTTTCCATCTGGATACCAAAAATCAAAAGGGTAAATAACATGCAACAGGAAAACGTCAAAGAAAACCCATGGTAAAGAAAGTACACAGGTAGTTCCTCCACTGCAACTACTTTTATTTATGTTTAACTTAAAAAGAGCATCCACGGCAATAACACTGGAAGATCATTTAAGAAGAATATGAGAAAAACTGTTCAAGCTCCTTAAGAAGCAGTCTTAAGACAATATAGCTAGTGTAGTTGTTGCAATTGACTTCAATTGGAACAAGATAATTGGCTTACCAGTATTTAAAATACTGAGCTTTAAATTCTTCCAAATTCTCCTAGTTGCCTACGATCATAAAGGTCTACAACTTTTCTTTAACTATCATTTTTGCTCCCTCCCTCCCTCCCCATCTCTCTTTCTACACACACACACATATAAGAGAAGCAGATATTATAGGATGGGAGGCATCCTTGTAATGCAGCATGCCTTAGTTCATTATATACGATGATAACTTTCACATTCCCATGCAATCTTTAGAATACCTTGCTTCAGGTCTTCTGCAAAGTTATTCAGATCTTCATCTAGCCGTTTAATGTGGCTGTCTATCTGAAGGAATATCCCAGAAAAGGATTGCGTTAGTTTCAGTTGCATTGAGGACCGGTTGTTCACTCTAATTGGTCATAAAATGGATGCATGAAATATGACAACCACATGGAAAAGCCACACAAAGCAATCTCAGTGGATTTACGAACAGCTGAATTAGGACTAACTACATTGTATAAGCCAACAAGAAAACATATCTGAAAATTTTGTACAGATTAGTTAAACAGTGGCGCAAAAACAACAGGGACTAGCTTACAGTTCCAAACAAGTAATTCGGTAAGGATCAAAGCTTACGAGGTCAAATGCTTGGCGAGCAAGCAAGACCTTCTCAGTACACAGATTCACCGCATTATCCTGATTGGCCTCTATATCTTTCCGCATTTTCTCAACAGCAGACTCCTCGTCTTCATGACCATGGCGATAACTGTAAGCATTTTTGTTTCCTTTCATTGAGCTCTGCAAGGAGAGTCCCAAGTAATTCTTTGTTTGCTCCTGTGTCTGGTTTATCATCGCTTAAGCCAAAAAAAAAAGAAGGAGAACAACAATACCATCAACTCAAAGATAAATTCAAGCTTCCCCTGAACAACAATTTGAACAATTTTTAGCTAAATGCGTACTTTGGGACCGTTCATCGAGCTCTCTGATAGTGTTGAGTAGCCTCTGGAGCTCCGCAGGCAATGTGCTCGCATCTGTGGAAAAACTCAAAAATCCAACACTGAAGACTCACATGAATCGGCAACAAGCGAGAAATTTTGAAGTAGCAGCAGGGAAACTTACACTCGAAGTAGTCGTCGATGTAAACACCGGTTCTTGCGACCGCCATTTGATGCCTCCTCGAGATAGATTGTGGACGCCTAGGGTTTGCCTGCTCTTCGAGCTCTCTCTCCCTCGGAATCTCAACTCTCCGTTTATTTAAAGTGCGCGAGAGGGAAGCAGCAAAACGGCGTCGGTTTTGCTTTGCTCGCTCCTGCAGTGGGAGCGCGGGTTAATGGGAAAACGATGGGAAAACGATGAAAGCTCCCCAAACGGCAACCTCCGCGAATTTTGACCGTTGGGTTCGCGGGGAGAATCTAATGAGGCCCGCGCCATGGCGGGGAGGCCCGGCCCAAGATGGGGTTCATTTTTTAGGCCATGGCCCTTTCTCCCTTTTACACGTACCGGCTGACGTAATGCTAGTCAACTTTCTAATACTATAACCATTCAGTTCAGACCCACTATTATTATTATCCTTCCATTAATTGAACTCCTCGATCTAAATATAAAAATGAAGACGGAGTACATTCAATTTCAGATTTGCAGAGATTTCTATCGATCCTGACTGCTTTGCATTCTTACCATCCAACAAAAATGGAAACAACGTCCTGCTCTCTCCCCCTCCATGGCCGAGTGGCCATCGTCACCGGCGCCTCACGTGGCATAGGCAGGGCCATTGCATCCCATCTCGGGTCGCTCGGTGGCAAAGTTGTGATCAACTACGCTTCCAACTCTGCCCAGGCCGACCAAGTAGTATCCGATCTCAACTCCGTGGAAGGTCCTTCTCCGTCTCCCCGGGCCATCGCGGTTAAAGCCGATGTATCGGACCCGGATCAGGTGAAGCACCTGTTTGATCGGGCCGAGCAGGAGTTCGGCCCAGGCCAGCTCCACATCCTCGTGAACTGCGCTGGGGTTATGAGCCCAAAGTACCCGCCCCTCGTCGACACGTCGCTGGAGGACTGGGAGAGGACGTTCAGCGTGAACGCCCGCGGCGCGTTCCTCTGCTGCAGGGAGGCGGCGAGCCGCCTAAAGCGTGGCGGAGGAGGCAGGATCATTATGATCTCGAGCTCCCTCGTGGGGTCTCTCTTCCCAGGGTACTCGGCCTACGCCGCTTCCAAGGCAGCAACGGAGACGATGGTGAAGATACTGGCGAAGGAGCTGAAGGGATCCGGGATCACGGCGAACTGCGTAGCCCCGGGGCCAGCGGCGGCGGAGCTGTTCTTTGCCGGCAAGACGGAGGAGGTGGTGGAGAGGGCGGTCGAGGCGTGCCCGATGAAGCGGCTCGGGCAGCCTGACGACGTGGCTTCCATGGTGGGGTTCCTGGCCACCGATGCCGGGGAATGGGTCAACGGGCAGGTCATTAGGGTCAACGGTGGCATGGTTATTTAAAACGAATGCGTCATTAGCATTTTAATTTCTTCATGTGATCTTCGAACAGTGTTGCATCGAGTGAATTCACATTTGAGACATAATAAACTCCACAATTTACCAATTATAGTATATAGATGATGCAGTTCGGGCAACTGAGAAAAGTCTATATCATGAATATTAGCATACATGCTTACAAAGCGAGGTTGTTTGGTGAGGCTACAGCCAGCCCGATCCATTGGGCCGTATGAGGAAGCCTTCTCAGCCACGGTGGCAGTCGAGAGAAGGAAGTAAGAAGGAGATAGATATTCGAAATGGGTCGGAAGAATATGTGACCAAAACATGTGGTAACGGTTTCTTCCGTGCCATTGCCCCTCTCGTTCTTCAATGAAGATGCTTCAAACATCAGTAGTCTTCTCGCTTTGATTCTCTCTTGCTTCAGCGGGTCTCTTTCTACGGAAGACTACCCGCAGGAGTTGATGGCTCAGTTCACAGCTCAGGGACGCGTGAAGCTGCTTGGCAACGGTGAGGTCTGGTCGGTCGGGCTCGGATCGATTGATCCCCTCCCGTACAAGCTCCGATCCGTCTGGCTTCACGGCCGGAAGTTCACGTTCTCTGGTCCATCCGCGAAGCTCCACTCCTCTTCTCACTCTTCCTCACCGTCCTCTTCGGCTTCTTCTAAGGACAGGTCGGGCAATGTCACCGGCAGCAAGCCGCGGAATGTGAGTGAGGAAAGCGTGCACGTTGACGGGGATGATGATAGTGATTACAGCGACGAAGAGTCTGGAGAAGACGATGACTTGGCATGTTTCAGAGGTCTTGTCCTGGATCTCTCCTACAGGTCCGTCCTGGGATTTCGTGTAGATACTATCATTGACGAGGTTCTGCTAAATGAAGCTAGTTTACCGCTCACATAACTCTTCCAGTTATGAAATTTCGTTGCTCTGACTCGATCATAATCACTTCATCTTCAGCATAGAGCTTGTTGTTCTTGATTATCTTGGAAGTACCTAGTCGCAAAGTTTAATCCTTTTCTCTTGTAACTTTTTCTTCCTAACCGTCGCCATTTTCGTTTATCTGTATCTCCAGACCTGTGAACGTTGTCTGCTGGAAGCGTGCAATATGTCTGGAGTTCATGGAGAAGGTTGGCATTAGTCGTTAGTAATTATTCTCTTCTCAGATACTTATAAAGGAAGTTGATACCGACAGGAAAAGGCGTATTTGATCAGTAATTCCCTTTGAATATTGTTTATGCATTATCATAAGCAAAATGGTACTCCCTAGGGTACGAATTGTTTATTGTTGCTGTGCTCGGAAATTGCCATTCATCGAACAAGTTTAATTTTTTTAGATCAATGGGTTGCCATTCTATGGTTTCCACTGTTAAGTTTCTGTTTTTGGCCTTTACTACTGTGATCCTGTTATGACGGCTTCATTCTTTGTTGCTGATGTGCTCAAGGATAATAGCCAGGCCACTTTCAGTGCTTTTTGAACTCTGTTCTGATTTTTCATCGATGCAGGCTGATGTATTGGAATATTATGATCAGACTGTTAATTCACCGAATGGATCATTCTACATACCTGCAGTTTTAAGAGTATGTTTCATTCTCTGTTTCATTAGTTTCTCATATATGTATTATAAATATTTCCATTCTAAAGTTGCACTGTATCTGTTTTTGGCTCTTCATATTCCCTTATGCTGCTATAATTTTTCTCCTTTCCAGGTCCCACATTTACTGCAAGTGGTTAAGAGGAGGAGGGTCAAAAATAGCCTAAGTCGGAAAAATATTCTGCATCGAGATAATTATACTTGTCAGTAAGTAGTTTCTTGGGCACAGTTGTCAATGTGTTATGTTACAAATTCAGCTGTGAGGGTACAGCTGCATAACCTAATATTGTTGGTAACAAGAATGCATGACTTCTCTTTTTATGGAAGCTAACAATTGACTCTCCCGGGTTCTTGGCGTTGTTCCACCCAGATCTCTCTCTCTCTCTCTCTCTTTCTTCTTCTTCTTATAAAGTGGGGCAGAATATGAGTTCTCATTTATGTCAAAGATGTTTGTGTGAGGTTCCTATATGTCTGGAGCTGACAAGCTAAATTGGTAACTTATCTTTTTGTAGGTACTGCTCTGCAAAAGAAAAATTAACCATTGATCATGTTCTTCCAATTTCACGAGGTGGAGAATGGAAATGGGAAAACTTGGTGAGATGAACTAACCTATAAATTTTACACTTCCGCAATATACTGTTGTATATACTGGTTTTCATCGGGATATGGCCTGGGTCTTTATTGTCAAGTTTTAACTGAACCAAGACTTTGCAGCCCCTGACACCTTTCCTTGGGATTGAATAATAAATAGTAAAAATAGCAGAAGTGTGTCATGCAACAAGGAGGATGTATTGCATAATCATTGAACCAGACTCTATTTTATGGCTTGCTGTCTCAAAAGGATAAGAAATATTGGTCTACTACAAGAAAACTGACTGTGGGGTGGTGAAAACTTTTGTGGAACATACTGAAAGAGACTTGCACTTTGTAATTGGTTCACTGATTCAAATTATTGATCAATTCAAAACTGAGGAATTCTGCATGTTTAGCTTGCTGTCGGTCGATGAGAGGTCTTGAAGCTGCTTAATCGCAATGGGATTGCTTCTAATAGTTATGTTACCCCTTGAACAAGAACGACTGTGCTTTATATTATGGTAGGTAACTGCTTGTTCAAGATGCAACTCGAAGAAAGGTCAAAAGACATTAGAAGAAGCAAATATGAAGCTCATTAAGGCCCCTAAGGTAATGAAGCATCAAAAGGATCCTCAGATTTGCAGTGCCCTTTTACATTTTCCACTACAATGTCTCTGCTCTTATTGTACTGTTAAAGTTTGATGTATGGGGAAAAATAATCAAAAGATTAATTGCTAATAGCTTGATCTGCCTGATGTGCTCTTCCTCATTCCCACAGCTCCATACTACTGTAGAGGACAAAGATTAAAGTACTGCTGGTCATTGTTGCAGGGCCCAAAAGACTATGAAATACTAGCTATACCTTTAACGACTGCTGCAATAAAGATGCTCCGTACGAGACAAGGAATGCCCGAAGAGTGGCGCCAGTATCTCACTAGATCCTCCGATCTATGAAATGTGACAGTAACTGCTGTTGTTTGTACATTCTTATGCTCTTATATAATATACGTTCTTACTGTTGGGGGTCTAAGCAGTGTCTCCAGTATATCATTATGTTGCATAATCTATGTAAGCATATTCTTCTTTTGCCTTGGAATGTATAGATTGATAATGTACAGGCAACTGTGGATGACACCATGAAATTATGCATCAATAAAATGGCTGTCATTTTTCAGTATCTTGTTTTATGGATGGGCTTCTTCATGCTTTTCTGAGTTCAAGGTTTGTTATGTGAATACCTCAAAGACTTGTAGGGGGAAAAAGAACAAGAGGTCTCTTCTTCATTCTATTATTTTATACCCGCTACTCAGTAGGAGCCCTAATTTTCGTTCTGTTAGACTTTCATACAGCTCTGGAGTTGAGAAGGCATCGATTTCTTGCTTTCTCTCCTCGGTGCCCGTTGCTTCCTCGAAGATGTTTTTGCACTTACTGGAGGGGGGTGTAGTTTTGTTAATCTGCGTATCCTGCTGTTCTTGTTCCGCAACTCAAATGTGCACGTGCGTTTCTTACTAAAATCCATGACAGCATCTGTGTATCCTTACGACTGTTACTGACAACGGACTCACATCCCACCGGGAACTCCGCAGGGGTGACCATCTCTAATGATTCACTCTTCTGTGCAAGTGGTTAACTTTCATTATTTCCTGTCAAGGATAGGAGCTTTTGTCCCTTGCCGTGGCATGCATGCGTGCATTACTTGGCTTTGGTCATGTTCCTACATTTGCACCTGAACGAGGATAGATGATAGGCACCTATCTCTCTCGCTGTCCTTACAACAACTGAATCGCTGTTTACTGTCCTTGCAGTTGCATTGAGAGAGGCTGGAGTGATGGATTATGGAGTCTGTCCCTTTTGCACTCACTCTCAGCCAGTCGAGTAAAAAGCCCTATGACTTTGAAATTGCCTTGCGTTTTCCTCAATTGACTAGAAGGGTAAGAGCTCTCCTACCGGGCCCTGTCCTATATTTTCTCCATTCATTTAAAAATGCATCAAACCTTCTGAACCCATGTGATGGCTTTCGAATTGCTTTGTGGTGGTCCCTCCTCCTATCGCGTTCCCATTTCAAAAGACCTCAGTCTGGCCTTGACATGCCTGATATTCTATTCTAATAGGGTCCCTGTAACGTTTGATTCCCCAGCACATCAGGCAGTCTGGTTTTTTCGGCGGATATGTACCGAACCATAACACTCCCTCGAGTGAATCGGTGCCCGAGAGAGGTGAGAGGTCAATTCCACTGTTTTGGTGGATAATGCCGTACTCCTTGTCACGGGCAGAGGGGTGCACTGTTTGTTTCCACGGTGAGGTCAAAAGAAACCAGGAAAAAAGGGGGGGGGGGGGGGGGGAAGAAATTTCAAATCTTCAACCCCACAACATTAAAAAAAAATTACCCGAAAATTAAGAATCAAATTTATATGGATGGAGCTCTGATAAATCCGACTCAAAGGTGGGGCCCGCCAGCATTTCTTCATCCACGTGTGCTGTTCCTTCCCTGGCAGACGCACTCTCCCCTGGATTGCCCCTCGACGTGTGTTGCATTGCATCATTTCCAACCAAAAAAAACTGGAGTATAGATTGAATTTCTCTTTTTTATATACGTATATTTCCGGTGAATCTACGAAAAAAGTAGTGGAATTGCTTACGGTGCTTCGACAAAAGAAATGCAGACCCATTATGTACAATAAAAAAGTGTCTAGTTTGCTGTTTGAGGGAGGGGGGGAGGAGTCCAAGATATCGTACAAAGCTCTGCTCTTAGTTTGCAGTGTAAGGAGAGAGAGGTCGAAAGGACAGTGCTCTGTTTTTGTGTTGCAGAGGGGAGAAAAGGCCCGATATCTTCAAGACTGGGGAAATAGAAGTCTGCATATAATCCCAAAATTTGGCAGCTAATCAATTCTTCTTCTTTTTTTTGCTCAATGTATGGAAGAAAAAAATGCGGGGACAGTGCCTGGTAATGAGAGAGACAGAAGGATCCGCGCCTCTATTTGATCTGATTATGACGAAGAAAGCAGGGAATTTTCTTTTAATCCATCGTTAAGAGTCATCTGCCGACAGAATTCGAGGTGGCCCTTTTCCTGAGAGATTCAATGCAAGCAAAAGTGATTTTAATTCATCCCTTAATAAGTTCTGAATCCAATCCTTGTCAGTGAGCAGTACCGAGAAAAAGCCCCGCTCTCCTGCTATCCTTCCATCCCTGTCCTCGAGCAAGCTTTGTCTATCATCACAGAACATAATTCATATCATCTTCTCTCTACGTCCACTGCTGCAGTTGCTGCTCTCTCTCTCTCTTTCCTCTTGTTTTTCTGGACTGTGTGTGAGCTTGGGAAGAATCCGCAGGGTAGCCATGGTGTGTGGCGGCTTAACTGCTGCAACAACCACCACCCTTGACGACCTCTTCTCCTCCCAAGGCACGGTCGGTCCGCTTAACATTTGGCTTGAAATTTCTCAAAAATGAGTTTAAAAAATCGCAACCTTTTCGTGTTGTTTTCCCCATTATTGCGCTCCCTCATGTCCTCTCTTCGTAAAAACCGAAGCTTTACCGCAACTGATCAACGTTTGGCTCTCTGGGTCTCAATAATCTCTCACCTTTCCCCTTGTTTCTGGGTCGGTTTCAGGAAGTTGATGTGGGAATGGAGTGGCTGTCGACTTTTGTGGAGGACTGCCTCTCTAGCCAAGGAAGTTGCCTCCCTCCACCCAAGGCAAGTGCTGGACCCATGACCACAAGCCCGGCCACCTCAAACCCGGTGAGTTCCTCCCACGTGCGAAAGCCCCAAAATACGCCTCCTTCATTCCGCAGCTTCGCCGTAGCGGGGAAAGCCCGGAGCAAGAGGAAGAGGATCGCCGCCACGAACTCGAGGGCTCCATTGACCCCCTCTTGGTCTCAGACTCACCTTCTGAGCACAGCGGTTCAGACCGTCGACCACTTCCCCAGCTCGGACCCGCCGTTGCTGGATCAGGCGTACTGGTTAGCCGACAGTGAGCTCATTGCCCCGAAGAAGAAGGCATCGGCGGTGGCGGAGGAGAGACCCAGAAGGAAGGATAAGTGCACAGCCCCACAGCAGGAGCAGGAGGAGGAGGAGGAGAAAGGCGATGGAAAGGGGTTGAAGGGCAGCATGGGGGTTTCGCAGCTGAGGAGGTGCACCCATTGCCTCTCCCAGCGGACTCCTCAGTGGAGGGCCGGTCCGCTGGGCCCCAAGACGCTGTGCAACGCGTGCGGGGTGAGGTACAAGTCCGGGAGGCTGCTCCCTGAGTATAGGCCCGCCAAGAGCCCCACCTTCGTGAGTTACCTCCACTCCAATTCCCACAAGAAGGTGATGGACATGAGAAATAGAACTGGAATCGGTGTGGGAGCGGAGTCCTCCATTTCTGCTGCTGATGAGAAGGGCGGCTGACGGATCCTTTCTCTCTTATCCACTGTAAAACCATGGTCGGCCTTAGACAGGAGTTTGAATTAGTGTTGATTCCTCGTGGTTGATTAGCATTAGCCCTGGAAATGAGGGTTGTATACAATTATTAGCATCGCCATGACCAGAAGGAATATTGTCATTAGTTTCTTATTATCGTATCTCTCTTTTATCGAACATCTTATTCATGGAAATTTTGTATTTTGTTATCCTTATATTTCTCTCTTAACTCCTTGATTCACATGCCTATTTTGTGACATAAGAAAAAAATTCCAGCCCCTAATTGCCTATTGATCTGTTTTGCAACTTGATGTCTTGGTTCTAGTGGAGACTTGCCAAGACTGTTCTCTCGGTCGAATCTGTGTGAGTCGGGATTATTCGACTAAGTTATAGTCTATTTAATTTTGAATATTAAGGAATGTATGTTAAAAATCAAAACTACCTTCACATTCTGACTCAAAACTGTGTATTTCTTATGCTGATTCAAGTCAACAGGGTGGAGGAAAACCAGTCTGTCGGTGGACAACCAGCTAATATTTTTCTTTGGAAAAACCATAATTTAGTGCAAAAATTCACCATTTACTGATGAATCACGTCTAATTCTATACTGGGGCTGGTCAGTTTGTTTTCAAGTGACTGGGGTTAATAAGAAAGGCAGTGGAAGTACTGTAAAGTGGCAATATGTTATTCACCCCTGTCGAAGATTCAATATCAGAAGTCGATCCAATGAAGGCCAGAACACAATCTAATGAGGATGCAAATGATGTAGAATCCGAAGAAACGGGTGGAAATGGAAATAAATCTCTTAATTCCTTATATGAGTAACCGGAAACAAACCTCGTGAAGGTCTCATCGATGGTGGCGGGGCAGTATATAGACAGTTTTGTAGCGTGTCCCTGTCGCGTGCTCCATATCAATGGTACCCGCAGTGTGACAGTGGTCCAAATCTCTCTTGTTTCTAGAGCAGAAATGATTCTTCTTGGTATACAACAGTGTGTGCGTATATATATGTATTTATGTATGTGTACATATGTGTGTGGGACATAGCCTGTAGGAAATTTCTCATGCCTCCTCCATCTCCAATCTCCAATGCTTACCATGTTCTCTTGCAATCATTCATCTCCACTGTTGACTTTTGTCCATTATTTGAACTTTCTTTTCTTCTACTCCAACTGGAAGCACCAGCACCAACGCTTATCTCATTTCGGCATCATGCTTTTTCTTGTCGGTCGTGTTCCATCTCGTGAAGAGTGAAGCCGAAAGGTGGAAGGGGTTGCCCATATCGAGTTCGGCCTCTGGTTCCGTTGGTTGTATCACTGGGAGATGACGCGCTCAATCCTAGAGAGGTAGAAGTGGAGCGCCTAGATACCATATATATGCAAGGCCATGTGCTCCACTTGTTGAATGACTGGTTCGCATTTATGGCAGTATGGAATCCATCACGCGGCACATCAGCAGAGGTCTGTAAGGCTTCGGGATTTATATGCCCGTCCATCGTGGTCGTCGGTCCTGTGTCATGCGGTGGGAGAGGTCTGTGCCGGATAATTCCTAAAAGGCGCAACTTACAGATGGGGGCGTGGCTCATTGGATGCTCAGATCTGGACTCGAGAGGGCACCGTGAATTATTAGCGTATGTCGGCATTTCATGTCGTCTGTGGCTGTGAGGTGCTGTTCCTATAGAGGAGGTTAGTCAGAGGCTAGGCAGGCCTCGCTGCCTCGATTCCTTCTGGGGCCCAAGTGGAAGCCCAAAGGCCCAATCAGTTATTAGATGTTCGGCTGGTCAAAGCCCGTGTCGGTGCCCAGGTTAGCAGTGGCATAGATAATCAATCCATTTGGGGGGCTTAGTACTGTGAATCAATTTTGCTGAGTTCGGATCATCTGGGATACGTCATTCAAGTAGTGATACTGGTGCGAAGATGATGCTTTCGACCATCTATCTGTTCTCTTCTTCTATTCTATTACTTTGGTTTAGTGCTGATTGATGATCTCGGCTCATTGAGTCCTCTTCTTCCCTGAAATTAACTTCGACCACCAAGTCCATCATTAGTCTTTCATATAATGATTTTTCGGGGAAAAATGATGAAATCGTTGTTACTTGTCGGTAAAGGAAAAGTGAAGAATCATTCACAAAATAGTGGGTTTGAATTGTATGAATGTAAACAAGAAAAAAAAAATACTGTAATTGGTAAAGCTAGACTAATTAGTTGGCACCCGAATCTATACTAACAGGTCTCATTGGTTGTCAGGATATCAAGAGTAATGTGCATTGAAAACCAACAATTTTCATGGCTCTTAATCCGCAAGTACTTATCAGTAAACGATGGATGAAACACGAATCTGCTCAATCTTATTGAATTGGTAATTAAAAACAGAGAAGGAAAAAAACAATGGAAGGTACGAAGACAAGTACCTTGAAATAGCACAGAAGTAAAGGCCAAAACGGAGCCTGTGTACCTACTCAGTCCCACAAAGGGAAACTATATCAGGAGCATGAACATGGATACCAACACCGTCACAATCACAAAATCACCCCGAGATGAGCTCAGGGGAGAGGCCGAGACGATCTGGATCGGGAAAAGGCAGCTCCCCTGGGAGATATTCTGTGTGGTGACCGTTGCCAAGCCCTGGAAGTTGCAGCTCAGCCGGTCCTGGTTATTTACTTGGAAGTACATGTTGAAGGCGTAGGAGGCATTTGCACTTGCGTCCAAGTTGTTGCACGAGGAGCCGTACATCAGGGCCGTGCAGTCCGAGAATCTGCAGGCATAGTCGATGTTGTCCCCGAGCTTGCTCAGGTCGTTGGCGTTGGGGTTCAGCATGCACCACTGGTTAGGGAGATATTGCACGTCTTTTGCCGGAACCGGCATCTTGTTCTGGCCCTGCCCCGAGATATCCAGCGCAAACTTCGGAGTCCCGTCGTACCTGTTTGTAAAATTCGTGTTACTTCACTTTAACTTCCAGATCGGTTGGCAAGAGGATTTTGTGTTCCAAGACCTTTTAGGATCGGCTCAGTTTCAGGAACTTCATCTGCTCTGAGTTTTGACATAAGAGAAATGGTGGTGTTACCTGAAAATCCCCCAGTGCCTCTCGAAGTTCCCTGGTGCAATGCTCTTCGTGTCTTCATCGAGTAGCCCGAACAGGTACATCTCGATGTATCCCGGCCTCCGAGGGGTCCCTGTGTTTGCTGCAATTCTTGGCATGAGCCCATTGTAGAACTTGTAAGCATTTGCAACATTCGCATTCCTGTCCCCGTCCGTGGGCCACCCAACTTCCCCGACGATGATGGTCATATCCCCGTGGCCAATGGAGTTCAGGGCGGCAACGCAGGTGTCGAAGTTGGCATTGAACACGTTCGTGTACTGGATCCCGTTATCCACCACTGGGGTGGCTCCACCATCGAAGAAGGCGTAGTTAAAGGGGAAGTCCGGGTTGAGGTAGAGGCTGAGGAACGGGTAGATGTTGACAGTGAAGGGGGCGTTGTTCTTGGCTAAGAACTCGACAATCTGGGTCATAAGAGAGCTTACGTCGCTTCGGAAGATTCCGGCAGAAGGAACTGGGTTGGAATTCGGGGAGTAGTAAACATCTGCATTTGAGGGCACTGTGGCCTTGATTGAGCCCCCGACCTTGGCCTCATTCAGGGCGTTCTGGATGTTCACAAGTGCCGGGTAGGTTACATTCAGGAACGAGCCGTTGTAGGACGAAAGAAAAGGCTCGTTACCGACTGCTACGTATCTGTCCAACGAAAAAGAAATGAAATTGGTTAGAAAATGGATACAATGACCAGGCCTTCCACTTAAGCTGCCGTAGCATTTGCTGACAGTCCCCAAGATTTTCAAATCCAGTCACCGACTCAATGAAGAACGTATCCCCTCTCCATATTTATAGAACTCATCAGATTGATCAACACCATTTCAGGTTATATCTCATGGAAATAGTTTAGCAATTCCTCCTTGTCGTTTCACGTGTAATCGACAGACAGCTATGAAGCCCAACGTTTACAAGTTGCAGCCATCTTCAGGCTCAATAAGTGTGGAATACAGAGTTATGCGTAAGAAAAAGTGCAGCAAAGATTTGAGAGTTCGGCTTTGACAAGGAAAAGTTCCTCAAAGAGTGTTCTTTGAAATGGAATGCTGGGGACATCCACAATAAATTCAAATCAAGACGGAGTAACTAACAATAAATACAACCGTATAAACAAAACGTCTATGACACCTAAGAGCAAAGTGGCTGGTGGAGACGGCTAATCAGCACAGGCTCTAACGCATATTCTAAAGCCAGTGGCTCTTATAAAAATGGTCATCCAATCGTGCAGCCACACCAACTAATTGTATCATGAGATTCCGATCTGCATCAGCAGGTATTAGACCGGTGACGGACTTATACATCTCAGGCTCAGGTCAACAGTGATGAAAAGCATAGCGAATGGAGAATCACTGCTGCAGAAGTGCTTGCTGGTCCTAAATGATAACAGAAACACATATTAGACCAACGCTACTCTATAGTCCTAGTAATAGCTGATTTAATTCTCAGTTCTGAGGTGCTGCGAAATGGGAGACCGAGAACTTGGCGCCGCCCCTAATCGAGACCAAGATGTTCATGGTTCGGTTCTACAAGTGCCACTCATGAGGCTGCCAATACTTCAAACCATTGACAAGCAAGAACCTCCTTTGGAACTATGAAGCCTAATACTTTTTTCAGGTTTGAAGAGCCAGGACTGATGATATGCCGTGAGAGAGCTTACTTGATATTGACTCCACCGTTGAAGTTGTATCTACTAACGTTCTGGCGAACCCATTCCTTGGCCCGGTCGTAGCTGTTCATGGCGAGCAGCTGGTCATTGGGGATTGCAACCATGACCTCGATTCCAGTGCCGGCAAGTGCACCCATGGTGGACTGGTCCGCATCGAACAGCTTCACCTTCTTTATCCCGTTGTCGATCAGCATCTGAACCACCGTCTTCGGGGGCAATTTATGGGAGGCCATTGTCCCCCAGTTCACTCCCAGGCCCTCCACAACGAGGACAGGGCAACCTAGGAGTCCCAGGAACAGAACCCAACCGAAAAAACTGAACTTCCCCATTTTGTCTCACCGAACGTTTTCCGGAAACAATGAATTAACGTAACGGGGTTTCTAGAAATTATGAAAGAAGTATGAATCAAAATACATCTGTTCGTTAAGAGCCTTCCTGAAAACAAAGGAGAAGTCGGCACGCAAACAAATATGAATAGATAGATAGAGCAAAATAGAATTCAGACTGCTGTAAAAACGGAATCCTCTTCTGTGTACCGTAAAGCTGAAAGACACAGAGGAATCTGATTGGATGCTCTTAAAGCTATCAGAGGAGCAAAAAAAAAAAAGAAAGGAAAGGAAAAGATTTTGAAGGTGTCCCACAAAAGGGAACTGGGAAAAGAGTCGATATATATGAATATACCAACAGCCAGAGAAGATGGGAGGTTGACGAAGATCAAGCAGATGTGTAAACAAAGAAGGATAAATCAAACAGAGGGCAGAGTTTCAATTTCAATGGAAGAACAGTAAGGTCAAAAACTGGAATATGCAGGAACCTTTACGGCTACAAGCTGGAGAAGAGGGACCAGTCACCAGAACAGTTCCTTTTTTTTTTTGGTTGCTTGTTTCTAGAGTTGAAAACCACACTATGCTTATTTTATTGGTCTGGTTGCTCCCCAAGAATAACTATCTTAATAATATTATAAACTAATAGTCAGTGGGGGCAGGATTAATATTATAGAATACTATCAGAAAGAGAGATTCGAAGAGTCGCCATCTTTTGCCTCAGAGGAAGGGCCAAGTGGCGGGCTGCAGATCTACCTGTTAGGATCGAATCCACGTCATATACCGTCGATATTGAAGGTAAATATCAATTGTATCGGACATATGTTCTTGAAAAGTCATGCAATCTTTTTCCTTCTGCAGAAAAGGGAAGGTGAGGAAGAAGGATGAGGAGTCTCCTCTCTCTGCTTAAGAATCTCTCCTCACTTGTCTGCAGTGGCATCGAGGGATGGATGGATGATGATGAGGAGCTTTTGATCTCACCCACCATCTGTAAAGACAGGACCGTGTCCTATGAACCCTCTCTTCTCATCTCCCTGTTTTATAGACAGTCTCCGTCGAGCAACGAAAGACTGCAAAAAAAAAAAAAAAACACTCACTAGTTGATGGTTGCAATAATTCGATCCAGATAAGATCTCTAATTCACTCTTATGTAAATGAACGGTCGGTGTAAACGGATAGATGATGTCCATCTAAGAGACATGTGCCGCTCGCTCCCAGAATCATTGGTCCAATTAACCATAAGTGACCAAGCACCCAAAAAATCTTCTCCTACGGAGTCATATTTTATCCTAAAAATTTCCCCCAAAATTAAGTTATATTTTTTTAATATCGGTGGTATTTGATATTATAATAATTAACTAATTAATCGGATAATTTATTATATAATTTAAAATTTGTTAATTATACTCCAGATATCAGATGTCGAGAATTTCAAACCTTTAATCTCACCTAATTCTTCTTCTTCTATCCATTTATAAGAGAAAAAAATCACATTAATACAAAAAAGTTGGATGATTTATGCAAAAAAAAGTCCTTTTTTTATTTTATAATTTGGGCGGTGGCCGTGGCCATGGCTTGAATAAAACCCCTCTTTCTCTGGGCTCAGTGCGTGGTGACCGACAGTGACCTTTTCATCAATGCACGTGCAAAGTTGCTAACCCCGAAAAAGTTCCCGAAGAACTTTTAGATCACACATGGGAGATCAGATTTAAGTATCATAGAGTTGAATCGAAAAAAATATCATGTCGTGGCATGTCGGATTAATGTCTATGAAGGTATTCAATCATATGACCTCTGTGGATTATTACCGATCTATCAAAGTCCATTAACGTATGCCAGTGCTGGGATCCGAACATTGACCGGCTGGCGTAGCAATCAGCAATGCCAGTTGATGGGAAGAATATAATTAAATGCCATAACATTTTGGGTAGGTATAATTTGTCCGTCTCCTACTCTATCTATCCAGATCAGAATCTCTCCCCAATTCAAAATTGGCTGAGTGGCTGTCTTTTTCCCTTCGGATCAATCACACACACACACATATGTATATATGAATATATGTATTTTTTTGAACGAAACCGAGAGGCGGGGGCGGTGGGCCTTATCCCAGCTGAAGTCGATTCTCTCCCTGCCTCATTAGGGCTCTGAATTTAATGATAACTTGCAGTATAAGCAATGCAATGTGTTCAATCTCACTTCAAATGGTAAGCAATATTTTATCTTCCACAAACTGCCTTATTTAATAGTGCAAGTAAAGAAAATTACCTATTGACTAAAAAAAAACTTGTCTGATAATGGATAAATTAATTATATTTTTGACATGTTCAAATATATAATTATAATTTATTAAATTTCTGAATAACATATAAAATAAGGAAAATTAGAAAGAAAAAAAAAGAGTGGATATCATTTTTTATTTGACTTGCACTATCATTTATGTGATGTAATTATTACTAAATAAGACACTTAAACAGGCTAGTTGGCAAATTTTCATTGCTAGTAAAACCCCCTTTTTTGTTTACTCATTTATTTTAATTGATAACTGCAATCTTAATCTCACCAACTAAGTGCTTTTACTACGTTTTACTTTTTTTTTCCCAAGTCTTTTTCAAAGCATTTTTCACTATCCCGTTTCTTTATCCAAAAATCATAATTCGATGGATAGTATAAAATGGTGTGGCAACTTTGAATCTAAAAAAAAAAAAAATCTGTAAGAATGATTTAAAAGTAAGAAAAATCATATTAAAAAACAAAAGTGCCTACACGACATAAAGAAAGAATTGATTCGCAGCTTAAAAGAATATATGTATCCACTGTGTACCTAACTTGTGTTTGATCCTGTGAAGAAACTCGGGCAGGCGAATGAATTCAATCGAATTTTAATATTTTTAATACAACTTATCCACGTACAAAGTCGGCCGATCGGACATAACTCCCTCAACCTTATTGATTGGTTTCCCTTAACTAGTAAGACTTGAATTCGATATCATACTCAAGTAAAAAAAAAAATTGAAATATCACAATTTTAGGTATAGTTTAATGTTGAAGTTAGGCATGTTGGCCACTTGGACAAGTTTAAGTTTAGGGAAGAGGTCAAGAGTTTTGAATTGGCGTGCGTATATGGCCGCGTTCCCTCACATCATGTACGGGGATCATACGTGCACAAGGCATGTGGACAAGAGAGTGAATCGACACCGGGGACCCGAAGATGCTGATAGCGAGATCTCAAAACTCTCTCAGCGATTACCGCGGTCGGTCCGACGCGCTGTTGGTTGTGCACGCACCACGTGCCATTGAAATCGCTCGGGTCTGCGAGGGTAGAGAAAACGATAGACAGAGGAAAATCCAACGGCTCCTTCGTCGCAACACTCAACAAGGCAGGCTTTTTTTTATATAAAAAAAAAGGGGAACAGGGAAAAATTCACCTGCTCTAGATCTCGGAATTGTCAGACCTCTGAAATGTGACAGGCTTTTGTTTACCAGTCTCTCTGTACGGACAACACTGTATCTCCCCCTCTCTCATCCCGTTGAAGAGGGAGTCACGATTGTTTTAAATATAAAAAATAAAAAATATATTATAATATGTATATTTTATTTTATTAGATTTATATTTATATTTATATTATATTTTTATTTAATATAATAATTATATTAATAATTTTTTTTCATTAAAAGTAATCGCTAAAAGTTATGTCCTCTGCGATTTACCGATGTATCTCTAGGTGACAAGGTACGGGACAATTCTGTTCATCATCTGCAGTCACAAGGGCAACAAGATTAGAATAGATCGCTAGACAATTGGCAACAGAAAACTGAAAAATATTTCAATAGCTCGTTGGCCGCTTAAAGTCGGACTAGGATGCTGGTCAGGCAGAAGGATGATCTTAAGAATCTAATCTACTTCACAACCTTTGTGACATTAATTTTTCTTCGAAGAAGTCATATGCCAACCTGATCTGCAAGGTCTCTGATCCTCTAAGACCTGAATTGCATTGAGCTTAGTCTTCATAATTCTAGATTTCATCCTTCTTAATCACTATCAGGTAGTTAACAGCATAAGAATTCAAATCATGCATCCATATGTTTCATCAGCCACCATCCATTTCAAAAGGCAGAACACGTATGTATCAAAGTGATTTTCCTGACTACATGTTCATTTATACCATCTACAGCAACTCTGAGGCAGACGGATTCAGATTCCTCTGCTGCTCTAACATCCTTAAGGCACAAAGACAGGGCGGTCTGTGTATATGAGCCTTTGGAGTAACCTGCTCCAGACAATTTGCGTCAAATATACATGTTCACAGGGAAATACTCCAATATTCCGCAGATTGTTGTCCCTTGCACTAAGTTCAGGGAGGCTTCTGGGCTAAGAGCTTTCGGCACATCCGGTTCACAGATCATATCTCTCCACATTGAACCCCAAATAATAACTGCTTGAGCCACTCCACCTGAATGCTTCTTCCCTCTTCTCGAGTTCATGCCTATGTCCGGTGATACTATCTCTGACTTCTGCATTTCAGCCAAGGTTCTGCAGAATTTCAACGTGTAGTCCTCAGGCTATATGCATCCAGAAAAGCAAATGCCTTCACAAATCCTAGAGGTCAAGTCCTGCACAATTATGGAGAACCAAATCATATTGGGAAAGCAGTTTGCTGCAAATGCCTTCTGCTAAACACATCTAGAAGAGCAAATGCTTTCACAAATCCCATAGGCTGCTGTTCTCTTGTTGGAAGGTTTAAATTCTGCATTTGACCAAGTCCATTACCAACGCAGGAGCAACACCTAGACTGTTACAATCAATGGGTATTGTCCAGTCTTAATGACATCATCAATCATATGAAGCTATGGCCTGGCATCTTGGAAGCATATCTCTGGTCCATCAATTCTCTCAACTTCCTGGCGTCCCCAAATCTTCCTACTCCTGCCATAATATTGGACATTAACACATAGTCTCCCCCACATCCTATCTCCATCTCCAGTATCTTCTTTGTCACCCTCTCCGCCCTCTCAACATCACCATGAAAGCTACAAGCACCCAAAAGTGTTCGCCATATGACATCATTTGAAATATCACAAGGAACCTCTATGGCAACATTTTCCGCTTCTTCCAGCCTCCCGGCCCTTCCCAGCAAGTCTATCAAACTTCCATAATGCTTAACATCAGGCTCAATTTGGTAGTCAGCACCCATCTTTTCGAAGAACCTCAGCCCTTCTTCAACCAACCCACCATGACTGCATGCATTTAAAATGCTCAAGAATGTCACTCTATTTGGCCTCAGACCACAATTCTCCATCCTCTCGAAGTTTTCCAGAGCTTCTTTTCCCATACCATGCATTGCGAATGCTGCTATTATCGAAGTCCATGTTACCAAACTCCTTCTTTCAGCTGGAGTATCAGAAAAGACCCTCCATGCACTCTTGGCACATCCACATTTTGCATATGAGTCAATGATGGAATTCAAAACTCGAATATCAGATGCACTGAATCCTCTCTTTACTACATAACAGTGAACAGACTGGCAGATTGTAACATCTCCAAGGCTTGAAACTGCTGGAATAATTGTTAGAATAGTAACCTCAGAGGGTAGGACCGCATCATCGGCAACCATCCTTTGAAACAACCCAAACGCTTCATTAACTTGATTCATCTGCGTGTACCCATCAATTACCGCAGTCCATGAAACAACAGTACGTTCAGCCATTCTTTCCAGCAGAACATGAGCAAATTCGGGCTGGCCCCATTTCGCGAAACCACTAATGAGGACATTCCATGAGACGGAGTTCCTTTCAGGCATTTCGTCAAACACTCGGTGGGCGTTGACCAGTTGCCCGCAGCTCCCGTACATGTACACTAACGCAGTCTGGACGTACACGTGGGATTCAAAACCGGACTTCATAGAGAGGCTATGGAGCTGAGCCCCGGGAACAGCTGAACCTAGGGCAGCGCACGTGTTAAGGAGGAATGTGAATGTGAAACTGTCGAGTGGACTATCGGTGACAACACTACTGCACTGGAGTTGTTTGAAGAGCAACAGGGCTTCTCGAGCGAATCGCCCCTCGGCATAGCAGCGGATCAGAGCCTTGAACAGGCGAAGTAAAGAGAACGAACCGCTCGTAACTGCGCAACAATGGACTTGCAGGGCGACTCGGCGGCTCAATGGGTATCTCTGTAACAGAGAAATTAGGCGCTTTTGCAGTGTCCAGAGCGTTCCTTCTCGGGAGGGTTTGAGCAACATGTGATCTCGAGGAACAGAGGGAACGTAGTATATTGAAGGTTGTGGCTAATGGTGAGAAACCTGCGAAGCGGCAAAGAACAGTGCTTACTCCCAGTCTAGGCATCAATCACGGGAAACACGACATTTGACCTTCCTCCAGGACCTCATAGATAGGATGTGTGTGAAACCATCTACATAATTACCATGCAACCGTGAACAAAGCAATTTCAATCGCATTACAGGGAGGGTGGGCAACGATCATGTTTGCGGGGTCTCCGACGGTCGGCGGAGTCAGAGATCGAACCCCGATCACCAAACAGAGCTAATAGCCAATAGGGTGAATCTTCGAAGAACCGAACTGATGGAGCTCCGAATACTGGCCCGACAAAGCTTCTTATTGGGCCAGGAGGAGCCCAATAAGGGGGTTCGTCAATGGGGCCGACAGAAACTTTCATTTTGGGCCCATTTGCTTTACTAAAAAGAATATTTACGTAGCTTCTCCGAACTTCCATAATCTCTCATCGACTCTAAATATTTACTACAAACACTGATAGCTCTGAGCCACTGTGACATTTCTTGACTTTTACGTCTTATATCCTTAGTCGGTTAACATTTCGTCGAGAACTTCAGAGGCAAAATCAGGCCGTCGGCTCCGACTTACCTTGCAAACCACGTGCTCCAGGTTCCGAGGCATTTTTTTGGTCACGGGGCAGAATATCGATCACGACTCGGTACAGATAGCGAACCGCGTGGACTACAGGGAAGTGTCCTATCGATGGTGGTGACGAGTGATCGAACAAAGAAACACTCTTCTCCTTGAAGATTAGAATCAATGTGTCATAATCACTTTCCATGCCTCCTGAGAATCACCGATGCTTTCAACTTTATTTTTCTCCTTTTTCTTTCTTTTTCTCGGGGCTTCTTTTCTCCTGATTTGAACAAAAGTATCTTTGTTGTAAACATACGCATACCTTTAAAATCTGTAGTCTAAATCAGCTCAGGAAAATCAAAATCTCCATGTACAATATCTTTCGATCTCGATCGATTCACTGGAAAGTAAAACTCAATCAATGATGGATATTTTACATTTTTTTAAAAAAAACTCATACAATTGAATATTATTTATATGAAAGAGGCGTTGAAGGCCGGCACGATTGATCCATGTATTTTGGCAGATGTACATACATAAGATCTATCATACCATTATATCATGTATCCTAACCCGTAGAGCTAGCAACATGGGTGACTGAGGCAAGTTCACGTCGTCGGATGATTGTGGGTCGCCCTAATTCGTATCGTTCTTGTCGACCGATCGAGCTCACTAGTAATTGTGGGTTTTGGATGAAGGTGCGCATAAGAGCCGGTCGAGGTGGCATTCCATGTATGGACAATTGGAAAGCAAGACGTAAAAGGAGTAGGCGAGGGATCCTTGTCAGGGGAAAGTTGACGGGGCAACAAAGTTCCTCCTACTGAACCCATTAATTGGAAGCTGCATGCATGGTACCATGACACTGAAAAGTAAATCATCAATATGGACTGATTGGTGAACAATTTTAATCCTATAATTCGTACATACACAAGCACGTACCTACATATATATGCGTGCATATATATTATGTCACGGGCTCGGGTTTCAGACCCCGTCTGCGCCCTCGTGAAACCGCATCGCAGTGCTCCAAAGGAGGCGAGGCTACCCCTAATTAATCTCTGTTGACGAGCTAAACCCCATACTTAATAAGATTTGGTAGATAGTGGAGAGCACTAATTGGAGCAGATACCCGGCACAAGTGGAGTTTATGTTAGCTCCTGCATACGTACATACGTCAAGGAGACCGACACACACGTTCTGGATACGATTTCTGTGACCGCTCTTGAGGGAGAGACGAGAGTGCCAACTGGCGAGACAAAGATTACACCGGCATGGGTATACATGTGTGGCCTGCCTCCCATGTGAATGTGCCCTATAATCTTTGGATGGGTCCCACACGTTTTCGCCGACCATTATCTTTTTGCTGAATTTTCTGACCGTGCATGGCTATGGAAGACCATCACCAACTACCAGCCAGAGATGATAACTCGATCTCATGTGACAGTTAAGCATGCGAAAGATTGGCCAGTTGGCACGTACGTAGATAGCATCGAGAGATTTCAATGTGCACGCACCCACATCGACGGTGCAATCCTCTGCGAGCCTTCGACATGAATCTGATGGATATGACTAGTGTGGCAAAAAACCTCTGCATGCTGATGATATATATATATATGTGTGTGTGTGTGTGTGTGTGTGTGAATACATTACATAAGCAGATAGAATTGCCGCGTCGATTCCAGCACGTAAGTGACACGGAGAGAAGGAAGAGAAGAAGAGCGTAGAAGACCCGCTGGTTTCACAGTTCAGCTGATCATATAAATATGTATATGTATATGTATATACACGCGCAAACACGTATATTAAACCCACCATATCAAAATAAAATGGAGTTTTCTTTAATCTAATCTAATTTGGAGAAAGATCCGTACATTAGAGGAAGGATTCATAATATTAGGCTCTCCATAATTGTAAAACTCGAATATGAAGTAATATTTATAAAAAAATATGTCGAATCACCCTATCAATTCATAATATATTATAATATTAATATTTTCAGCAGGGTGTCATAGCCTAGCACTGGGATATGGCTGGCAGCGGCAAGTCGACGTTGGCCATGGGCATCGTAACGTTACACAATATCGAATGCATTATGCTTTCTAGCGGCGTGCCACTGAGGGAGTGTCGTGGCACTCTTCACATGTATGTTTCTTTTATTTCGAGCTATATATTCGAGAGCCGTAACAGATTTCCTCTATTCCTAGGTCTTCGACTCGATGGAGACACACTCAGCATGATCATTTTGCAAACAAGCGTAGGCGTCTTCCCACACTGTACAAATAAGCATAGGAGAGTAACATCTTCCGGATAAATATTATATTATTGAAATATCATTTTGAATATCATTTCTTTAAAATAAATATTTTTACGTCAGGAGAGACTGGACTTTCTCGGTGGTGTTTTTTTTTTGGTTAATTTTAAATTTATAACCGGAGATTGGTTCTTTGTATAATTTTTTATTCTTCCCTTCCTCCATTTAACCAATACAGTTTATTAAAATAATATATCTCTTAACATTAAATAAATTTTAAATTATTTTATAAATAAAAAAATATAAATTAATTTAACTCAAATATAAATTAATCATAACTCAACTTATACAATAAGAAAAAAAAGATATGTTTGGAGCACAGAATACATGCACCTTGCTAGAATGTACTCTTGCAATGTGAAATACACTGAACCAACTCGTAACCCATACGTTTGAACATCGAATTCGACCAAACATGACAAGGGATACGGACCGCATACATACAGATAGATATATCGCCCGATCTGACACCGTGCAACGAACAAACGTGTTAATGGGCGCACAGTGGAAAACGTTAATATTAATAATATTTTAATCTGTGTTCTCCTCACGAAGCTTCCATGAAATTTCTCATTGGTGGAGGAGTTTACACGCGCTGAGATTCTAGAATACAACGTTTTTCTCTTCGTAAGTTTCTCCCGAGAGTTGTTCGATCCCGGTCGGTGCAAGCACCTGCATCGAATTGATTTTTCATACACACGTACACATATACATATATATATGTTAATGAGATTCATATATATTAACTGATGAAAGCGAATATATATATATATATGTCAAATTATCGGCACACTTGACGTGCTGCCACGTTCATATAAATTTTTACGCTTGAGAATAAGAGCTCATTGGTAAGTTGATAATATACAGTAAGCTAATTACATGGTTCGAAACTCTCGAGAGTAGATATCTAGGATTTAATTGCCGGTCTCATGCTGTACAATATTGAATTAGTCAGTTGTTATGACGTCGGACACTACTGATATAAAAGATATTTATATAAATTTCTAGAATTTTATAGCTACATTATAATACTCTTTTTTTAAAAAAAATTGAATTTGTGCATTATGAGTAAAATTTTCATAAATACAAGAATTTTATCTTCTAGTAAAATAATTCAATTCGAACATAGATTAGCTATCATCAAAGTATCATTAAATTTTGAATACTAACTAAACCATGAATATTGAAAAATCTATGTATAACTTAATTACCCTCCAACAAATTAAAGAATATTGTCTACTTTATTCCACCACACATAAGATAAGCATATACCGTACGTGGGTCCAAGGACTTAGAAAGACTCCCTCTCATTCTAATGAATAAATACGTTCTGGATTTTAATATCTTCGTGTTGACATTTGACAACGTCCGCCAATTTCCAGGAAATTTTGCAAGGGTATATATGCGTCTACACACCTTGTCATGCTACATATACAATTATATGAAATCTTTTGTCTACTCGGAACATGAAATCTTTGGGGGAGAAATTACATTATTTTCTGAAATTATTATTTAAATTCGATTAAAACCACCCGATATATGAATATGAGACAGATCGAAATGGCCAATTTCAAATACACATATGTAGCTATCGATCTCTTTCATGAATATGAGTCAGCTGAATGCACAGACAAATCCTCGACCAACCAACGAAATGACTGAGGGAGATTGATGGCCGAAAAATTAGGAAAATTAGTGCGAGATAATTAATCAATGTAAGAAATAAAATATTACTAAAAGGGAAAAAAGGGGCATCGGCTAAGAAATTTTAATAATTCTAATTAATTTAAATTTGAATAGTATCGGTCAAGGGATGATTAGATTTCTTTCATAATAAATTTTCTTTCACTTGTAATACTTAAACTTGATATCTCAATTAAAGAGAAAAAAATGTTAAATTATCAAAATTGTTGAACATGGTTCATATTATGCATTTAAAAGTAGGGTCAATGAATTGCGGTAGATTTGTAGATTTTTCCTTACAGAAAAGATTATGAGGTTTCGAGAATTGTTTTTCTTTTTTTAATGATACATTTGGTATTTTCCATTAACAAAGAGAAATTATTTCTTCATTTATGACATGAGATAGGCTAGGGAAGAGAGGAAATTCAGAGAAATTTCACTTTCATAAAGACAGCGACAGGTAAATTAAGGCATAATAGAGGTGGTGATCAAGAGGCAGTGGCGGTGGTGGTGACCTGTGATTGGGGGAGTTGGTGATCTCTCTGGCCCTTAATTTCATGCAACAAATCAGGAATCTTGTGAACTTCCACATCACGAGGTGCAACGACGAATACATCTCCACAGCGAGCTCTTGATTTAATTTTGATCGCTAAAATTCTCTGTATACCTTTATATACTTGTTATTATTTGGTCTCTTAAGATTCATAAGCATTTTACGTGACCAAAAAAGAAACAAAAAATGAAAAGCAAATTGTACAAGTAATATTTTCTATCTCTCTATACTCATCCATTCTCGAATTATAAATGCAAATGTGCTTCATAGGAGGGGATGATGAAAAGGCACCCGACGTGCCCAATGACCAAGGCTCTCTCTGGACCGAAGTTCCAGCCCACCTGAAGGTATCGAGAGTTGTAGCCGATTGGGATACTGAGGTGCTGTGGTTGATCTCGAACTCTCGGAGGAGGTCTATTCTCTGCATTGTAACTCAGCTGGCTTTTTACATGTTTGGTCTACCGGGTTTGGGGGGGAGAGAAACAGTAGAATCTTCCAGCAAAAGTCGAACCCTCCCTCGGTAATGGTGTGATTCATTTTGTCTCAATTGAAGCTCAGAATTGGCTCATTGCCCTCCTCAGAAGCAAAAGCATTAGGCTGTTCACTCCAGAAGGATTTCATGCGGTCTAATACGCTGTACTATTTTATGAATATTTTGTACATTCTGCATGTCATTGTTAATGAAATTACCCATTCATCAAAAAGTAAAAAAAGTGCAAAGTTAGAGGAATTGGGTGATTTTTTTTTAGTTCATGACATAAAATTTTCATTTACAAGATTCAAATTCGAGATATTATTTAAGAAAAGGAAAACGTCATATTATCCAAACAAATCGGTATCGACATAAAAGTGATAATATTTGAGAGGAGGAAGGAAAGAGGGCCACGGGGGACCTCTTGTGTTTCCATGGAAGTCATGGAATCCTTGGCTTTGAATGGAACGTATTAACCAATGAAGGATGGAGGAAGTGGGGGCGGGAAGGAAATGGAGAGAGGCCGCAGCGTGTAGTGTTTTCTTCATGGACGAATTGCTTTTTCTGAGTAATTTCTTCCCTTTCAATATCCGATACCTCCTCTCGATTCTCCACCGCCACACACAGCGATCCGTGTGGTGCAGCAGTATCTTCATCATCGGTCTATATGCCACCCTTATAATTAATTCACCGTTAGATCGGAATATGAACATGTCAGCACAGGAACCTCCTCCTCCTCTACAACAGTTTGATGGGGGGGTTTTACGAAACCGTTCATTTAAGAGACGAGATTACCGTTCTTATAATTGTTCCACTGCTCTTTCCTCTCTGAATTCATGGATTTCATTTTTGGTCATGGCTTCCCTTTCTAATTTGCCTTGTGGGAATCCATTCTTGCTAAGAGTTATCCAATGATTCTTACGCTATCGTACTCGTACTTATCGCAAAACGAAACGGAAAATCGCGCGCGTGTCGTAGCATGATCCGCTACGATCGCATGAGAACCGGCTTAAAATGATAACAATTCGACACGAACTGTTTACCATTTCGGGGAAAGATTAAACCCTAATCAATGTCGAAGGAATCATAATAGAAGCATTCCGTCTTTATCTAGTGGTGGTGGTGGTGGTGATGGTTGATTTGTTCATGTGATTCATGAACCATATCCCAAGGAGATTCTCGGGGAAAGCAAGTGTTTGAGTTGGATACACGCATCAATTAAATGAAATCAAATCATTTCACTAAAACAAAAAAAAATTGAATCACGGATCACATGATTACAGCCCATTTAATTCATCGTATAATGGACACCTTTGTGTTTCTATGAACGTGGATTTGTCTGAAGAGTCTAAATACCCCTCTCTTAATTATAATTTCAAATTCGATTACTATAAAGAGGGTAAGTCTATAATTTTTTTAAAAAATTAATTTCTTAATACAAATATAACTTAGTAAATGTGGTAAATAATATACACTCCAAGTAATATTCTCACGATTTCATTAATAGGTATACAGCTAGCCCTTGCCTGGCTGCTACAGTTAACTTCAGAAGAAATCAAGACCAAATTAATGTATACATACGCGTATAAATTCACCTATATCTACATAATGTTTCCAGGCTATACGCATCACATGACTAATAGATGAAACCCGAAAACATTTTCAATATCGATCAACTGCGTACAGGTCAGCTAAATCACGACAAACGGATCGTTACCCCCAAACTATTCAATTAACCTCTCCCTATACCAGCGGGTAGAAATAGATCTTCGACCGAATCCTCGTCGGTCAGAAGTTCCACAGGTATTCGATACCATCTATGTCGTCTATATTGCTATTGTTACCTGTTAGTACCCCGAGGCTCTCTTGCTTCGAAGACGATATCTCGGCGGTGTTGTTGATGTCAGCGCTGAGGCCAGTGTCTTGTGAGAGGCTGACCATCGATTCGTGATTCGAAGAGAACCGCTCCACCTTACAGCACTGGCTGCTTATCTGTTCCCGGTTCGAGAACCAGGGATTCATCGATCCCAACCCTGGGAAGGAGCTGGACGAGGAGGCAAGAGGATAGTTGTAGGAGCTAATCGGGCTCATCATCATCATGGTCATCATCTGCGAGTTGTTGCTTTGCAATTCACTACTTCTGGATGGGAAGTAGAAGTAGTTGCCATCTGCGGATATTGGCACAGCCGATGATGATGGAGACATATTCATAGTATTGTCCACTCCCTTGAACTTGAATTGATTGTCTTCAATAGCCGCATCGAAGTCTGAGCTTACAGGCATGTTTGAGCTGGTCGGATCGATTAGAGGCGGGGGTGAAGAGGAACAGTAATCCAGCTGATCATCGTCGATGTAAGAGTTCGTTCTCGCTAAGCCTACTCCTCCTGAGACTGTTGGAGCTTTCTTCATCCCAGTGTTCTTATGGAAAACCCTACACACAACCCAGTCATCCTGCCAAAAGAGAGAATGACCACTCAGCGGAGCAGTTTCACTATTCTACATCACAACAGATATATAAGACAGGTGAAAGAGGGTTGTGTTTGTGGGAATCGGGGAAGTCAAGCTCAAGCGAGAGCCGGGCAAGATTTTAGTCATCAGAATTTTTTCAAACATTCCCGCGAATCATACGGGGTAGCTGTTCCGGTTCCATGCTCTCATCACCATCATCGCTGCCTTTAATCAAAAGCGAAAGCAAAGGAAAAGCCTCCCAGAAAAAGGATGAATCTTTCTGGACATAGATTTCCCTTTCAAAGCCGTGTAATCAATAAGGAAAAAGAGGAGAAAGATATAAAATGGATGTAAATTATCCATCCACATGAACGTCGATCATATATAAGCACCTCGGAAGCCCGGGGGAGGTTGTAGTAGAGCTTGCCCTCGAGCCGGAACTCGTGCATGACCCAGTTGGTCTTCTCACCCTTGGGGGCTCTCCCGCGGTAAAACACGAGCGTCTTCTTCATTCCCACCAGCCGGCCCTTCCCCCTGTAGATCTCCTTGTCCTTTCCCGTGGCCTTCCAGTAACCGGACTCCGTGGCCCGGTTCGTCCTCGTGCCTGTCGGGTATTTTCGGTCCCTCTGGCAGAAGAAGTACCACTCCTTCTCCCCCATCTTTGCTCTCTCTGCAAATAAAAATCAAAAGGCCGGCCCGGATATCTGATATTAGGCTGGAGAGGGCAGAGATACGATATGCAGTTATGGAAAAGGGAAGCGCGGTTTTAGAGAGAGAGAGAGCATACTCGGCATATCCCAAGGCTCACACTTGTTCAAGTCGACCTCTCCAATTGCACTTGCGGTGAAGCTGCCGTCAGCGGCCTTTGCGGCGAGGTAGTGAGTTATGATCTCCTCATCCGTGGGGTGGAACCGGAACCCTGGAGGCAGATCGACCAGGTTGTCCTCCCTGTTCACCACTACAGGTTCTTCCATACCGTGCTCGAGAGATCTCCTTCCAAAGAAGAATCGACCAGCACGGAAGATCGAATAAATCCACTGACCGACCCAAAAACAGCCTGAACAACTGGTTATGTGAAAGCTGATGAGCGTGTACCACCAGCACACGAGATTATATAGGAGAAGCAAGGAGAGAAACCGAGAGAGAATTGTTCTCTTCTTCTTTTTTTTGGAGGGATGGGAGGATATCGGGAGGAAAGCTGTAAGAAAGGAGGGCAGAAGGGAAAAAGGGAAGCTTAAATAGAGGAGCTTCCTCCACAAATCATTCTCCTTTTCCTTTAATAATTGAAGATCCGTGGGCAGGAAGGCACTTGTTTCAGAAGCCTCTGAGGCCCCCTCCCCCCCCTCCCTGTGACAATTCATTTCCACTGTCCGTTTCCACATCCTGATTTGTGTTTCCTTCCACATCAACGACGTGTATCGACTGATGTTTCACCATCTCAACGACCCATCGGGCTCTACTTTTTTTTTTTCCCCCAAATCGTGCAGTACGGGAACGACGAGCTAAGGGTTCGCGTACGTGGGTACCGTGGGTCGGAGGTGTATTTATTAATGCCACACAGGCTCGCGTTTCCTGTTGGAATTATTGCCTTTATCCGATAAAAGGACATAGGGCTACGGGTGAGATATCTCAGGTGCAAAGGGCATTATTGTTGGGAAAGTGTCAAAAAAAAACTCTTTAATCTGAAAATGCTGTGAACCGTCGCAGGAATCTCCCGTGTGATGGATGAGCCAATCGATCACGGGAGGGTTTTTTTGTCAAAAAGATGGGGGCAAGAGGGCCGCAGCTTCAGACTCTCTCCTCTCTCCTCTCCGGAGGACAAGTGAGGCTCACGCTCAAGACCCGGCTCCGCTCAGTTAACCTTCATGGATCGAAACTTCTCGACTCTCCTGCACAGGTGTCCCTAGGAAATTAATTAACAGCTCGCGCCATTTTAAGTAGTCAAGATGATTTTTTGGAGTGGCTAACAAAATTTAAATGATAATAAGGAATGCCAGGAGACAGATAATTGATCGATGGATACATGATGGTACGGACAACTAAAAAATAATTCTTTATTAAATGGAATTTAGGTTAAGTGGTTTCTTTTATTTTTTTTTCTAATTCTATGGACATGTGCAACCTATCTAATGGAAAAAAAATTAATTATTGCCGAATGAAAAAAATATAAAAAAAAGGCCATCGACCACTATGACAAATATTATTGCTGCTTAATGGTTGAACTGTACGACTTTTGTTGTATTTTAGCTAATTGGTTAGATGATGTCTGGAGTAGAAGAGTGACTCTGATGCATACCAAGAACTAAAAATTTCCAAAATATTGCTTGAGAAGATTATTCATTAAAATTTTCCTTCTTATTTAACTTAATCTCAAAATTAAATGTGCATATATATATATATATATCTCGTCGACACTTGAATAAGCGTGAAAACGAGATCCAAGTTGCATGAGGTCCACTTGAACGTCCTTGATGGCAATTTGGCTGACTTTATGTTATCGGGCTCGATCTCGGAGAACAGTCGGTCCGAATGGCGCTCTTGTGGACTTAACCGTAATTTTGATCTTTCAAATCCTCACCATTATGGGAATGAAAAAGGAAACCATATTTCCAATCCATTTCTATTTACGCAGACCCGAATTTAAGCCGGACCGAAACTTGTAACGCTGGCCTATCAATCGAGCTTGACTCAAGAATCACTCCAGATCATTGAAGAATATTAATAATTCGGTAAACACACGTCGACTTTTGCATTTGCGTGATTATCTGTCCGTAAAATATTAAATTACGTGACTATTTTATGGTGTAAATATAGAGAAATAAAATAAAATTTTAATGGTAATTAATTTCAGTTCGAATTGATGCATAACAAACCGATAATAAAATAATAATTAGGAGGAAATTAGCCTAGTTTATTATAAAGTGGGTCCCGGATAAAACACACCCCACGTGTTGACATTCTTGTCAGGCTGAGCTGGACCATCATCTGATCAAAAATAGGTTTTAAAAGATATTTAAAAAGGAGAGAAGAATATAATAATGTGGGGGACCGTGTGGGGCCCGGACGAAGAGGCTTTTCCGATCGGCTTGACTTTGGAGCACGAAACTGCAAAAGCAAAAGCGAACAGGCCTCCTCCTCCTCCTCCTCCTCTCTCTCTTTTTTTTTTGGGAAGATTAGGGCCAGCGGGCCCCACCGTGACGGCGTCTGACGTCCCCCGTCACTTGCACCTTCACCCCTGCGATTCATGGAGGTCACTCATCGCTTATTTATTTATTCATTTTGCCGTTTCTCTTGCTATCAATTAAAAAAAGGGGTAAGTCGTGGATGATGCCTGAGAGTCCATGCGGTTAGGCAAATAAGATGGATAGGCCAGGCCACACACGATTGATTCATGGTCCGGACCGGCCCTCTCCCCTCATATAATATTTTATATAGTCGTTCAATTACTGAATCATACTATTTTCAACAAATAAATCTATAAAAGTGTACCTAATAATAAAATTATTTTTCATAGGAAAAATGTAACTTACATAAACAGTGCCATTTCATGTTAGATTTATAGTGATCGATAGTTTCAAGAGAGATTTATATTATTTTTTTCTCGTATTCTCACGCCCATAATGCTACGATCGGGTTGTATTATTTTTCCTTTTTTTATATATAATATAGGATATGTTAATTGATCGAAACCGAATAGTTTTGATATATCTTGTCGTGCTAATCATGCGGGCCGTTGGATGGGTGCGGAGTGATGTCATTGCACGTTGCTCCCAAGTCATGGTGAGGATCTTGATCGTGATCATCAATGGAAAGATTGAGAGCCACCGGCATTACCAAATCATTGGCGACAAATTCTCAAATCCAATTTTGTCCTTTCTTGGGAATGAGGTCTCTTCACAAACCTTAAACTTTAATCTCCTTATGTTAATAGAAAATTATAAGCCATGGACTCCAAGTGGGTTGGAAGCAGATATTAAATTTCCAGCATTAATTAGTCGAATTGTTATTTAATTCCCCTAATTTTTTTAAAAAAATTAGCCCATTTCTTTAATATTGCAATCAGGCTCACTTATCTTATAGGTGAGCTGAACTCCATTTTTATTAGTGATATTGTTTGCACGATAATGTTTCTATATACGAGAAGCATTACCACTTGTCGTCTTCTTACCGAGTCTAATAAAACGGCACCAAAACCTCTCTCTTTTTCCCTCTCCTGACCCGCGGGTAAGGATCTTGTTTATGTATTAATCGAGACTAGTGGGCTAATTTCATTCATCAGAAAAGTCAGCAA
The DNA here is from genome assembly GCA_900174645.1 of Sonneratia alba. NCBI lineage: Eukaryota > Viridiplantae > Streptophyta > Magnoliopsida > Myrtales > Lythraceae > Sonneratia > Sonneratia alba. The sequence goes on along the minus strand of FWPY01000091.1, from coordinate 7,165,572 downwards.
TCTTGACTTTAACATTTTCCTCTTTTGTCACTCTCTCTCCATCAAGATTCGATTGAATGGCACAGCTAACTGCCCTAACCATATACCAACTGACGGCATGGTCCTGTAAAGAAAAGAAAGGAAAAGCCAGTGGCAATTATGACCCCATTCCTATTTCATATGCTATATTCCACATATGCCCCAACTTGAAAATTTTAAAAATAGTAAAAAGCAAAATAAAAATATCTTGAGAAAACCAAAGAAAAAGAAAAGGAAAAAAAACTTTTGGGAATTAGTTTTTTTGGGTCATAATTGATTAACAGCAGGAAACCAAGTCTACAATTTCCAAATCGATTTACAACTTGAAATCACAATCGTATTTACTATTTGGGATTGGAAGTTGAAATCATCGCCACAGGTTGACTGGGCTGGTCAAATCCCAGAGTCAAGATTTATAAATCACAAAAGTAAGTGGATGTGAGAATTTCTTTTTTACTGAATTGATGATATGATGTGAACCGGTAGTATATACTGCAAATGCTTTAGTGGGGTGGGCGGGTAACAACCGCCAAATTGGCATGCACCATCCATGGCACAGTTGACCTCTTAGAGATGTTTGAGCTTGAAGAACAGATTGCCAGCTAAGCCCTGTGCTGTAACCCAATTCTTAATTCATCTCCGTTGCCAAGCTGTGGGCATTAATCAAATCGAATACATCGCAGACAGATATTCAGACATACACAAGTGGATTACGTACGCTATGTGGCATGCAAACTGCAATTACCCAGCACCAAATTAATGCGAAAATATCATAAGATTGCTTGTTTGGTAATCAAAAAACCCGACCAATGATGAAGGAAGTCATGTATACATGTATCCAAAGCGCATGTGGTTCAGTTCAGTGTCACATGCCAAGTCCGGACAAGAACCAAGAACACCAAAACCCCAGATTGATCCAGGTTGCATACCACATGTAAAGGTGATCTTTGAAGAGATTGCTTTTCTGGATCAGTTTAGTCCCGTCCAATCCCATCCAGGTTTTGTAGGCCTTGAAACATTATCCCTCTTTAAGGGGAGGATACAGGAATTTGGCAAGGCTTTGCAAACTGGGGCCGAACAGGAACTAAACTGGGCCTCAGAAAATCAAGATCGAAAAGGACCGGTTTGTCCAAGCTTCTAACCTGTTCACTTCACGAATTATACACACGACTGAAAGTGTATGTCTTGGTGTAAACAAACCAAGCTAGGTGAGGATTAATGCCATATAGATCAAGCTCCAGTGGGCGTGAATACAGCAGGTATTGCTTCAGGAGAAGGGAACTTAAGTTAACGCACATGGATCCAAATGGTTATACAAACATCTGTCAAAATGTACTCGTACATAGAGACACATATATGAATAAATATATTTATGTATCATGGATGTTTTATTATCAGCAGCATTGATAATCCTTTCTGAAACAGTTGGGCTTGAGTCTGCGGCAAGCCTCTGCTTTGCTGTTCTGTCTGAATCTCCTCAGAGGGCTATTTATGTATAGGCAAGAATTGTCTAATCTGAAGAGGAGGAGGAAGAGGAAGAGTGTGAAGGAATATAGATAGTCCATTGGTGTAAATCGAATGTAAAATATAAAGATATCGCTGCACTGAACCTAAGCAAAGTTTGTCTCGTGCTATTTATTCATTGTTATGCAATCATTGCAGCTAAGAGATTGAGATTGAGGGATTCCGTATATTTTTCTTGATTTGAAATGGGGAAAGAGCGTTACTGAATCCAATTTCGAGAACATCTCCCATGCTGACTTCAAATCCACATGCTGAAGGCCCAGCACGAGTTGCCGTATTGAAGAATGGAAAGAGGGCTCGAACTTGAACTCACAATCTTACTGGAGCAAAAGAGACGTCGAACAAACTTCAATTGAGCAGCGGGAGTGAATCTTCATCGGTCGAAATTGATTGAACAAGTGATGACCAAAGGAGAACTGGAACTGGACATGGACGGGCTGTAATTGGTTGGGCCTTCTGGTACATAAATGGACCGAGAGAAACCCTTCTCTTTTTGGGAATGTGTATGTGATCATATAGCCCTCTCAGGTCCTGGGGCTATCAAATCGAGTTAGAATTAAGACCCCAAATGACAAGAAGTTCACTCGTGGAACGTACACTCTGTCCGAGCGACGACGCATTGTGCACATAGCCCGATCCCAAGAGAGACGGCTGCACCAGACCCGTGCTCGTATTCGGTCCCAGTCCCCGACGCCACTGGTTGTGGTCGTCCGTAAACTCTGCTCGCACGATACCTTTGGTGAAGTGTCTCTATGGGCCTGATCCAGATTCAAAGGATAAAAACAAGAGATGCTGCTACCACACTTGCGTATGGTCGCGCATTTTACGTTGTCAAATGTTCATCGAACACCTTGCCATCCGTGGGAAGTTTCATCCGCAGAAGCAATGAAGGGCCCAGGGTTGCTATCGTCGGCAACTGTGTCCACTCCTTGTCCAGTTTGACCAAACAAATGCATCACTTTCTTAGTAATACGTAGCAAATAGAAACTCTCCCAATTATTTCCCCTTGAAGTAAGAGATTTTCATTTAAGATAAAATCGAATTTCTTCGGATTTCAAAGTTGTCCTTTTCCTCTTACAGCTGATTCAATAATTTCTGCTTCTACTCGTAGCCACGACATGTGGAGAAGGACACCCCTGTTGGCCGATTAAGTTGGTTGATGGATTTTTTTTTTTTTTTACCCCCACCGTATAAGACTGTAGATCTGAACTATTGTTTAGGAATGAAAGATATTGAGCCACAGGAATAGATTCATATCGGTAAAAAACTACCCGTGTTTACAAACTGTACAATCATACTGTAGGATTGAAGGGAAGCGAGATTATCGGATCGGGGATATCATTGCAAATACATTGATTCTATTGCACATAGTCCCAACTGCCATCTGATAAGTCTTCTATCTTCGATTGACTCGAGAATGGTATCTACACGTGAAATTTCCATAAATGACCTGCAAACTAATGCCAAACTCCCAAGTAAAAAGAAAAACTTCAAATCATGCAGACACAATCCCTGTACACATTTTCAATTCGACTTAGTTAATATGTATTTTTTTCCCCCCTGATCTCTGGTTTCTTTACTGCTCCTTATCTCAATCTTCCTCTCCAGCTCTGGATCTCTGGCTCATCCTAGGAATTGGACACTGGGGCTGAGAAGCAGCTGCTGATTCAATAACGAATGGTTGAACATGTAGTTGTGCTGTCCCGGGATGTCGAACGGGGCAGCCCCACCGTTTGAGAAGCTGCAAGTCGAGCCGTGGAGCTTCTTTGATGGGTGGGACAATTCTGTCTCGATGCCTGACCGCTGCCTCTTGAGTGCATTCTCTGCTGCTGGGCCCGACGGGCTCGCAGAAAGGAGCTTGTGATGCACTAGATCGTCTGGAGGAACAGCATGGTTGGGGGTGGGCTTGGACTGATCGAGAAAGGACAGGCTGTTGTGGTCGGTACTGCTGTCGGACAACAAGCTGCTCAGCATGGCGTAGTCCATGGCATCCAACAGATTGGAGAAAGATGATGATTTCTGGGGTATGAGGGTGTTGCCGGCATTGTTGCTCGGGAGACTTGTCAAATCCGGTAACTTGGAGTCTTGGGCTGTGATGAAGTGGTCTTCTTCTTCTTGGTCTTGATCGGCTGTTGGTACTGCAGGAGGCAGCACATTCGACTTCTTGTAGATCCGACAGAGTACCCAATCATCGAGCTGGAATGAACAAGATACACGTTATTTTTCTCCGCTAATCTTGAAAAAAATCGAGCCTTTCAGAAGTAATATGCAGATATTTTCGGTATCAATCAACGACTATCATTTACCAAAAGGAATTACTAACATGGAGATGAGATAAAAAGGAAGCGAGAGAACACCGAATGTTAACAGATAACACAGCTCTATAGATTATTAGTACAACCAAAGTGCTCTGAGCTGATAACTTGAGAGTGATCCCAGGAGATGAAAGTCATCACAAGAACCTATAAGTAAGATTTCAACAGTAAACGAATGCCAGCCTTACAAAGACATCTATGCTGGTTCAGGTAGCAGATCGATGAATTCTGATGGTAGATAGCACTGAACAGGGGAGACGAGAATGCAGGATATCTTTGGGAATTAGAGAGAGAGATAGAGATACAGAGAGATTGTACTGCTTACCCTCATGGAAGATTCCTTGAGCCTCCTGGGCCTGTTGATGGAGTTGAGGGTGCATGGAGATTCTGTAAGCCGGTACTCGTGCATGATCCAATTCGTCTTGGTTCCTTTAGGGGGTCTTCCCTTGTAAAATACCAGGGCCTTCTTAACACCAACGTTCACATTTCGGGCTCCCATAGATGATGAATCCATTATGATCTTGTCTGTACCAGTGGCCTTCCAGTACCCCGAGCCGGCTGCCCTGTTTGGCCTGGCACCATTCGGGTACTTTCGGTCCCTAGGACTGAAGAAGTACCACTCTTTCTCGCCGAAAGCTGCCCTAGCTGACCAAAGAATCAAAACCATAAAACCAACATCAACATCATTTGCAGGCGGTCGACTTTTCGCCACAATCCGACAACTGAACAAGTTTCCTATGGCAGCCCATCTTATGAAACAAGTGTGTATAGCTGAACAGATACCTGGCAAATCCCACGGATTACACTTGTATATATCGACGTCCGCGATGATAGAGACGGGGAGAGGGACCGAGGACACCTTCTTTTGGAGGTAATGGAGGATGAGTTCTTCGTCTGTCGGGTGGAACCTAAAGCCCGGGGGCAGGGATGATTGCGGGTTCTTCATCAAACCAATGTGTTTCAAAAGAGAAAAAAATAATTGTAAATCAATTCTCCTTAGCTCAAGGGAGCTTCTCAGGAGTTGGGCACTAGCCCAACAAAGCCGAACAGTTTTAGGAAAAGAATCAGAGATGCAGAGGAGGCCAAGTTGCAGCCAGCTGCAGGAGGATGAGGAGGAGGAGGAGGAGGAGGAGGAAGAAGAAGAAGAAGAAGAAGAAGAGGAGCCAGAGGATTGAAATTTTTGGGAGGGCTACTTGCGAAGCCAATTTATGCTTGTGGGGATTTGTCATTTAGTGCAAAGAAGTTTGAAGATTAGGCCGAAGTGGTATGGAAGAGCTGAAAGGAAAGATGGCAAACCAATCCGTTCACATCTACCTTACTAACTAGATTATTAGATTTTTAAACATTATACTTAAAATAATAATGATAAAAATCAATTTAACAATCCGTCGAATTTAGTAAAGATTAAAAAACAAAACAAAAATGGACAGAATGGCTAAGGCCCACAATTGTCTTTCTCGTACTTCGGTGACAGAGTGGCGGCTGGGCAGTGAGAGCCGAGATTAGGGGGGCGGGAGGACATGGTCCCACCAGGAAGATAAACTCTTGCCACGTGCCCCGCCGCTACCAGCCAAGAACGTGGAAAAGCCGCCGCCCAATCATAAATCCTAGTGGGGGCCCTCTGGGAATTTATCGTCCACGGCTAAAAAACAAAATTATATTTCCTTTTCTAATTTCTAATTTCCATAGAAATAATCTTGCATCCAATGAAAACTTCACCGATGTCTATGTCAAAAAAAAAAAAAAAAGAGAAAAAGTTAAATGACTATATCATCCATAACCGATTATCTATATCCCGACTTTTATCCGGGAGTGCTGCCTCGCCTTGCCGTAAATACGTTGTCTTCTGTTATAATTTTTTCCATATGATAATGTTTAAAATATTCTATTGGAGATGTACGTGTTAGAGGGGCTTATTGAGAATTGGACCCAACAAAACAATGGGCACGCGGGTAGTGCCGCCACAGATTAGAATCTTAACATAAAGGTGGGAGGAGGGACCAGAGGGAGGGGGGGGCTCTGTGGGAGAGTGGTCAACGGAAACTTGAAAAATCAAGAAAACAATAAAGAGGGAAATTTCTTTATCAATTAATTCATTGCCCGAACCTTATCTGCAGATGGGTCATGAATTCCCGTGCCTCATTCCAACACTAACAAATCCTAAAATAATGGGTTCCATTATTATTAAGTACGGGCAAAAGCCACCTCAGGTGAAGGAAGGAAGGGTGTCCGTACATGTTTTCTATTAAAAAATATCAGTTGATAAATTAAGGATGAAGAATATTCACAGTTTAAAAGAGAGTTGTTTTAAATATATTTTTTTTAAAATTTGACTTGCCCTAAAATTGATAATACAAGCCTCATCTCCATCATAGATCATCCTAGAAGATATCTCAATGATGTTGATCACTTCAAAGGTATCATTAGCACTTGATCTAGCCTAATTGGCAAGGCTTATCTTAAAGGCACACATCAATGGACAGTGAAGATAGTAAATAGCGGTCGATTAGGTCTGTGGCGTTAAACTAAGGAGGCGAACATGTGGCATTGAAAGTGACATGCTGAGAAGTAGATGTTGCGTGAAAGAATTCAATCCTTCAATTCAATCCCTCATGACCAGATAGATCTAAGCTCGGTATGGGTATTGAAAGAATCTAATCTGACATTAAGACAAATAAACAGGTTCACATATAGAGGAGATTCCCCTACACAGATGTCCTGGACAGGGACGCCACCAATGATGGGACACAGTCCCTGAACAGGCTTTTTCAGCAGCAGTTCGTGGGTAATCTGCAAACAAAACCGTCGACGTACGCGCAATTTCTCTTTCCCGTTACCCTTTCCTGCCATGGAGAATTTAAAGAGGGGTTTGAATTGGTCAAAATAGAATCCTACAATCCCTTCTCTTCGACAGAAACCTCAGCCAAAAATCCAAGAGACTAAACGGAAGGAGAGAGCGACAGTCCAAATCCAAATGTTGTTATCATAGTCCCCTGTATGACCAGGCATCTCAGAACCGAGTGGCAGATAATGTGTGCTCCTGATAGTTTCTCACAGACCTGACTCGTGATCATCACAGACTCATGTGACTTATTCCGCTAAATTAAGATATCCCATCCAGCTTTCTATGAGGAGGAGGTTAGGAGGGGATCCTATGGCTGGATCCCGAAGCCTGTAATAGTCCATTATCATCAGCGTGTTGAGCAAAATGAAGCCAACTGATAACCCAAGGGCCAAACCTACTAAAAAAATCCAAGCATTTATATCTCAACTAACTCGTAACTACACCTACCATTTTAAGATAGCTTCCCGTCTAAGTAAGGGTGTTGGTCTCCTTACACATAGAGCTGCTAAAAAACAGCGCACACGTTGAGATCCCCTCAACATGCTTGGCAAAAAATATTATTTAATGTTGGCTTGAGACTTCAAAGATTGTATCACCAAACAGCAGTATTTGTGGACCAAATTGGATGGGGCGTGCTGGAGACTTTTAAGGGAATATTCCGAGTTTAATTGTTTAGATCTGAAAAAAAGTACTTAAAATTGTACATTGGCCGTACTTCCTATTAGCCTTGAAGTATAATAATCCTACCCTGAGGTAAATCCCTCCCTCCCTCAGCTGACAGAACTAGCACGGCATGCTAGCAAATTTAATATTTGATTTGACATAATTAAGGTATTTCTGCACTCTCTCTCTCTCTCTCTATAAGTATTTCTGCAGTCTCTAAGTTCCTGAATATAATAAGCCTTTCCCACCCAAAAAAATGCCTTTCCAGCACATATAATAGGCCAAAAGAGGGCAGTATGGTATTGCAAACAAGGTGAGATCATAGGTTTTGAACGAAAAGGGGCACACGCCAGGGAGGACCAACAAACATGTTACAAGTGTATACGTCCTTAATCAGTATCATCGATCGTCATGAAAAGATTAATCCCTTGGACAAGTCTGAAGGAGATATTCCTGGATTGGCCACAGGTTCGCAAATAATAAACAATTGGGGGGCTATCCAGCAATCTACTCAAAGGGAAAGCGAGGAAAAAGAAGACAAAATGAACAGTGTGGAAAGATAGGTACACAAGCATCTATCCCAAAGCACTGATAGCTACTCCAAAAGTCATGATAAATACACTAGTCCTTCGACTCGTGTAATTATCCCTTCCCTAAAGAGATGCTTTTGTTCGGTTTTGAAGGGCTTCACGTTACCTTCACTTTAGACAAATGGAATGGAATCCGGAAGAGCTAAATTATAAAGAACTGAAAAGGGGGATTAATGCTAGTAACATCGTCATCATGGAGCTTGAAGCAAGAATTCTAGTTCAATTCTCATTAACATGTTCTTTTATAATTCTTTATTTCTCGCTTCCTTTAATCTGTTTAAGTCCATCACCTCCTTTGCACAGAAAAAAATATAAATAATTAAGTGCATAGATTATGTCATGTATGATGTGGACAACATACCTAGGACTTTCCGCAGCTTTTACCTTGGTTTTGTTTACTAATTGCTTCAACCACGTCCCCTTTCCCATGCACTAGGTAGCTTGTTCTGCTCATCTTCAAATTCTCACATGGCATATTGGCAAAAGATTACTATATTTCCTCCAATGAAGAACTTCTCCATTAAGACCACTATCCTTTGTCTGTATACCTCTTCCTACCTGGCGTGGGGAAAGAAGAAAATTTTAACAAAATTAGGATAATCTCAACAACCACATCATGGAAACAGGAATAAAATAATTGAAGAAGAAAATGATGGTAATTGGTCCAAGGATTACTCTCCACTTGATTGTGGCCTTACGGTGTAGGTTTTTACTCTCTATTCATCATAAGAGAAATTGCAGAGGCAGAGCACAAAATGAAAATACATGTTTTCCCTCTTCTATCTTCTGCCTCATTTTCACACGAAATCATTAAAAGCCTAAGCGCATCGAGTCACTATGCTCTGAAGGATCTTGGATCTACAGACCCCTTCCATTCTCAGACAGGCAAAGGCATGCGGGTGGCTTCCACTCACAACCCGCACCACTGACAGCTACAGAATGGAACTGTTAAGCGAGAATTGACTAAGCATGCATTGTGGAAGACTTATGTGCATATCACCACATATGAGACTAGTCAAAAGAAACACAGTGCAGCATTTAGTTAATTCTTTATTGTTTTATTTCTCATTTTCAACATCAAAACAAAAAAAAAGTCTTAGACTGCGATATCTAGTAGTTTTCCACGTGTGGTTCACCTAATCTAGAGGCTGGTAGTTATCCAATGTCAAATGGTAAGGCACCAAATTCCCATCCGGACCCATAGAAAATAATGATTTGCGCCTAACATAGAGGTATCTCAAAGAGGTCAAGAATCATGACAAACAATGATATTCCTTCTAAGAAGCGTATGTCAATTACAGTTCAGAAGATCACAGTTACCAGGAGACCTCACGTTGCATAAGTGAAAAATCTTTTGACAGTCCAAGCAAAAACAATGGAACCCAAAAGTTCCTCCATATGCAACAGCAGAATTCCTAGGTTTTGGTGAATCAATCTCGGTACAACACATTTTTTACTGACATGGGTTGCTGGAGGTTCAATTCCACATGCATCAGAAAATACTGTTTTAAGAAACTGAAGTGTCTATACTGTTCACTTGAAGTTCATCTAACGACCTGCTAATCATTGCTGGCCTCCTTTACAAGTGCCATTGACCAGAAAAGCAAAGAAAATAATTGTTCTCTCCATAGAACACAAAGATATCCATTGCATATACAAACAAGATCAACAGAGTAATTTAATAACATACATGAGCTATTAGACATGACGTGCATCGAGTAGAACTTTCTGCTGGGAAGACTCTTGTATGAGTTGTATGGATAGAGGTATTTGGAGGTAAATGTGGGACAGGAAATGTTATTCCTTCAAGTCCCTCCATTTTAACTAGGCGTTCTTTTCGCTGATCCTTAAAAAAATTAATCTTTTTATCTGACTCTAAGAAAAAATTCCAATGCAAATGGGTGGATTTGGAGCAACAAAACTCTTTAACAGAAAGAAACTATCAAACATGGTAATATATCATCCAGGTTGATGCACCCGTAGAAAGCAGCAATGATCAAATAACTAACATCAGGGCTGAACAGATAGGAAGGAAAAATTAACAAAGCACCTTGACGAAGCGTTAACTGCAACAATTGCATGAAAGAACTTTGCACAAGAGCAACCTGCAAAATAATTGCAAGTTACAACCCAACATCAAAATAGAACCTTAAGCAGGAGAATGTGAGAAAGCACCTTCAAGTTGATCAGTCTGGCAGCAAAGGAGTTGGAAAAGTTCCATGACTGAAAAACCAGAATCAACTGATTGTGCCAAGGGCAGCGTAGAGTCTTGCAGTGACATCAAACCGATATGGCTCAGATATTAGCATGGTCTGATTACTCAAATGGTTAGATAACATGAAACTTAGTGTCCATGAACATATTCCAAGCGGGCAGAAACAGAGTCTCCTCATATAGTATGTTTTATTACTGATGATAAACAGCAAAAAGAATGTGAAAGAAGAATTTTCCACAAGATAATCATAATGAAAAGTCAGGCCTTCAATCAAAATTGTTAACATGCAGCCCGGGTCCATAATAAGCTGTTTTCTTCCTGAAAAAGAGCAAATTGGAGCTTGATACCAAAATACATACTTCAGGAGCAAGATTCTCTTGCATCTCATAAACGTGCATCATCTGCATTTTATTATTTCTGAGGTGCATACAGTTTCAGTTTCACTGGGAAAAACTAATATGAAGAAGTAAACCTTAAGACCTTGTTTTTATTTGGATTGAAGGAATGAAATCGCTGTGGGCAATAGTCACACATTATGTGCAACAATCACACTTGTATCAAACTTAAGTTTCAGATGAAATGAAACTGCAAATGAATTGGAAGATAATGGTTCCTTATGCAAGGACATGAAATTTGGAATTTAAGGTAAAAACAGATCACTGAAATTGCTTGTCATTTATAGCATACTGATAAGCAAAATATGTATCAGTACAGACTAGAATAATCCATCAAGGATGCAATAAGTAGGGTTGGCATCAGAACAAGCACATATCAGAGGAAGCAAAGTCCGTCGCCATATCAGGAATATGGAAAAGAAATGGAGCTAAAATGCTATGGTGATAATGCTCCCAAAGTAGAACCTGCAGTCAAATGAAAACATTTTGTCTATTCAAACTATACTGAACTGACAAGCTCTCAACTATGTCAGTCTAAAATGGGGGGAAAAAAACTACACATCTGGAAAATCTGCAAGAACATACAGCCTCTTTTAAATGTAATAACTCTCAGTACATAAGCACTTGAAAATATGATCCATTATGGTGTCAACTGTGTAGAAATAACCACAATAACAGCAACATGGCCTCAACTGTGGAAATTCAAACTAATTATATTCCAATGCGACATCCCATAATCCTTCCAATTGAGCTTGCCAGATCCCCGTTATTATTATCAATAACAGGGGAACTTAAAATCCTTACTAGCATGTCTCCGCAGAAAGTGAAAGTACAATAAGATCCAACAGACTTGTCCAATAAAGGAAGAAAACACAAGAGACAATCGAGAATAAAAGAAATCTACAACTAAAAGAACACAGGTATTGATAATCAAAATTTCCAGAGTCAACCACAGATAGAGTGGTCATCTATATCAGACTGAAGAGCACAAATCAGATTGAACTCAAGAGATCCCCTATACTGTAAATACATCTGTTGAGTATAGAACCCCAATATGAACTCGTTTACATCAGCTAAATATTGAAGGTCATTTATCATCTCTAGTCACTTTACAGACGAAACACTCTAGTTTTTTCAGCTCAAGTATCATTTCACAAGAAGTTACAATGCCAGAAAACAATATCCTTGCCAACTCCTAGTTTTAGGTTGTCAAAGGAAATCTCTGTCCTAATCAAACTTTCTGGAGACAGTTTTCTTTAAGCAAATATCATCTGACAGATTTTCCATTATCCTCCATTCCACTGCTTTCTTCCCAGAAATCCATGTCCGAAGTGTCTCATCCATTTATGACTCTCCGCATAATATTTATTTCTTCCTTCAACTCTCCTTTCAAAAACACACCTATGGATCAGCACAATATATAAGCTATGACCATGATCCAGTCCATTTTCACCCATCCCACTCCATTATCTAAAAACATGATCAGTTAGCGCCACCAAGAAAAGTTTCTGATTGACATGATTTAGGTACCATAACTAGGCAGACACCTCATTCTTATCTTCTCCAAGAGCTCAAATATCTCTTTGCTAGTCATTAGGCTGCACAGGAAGGCATCAAAGGTGCAAACTGCTCGGCAAGACCCCCTCTGCAGCATCTCATTAAAGACCTCTCTAATCTCATTGATTTTCCTGGCCTTGGAATGTGGCATAATCGGTGAATCACATGTGACAATGTTGGCACAATACCCTTTACTTTCCATTGTTTTCATCAGATATGTAGCTTCTTTGACATGCCACCATTTGCCACTGCATGTATAACTGCGTTATATAACTTCATGTTGGGTGAGATGCCCTAATTCCTTCATGCAGTCAAAGAAATTGAGCACTATGTTTAGGCTATTCATTTTTTAATAGCATTATATGATACTTGCATAAAAGACCACATCATGAGCCACTCTTCTCTCGTTCATCCCTCATCTTCATTCAGGGTCTAACAATCAAATTACACCATCCATTCAGTATTATCGTGAAGCTCTTCACGTTGAGTGGGAACACATTTCTATTGCAGATGATCAAGTCATTCTTAAGCAGAAATATAGCTGATAATAGACTCTAAAACTTGTCAATCCTGGCTTACCTCATGTGCTGGTAGAAAAAGGGTGTCAGGAGATACTATGGAAGGACGATCACTACATCCATTCACCCCACTGATCAGACCCCAGGCAGTACAGAACTTCCGTATCTTCACTGGTAAGGAGATCGTGGAATGGTATTCCTGGAGGCCAAGGGAATGCCTAGCCTGCTTTCTGGTCCAGGGGAAGAAGGTGAAGGCCACTTCCCAGTCATTTTGTACCCAAGAGAACCTCCACAATCAGTGGTGACAGTGACACGGTGGCAATTCGACACAGCTCGACGGCTACTTTCCTCTGCAGGGGCCACGCCCGGCTTCCTGGAGTATGTCCACGACCACTCACGTCAAGCTCAGGAGCCTTCTCCAGCGAACTCTACACGGGGAAGAACCAATTTCGTCATCATTTCCTTCCGCTTCTTCCTTCCTGTAATAGGAGTCGTCAAAAGTGATGGCAGAAGCGACTTCATATTAGCGGAGCGACCACTCGGAAATTGCGGAACACATGCGCGAAACCAAAGAAAAAGATAAACAAGGGTCAGAAGAATAAGAATCACAGGCAGAAAGAACAGGAGATGAACCAGGAGAGGAAATAGTAGCAGGCGGAGAGCGGAGAGCGGAGAGGGGAGAACAAGAAGTCACTGCAGGGATGATGAGCCGAGAGCATATCAGGCAGGAAGGACCAATGAATGAGGACACCAGCTGAACGTCCGAAGGCGTGACGAAGATCACCAGAACGCCTGCCATGTCGAACCGTCCGTTTCTTATCACGCATCGCATCCTTCGTTTTTATTCAGCTGATCGAATGGAGAAATTGCCCTGTGATATCGAACCGCTTAAGCTCCCGCCCAGTTCGTGAATGCAGGAGAAGCGGACATGAAAGTTGAACACAGCAGCTGATTGTGGAAATGCCGGACGAACAACGAGAGGAGCAAAAAGGTACCAACAAGGCTGACTCCAGAACGTTCAAGTCACTAAACATCCTTCCTAAATTCATATTTCTCATCTCCATTTAATCGGTCGACCGCAAATTTTCCACATCTCCATCCTGGATCTCATCAAAGATTCAAAGTTGGCTGCTCCGAGCGTAAACGAGAGTATCCGCTAAGAAGAGAATCGAATGTGAGACTGAATCGATGAAGCATTTGACCAAGAATGATGAAAAATAAGCAAAATTTAAACGCTTCTGCATCCGAGCTGATTGTTCACATCGAAAACTGAATGAATCGAACCACAATAAATTGTTCCGGGGACGTAGTGTAGATCGTAATATAATTACAGTATAGCAAACAAATGAGACTAATATGATCCCCCATTATTCCTGACTGTAGGTTAAGAAGAAAGTGAATCCCGATATAACCTGTTCTCGGCTTCACAGTGTCAGTCATCATGAGTGCCGGATCGTATGCTCAACGGACCGAAAACTGACCACACGACTCCTGCATTTTCCAGAGATAGTTAAACGATGCTGCTGATGCGAACTACAGGAATCATAGAGCTGAGACAGCCTCAATGGCACTGCCCAGCGGCCACGCTGCCTCCACAGATGCATTTCCGTACTTGACCTTCTTCACTAGTGTTATCTTTTGCCAAGGATCAATGCCTGCAGAAAAGATTTGAGGCGACGAAGTTCAGTATTCCCATGAAAGCGACCGGAATAAGGAGAATGCCTTCCCTGTTCCCATTTTTCAGTCGTGGGAGAACGAGGCATACAAAGACAACTGAATTGCCCTTGACGGTTGAATTGCACAGTCCCTTCTAAAAGAACAATCTGACACTCCCATTCTCCAACACGTCAAGAAGGGAAAACCGTCTGCTCTGCAGAACCCGACTCTCTCTCTTGTGCACTTGCCAAGACGTTCCAGTGGGCTCAGTATCGTAAACGTGGGAGTAGACCAAATAAACGAAGACAACTTACCAAATCCATCAACGAGCAATGTGTATTGGTACACAAGATCCATACACAAATATGGAAGATCATCCTTCTCCACACCTGGATAAACAGACTTTGCGTCCTCGAGTTTGGTATGACAAGCAAACTTAGCTGCCTCCTCAAAGTCTGCAGGACGAACTTTGGCAACCGGTTGGTTGGGATCGATGAAACCAGCCTGATATATTGAAACGGAATCGTGCGGTCAGACACAAGAGAAGAATGTTAAACTTCCAACAGAATTTTAACTTGCATACCCCAGCAGCCCTGTCAAAGAAAAATGAAGCGACAAACAGATTCTTTTGTCCATCACCCCCTCCACCATTCCAAACCCCGCCGAACGTGCATTTCGTGTGAGTGCAAGCTGTCTCATTAACTTTGAGAGCCTCCAAAGCTACTCTCCTGCAGTCATTCATGCTTGCGCCTGATGGAGGAGCTGATACTGAATACTCTATGCCTCCATGTTTGTAAGACCCTTGAACACAAGGACAAGAAGAATAAGACCAAAAACCCAACTAGCTCAATCATGCTCTCGTGGATCATTGCAAGGGCTTTTGAATTCACAAAATGAAGGAACAAACTTTCCCTGCCCAACTAGAAAGAACTGGTTGACGAGCCATGCCACTCACCTTCATAACCAATGGAAATGCACGGATTTTCAGGTCCAGAAGCCTTCAAAATCTCTGCTCGAGCAGCTAACAAGCCATAGTGCAAGTAACTGCAGAGGTACCATCATAATATCACATATACACTAAATAAGAGGGACTAACATACATGCGAAAGATGCACAAAAGACTCCATGAAACTCCAAAGATACAAGGATTAGTTGTAGGAAGATCAAGAAGGAGCCTGACTGCCTGAGAAATTAATTTAAAAAAACATACCTATGAACGTAAAGGTGATAATTTCTTCCTTTAAGATACATGTCCGTGACGTAAGTATCCTCTCCATCAGAAAGCTTTGGAGCCTTTGCAGCATCCTCTTCCGATATAGCATATGCCATTTGAACAGAACCACCTCCAAGATCAACTACTCCAACAGTATCAGAGTATTTCTTTCCAAGATTTCCCAATAGATAATTTATTGTTACCTGAAAAAGAAGTGGCATGATATTAACATCTTTTCTGCTTGAAGAGCAGCGATTTCATATGGCATCTCAAGGTTAGAGTTCAAAGAAATAAATGAGGGCTAATTGCTTGATGGTATTGGATTGCTAATATAATTAAGCTTGACGGGCATTTCAACCGTCATGGTCAGGGTTGCAGTCTGTGGTTTGGTGTTTTTTAGGATTAGATGATATGATAAACCTAATTTAATCATATCATAAATATCAAAAACATGGAAAGCAGCTGCAGCGTACTTCCACAGCCTGCCTCTGAGCTAAAATACAGAAATTGCCTGCTTCAGTAGTGTTTCCACTATCAGTTTGATCTTTTCCCTTCCATACAGAGATTGCATACCAGTATAAAATTTCAGGGCAGCCTGTGAACAAACACAATGAGGAAGAAATTGGGACATACCCACTGATAAGCACCTTCTTGAGTACCATCAAGAACAGTAACACCTTCACGTTCAGACTTAAGGGTGCTTGTACCTTTCAGCAGGTCCCTGACCTGGACATGGGCATTCCACATGAAGAACTAACCAACCAAAACTAAATTCTGCCAAAACAAATAGATCTTCATCATTCAAACCTATGTAATTTAAACAAAGAAAAATGAAAAAAATTGAGGATTACCGCTTCTAGAATTCTATCAGATGCTTCTGTCCCCAAAGCTCTCAATCCTGCAGTGGCCTGCATGTGCAGCATAATCCAGCATAAAAAATCAAGTAATAAAAAAGCAGAAGATAGAAACAAAGCTGTTTGTGCAGATAACTGACCCCAACTCTCACAGGCGTCTTGCCACGCAAATCCTCTGGAACAACACTTTCTGCTTCGTCGAGCAGTATCTGCAGAGAACGAGCTGCTTCCTGGGGGTTTCGGGCATAGGCACTCAGTCCAGGCTTGATCTGCAAGACCAAAACGAGAAGAGGACGTCAATTAACACCAAATGCTTGCTCCCAACATAAAAATGAGAACTTGTACTTCCAATTCCAAGTTTGCATCAGTTCAGAAGCAAAGATAATTGCAGCACAGATAGTCACGCGTTGAAGTAGTGCACGCAAAGTGAAAAGGAGATTTTGTTGTTGAACGATCAGAAAAAACCTGAAGAAAGAGCTCGAGCTCTCTGCCGATGGGTATAAGATCCATGTATTGATCAAAGCAGTAAACATGGACTCGACTCCCAGAGCTGCCAGCATCGAAGATCACTGCAAATGTCTTTCCTCCCCCATTGGGCGAGGCTTTCCGGCTGGAGATAGCATACTCTTGAATAGATTCGGAGGGAGAGCTCGACGGCAATAGGAGAAGGACAAACCCGACGAGCAGGAGCGGCAACCAGATCACGAGAATGACGCCACGGTACTTCTGGATCCTTTCCTCGTGCGTTCTGCTAGGTCGCTTGAACATCTTGTCGAGCTCGGCCTGCTGGTGAAGATCCGAGGAGGCGAGGTGGGGCGGGGAGCTGGGGTTGCCGGATGCAGCGCCTTCCAGGAGCTCGGCGGATGACGGCGATCTGTACCGGATCTGGCCATTCCCGGCGGCGGTGGCGGGAGCCTTCAAGGACTGCACTTCCTGAGTCGGCTCCAGCTCTCCCCACCTTGTCGCGCAGTGTGTGAGAGTTGCACGCGCACCCACAGGGCGTGGCCGACTGCTCCTTCGATCCGCCGATCTTCAGAGGAATTCCGGCGAAGTGGGAATGATTCGACGGATTGGAAAGTGAGACACAGAGAGATGGAAAGAGGGAGAGAGAAGAATGCGGCAATGGGGGAAACTAGAGAGAGTGGAAGTGGGCCGGAAAATCTCTGCTAGTGGCTCCTTCCTCTCGTCCCCTGCTGAAAGGTGAAACCGGAAGGAGGGAGAGAGAGTGAGAGGACTTGGACCAACGGTCAATGCGTCTGCAACAACTGCTAATTAGCGGATAACGGTACGATACGAGGTGAACGATGATGATGTCAAATTTTTCTTTATTTAATCGTACTTATATTATTTATTTCTTTGGTAACGTATAGTTAATATGTTTTTTTTATCTATAAATGAATGCCCTGAATTTTGTGGAAATATAAATTCAAGAAATTCCTCCTAAATTTTGTAATACATTTTGAGCTGGGGAGACTAGAAGTGCCTTTCTCGCATTAGATCTGTCGAGAAAGACATGGAATGGAGTGACTATAAAAGCTTCCAACCAGCTGATGTTTAGTTCGGTAGGAGCTGCAATTCTCAGTAAAAGAGAATAGCAGTTTGCCTGTCGATCCAGAAATTAGCTATCGAACCTACATGGTAGTAGTTGGCCGCGCCATGAAGTAAGCAACAGAGAGCTATACACAACCCACATTAACACCGAATGTGATCATGCTATGCTGTAGAGCAACCATCTGGTCTTGTAGAGATTCCTGAGAATCCACTCGTCCACGAAGTCCAGTGCATTGCTATGAGAAAACTCGAAGAATCCGCAGCAAGAAGGATTATCTCCACAAAAAAATGGAAATATGCATTTCATTCATTTGGAGGAAAGATCATATTTCTCTTTTCATTTTTTGACAGGTAAAAGATCATGTTTCTCTGGGTTCTTGAAGCACCTCAGGAATCTATCTTACCAAAGGAGAAAAGAAGGTAACAAGAGGTAGAAGAATATCATTGATACTGATGATAACTTAACTACCAGGTCTATTATGAGCAGGGAACCGATTGACGTTTCATTGGCTTAAACGGTCTTTTGCTTCGTTGGCGGGGGAAAGAGGACCCGGAAGACCCAAGCAGCCAATATTGCTCCGGCAAAAGGGCAGATCCAGTAGACATAGAACTGCTCCCAGGTGTTGTGCCAATTGTTCACATACGCCCAACCGAAAGCCTGCAAACGATTCATTTCCGTCAAAAACATAAGAAACTAGTTGTGAAACTAGACATCAGATGTTCGTATGAAGATAGAGCAGGAGAAGAGCACGGTCTCGGATTGAGGAGATGAAATCTCCAAACATGAAACGCATCGACTTGAGATGTATAATAGAAACAGACGTTGTCATCAAAACCAGCTCAGAGTAAAATGTTTTTATCAACACCCATGATCAATTACTTGGCTATACTGAGAATTGTTCTTTCACAAGTTTCCAATGGAGGAGAAAAAACATTTTCATTTTCAATTTAAAATGCAAAGATTGCCTTCAAATTAGACGGAATAAGAGAGACAGACAGCGTACACTTAGAGTTATTCTGTCGGAGAATGGTGGCTTCACATGAAAAGCCAAGACCATTGAACCTAACCCGAGAATAATTATTGGAACAGAAGCACCCATCAAACTGGGCATCAAGAAAACTCTGATTTTACCCATGTGGATTGTTGGTTTAGTTGCCAAGAGGCCAACAGTTCCAAGACAAACACTAATTTGACAAATAGACCCAAAAGAACAAAACAGATCCAGCAGGTATGTTGGATATATTCAAGCATGGAAGGAGACACAGTCACTACTCCATCATTCCCAATCACTCGGAATTTGATTCACGTCCAAATCTACCAATGCTGGAGTGCCCCTTTTCACAAAATTCATCAAATAGGCAAAGCAGACCAAAAAATCGAACCTAGTTGAAAGTACACACAGTATTTTCTCTATGAAATAATGACACTCAATTGAATGTACTCACATTGGCGGGATTCATGGAAGGCCCAGTATAAGGGGAACCTGCAACCACCAAGGCCACAGTGGCAACAGCGAGCAACCAAGTCTTCACGAATGAACTCTGGGGTCCCCTAAGAATGATAAAAAGGACCGCGAAGGTGATAATGAAAGTCAGAACTCCCTCAGCAATAGCACCAGTGTGCAAGTCCACCTTCAGAGAAGGTCCTCCAAGCATGTGCTTGTGCTGTGCAGGCATAACCTCCATGATCACCAGAGCACCAGCAACGGCACCAACTGCCTGTCAAACAGCAATATTCGCTCTCAATCAATGATAAATTACTTGCAAAATCATGGCAGCAGAGATCTACTCTGTTTCCACATATACAAAATCTAGTCATGTGGAAATTATATAGTTATTATTACAAACTGATATTGCCTACTCAGCAATTTATCAAATTCACAAGGCCATCAAAAATGCATCTTCCTCTTCTGATGAGTTGTGTGCATCCACACGATCCAAGACAAAATGCTATTCGATTACATCTAAGACTTCAGGCAGAAAAAACTGTAGATTTCGAATGTCCCAATGAGAAAAGAGTGCTCTAAGCTGTCAAGTGCAAAAGTAGGTCATCTTTTTTCTGCTATTAGCGACATGAAACAGCTAAGGTTCACTACCTTCATGGAAGCAAAAGGACGATAACGTAAATGATTACTGCGGCCAAGTTGAGCTTCTCTGAGGTAATTAATGTAGCAGGGAATGCAGCAAACTACCTAATCTTCGAAATTTAGCAACGTAGCATCTTAGATCTTTTCAACTTCCAATGCGGTCTAAGGAATATTTCAAAAGCCAAAAACCATTCGCAGATTCAGTGTCAAAAAACGGAAACTTTGCGTCCCAGTGATTGACCTGAGCAGGAAATCGGAGAGCCATGGAGAGTAGATCGTCGGACCCGACACCAGCGGCGTAGAAAGACGCCGTAGCGGTGGGGTTGAAGCTGGCGCCGCCCAGGAAATTGCCAATGACCTCGAAGACGGTGACGAGGACGAAGACGAGTGCTGTGGTGATGACCAGAGAGGCCCAGGGCAGCACGTCCTGGCTAAGCCCCACCATGGAGGCGATGACCGCCGTCGCGGCTCCGAGCGTCGACGCGCAGAACACCCACGCGAAGGTCATGATACCGTCCGCCACAGCCAGCTTGATCGCGCCCATCCTCCCGCCGTCAGACAGCAAAAGCCCAGAAACAAAGGGAGCCTTTTTAGGGACGGTCGAGGCCGGATCAGGTTGGTTTTAGAAGAGACTAAGAAGAAAGAGAATGATCTACCTAACTCGATTCGAATCAGTGCACAGCGAAGAAGACGGTCAATTTATAGGGACCAAAGAATCCCCATCTCAGAGGACAGAGAAGAAATTACAGATAACGTGGCAGTTGAATTTCCATACGTTGCATGATTCCAATAATAGAGTACCAGCGACCGGCCGTCCTCGGCAACATTGGGTACATGTAGAGTTGTGAAAAAGTAAACAGACATGTCAATTGGATATGAATGCCAGCTATGACAAAAATCCAAATTGGCTCGAAAATCAATCTTTTGTTTCTTCGGTAACAATACAACATTAGCTACTAACCAATCAGAGGTAACCAAATGTGCCATTAAATTTCGGAAGTTGTCGGAGGAGGAAGACTTTCGAAAGAAGATTTAATGCAACTTCTCTTAGCTCTCTGTAATAGCTATCGGAAGCTCCCATGCTCTCAAAATGGCCGTACCGATTGCAGTACAGTACAGACTCTGATTCCCTCTTGCACTCCTCGCGCAGTGGCGCGCACCCAGGCCCTCGTACCCTTTTTCTCCCCTGGCGGCTCTCCCTCCCCCGCCCGACCTTTACCCTTTTCCTCTTATACCACTTTTCTCGTAAAAATGCCCTTTCGTCACGCCTTCAGCCCTCTCCCGGCGTCTTCTCTTCATCGTCTCATCTTCTCTTTTTCATCCTGCCCTGCGACAGTTGAAGCAGGTAAATCTTCTTCTCCCTTGCGGGAGGGGAAATGAGACAGAGTGCCTGTGAGAGGGGAGAGACCGAACCGAACTCCACACCCTCTCAAACAAGAAGTGGTGAGGTGTGAAGTTACCAACATAAGATTGTAGAATAATCCTTGGAAAATAGACTATACAAATAAGTAATTATACGGAAACATGGAAGTAATGGGAAGTTACCAATATAAAATGATACAATAATTGTCAGAAATAGACTATAAAATAAATAAGATGCAAGGGTAGTTTTGAAATATCAAAAAAGATTCATGTCTCAATAAAAGGGTTGTTGATACGGACGGGAGTCATATGAATTAATAAAATTGAGAATTATGAATAAAAGTATAAGCGACCACAACGTTTAGATTCGAATTTAGATCGGTCCGTTTGACTTCTTAGTGCAAGGCAGTGCGCTTCGGTAGGAGAGAGAAGCATTGTCATTCTTGTCGGCCTAGTGGGCCTGTTCCTGGCCCAATGAGCCCAGCCCAGCTTTGAGGCCACAGGCCCAGCAAAGTGACTAATTGTCTTTTTTTTTTTCTTTACAGTTCCCAATCAAGCTTGTGATTCGTGACGTCACTTTCCCATTTGGGATGGGATGGATATGGAACCCAATGTCTTTAATTGACCTGGCCCACCTAATTAAATCCCTGCCCTCCTCACCCACCGAGGTTGCTGACATGTCAGCCATCTCAGAACACCCACTTAATTGACCTGAGAATTAGAATTTTATTTTAACAATCGGGAAAAAATTATGATATTTTTATTATAATTTCGAATTTAATTCTGTTCCTAAAATCTCTTTTTTTTTAAGACAAAAATTTTCCCTTTTCCTTGATTCCTAATTTCCTTATTTGTCTTCAAACTGAATGAATACAGACAAAGCTCTCTGGACCGATCGGTTAGAGATCCAGTTCTCCCTGTTCTGTCCCTGCACAGGAAACCTCTCCCTTGTCTCTGTGTTGGGCTCATTTGATCCTCCGCAGCTACTGTCGGCCGCCTCTATTTAGGAGCCGCTGCGCACGGCGATCCTTATCGATCAGCGGCAATTCGTTCGCGCCCCATTGCCATCCCCACAATGCGTCTAAAAGGTTAGGAAAACCATGAATTAGACCCGCAAGGATGAAATTTTCTGACGTTTTCGCACAGCCAGGGCCCATTTTCTGTGACTTTCCCGTTGAAATTTTGATTTTTTTGGTACCGTGGCAATCGAGATTCCTTTTTATCCTATTTTTTTCCGATGCCATGGATCTCAAGTCTGGCCTAGCCAGTCCTGCATTTTTTACGGTTGTGTTGCGTCTCTGTGATCGTCAATGAATTGATGTTTGACGGCTGTGGCTTCCTCTGGTCATCAACAGTAAAATGAGCTTCTAGTTCTTCTGCCCTCTCTCTCTCTCTCTCTCTCTCTCTGTGGTTTGCCCTGAGAAAAGATGTCTGAAACCTAAGATATTGTAATTGTCTGCTGGGGCTCTGACTTTTGTGAAGGGAGTCAAATTGTTTACTTTAAGGTTGTGTTTGCCAATCATTTTCGTTCCAGTTCCGCACCATGATGAAAATGTCGTGTTCCATGCTAAAGTTGCTCCCTCCATCCCCGAACACCTGCACCCCACGCCACCCCCCACCGCGTCGACTCTGAACTGTAAATATTGATTTAATTACTTGAGAATTCATCTCTTCAGTCTTTTTTGGGTGCCATTCTTCCTTACAGCATTGATATAATTTACGCATAGGCATACTTCTCAATCAGGTTCATCTGTGATTGCTTTTGCCGATATCAAGTGTGGTTGGAATTTAACATGAAAAAGTAGAATAGGTGCATTTAGCAATAACTGCAGAAGATCCGAGCCTGTTCCTCGTTCCATTTAATGTTGGGTGTTAATTGATTGGTGGTACGGCTTCCTAATTGAAAATTACATTTTTTTTCTTCTCCTAGGTTTGTAGGAAAAGTGGTAGGAGAGCTGTATGGCAGTTTAGTTTCAATGAAAGATAAGGCTATAAAGTGAAATGTGCAAGCACTGGTAATATTACAGATGCCACAATCCACAGAGTTTAGTGAGTCCGGAGATGAATCAGCAGTGTGTGAAGTTCGCGCCAATGGGCTATGTATGAATACTAAAGAAGTGGAAGCAAAACTCAATGAGGGAAATATTCAAGAGGCAGAATCTTCATTAAGAGAAGGGCTTTTACTTAATTTTGAGGTTAGTTTTTGAAATAATGTTAGCTGATGTTTCTCTTAACTAAGCAAGCTATTAAGATTGCTCTGAGTTTGCCTTTGAGCACTATAGTGACCTTAGGCATGTATCTTGTTGACCCTTCAGACGATTATTTTACAAAACTTGCAGGAAGCCAGAGCTCTTCTTGGGAGGTTGGAATATCAAAGAGGAAATCTAGAGGGTGCTCTTCGTGTTTTTGAAGGCATTGATATCCAGGCTGCTATACAGAGATTGCAGCCTACCGTTACAGAAAAACTGCCTGCTAAGAAAAATCGGTCATGGACGGAATCACTCCATGTAGTTTCCCAGCATGCTGCTAGCTTGGTACTTGAAGCCATCTACTTGAAAGCAAAGTCTCTTCAGAAGCTTGGCCGATTAAGTGGTATAGATTTCCCTTTTATTTCCTACTGTTCCATAAGATGTCCTTGATGAAAATGAATAGAACATATTTCTATTGTTCTTTCTTCTGTATATATTTTGGTTTTGTTGGTTGTTTATGCATGTTCCTTGTTTTTCTCAGAGTCTGCTAATGAATGTAAAAGTGTGCTTGATGCTGTGGAGAAGATATTCTATCAGGGGATACCTGATGCACAGGTGGACAACAGATTGCAGGAGACAGTTAGTCATGCTGTGGAGCTACTCCCAGAGCTCTGGAAGCAGGCTGGTTGCTATCCAGAAGCAATGGCTTCTTACAGGCGTGCCCTCCTCAGTCAGTGGAATTTGGATAACGAGTGCTGTGGGAGGATTCAGAAATCATTTGCTGTGTTTTTGCTGTACAGTGGAGTGGAGGCTGGGCCACCTAGTTTAGCTGTTCAAGCTGATGGGTCATATATCCCGAGAAACAATTTGGAAGAAGCCATTCTACTTCTCATGATTCTAATGAGAAAATTCTGCCTTGGTATCCTTAAGTGGGATCCCTCAGTTATGGAGCACCTCAAATTTGCACTCTCTCTCTGTGGCCAAACTTCTGTTCTAGCTAAACAGTTTGAAGAGATTATGCCAGGAGTATATCATAGAATTGATCGTTGGAATACTCTGGCTCTTTGTTATGGTGCATTGGGGCAGAATGAAGTTGCACTGAATCTGTTGAGAAAATCCTTACACAAACATGAGCGACCAGATGATCTCATGGCATTGCTACTGGCCGCTAACATCTGTTGTCAAGATAGCCTCCTGGCTGCTGAAGGAGTGGGGTATGCAAAGAGGGCAATTAATGCTGCCCAGGGAAAGGATGAGCATTTAAAGAGTGTGGGCCTTCATGTATTGGGCATCTGCCTTGGAAAGCAAGCCAAAGTGGCTTCCTCTGATGTTCAGAGGTCTCATCTCCAATCTGAAGCACTGAAATCGTTAGATGCTGCATTGGCTCTGGAGCCTAACAATTCTGACCTAATTTTCGAGCTTGGAGTTCAGTATGCTGAACACCGAAGTTTGAATACTGCCCTGCGATTTGCAAAAAGATTTATTGATGCAACTGGAGGCTCCATATTGAAGGGTTGGAGACTGCTTGCTCTGGTTTTATCTGCTCAACAGCAATTTTCAGAGGCTGAAGTGGTCACAGATGCTGCTTTAGATGAGACGGCTAAATGGGAGCAAGGCCCGCTCCTTCTGTTGAAAGCTAAGCTAGAGGTCTTGCAGTCATTGCCACTTGATGCTATTGACACTTACCGTTACATCCTTGCCCTGGTTCAAGCCCAGAGGAAATCTTTTGGGCCCATACAAAATGTCTCCCAGGTTAGTTGATATATGCAGAGCACTTTATGTTTTTGTCAGTTGAACTTCTTCTACAAAATGTCTTGACTGTTTGAACTATTGTCCTGGAAAATGTTTGCACTTTCTATAGGAGCACCATAATTAAGATACAGTTGCAGGATCCAGAGTCATGATGATCTCGAACTCATGGAAAAGAACTACAAATGTATGAGCCTGACTGAAGTTGGGACGTGCCAAAAATCACTAGGATAGTATTGCCTAGTATGCTGATGGTTTGAGAAAAGTTATGAAAGGAAGTGGTAGAGCCAGTTATACTTATCGGAAAGAGAGGGAGAGAGATGGTTACAGTAATCTTCTTGGCCTAGAAATTGATTATACTCGTCATCCTCAGAATTTGCTAGTACTGCATTCTCTAATACGCCGACCTTTTTTTCTTTTTTAACAGTCAGATGATGCCAAAGATAATGAGTTTGAAGTCTGGCATGGTTTAGCAAATCTATATTATAGCCTCTCGTGTTGGAAGGATGCAGAGATATGCCTGTCAAAGGCTAAAGAATCAAAAAGCTTCTCAGCCGAAGCACTGCACACGGAGGGCAAGTTTCAGAACCTTGTGACATTTTGGTATTCGGTTTTGAATTTCAAGAGAGAGTAAGATGTATATCATTTTCTTTGCTGTACTTATACCAGGAATGATGCACGAGCGACGGGGACAGATTCATGAAGCTCTTGCTTCCTACATTAATGCGCTCTTGATAGAACCATCTTATGTGCCTTGTAAGATCTTGATTGGAGCTGTAATGTGCAAGATGGGTTCCCAAGCATTGCCTGTGGCTAGAGGCTTACTTGCTGATGCTCTGAGGTTAGAGCCCACCAACAGGATGGCTTGGTATTACTTGGGCCTGGTTCATAAAGAGGATGGTCGGGCAGCCGATGCAGCTGACTGCTTCCAGGCTGCTTCCATGCTCGAAGAATCCGATCCTGTTCAAAGCTTCACCTCTTTAATTTGATTGGCCGTTTCCCCCAAAGTTCTTCAATGCACTCTCTTTTACTCTGGTTAATTATCAGAGAGTTCCCATACTTCCAGAGGCTGCTTCCATGCTCGAAGAATCCGATCCTGTTCAAAGCTTCACCTCTTTAATTTGATTGGCCGTTTCCCCCAAAGGTCTTCAATGCACTCTCTTTTACTCTGGTTAATTATCAGAGAGTTCCCATACTTCCAGATGATTTACAGTATGTCGCAACATGTACCTTTTAAAGCAAAAAAACGACCACTTGGTTTTCAATTTTGCGATAATCTACCCCACTGTTGGAAACCCATTGATTGACTCATTTCAGTCACAGACAAAATGTGACCGTAGCTAGGTTTCTTGCTAAATTGAAAACAAGGCCAAAGGGATAGATTAGAAACAAGCATGGAACTGCAGGAGACTTCTGATAACTAATTCTTTCCTTTTGAAGCATACCTAGTAAGAGAAGTGTACTAATTCAGGAGTACCCTCTGAAAATGCAGCCGAAGTTATAGTTGCAGAGTGCATTGGAGGTGCAGGGCTTTGGATGGACAACCGTTAACAACCGGGCTCCTTATTTCTGAACCGGTTACCTCCAGTTGATCTGTCCTGTTCATGGCTGTGGTCGAAGACGCTGGAACGAGTTTTTAGGGGATTTTCAGCAGGGTCGGATTCAATTTGATGAGATGCCTTGGGGTTGAAGTTGCTGGATTTGTCTATAGTAGGATCACACACTGCTCAACAGTTCCAGAGCATCGTACTCCTCAGTTGCTATCATTCTTGCTCAGCTGTGTGAATTCATGTCTGTTTCACTGGGCAGTTGGTGGTGAGAGGGATGATAGTTATTTAATTTTTTGTTCATGGAGTGCATTTGTCGATCCGAGTGCATTAAAATTAAATTGTATATTTCCTCATTTTTAGGATTAAAATGCACACCCAATATTGTGTCATTTTCCTGTTTCCCAATTTCGGGAAAATATTTTTTTGACCAAAAATTTGGAGGGTAATATCAAATTTGAAAAACATACATGCAGCGATTCCCATGCACGACAGAAATGAATAGTTAATTACAATTAATTTTTGAATTAGTATCCCTTTTAATAAAAGATGCGCAGATTTCATGTCTGCGCACAACTCATCAGCCGGTCCACTCCCGACAAGCAGCCATCTGATGGGGAATAATCACGTGTTGCATATGCCAAACTGGTCTAAGCCCAACCGATAGATCATGGGCCCATCCTACAATGAGGCCCGATTTCATTCGGCCCAATGGGCCTGAGCACGTTACTCGCACACCCTAACCAACTCACCGCACCACCGCGAGGGTCGAGGGTGTCCAGGGGAAGGTGCCACGTGTCATGGCTACGCCCAGCGTGCCCCCTCCTCCAAGCCCGCTCCACGTTTCGTGCTCCATTTTATAAACGATGTAAGAATGATATCTTAATTACTATCATTAAGAACGAAATTATCTCTTCGCAGAGTTCCAATCGAATTTTCTGTCGGCTAAGAGGGGGTGTCGGAAACAGCCAAGCAACGATGGAAGGAAGAGCACGATTTGTGGTGGATAGGATCAACCTCTTTACAAACTCCATCAAAACTTAGAAAGATTTTAACATTTTCCTTTTAAAAAATATATACAAAATTTTCTCAACATAAGCATGAAAATGGGCTCCCAATGTGTCATGTTTATCTATATAGTGTGTAAACCGTTCGTGTAAAAGATTATTCGACTCTTGTCCGATCCGCTTAAACCGTATAAATTAAACACGTCTAATCGTATAAATTATATATACACACGTTTAATGCAATTATAATAAAAATTCGATGAAAATATCTTATTGGGTTACGGTGTCCCATAAAAAAAAATCACCATCGTAGGATGTGATCACCCGCCATGAGTTCTGCGAAAACGCTTCATCGGTAGACTCTCCTGGACGGGAAAGCCGGAAACAGAGCTGTGCTCCCTTTCCATCTCCGCAGCCAACGGTGTCCTCAATTCTCAATCAATCCAAGTAAATTTTTCTGTATAAATTCCTCTCTTGTTTTGCTATCCAAATAGATCATGATCATTTAATAGCAAAATCGAAAATTTCCGTCTCTGTCCCCGCTCTAGTCATGTTGACGAACGGTGTACCACGGATTCAGTTCGCCGGACCAAGTGACATGCTAGTAAAGAACTCAAATGTGATCGCATAATGTGTCAAACTGCACATCCATCCAATTTAGCTGTATTAAGTGAGTAAATCAGCTAAACAGCAAGACTCGATCAGAAAAGGGGTAAAATAATGAACTATAGATAAAATAATGTTTACTTCTATGGATAGAAAGAATTTAGAATGAGATATGATAGGTAGTTAAATAAAATATTATGATAAGTTTTACTAATAAAAATCAAAATCAGACTTTGAAATTTCTTATGATTCACGGGGGCATCCCATTACATCCTGCCCTCGCCAGCTACTCCTTGAAAGTCGGGGCACGGAGGAGATATCGGCCCACTTGAGAGGTACGAACGCGACCGGGCATGAAACGTCGATTCCGAGAGCTTGTGGACAAGACGGAATCGAGGCCCTAGAGAAAGAAATGGCCATGGGACGGGACAGTGCGCTAAATAAGGGTGGGTCCCCATTCCGCGCAAGAAACGTCAATCCTTCTCTTCCTTTCCACATCAAGAAAAAGACGGCACGTATGGTGATGCTTCCCTCATACATGAACTAGAAACCACACGTTCTTGTCTTGTCCCCGTCGCGGATATCAAGGAACTTTCCCCGTTCGTCTTCTCCCTTGCACCTTTACTTTCTCGGGTGCATGCCGACATGAAAGAATTATGTGCATCTGCATCGAGACATGGCCCGAACCCTAGAAAATCTCTTCTGCTATCCTCAGTGCAATTACTCGGAGGGAGGTTAGATGGGAAGATGGAGGGTGGGAATAGAGAGGAGCTGGGAGGCGCCCTTGGTCCCTGAGAGAAAAGAGAACAGAAGATAGACGTGGGGGCAAAGTGTAACTAACGCAGAAGGTGATGGTTACAGCCTTGCAGCAGAGAATATCATCAGCAACTCCAAGTTCAGATGCATCGGTGGCGATAGCTCGGTCCCCTTTCGTGTCGCGATCCACTTGGTTATAAACAAGGGAAAGATAAAAGTTGAAACAATCTTCCCGCGCCCACATTTTTTAGGTCCTTGGAGCTACTTTGTCTAGCCAAGTGGATCGATAAGACCCAATCGATCAACCGGTTATCTCTCGACCAGAAAAGGTGTTGGGTGGTGGGGCTACAAGACCAACTTGGGATAGTGTCTGCAACGTCAGAGAATCTCGTTCACTTGACATGAAGTGCAAAGTTGCTGATGGGTTGGTTGCAAGCTGGTCTTTGTCAAATCATATCGGCACTTCCCTAAAGCAGCTGCCCACCAATTAGACATGATCTTTCCTAATCCAGAAGATATTGCATATCAACAATTGTCCAGCTGGAATCTTCTTTTTGGGCCACTCAGTAGTCATAAACCAAATGAGTCCCATTAAAATATAAGAATTTCACTTTCATAAAATTTCCATAATTTACAAAGACTTGAAAGTTTAGACTTCCGATCAAGGGAAAGTTGTCCAGCCAACTCAATAAGCCAGTTCAATCTGCAACTAAGGATCGCATTTCCCGAATATTTTGGAGAAATCAGCAGTTCTTTTTTTCTTTTCCACATTCACGTCCTAATGCTAGACAAACGAGGGCGGGGGACTCGTGTTTAGTCCCCCACAAGATACGTCTGTTCATCGAGGTCCCACACGGTAAGTAATGCCATACATAGAATCTGGACACATTAACACGGCTCCAAGGAGGTCGGCACCTGCAAAATAAAAGCTGCAACAAACACGTACCAGATTCATTGAGGACGGAATGACAATGGACCCGGTGCAACCACCAAGCCCTGTAATTCCAGGGGATGACCATGGGGGCCAAACAAAACAGCAGGCAAAACTGAACCGATCTTGGTGTTTGGGTGTGTATCGTTGTTATGTACGTAAGTGAAATGGGATGGCAGTAGATTTGTAACTTCGTCATGAATGGCAACCACAATGGTTGAGCTATGGCTGTCACAAATTTGCCAGTCGGAACTTAACAAACAGTAGAGTAGGGGGACTCAAAAACAGCTTATCCGAAGAACATCAACTCTGCCAGTTGAGGAATATACTCTCTTACTGCATCCTCGATAATCTCCGTTTGTAAATTACATCACTTCTAGCGAACATGGGGCTCGAGTTTATTCTGGTCTGTCAAAATTGGATGAAATATGGGGTCAGAAGCGTGTAACATGCTCTAAGTCCATTAGTATGTGGCAGATCTAACCAAATAAAGCAATACTGCAATGTGTTTTAAGAAAATCGGCAAAACGATGTGCAAAGAGAACACAATGATTACTTACTTATCTTGCCGCTGGAAGCACTATCAGTCAAAATTCCTCCACCGAGCTGCACCACGCTCGTTCCTGGTACTGCACTCACTTGAGGATTCTGTAAAGCCTGAGGACCAAATCTGAACATATTCATGGGCTGCATGACGATAACCAACTCAGTTATTTCCTTGGCCGCACAGACATAGGACATTTATAAAACTTCTCTCAGATACGAAGAGGATGAGAACAAACCTGAGATGCGGCAGCTTGCAACTGGTGCATTCCCATGTATCGCACTAACTGCTCGGGCAGACTTTGATTTTGCATTTGATTCTGAAAGTTTACGGTATTGAGGGCCGGAGCTTGGCACATAGCGTTCTGGTCTGTTGGGGCCATGGACATGGCTTGATGGTCGACCACTGGGACCTGAGCTAGATGCATGTTCTGAACAGATGCCAATGGGTGGGTTCCCACTGCTATGCCCACTGGGGACACGTAGGGCTGCATCCCAGGAAACATCATCGGAGCTGCCATCCCACTTCCCATCCACATCACCTGAGGACAACGATCAAGGAACATCTATACTTGATTAGTAAACTGAGCTTCTGTCTTTAGCCTTTGTTGTTTACTTTCATCTTCCTCACTGACTTTTTCGAGATAGACACAGTAAACTGCCTGAAGAGATGGAGCCATACCTGTAGCTGCAACTGGAGGGACTTCAAGTACTCTATCGCTTCGTCCAACATCGACGCTTTGTCAGTCTGCAAGTTCAAATCTAATTGATTCAGTGACAAGCATCCTTTGTACCAACAATATTCATGCGACTTTTCAAGTATCGGGCTTAGAAGTTTGGTATGAGCTAAAAATCATTTCTGAACAAATCCCAGTATTAAATTTATTAAATACCTTATTGCAGTGAGGTATGAGCTCCTGGAGTGCCCGCATCTTCTTATTGATTCGATCTCTCCGCCTCTGTGTTCAAAATTCAAGGGGAATTTCATTAATAGATTCTCCATTTTGCATCATATCTAAGGCAATTACCAATAGAAGACGTACTCTTTCTGATAGATTATGCACTTCTGCAGCACGACCCCTGTGGGTTGATCCAGACCGTTGAGAAGGCCTTTTTCCAAAACCCGACTCTAGTTCAGCAGCCTAAAACAGTGGAAACATCAATCAACTTTACACCAAAAGAGCATCAATATGAGGTCACTTCTGCGCTTTCTGATGTTTGGTTGTGGAAAATGAAACCTTAATCTTCATTAACATTGAAAGTTGGCATCAATTCTGAAACATGAACCACAGTCCTGAGTTCTTAAAAATCAATTCGTTACTGTTGGGAAATCCAAGGGAGTGACACATAGAGAACCTAAATGCCCAGAGGGTAGAGGGCAGAGAACAGTACCTCACTTTGGCCTTCGGAGTCCTCCACATCCTGGCCCTTCCTCTTAAGGCTGCTGGTACTGACTGAATTCTTCTGATTCCCTCCAAGACTGCTTCCGGATCCACCAGAAGATGAAGTAACAGTAGGCTCTAGAGTTTCTGTCTTCCTTCCTTCGGCCTGGGGAACTACTTTCTGGATGTTATCTTCAGCGAAGAACTGTGAAGACAAGCCCACTGTACCAGTTCCGTTGCTGGATGCCCGACTGAAATCAGGGCCGTTTAGGATAACTTGGTTGCTCCCACAGTGGCTTGACCCAACAGTCATGCCTGAAACCTCCCGAACATCTCCTTCTCCTCCAAAATGAGGATTTGAGCGCCCTAAATCACCCTTGATTGGCCCAAAAAACTGCGAGAAGTTTGCAACCTTTGTTAGGCCATGATTTTGCGGAAGGGCTGAATCAGGGAGTTGAATTTGAAGGGGTGGCATCTGGTTCTCCCTTGAGCTTTCAGGACTTGATGAATGCTTTCCATTGGATTGCTCAGGAACTGCAAGGATCGGCTTATTGGTCTCAGGAGGACTGGGTGGTGGGAGCTCGGTGAAGAAGGGCGAGCAAAACTCCTTCTCGAAGGAATCCTCAATCGGGTACTGGATCCACGAGACAGTCTCATTGCCTTGAATCAGAATGCTCGAGTTCCCATTAGTATTACCCACGCCACCAGCCTTTTGAACTGGGTTCTGATGAAGATGAGTTCTGTATTTCTCAGGCACATGCCGAGATTCGAGGTGGTTCGAGCTGGCCCTCTGAGGGGTCTGGCTTTGCATCACAACCTGCCCGTTCTGCCATAGGAGCTCCGCTAGCTCACTGTTCGGGCTGTAGAATTTAATCAATCAAAGCATAAGACTTGCAGCAAAATTCAACATCAAGCATGAGAAGAGAAACGAAAAGAGAGGAAGAGCAGACGTTGAGGGCTTCTTTTGGTTGGTGAAAGAGAGATCACACTCGTAGTTCCAATCAGGAATAAAAGGATTCATGATGATGACTGAAGAGGGCACAGAGCCTTTTTTCCTTTCTGTGTATAACTGAAAGCATACAAACGAGCCATGATTAAAAGTCCTACCAGGATAGTACACACAGTTAGGCATTTAAGCACAAGAGTTGCACAAGAGCATAGGAGGAATAGGGGATAAAGGGACGCAAGGATTATACCGGCAGGAACCGAATTCAGTCAAACTTTTTATCAACTACAGCAAAGCCTTTTCTTAAAGTTACTTATTTATGCAAATAAGTTATAAAAAAAACTTATTAATCCTAATAAACAACTTAATCAATTAACAAATTATCTGACAGAGATATTCCCAATAGACATAAACAAACGGAAGACATCAATTTAGAAAAAAGTTGTCTCCCTTTTATGGAAACCATACAAGTGACGAAAGAATGCAAGAAATGGAATGAAACCCAATTTAGTATAAAGATGTGATTCATGTGAACACAAAGACATTGTTTTCTCTATAATTCAGTAAACAATAATTCAATCACTCCTTTGTTTGACTTAAATAATCACCACACAACAAACTTCTCTCCCCAACTACAATAGTATCTGAGCTCGGTGAAGCTGAAACAGAAAATTGTGAAGAATTGGACGAAAACAGAAACACAACAAGAAGAGACCAAATTTCCCACAAGGACTGAACTTTCCACTAAAAGAAACCTCCCAGCCCAGAAAATCGAGCAGATGTGACCACCCAACACTCAGAAATGGAAATTGGAAGCGGGATCAATCTCACCTGAGAGAGCCTAGTTCCTTCACATACATGTACTTGAGAACTGAAGACTGCAACTTGCCTCTCTCTCTCTCTCTCTCTATTTCGGTCCTCTGTTCCTCACACTTCTCTCTCTGTTTCTCTGTGTTTTGGACGTGAATGGGGAGAGGATTAGAGGAAGACTTGGAAGGGCAAATGGGGAAAAAAAGGGAGAGTTGGGGAAAACCACGAGACCAGAGTCTTTTAACTCCAGTTAGAGTCATGACAGGGACAGCATTGAGAGAGAGAGAGGAAAAAGATTTTGGTGCGAAGAGAGCATTGAATTTTGGGAACTGTGATCGCACGATGGGCCCTTCCACATGGCTCCTTAGTGTCCTCAATTACAACACATGACAAAAGCTTCTTTTCTTCTCTATATCGTCAAGTCCAGTTTGGCCCAGTGATTCACATGTACGCACCAATGGTCTAGGACCCGATCTAGAGAAGAACACTCCCGGATTAGGCGTATGCATAACCGGGTTATGCTCCGACAGAAAAGGTCGAGCTGAGCTGGGTTCTGGAAAATCTACAACTGCGTCGCAATGGAAGACGAAATCCTGAAGTCGCAGAAGGGGTGCCACGTGTCACATGGCCATGTAATTCTGTTCGTCAATGATCGGAGGGACAGAGCTGTCAGATGGGGAGTCATGTTGTTGTCCGGACAACTCACACCCACGGAAACCGCCGGCCGGGTTGGTCTTATCCCCGAAAGTGTTACCCCCGCAATCCACGTAATGTTAGATCAACAAAATCCCTCATGATGAGCATGCAATCCAACTCCCGGAAAATCCATGTTGAATAATTAGTTGGCTTTACGATTGGTGCTAAGAAAGATTAATTTCATGAAAGCGTGTACTCGCCAAAGAACGGGAGGGTTTCCGAAAAGAAAGCTGTGTACTTGCAGGGGGACAAGAAACTGTGGCCAAGTGGACTGTTATTTCTGATCATGGGAATCAGTGGGAAGATGATAATGGAGGGAAAACGGTCAGCAGTCAAATGTGATTGGAGCTATCTCATCCTTTTGCCCAATATAGTAATCCTTGTTGCCACATTCCCCCTAAAATATTTTATCATGTTACTCATATAATGATTTTATACTGTCTTTTTACGATTGAGTGAAACAGTGAGTTTTAAATGGAAAAGAGGGACGGTGTGTTAAATGCCCACTTTCCTGCTCAACATATGATAGGGATTTTTCAATATCTGTGATTCGTGAATTGATTGTCTTAAGTTTGAGGTTATGTGATCTATTATTAGTTACATCTATCCTAAATATAACCAATGAATTATCTCGAGATCCAAGACCACTCATTTCCACTAATATAACTCAGTTGAGTTAGTTCGACGCATCTTTTTTTTTAGTATGAGTTCAAATATTGTAAACGGAGAAAATTTATATCGAAAGAGTTTTGCTTCTTAATGAGTCAACTAACGTGAACTCGGACCCATTAAAACCAATTGGGTCTGCAGATCTCAGTTAGTTCAACCTTAAGAGAATCACTCCTTTTCATGATGATTTGTAGAACATGTGGATCGGCAGGGATCAACCGGGGAGGCGTGAATAGCATGCACGTAACGCTGCTCAGCAGACAACGACATACGTGGGAAAGGAAAGGGGATCGACAGCGGGATAGGAACCAAAGGAATCGCTTGACATGGTTAGGGATCGGTTATGGCAATGGCCTGTGAAGGAAGGACAGTCTCAATTGGAGCAAATAATGTGCTTCTTCAGCTGATCAAGCATAGGTCTGGACCACAATTTGGTCCACGTTTCTCACATCGGTGAAAGGGAAGTCCAACAAATTAATGGCACGTTGTCTCTTGACCGATGATTCTTGTTTTTTGGGGGTTCGGTGGGGGAGTAGATGGGGACCGCTCCTATTAATTTCCTCAATTTTGGACCATAAAAAACAAGTAGTTTGCCTTTTCTCGGAAGAAAAAGGAATTGAAATGTAAAAGCCTCAGCCGCTCTTCCAAGGAGCAGTTCCGATTCTTGTTTTTGATGTTGGATAGAGGGCAGATGTTTCACAGGGAGACCCACTCTTCCATCTCATGGATGGCACAGAGTAGAACCATTCATTGAAGCGTGTGGTTTTGTTGGTGCTCTGCATCTGATTTTTTCGGGTGTGTCTGTGTTTGCTGGCAGCCGATGGCTATGGCCTATGATATCTTTGAGGTGGGAAAAATTGACCTCCCTAAGGATTCGCAATTCCTGAATCGACAATCAGTCAGCCGAAATTTCCCAATATCCTCCTTTCTATTTCCCATTTCATGGCTACAACATCACCCACCTCCATTCCCAGTTGATTTCAACTTCTGGTTTCGTGATGCCCTGTTCTTTTTCGCCGAACCGTGGTCACAAAAGTTTTCTTGGCTTGCAGTACAACGGAATGCATCCTCATAGTGTTCCGCTGAAAAGTTGAAAGGACATAAGTATTTCTCATTTTAATGGAAGTCGACGAGAAGCAATCTTGGTGGAAATGAAAGAGGCGGGGCCTGCCTTTTGGATACCTCATCGCCTGTCAAAGATTGACCGAGTCCAAGAAAGATGGATCATTTATTAACTACTATCATGTGAATCTTCATACATTCTTCACGAAAAAGAAATAGGATCGTCGTATAAGCTTGTATCTGTACTAATCTTGTGAATGGCCGGCCATACGTGTACAGTACTGGGCTGCTGAGCTGATGAAAAATGCAGCGGACGTCTTAGAAGATTGACTCTGCCCACCCCTGAGGGAAGTTCTAACCAAACTTCTTGGCGATGAACTTGCCCTCCAGGTTGCAGCCGAGGAATCCGGCATCAACTTGGCGGTAGTGATGCTGAATCTTTTCTCCCATCTGGTAAACCAAACCATCCACATGATCTCGGTAGTGCTCGTACAGAAGAGGCAACATGTGAGCAGCGAGGAAACCTTTCAGCAGCAAGAGCAAAAGATCGGGCGGAGTAGAAACATAAATTATGGTGACAGGTTCATTGAAACTTGGATAGGAATTAGGGTGTTGCAGAAGTAGATGGTAAAATGAAATCATGCATCCAAGATTCATGTATCAGCACTGATACTCCTCAAGAGGAGTATTTGCGCTGAGCTCTCATTTGAAACCGAAATAGAGCAAATCCTAGTTTTTCGTTTCCAAGGCGGTGAACCTGGACATGGTAAATCAAACTAAGAGAAATCTTTCTGAAAATTCCAATCATTCCGAATCAGAGTCCTGGGAAGGGAATAATTCCTCGTTCTTGGGACAGGAAGTTGCAACTGATCCTCCAACACAAGAAGTTCTCGATACCCTCGTAAGATGAATGACAAGAGGGAGCACACAAAAATGCTGTAGGAACCATGATGCCGTGAAATTGCAGAAATTGCTTCCGCTCCAGCAAACGAAGCATAGACATAAAAGTGGTTTTGTATCAAGGATAGTCCGATGCCGAAACAGTTTCTTCTTATAGTTTTGAAATTCAAACTAAACCCAGCGGAGGTGCATAATTAGATCAACTCAGACTCGATGAAGCACATATTGAGCTAGAGTCTGTGCATCGAAACAACTAAAACCAAACAATCCAGTAAAAGAGTATGTTTATTGCCATGAAGTCCGTTGAAACATGCAAGGTTCACAAGCTGGTTTAATATGAATGTTGTTTTGTTTCCCCTTCTGGCTTGACATTGATTGATCCATTAAACATGAAAAGCATTTACAGAAAAGCAATTGTAAATGGAAACGGATAGTAACCAGAGGGCAAAAGGCCAAGTCTGAGCTCCATATCGAAGCAGTTTCCTATCAGGATTTCCTGTTGCAGTAGTGTACCCTGTCGCAGTGGGTGGCAGGGCCCTTGTGCTTCATCTTCAGGTTGTTTAAGCCCCACATCCTAATTGTATGGTCATCACTTGCCGATGCCAGCATGTGGGTGTTCGTTGGGTTCCAAGCCACACAGTTCACTGCACCAGAGTGTCCAGGGAGCTCCTTGATCAGCTCCCCAGAGCCTTTGTGCCAGATGTACACCTAAAAGTGTATCCACAGAGAAATAATAATCAGTGAGCCCTGCATTGATATGGAGAAATGCTTACTTTGACCTGAGATTTCCTTCTGTTAAGTCGATCACAACCATACATACCCCCATGACAAACAACAAGGCCATTGCAGCCCAAGAATTTTGTTTCACAAAGCCTAAAGGAAAACCCATCCTCCCAAACATATGAATGGCTACATTTCCAAAATTTTCAAGGATTGACAACAAAACTACCAAGAGGGCTAGATGAAACCCATAAAGGACACATATAATCAGTAAACCATTGGGATTTAGATCAAATTCAGATGCCTTTTACTTCAGATTTTGTCACAGAGACAGAAAAACATACCTGGGAGTCCTCGCTACCACTAGCAATAAATGCCTGCTCAAGACCACCTAAGCAAGATCTTATTACAAATCGGTTCCTCTTGTGCCCTTTATATTTTGCCACAAGCTTGACTTCACCCTGTATATTCCATAGATGAATCTCCTGATTCAGAAGATTCACAAGCAAGTATCTATTATCCCTGG
This sequence comes from Sonneratia alba, assembly GCA_900174645.1. Taxonomy (NCBI): domain Eukaryota; kingdom Viridiplantae; phylum Streptophyta; class Magnoliopsida; order Myrtales; family Lythraceae; genus Sonneratia; species Sonneratia alba. Next base: position 7,127,170 of record FWPY01000091.1, on the reverse strand, counting down.
ACAACGAGAAAGAGGTTATTGTCTGGTCCTCCTCAATCAGTCTCTCAACCTTTGCCTCCCTGTCGAGCAAGAGTATCGTGGTTTCTCTGCAGATGCTAATTATCTGCTTCCCATCATTTGCGACTTCAAGATCAGAGATCCTTAGAGTTCTTTGGCCTTTCCAGCATTCGTGCTCCTTGCCTTCTAGATCCCACATGCAAATGCTCTTATCAGTCGCCCCAAAGCACATCCATTTTCCATCAGGGAACCACCCACAGGAGACAAATCCATTACCGGCTTTCTCATAAACACAGAGGCATTCACCAGAGGAGATGTCCCACAGCCTGACATTCTCTTCAACCCCACAGGTGAGGAGCTGGTGGTCATCTGGGCTCCATGAGACACAGGAAACAGGCCTTTGGTGCCCACACAGTTTGTGTTTTAGAGAGAGCTCACCATGAGAGTCAACCTACAATGGGAAGTGTAATGCAGTCCATACTATCAACTCAAGAGAGAGAAAGAACACAATTAAAAATTAAGCTCAATTTACTTGTACCAAAACCTATTTTACCTTCCAGTTTTCTGAATAGCTAGGAAAAAATGGTCAGTAACTAAAAGTGAAATTACTTTCTCAGAGAGCTAGTATTGTAGACCTAACAATCTTCCAATTTCCATATTTTTACTTCCTTTTGATCTATAAGAAACTGGCCTATTGCCTATTGGTAGATCTAATTCCCTCTATCAACGTGAGCCGTTAAAAGACAACATCTTATTAGCAAAAGCTTCTATATTATTGATGCTGAGTAGGGGCAACAGGTAAAATAGGATGTGTAAAACCCAGCAAAAAACATAAACATAATACAAGAGGTCAAACAAACACAGCCTCATGACAAGGTACATGGAGATGAGGAAATTAGAAATAAAGAGCCTGTATGTACCATTACTGACCAGAAACCACAGATCAAACTTCAAAGTTGCAGTTTTACCTCCCAAATGATGGCTGTCCGGTCACTGGATGAAGAAGCCAGATACTTGCCATTATGTGAAAACTGCAGAAACCATACTTCATCATTATGTGCTTGAAGTACCTAATGCCAGTGGAATAATGAACATGTGTAAGGTCAGAAAGCTGCACTCTGCAATAGTTGCTATAGTGAGAATACATCGTAGACAAGTGATTGAGTATCTAGTAGGTCATTGAATGAATTTGAATACATGAACTTACAGAACTAGCTAAAAGAAGGATAACGAAAGAAATATGAGATTAAACTCAAGTTGCAACAAGAGGCAAAATATACCCACAAGTGAACACTGAATTCCATAGGCCTCTAATTTTGGCTGAAAGACTATTTGACATCAAGAAAAATGACAATGCCATTTTACTAGCGTGCCCTTGGATTGAAAATATAACCTTCTGTAAATATTTCATCAGTGGTGAAACTAAAGGTAAAGAACCTCTGTAGACTTTTCCAACTATTATTCCTGGTGAACTTCATTCTCCACTTTTTATTCTTCATAAAGAATTCTTTCTTCAGTCACTTAAACAACTACTAGAGGTCACGAATGTCTTAAATTTACTAGTTAGAAACTCATCATTAAACTAAGATTTACTGATATGCAGCAAACATTTTTTGAACTGACAAAAATCTTTATTGTTCAAAGACTCAAAAATAGAGGAAAGAACTCCTCCTTCAAAGACTTTCCCTTTCCGTCAATTCTTTGTTTATGTTAGAGATGCCACCAATGTCGGAGTTGCCTCTCTCTAGCAAACAATTGACTGAACAACCTTTTCCATAATTCTATTCTAATTATAGTTCATCATAACCATTTACTTATCCCCACAGTTTCCATTTAACATTTATCTTAATCTCATGATAGTATGTGAAGAAGCCCGTCAGAATGGAGGTACAGGCTTCTGAAGCAATGTATGCAGTGTTTTATTTTGTAGGAGAGAAGAGCCAAATGCATTTCCATTTTGGAGGGTCTTCAGCTTGATAGATCCTCTGCATTTTTGAGGATTGGCGTTGATTGAGTGCTTCTATGTTATATGATGCCTATTGGCAACTCAGCATAGAACATGAAGTCTGTGATTTACTTAACATGAACATATTGGACACTCCACAATACACAGCTCATATTCAGGAGGATAGACAACTTCAACGCGTTACACAAGCTCCGAGCAATGCTCAAGTCCCTTTTCTTCTAACCTGCAAAGTACGAGAGGGAATTTGATCTCTTCCACATTGGTGATCTTTGTACAGAGACACCTCCCTGTCTTTAGAATTATGAAACATGCAAGCATCTCTCTGTAGATTAAGGGCCTGTTCTACTAAATGCTCCAACCTTCTCTCAGGTATCATCACTTTAGATGGAAGCAACTTCTGCAGTTCCTCAAGTAACTTTGACCGAGACTTTGCCCTTGTGGCATGTTGACTAGAAGAACCAACGTGATCACATTTTGCAGGAGAGAGAATGGACAAAGAGAGCTCATGAACTTGAGCATTATTAATTGAAAGAGGTTTGATTTCCATCCTCAGAGTCTGCAAAGCATCCATGACCTTATCCTCATCTAAGAGTTCAAAAAACTTCTGCTCCAGTATCAAGAAAGAGGCAGATTTAACAATATTTTCTTCCAGCTGACTTATTTTATTTAGAGTAGCCACACTCTCATCCCATTTTCCATCAAGAACCTGCTGAATTAATAGGTTCACCACGGAGGAATGCAAGGGTATTCCTGACTCTTCCTCTAGATGGGCCCCACTCTTTTCATAGCCAAGAGAATATAATGCCTTGGCTATTACCCGAACAAATTCAACCCTTCTAATAATACCTTTTGAACCAACAATCCCTTCATCCTCTTCAATAGGTAGGGGATGGGCCATCAAATATCCCAAAGAGCCTGGCAAAGACCTCGCACCAGATGAACCGTTTGCAAGACCTCTCGAAACACCAGATGATAGCTTCACACGTTTTGTGGCTGGTTCAGTTTCATCCTCAACACCTCCCATGAAAAGCACCTCAGCCCATATATAATTGCAAATAAGGAGGAAACAAGAGTGGCTGATAGGTATCTTTTAGGTCAAAAGAAATAGTTACCTGCATAAAAATTGGAAGGAATAATCAGAGTGCCCAACATTTGCCTCACATGTGCTATTGGAGACCCTCATAGATACTCTTGCCATATAAGAACTAATCTCAAGCACCCATTACAAATGGAAGAATCAATTAAATAACAAAGATGAATGTGTAACTTCATGAGATTTTGCACCACTTACTAACTTTACAATACTTTGTGAGTTACAAGACCCATGCCCAATGAAACAATACAATGAATACAGTCCAGCAAACCCAACTGCTACATCCTAAAAATCTTCTATGCAAAAGCTGAGCAAAAAATTGATTCGGTAATAATGAAAAAGTATATTAAGATACATATCTGGCTTAATTTACACATCCCTGGAAAGGAATTTCTCAGCTCAAGATATCTTGAACCATCTGGGTAAAACACACAGATATTGACAAAACACACAAAATACATAAACAAATTGCTACATTGCTATATAACAACAGGAAAGAGCATCTTTAGTGCAAATTTGCTGTTAATCTCTTCACGGAGATAAAACTTGTTCCCAGATACAAGAAAGACAAGGATAAACTGGGGGAAAAGGGAAAAAAACAGTCAGCCCCATCATCACATCACATCAATGACAATTTGCGACACACCAAGGGATATAAAATTCTCACAATGAACCTTCCACAAACTTCTTTTTACTCTTTCAGAACAATAGCCTACTATCTTTAGGCCAAAACACTATCCATCAAATGTACCAAATCTGAATTTTTCTTTGCAGATGATTAATACATGGAGAAATTGAACACCAGATTTGCCAATACAGAGAGATAAAAGACAGCAAATAAAACCTGAAATACATAAAAACCAAGCAGTTGCAAGTTTTTCGATTCCCTGTTTTTTCCCCTCTTTTAACAGCCCCGTGCACAAGGTTCAGGGAGGATTAGACACATATTGCTGAAGCAGTAACATAGAATGTACATTCTCACCAAAAGCAAGAGCCCTCCCCGAAGTTTGCTCAAGTGATGAAGCTATGAAAGTTCATATTACCACCGTTTGAAATATTACTTTGTTTCCTCTTTGCTAATTCTATAATATGCCAAGGAGTCATGCAATAAGATAATTTGCAAATCCTGACTGAAGTTCCCTTGAAGTCCATTGATGTTACCTGCTTCAGATGGTTAAAGTCTCCAGTCAAAGACAATCAAGATCTCATAATTTTGATGAACCAAACACCAAAAGAAAAAGGAGAGAAAACTGGAGCAACATGTCCATTTTTAATTATTCCTGCTAAGTTTCAAACAGGAGGTCATTTAGAGGAATCAACCGGAATACCATCTTTTCATTAGAATTGATAGTTCCATAAAACTTCCATTATTGATATGCTGAGAAAAACAACAGATGAATCCAAAGCATATGCACTCGACCCACTGAAAATAGAACGCTCATTAAGTGCCCCATATCAAAGTGAAATATGTGTTTCATTAGACTCCACATCCAAGCAGCACTCAACCTACTAAACATGAGTACAGCAGAACAATCTGGGTAAAAATGGCGCAGGTGAGGGATTCCACAAAGAAATCTATATACATATATATAACTTTTATATCCAGTCCATATAGTTCATAGCAAGAATTGCGGAAAACATCCATTAGATCAGTCAACAAATGGACAATCATTTTATATGAACGATGATGCATCAGAGCAGCATGGATAGAGCAAAAGCACCCAGAGAAAAAAATCTCTGAAACTGAAGCCTCCAAGCAAAAGTAAGAGGCACGAGGAGAGTTAGGCGCGGAATGGGAACCAAAGAATGAGCCATGATTTTCGGGCGAATAAAATGGTTAAAACAGCAAAATCTGGAATACCCACAAGGGATAAAGCCCGATTCGGACCAAGAATGAGAGGGCCCTGCGGAGGTAATGGGATAGGGTGGATGAACAGACACAACATGGAATCATCAAGCAAAGCTAAAAAGAAGGGGAAAAAAAATCTTGCTTTTATAATGAGCAAAGGTCATCGAGATGCAGAGGAGATGGAGCCCCGGAACAACCCTTTTCAATTACTTTTTTTTTTTTCGTGTAAATAGTCGGTATTTAATTATATTTTGTCCAGCTGACTAATTCGAATCACCCCAAATCGACCCATTTAAGGAATTAAGAATTCTCTACCGCAAACGGGACTCGAACTCGAACTCGAACCTTTCCATTAAAATGATGATTTCCAATTACTTGTTGGCACAGCGAGGAATAAAAATGTATATTTTGGAGCGGCGAAATCATGCTGACATGTCGTGATGTGATCGATGATTAAGAGTCCCCGTCCAGGGTGAAACAGGACAAGTGCAGGGCACCTCTACAGGGCGTAAGAGCGGAAAACAGGTGCAAGTGAGACATCGGGCCTTATGTCTTGCTCGAGTTAAACCAATTCCATGCGGAAGCTGTTTGGGTAGGGTTCTGCGGTCTAGAAATGTGTAGGATCCTTTTAACTACAGTCCAAGTATATTCACCAAAATGCAACAAATTATGTCATATAATCTGGACAGATCTACTGTGGCTAAAATTTGTGGGCTTGGGATGGCAAGCCCGGCCCATTGATACATGGGCCTTCTTGCAGTGGATGGTCCAGGCCCAACTCTTCCGCGAGGCCCAACGCAGCCCATGAAATATCGGCCTCCGATGATGCTTGATGGTGTCAGCGGGTTCAGCGCTCGAAGGTGACCTCGTTCCGGTCGTGCTGCACCAGCAGCAGGTCCTTTGACGCCGTCCCACGAAACAAACCGGCCCGCTTCGACCTTCTCCAGTCACACACGAGGCGACAACTATGTTCTCCGAATTGCTTATTGGGGGCACGTGTACTTTCTTACATATCCCGCCGGGACACGATTACAATGGAGTCGGAATGTCCTTCCTCGAGAATATATAGCTAGGTCTTTCGTCCCGTCCTGAGACGGTTGCATCTATGGTGATCATATAACTGCGTTAAGCCATTGACCTCCCCCCATCATACAGTATCATCATACAGGACAATTAAAGCACCTTATAACTAAATTAAGAAAGTTTTAAAAAAAGGGGGGTGGATATATGCATGCATGCATGCATGTATGTATGTATGTATGTATTTCGGATGTTAGACAGCACAAAGAAAGGAAAGAAAGAAAGAAATTTGTCAATATCGGCCCCTATCTTTATTTCAACGAAAATGATTCGCTTCCCACGTGATTTTCTCGATCACCATATCAAATGTTCAGATGAGGAAGCAATATAGGAAGCCGGTGGAAATTTGTTCCGTGCCTTGGGTGGTGCGAGTGCCCTATACGATATGCCGACTCTGCGTGCTTCGGGTTTCATCGGCGTGTATGAATACGTGTTAACTCCGTCATCCTGAAGGCACCGGAAAATCCATGTATCTACACAAGTCGTGTGACAACCTCTGCACATGCTGGTATAGTGGTGCCTGTTTGCTCTTGGGCTAGGGTTTTCCTCTTTTTAATTGTCTAAACAGAGTAATGTCTTATTTCCTTTTCTTTTAAGTATAAATTACTATTATTTTAATTTTTAGTCGGCATGAATACTAAATATATAAAACCCTTATAATTATAATTTTTATCCTTTATAATATTAAAATATAAAATTATATTTGAGAGAAAAATGTGCATGATCCTACCGTATCATATGATACATGTCCATTTCGCCGAGCGCAATTTCAAGTCAACGATACATCGATCCTCTCCCACAACTGACATGTAGAGTCAATAAAACGATTTTTTTTTTTTAAATACAAGATTTGCTGCAGAAAGTTCCAAAGAGACGATTCCGATTTATTTTATCAATAAAATAAAAGAGAAAATATTTGAAAAATAATCACGAAAATGATGTAGTAAGCAAATTATATATACTGTTTCATTTGTGGGAAGATTAATTAAATCTTGAAAGTGCATGGTTTCAAAACTCGATGAAAGCACTTAATTTGTAACTGGAATAAGACGATATTTGAAGGAGAGATACTCTCATTCCATAGGCTTGAAGCCGTTTCAAGTTCTCATAAAATGATATATATGTGTGTATCACCAATATAATCTAGCTAATTAACTCGTTTTGAGTGTTGATTGGTTGATGGACGATTTGTGATTGATTTGGGGTTGAATCACAATTAATCAGTTAATAGAATTGCAGGTGAATTGAAGCAAACAAGCTCTCAATGCCCATGTTTCCCACTTATACACGGTTGAAATTTGAGGAGCAAGAACTTGATCCTGACATCACCGACCTAAATTCTTTCTTTCTTTCTTTTTTGGGCATCGAGTATCGTTCCGAAGATGCGGGGCTAAGAGCTCGGCACCGTTGGTCAGGGAAGAGAAAAGTCAATGTGAGATATCCAGAGACGCGCGTGGAACACAAGTTGATATTTCAGAGGCACGGAACACATTGTTAGTGATTAGATAGTGTTGTGTCATAATCAAGGGGAATTGCATTGTCTCATCAATCGATCGAGTTGCAGTAAATATATAGTCACAGACACACACATATATATATTAAAAAGAATATCTTAGGATAGTATTGTTAAAAGTGCGGTTCGGATCGGTTCAAAATAAGTCTATAATCGTTTGACTAGGTTATGGTTCGGTCCTTTTGCTTAATATGTCGGTTCGGTTATATATTACGGTTCAGGCAAATATGAACCGACCGGTCGGTTAACAGTGCAGGCCTATTTGGCCCATGAGCGGTCCATTTTTTTATTTTTTTAAAATTTAAATTGACTATACAAAATTCGACCGTTAATTTACAGAAATTTTGACGGTCTGAGCCGGTTTTTAACTATTCCGAGCTGGTTTGGCTAGATAATTGTCCAAACCGATTACAATTCAATGGGTCTATATTTTGAAACAGGCCCGTAACTGTTTCAAACCCATTAAGAACCGTTATGTGTCAGGTTAGGAGTGGTCCGATTACAATCTAATTACTGACCAATCCGGCCTGTATAACATTTCTCTATGATGGTTTGCATTTGGGAAATGGTTTTTCCGAATGACACTGTTGGCGGAAGTAATGTCGCAAGGAAAAAATGTGTTTCTTGAGATTGAATAAAGACGTGGAACACTGGATACTATATATATAATAATCCACTTATTCCAGAAATAATATTTTTATGATAATTAAGTGAATAAAATATGTCACGTTGTGGATGTACGAGTACACTGTTCATGAATCATTAACAGTGTAATCGACTAGATTTTCTCCTTAGTTTAGTAAATCCCAGATGGAAGCACATGAATCCTTTTTTCCCACCGCAGGAAAAATGTGTTCTTCATGAAATTCGTTGGCAAAGAGAGAATAAAATTATTAAAAAAAACATGAAACAAAATAATCATATCAACATCCATTTTCTCTTATTGGGGGTAAAATACGAAAAATAATGAGGAGTAAGATCTGTCGGCTGGTGTTCGGTCGTTCATAATTTGACGACGGGATTGGTTAGACGAAAATTTATTGCGAAATTACAGCTGCCGAATTTGTCGTTCTCTTGATGAATATCATTCCCCCACACTTGATCATTCCAACAACTCTTGAAGATCGAGGAGGGCGCAATTAATGTCGAATTATGTACGTACGAGAGTCGGTCACCGTCGGTCTGTGTGTGGGTTCCACACACACACACACACACACACATATATATATATATATCAGATATCTATATTCTATACGGCGACTCAGTTGATCAACCGTCCGACGATACAATCAAACAGCACATAATAATCGGCCATATCCACCTAAAAGAGGAAGCTACCTGCTCGCAATACTCATTAAAAACATCGAGCAAATTATGTTCGACGGCTGCCATGTAATTAATTGTCCAGTCAACTACTTTTGTCGTGCCACATTAAGAGCTTGGATTTGACTTCGAGTTATATATGTACTCCGCAAAATCTTAATATTATTGAGCTGTCAAATTTGACAAAATCTACTGCGAGCTTTGAAATACGCGGATTCACATCCGAGAAGGATTTCACATTGAAGTCCACTTCACGGGTTGTCCAATTCTTTTCCTTAATATTAATAAATGATTACGGAGTGTTTGATTGTTTCACCGTACAATTTACTAATTCAATATTATATTTGAGCTCGTAAATAAAAAATATATATATAATTAAAAAAATTTAATTTTTAGTAAATCGAATCTACTTGAAGATGAATTCGACAGAATTCATTTTAACCATAAGATGATTAAAAAAAATTTTAATAATTCATGTATTAATCAATAAATAGTTATGCAGTATTTTTGGGGCTAAACGTCGAAGCTCGCGTGTTCTTTATTAATAAAAAAACTTAGAGATTTATTTTCTTTTTCCATTTTTTAAAATAATTTTAGAGAATGATAAAAATAAAGTTACTAAAATATAATAGTATATCTTATTAATTTATAATATTTGAATTGATACATTGAGGGCCGGATTCTCCTCGCCTGGACTAGGATTGCACTTGTCCTCTCGCCGTCGCATGTCCATGATTCATTGTATTTTTCTTTTTTTTCTTTTTTCTTTTTGCTCGAGACCGTGCATGATTTGTAAGTGAACTGACGTGACTTGTGTATGTAAGTAAATTTACGTTTTTGTACATTTAACGAAAAAAAATCACTGAAAAAAGAGTCAAGGTTGATTTATCTGTACGTTGTTAAGGCCTCAATTCAACATTGTAATACACTCGAACGTTCCTTCCATTCACACGGCTTCGTACTGCAGAAGTCCCATTCAGCTCCGTCATATATGCTTTTCAATGCCTATATGCACTTTTTTTTTTATATATATATCAATAGAGTTGAATCAATTTATTAAATAATATATTATATGAATTATAATTTATTTAATCTTAAGATATCTATTTTATAAATTTAAACTTTAAATTTAATATATTATATTTTATTAACTTATTAGTGAATTGATCATTTATTAGATATCCTTATATGCACTTTATTTTTTTTTTATCATCCTAAATTTTCACAAGGAAATATCTATAATTTAGGATAGTAAAGCCAAAAATCAAGAACGAAAAAACGTGGTTGAATCTTCGATATAAAAAAAAAAGTGATTGACTCAAACTTTCGCAGTCAACTCGTCGAGAATACTGTGTTGTATTTTGTGCCGAGTGCTATTTTGTGCTTTGGATATTTTTTATTTTTAATTTAAAATTGAGAGATTATTAATTTAATTTTTATTAATAGAATTTATTGTATTTTCATTTTATAAAAATTAATTATTTAAAGGAAGAATCTAAATAATTACACTCCTTTAGAACAAAAGCTATATTTTTCCCTTCAACTAATTATTATAGTATTAACTAATTAAGCAATCGTTATGATCCGACGCGTTAATTTTTGCTAATGATCACACATGGTTGCGTCAAAAAGGGCTCCTAGACATATTAAGATATATATATATATATATATATATAACAACATACTCATCCAAACTAAATTAAATAATCCAAATAAATTCAGATATCAAATACCATAATATTACTCTATTTTTTAAAATTGATATGGATTGAAAACTAGTTAACGTATAGGTTGCCGGGTAAAGTAATGAATTCAATAAATTGAATTATATATTTAATAAATAATTATAATAATATATAATTATAAATTATAAATTAATATATAGAAAAAATTTATAATTTTAAATTTTAAAATATTTATAATAATATATAAGTTTATAAAAAATATATAAATTTAAATCTAATAAAAATATAACATAATATAAATATTTTTTTGTAATACATACTAGGGTTGATGTTGTTTTTTTTTTCTTTTTAAATAATTTTTAATTACCATATTAGACTGTTGGTTCAATTGGATTGTTGGTTGAACTGAAAAGTGGTCAGTTTAGATTAATTTGACCAAATTTAGATGACATTTGGATTAATTAATTAAATTGGATTGGATGGCTGTTCGATTCCCTGTCAAACTGGTCCAATCGACCGGTCCGATCCAATTTTAAAAACTATGATATTACCAGTAAACGCAATTAGTGGGATAAACTAATCTCGACCGATTAAAATGATTCAAGATATATTTATGTTCGTAAGATCTTAAGTTCGAATTATATTAATAGAAAATATTTATAATTAGCAAAATTTTACTTATCAATAGACTTATTAAGTTAAAATAACAATATACTTATTGAATTTCTAAATATTATATGGTTTAAAAAAATGACAAATATAAACTATTATAAATCATTAGAATTTATCATCATCATTAATCCATATGTTAGCCATATCCTCCTATCTCTGACCTTATTATATACAGTAAACAGACAACTGATACACTTCCATGACTTCTTTCTTGTTCAATATAGATTTTGCGACATAGTTGACCTAATAAGATTATTTCGGGCATGTAATTAAGCCTAAGGGCTAACACCGGTCTTGTATGGTGTGAGAAATAGAAATTAGCGTGATCATTCTTTATTCGAACCAAGGGATTTTATATTCGATTTTTCTCAATTAAAAATTTTTCGTTGTTTCATCTCCATGTTCCATTTAAGCAGAAAATAAATAACTAAAAATCTTACATCATATCTTATGCAAAACACGTCTCACCACTTCCTAGTCTCAATTTCCCATCTCTATACAGTAAATGAATATGCACCAGTAATTTCAACGTGCTCATATTCATACATAATGGTAAGATGTGAAAAAGACCGACGGTCCCGTAATTGCCCCGTTGCACCTCATCACGATGCCATAACGACGTGACAGATACATATACATACATACATATATAACCAACATGGAGGCTCATAATTATGTGGCTTATACTTTTAGGTGGGAGTAGATAGTGCAATGTGCCTTGTCCTACACGATTATGATGAACACAAGTTATTGACCCTGGAAAAAGGGAGAATTAACCACATGTGCTTTCTTTCTTTTTCGCGGTCCAAGACATCAAAATCATGGTGGTACACGAAGATATTTCCGATGAAATTAAAGAATAGGTTCTTGTTGTGGCACCCCTATCACTGACGTGCATAGTGGACGGAGACCCACACAAAGTCGGTTACACCAATTTCCTACCCGCTGGAAATTCTATCGTGACAGAAAGTCAATGTGGTATACGAATTCACGACGGTGGATGTCAACAATTGCGGTGTAGGTCGACAGGGATGTGTTGCGGGACGTGCAGTAGTCATAAAATCCCATTCCATGTAACTCATACGTTACGGCAGAAGGCACTCTCTTGGTCCTCTGGTTAATAATAATATATGGGAAAGTATACAGCATATGCAATACTGAATGTCGACGGCTCATTCCTGTTGTCAATCAATTTGCTGAAAAAATTGCGATCATAATTTGATCGGCCGTCAATTTCCTTTCTCTGTCGACCAGACCATAAAATCACCGTGCAAGTTGTCGTCGAGCCCATCGTTGTTCGACGATGTGAGTTAAATCGGTCCGATACAAGCGATTACGCCGTAATTCGGAGGAAAGTGGAAAAAATCAGCAGCTCCCTCCTGGTTAACCCTAGCCGAAGAAATTAATTCAAGAAACTTAAGCAATTTATATCCGTCGCCTAGGGCTTTATCACAAGAAGGCAGATTAGGTGATGGGAGATTCAATAAAATACCAATTAGCATCGTATTATTAATCTCGTGAGATTCTACACCGATGAAAGACTGCCGAGAATGTAGACTGTCCCCGCGTCAATTATTTATTTAAAATTAATTGTAAGTGAAGATTGTTTTCTCAGTACAATGAGAACCAAAATATATGTCAACGATCAAATTAATTAATAATTTGTCTAGTTTTAGATCGGGATAGTGACCCCGTACCCTGAGGGTGCGACTTGGATCTTCTCGGGCACTCTCAGACAAAGTTAAACCTGATAGAAAACGACGGTTAACAGTGATCAATCCTTGGCTGGCATATGGTATTTCATGACAAAAATGACATATCTTTTTTTACTAGAGCCAGTCATCAGGTTCTCGAGAGTTGACTGTTCCAACATTAGGAAGTATTTCTAGTGATTTTGGAGACATGTACATCATGAGTAACAAGAATTTTCCATTGACGGTACAGTTTAACGGTACTGGTAACCAAACCCTAGTCTAAGTCATTGGAATTAATCAGAACAGTACCAACCAAGCCAAGGTAAACTTGCTAATTTCACGGCACGTCCGTGTGTGAAAATCAATATTATTTCCACCCACCCCCTAATGATAGTTTACTCGGAAAAAGCTTCTCCCGTCTGGCTAACGGCGTGGATCAGTTGGACTTACTCGGGGGTTCATATCAGAGTTGGTAGTAAAAAGTCGAAGCAGTCGTTTTCATATGGACCCCGGGGTCAGTTGGCCGCTGCTCAGCTTTGTTCAATCTCTATCGTTGTTTACCTTGGTACGAAATCATAAAGGCTTCTAATATTTCAATTCATGTAAATGAAGATACTTGTTATCCTTATTATTATATCTATTAATTATACAATCTTCTAAACTTGTAAATCTCCTCTCGAGTGAGAAAATCGTAAAGAAATGGACAGGAAAATGGTGGTGAGGTTAGCCATGAAAGGCGTACTCGAATCAATTGATTAGTCATTCTCCATCGTTCTGGCCACTCTCCCCTTTCAATTTATGGGCGTGCTGATTCATCGTTGTCAATGGTACAATCGTCAGTTACAAATCTCAGAGTGTTCACGATCTTTTCCGTGCAAGAATTACGACATTTCATTAGAAAACAAGGCCAGAAGAAATGCTAATAGATATTAGTTATGATTCTTGTGGATTGAACTCTCTTGTATCCCGATATTCACTCTTTGCGTTCCCCTTATGCACGGAAAGTCTCATTACTAATTAACGAGAGTCAATTTACGTGATTAATCACTTCAAACTTTTATATGAGATTCTTATTTAACTATTAAAAATACATGAAATTTGCTATTGAAAAATTTCTACCATCCAATCAAAGCAATATATGTTGTATTGGAAAAAAGAAAGGGTCGCGAATGGGAAATAGAGAATCGAGAATGGACATCCCCATCAGAAATCAATCCCTCTTTGCCACCATCATTAGACCCAGCATTGTGGTTTCCACGAAAAAGTTTTCTTTCTTTCCATGATCTAAGAAAGAAAATTTCAATTGCAGCAACTCCCGATGTATTAAACCCCTCTTTCCTCTGTTCGTTTGTTTGTCCTTGAACTATGGACAGATTTTAGCAAGAGTGTACTTTCTGTCAATTAGATACGCTTCCATGATCCGAGCAAGGAATTTCCGGCTTTGGAATTAATCCTTGATCTCCAATCGAAGGCAAATATCCATCGTATTAAACCCTGTTTCTAAAGTTGACGATGAATTGTAGGTCAATAAGTGATTTCCCAGCAGAAGTTCCTTTCTTTCCATATTACAAGTTTCCAATCATCCGAGCAAGAAATTATTTCCAGCGTCAATGGGGGTACATTCTCACTCGGAGATGAGACACATTTCACCATCGTGTGTGCCCCCGAATTGGACAAATAGCTAAAGTGGGCCCCGACATGGTATTCACGGCATGATCCTGACCTGCAAGAATTTTTCTGTGAGCAGCCCATGTTTGACCGGTGAATCTCACCTCCTCTTTGTCGTGTGTTGGTAGTCGACGGCGTCAGGACGTCGGTAGTGAAGAGAGCGAGCGAACGGCGTACCGTCGTTTTGCTGCACTTCTTGCGTATGAGCCAGAGATCAAAGTTAGACCTGAGCTAGCCACTGTTGAAATATCATTGTATGTGAAATTTGACTGACGGAAATTGAATTTACAATCCGTATTATTAAATCCGTGTCAAGATGAAATTGTGATTATTTGTCTTCGGTATAATGTGTATACAAGAGGAGTCAAGTCTAGTTGCCGTGTTCTCCAGTCAAGTGAGGACTTTGATTGCTTATATCGATTGATTCACAGAAAAAGGGTGGGAAAATAAGGGACGACTTTGATTGCCCCATTACAATCGAATTGTATATATGATCTAAAGAATTTATTTCTTAATTGACTAACCACAGTCATGTTTAAATTCGAACTAATAATCATTTATTATATTTATGAATACTAATCGATACATATCATGATAAGAATATTTTATAGGAAATATGTAATGGTATTGTTGTGAGAGCCTTAAAATCAAGAATTTTTGAGTTCATATCAAATTGAGGTAAAGTTTTTGTATCTCTTTGTTTCCCTCGATTCTATGAAATCATAGGTTTAACTACCAAGATCTCAGAAAATCTATAATCAAAATAATTGACTCCAAATTGAGGCACTATTCAACTTAAAATTAAATAAGTAATGCTTATTATTACTTTTTTCACAATAAATTTCTTTTTTTTTTTACAGAAATCATAAAATAGTATTGCCCTCAACTCAGATTACATCCACATAAAATCTCTCAATTGTATATCCCTCTAAACCCTTCTCTATTCCTTTTGCAGTTTATAGGCATATTTTGTAACACAAACAGGATAATTCAAGTTAATATACAGATGGATATTCACTCGACAGCCAAATGAAGGGTTTGAGTGTCGACACTGACGAAAGGGACTGTTATTATATTTTTCGATAATTGGCATTGTTAATTACCATTGGTACTGTTTTTTTTTTTTTTTTTGCAGATTTCATTAAGTCTTTACCCAGGGGAGGTAACTCTGCATTTCATACTCGGACATTTCAAGTGGAACAAGTCAAAAAAGGCCGAACTGCATAAAAGAATCGATGCACCCCCACAAGTAAAGAAAATTCTCGTGGTCAGGCAGCGTGGCATATACACTTCGAGTTAATAGTACTGGGTTGCCCATGGCAGGACAACCGTGAAAAGAAAAATCTTGATAATATGTACATGTCTAATCGACTCGGAAATGGTAGCATTTAACTCGTACCGCGAATAGCACCGGCCTTTGGATTGATTGGATCGGCATCTACCACACTGAATCGTGTACAATAGTTGGGCAGCAATCGGCGCGGGGTCTTGAAAATGGGAACAGGACGTACGATGCGCTTTGATTATATGGTCTTTAATCGAGTTAGGTGGAAAAATTTTGATCCTTTTTTGGCTTTTTTTTTTATAGGCTTTCTTGAAGCCGGGGCAATTTATGGACGGCTGCAGCTGCCTACACACCCGCATGAATAAATCTTCCAGGGTTTGAAAATTCCAGACAATTTGTTCTATAAAAAAATAAATGATGAAGAATCTCAAAATGTGAAAACTCTTGCTCACGATCCGTTCAAATCTCGCTAGTGCAAGTTAAACCCTTGTATCTCCACCTCCCTCTAAACTTAATAAGAAAATACAGTTGAAATCGCCATCGAGTTGGGGCCTTTTGGTGCTCCTCCTTTTCTCTCTTCCTCTCCTCTTGCTCCTGTTTACGTTCATGATCTCATTGACACACACATATATATACAACCATGAGGGCAGCGATATATGATTAAGAAAGTTAACAAGCTCTCAATCATCGTAGCATCATAAAAGATGACAATGTTGCTCGATAAAATATATGTAGTTTTTTCATTTTTGTACAAATCATATGGTATTCATAAGCCAATTACATTCTAACTAAGTCATATACGAACTGAGTCGGTCTATTAAGGATGAATTTCTCCAAGTATAAGTACTCTCCGTTCATAAGTTTTGAATCCGGTATCTTATTTAAGAAACATATCGAATCATATTATTTAATTTATATTAGTAAATATATGTAGTTATTCATATTCGTATATCCTTTCAAGTTGCTAGCACATATATTTTAATATATCTGCATATAGAAAAGCACGAGATTTCATTCCTATGCCAAACCGACAACCATTCCACCAGATTGACATATTGAACTATTTTTAACTTTCTAGGAATCTTAAAATAGAAATGGGGATGGAAAGAGAGAATGAGAGAGTGCTAGTGGGGCTGACCGGCCCCTAGCGGTTGAGGTCACCGGTGGCCGCTCCTTAAAGGTCGCCAGCGACCTCAACCAGCGGGATGATGACCGGAGGCAAGTGGATCCACGCACTCGTACATCGCCCTCCGCATTCCTTTTCTATGACAATTCTCTTATTCCGATATATATATATTTTTATCTTATTGTCTAAGTTGGGAATGGGAGCAATATCTCATGCGCTCTCCCATTCTCGAAGACCTTAGAGGCTGACCGCAACTTCAATGGATAAGGATGGCAGTTGTCTAGTTGATGGACGTGCTTGCCTCCATTTTTGCTTCTGATCTGGATGAGGGCAATTGCTATCGACCACAACCCCACCCACTGAGACCGTCGGCTGCGCCTGATTCTCCCTCGACCTCGGCGGGGGCTGGCCTTACTGGCTAGTACAACATTCAATTTTTCTCCCTTCACTTTTTTTTTTTGTTGGTACTTTCCGGAAATTTTAAAAATTAAAAATTCAAATATGCCCACTTTATAAAAGGCTGGTTGAAAGGTGATGACGACGGGATAGATTTGGCATAATTTTTTTTTGTCGCAAATGAAAAATGAAAATTTTAATTTTTCTCCCTTCCCCCTGTGGGGGCAAAAAAAAGAGAGAAGAAAAGCAGTATATAATAGGAAAAACCCAGAAAAATATATTCCCTTTTTTCTCACCAATAAAAAGCAGGGATATATTTGGAGAGAATTGTTTTTTCTATTATTATCAATGATACATATTGAGTTTTGAACAAGAAAATAAAGGGCAGAGGGATTTAATTAACGAGGATGGAAAATGTTAGATATTTTATACATTTTATTAGTGAAGTGGTACATATCACTAATTTAAAATTAAGAGATGCTAATTTCAAATTTCACCGCAATCTTAGTATTCAATCCATCACTAACTACAACGTCGGTGCCCATTTTCATTTGACTGTATATATTAATTTCCTTAAAAATCTTACAGCCTTACTCTCCATTAATCAAGTTATATTAGACACACTATATTATATGCATAAATTCCTTAGTTTGGCCAACTCAAACACATATTGCTGATTAATTATTTAATTTCTGTACTTCACGCAGCCACCAAGGCATCTATATAGGCCCTTGGCCCTCTCGACCTCTTCTTCCTCCTTACACCAGGAGACCTTCATCTTCACTCCTCTCTCTCTCTCTCTCTCTCTCTCTTGCCGTTAAGCTCGCCTCCGATTGGGAAAGTACGTATCTCTATGCTTCTCTCTAGCTATCCCTCTGGTGACAACTTTTTTGAGATACAGAAGTTAGTTTATGGTAGCCCCTTGCTGATGATTGTATCAAGAGTGGGTTGATGAGTCTTTTTGATTGATGAGACTACAAGACCGATCTTCATGGCCAAAAGATGACGCTCATCCTTTAATAGGCCAACGAAGAAATGTTTGTTGTCGATGGATTCTGCTGTTTTTAGTCGTACTAGACCTATTCAGACACTACGGACAAAAGGATTGCAGTGTGCAATGTCGTCTTGTGAAGTCTGCAACTTTGATCGAAACCGAACGTTTGCCAAACCCACGATATATATGTGTTTTGAATGGAAAACATGAACGAGCGTCGATTATACCGTCGGACAGTAGGGATTTTGTGTTCCCTCATACTCATATAATTGGCTCGTTTCTCCCTTTTGCAGGTAATTTCACAAGATTGCATACATATACACACGCACAGTTGATCGAGGATGTGGAAGCTAAAGCTGGGAGAAGGCGAGAGTGATCCGTACTTGTTTAGCTTGAACAACTTCACGGGGAGGCAGACATGGGAGTTCGATCCCGAGGCTGGGACTCCTGAGGAGCGGGCCGAGATCGACGCCGCCCGGCAGAACTTCTACAACAACCGCTTCAACGTCCGCCCCGACTCCGACCTCTTCTGGCGGTTCCAGGTAAAACATCAACGATCAATTCTCTCATTGAAAAGCATGTACGATTCATAAATACATACGCATGCAGCACTTTCATAGAGCTAGCTGTATCTTTCAGTCGCCTGCTTTCACGATAATAAAGTAGGGTCATAAATTTAGAAGATGACATTAGAATAACATAATTATATGTAAACCCAAAGAATTTTGACGATATGACTCAGAAGAAGGAACTCTTGAGTATGAATTGAAGGCACCGCAAACCCTCAAACGTGCGTTTTTTTTACCGAATGAAAACCCTACGTCCCTGCCCATATTCCTAGACATCCACTCATTATTTTTCTTTCTGCTATAAAAAGGAGGCTGTAAATCTAATACAGGTAGGAGGGACATGAAAATCATAACAAGAAGCCAGTGATTTCTTGATCCCGGTCGACAATGGTGCTGACTAATTCATTGACACAAAATGGTCTTGAAAGTACGATACGACTACACTCAGAGCATGTGTCAATTTCACTACATAGATCAGCATAATCCTCAAGTTTCCTGTTCATCTTTGACATCAGAAAAATGCGCAAATTTGATGTCAGCCGCAGTAAGTTTGGTCGGAGATGATGTGATGCGCAATTTAGTAATATATATATATATATATATATATATACACGGACGCGTACGTATAGTGCATGCTCGGCTTGCTTGTGCCTCGGTGGGACAACTCGTAGAGAAACTCCATGGGAGAATCAAGGGCATTTGGATTTCATCGTCCCAACATGGAATTTTAAGAATAATTGATTAATCATTTGAAAATCTTAAAGATTTTGTCTTCTCTCTCCTTTTTTTTTAAATTTATAATGATTTGCTTGAATTTTATATTTCATTGATATTTAATTCACTTCAGCAAAAGAGTCCTCGCATCAACTGAAATCACCTGTTTCTATGTGCTGTAATGCGACAGCAGTCATTAGTTTCATGTCGGTCTAAAATTTCTCCATATGTTATGTATGATATTTTAATTTGTAGTTATCTTTCAAAGCGCTTTAATGGTCAAAAGTGAAACCATTAGGAAGTTATTGGTTAAATCTGTTCATGCGAAAGATATAGGGCCAGCAAAGAGGTGGTGAGGATGGACGATGAGATCTGACAACTACCCTCATCTGACACACACGCACACACACACAGATGGGTGCATGTATATGCTTGCTGAATTGGTGCTCCTATTACAACATGGCAAACTGTTGGAATCTCTAGTCACCACGGACTCCGCGTAATGACTAGAATGGGGAAATTGTCATTTTAGTCCCTGTGATGTTTCTCATGTTCTAATAATCCCAAAAGGTTTAAGTTCGTTACCGGTGGGCACTCGTACTACACCAACTTTTGTAATCAATACCTCCGCTGGAACTCGAGAGCTCAGGCTCGACTAGTCCACTGACTTCTTTCGCTGCTGCTGATGATGGGTTCAGTTTCTGAGGGAGAAGAAGTTCAAGCAGACGATCCCGCCGGTGAAGATCGAGGACGGCGAGGAGATCACGTACGAGAAGGCCACCGCCGCCGTGAAGCGATGCGTCAGCTTCTGGGCTGCCCTGCAGTCCGATCATGGCCACTGGCCCGCCGAGAACGCCGGACCCGCCTTCTACTTCCCTCCTCTGGTGTGCCTTGATCACTTCGTACCTTCCATTATCTTCTCCGAGAGGTTCGAATGCCGTTTTGATCGCTTTGAGTTCATCTAATTCAAATCGTCGAATCGCAGGTCATGAGCTTGTACGTGTCGGGGCATCTCAACACTGTCTTCCACGCGGAGCATCGCAGGGAGATTCTCCGCTACATTTACTATCACCAGGTACCGGTTCATAAGAACGTCGTGTCTACTCTGTCCTTAATGAATCCTTTTGTTTCTGTGTGTCTCTCTGCCGGGCTAGGCAACCTAATACCTGAAGCAAATATCTGTAACATGCATTAATCCGCATAAAGGATTAAACTTTTTGATGAGTTGTAATTTCCTATCTTCCGAGGTTTCATTATCCTGATAGCCCAGTATCCTGTTTGTTCTGTTCATCTACTCACTGTTCTGTGCTGCTGTCGAGTAGAATTATAACTTGGAAAAATTATCTTTGGTGATTTAGAACGAAGATGGGGGTTGGGGGTTGCACATTGAGGGGCACAGTACCATGATTGGGACAGTCTTGAACTATGTATGTATGCGTCTTCTTGGCGAAGGACCTGATGGAGGTCTTGACAACGCGTGCGAAAGGGGAAGGAAGTGGATTCTTGATCATGGCGGTGCTGTGGCCACTTCCTCCTGGGGGAAGACTTGGCTTGCAGTAAGACCCTTTATCCTGTTCCCGTATTTTCTTTCCATTAGCACGGGGCATTAGTTGTTTTTCTGATGATCATGTTCTTTTTCTTCTTTTTCTTTTGTAGATAATTGGTGCCTACGATTGGGCAGGGTGCCACCCGATGCCCCCTGAGTTCTGGGTATTCCCTTCGATCATGAACCCAGGTTGATGCTGTTTGTGATTTTCTTAATTTTATAGATGGAGATCGGGAGTCTTCAGCCATTTTTTTGCCAGTTCTTATTGTATAAAATCTGTTTGCAGATGAAATGTTCTGTTACTGCCGCTTGACGTACTTGCCCATGTCCTACTTGTATGGTAAGAAGTTCGTTGGGCCAATCACACCCGTCATTCAGCAGATTAGGCGAGAGATTTACAATGAGCCTTACGAAGAAATCAAATGGTGGAAAGTTCGCCATCTATGTGCTAAGGTGAATTTTCCTTTTTGATTGGTTCTGAATCATGCTGATCCTCGGTCATGTGTGAAATATTCATCATTTGGTTGTGGAAAATGGTTCAGGAAGATGCACACTATCCTCACACACTTGTGCAAACTCTCATGTGGGATGCTCTGTATTTTGGTACTGAGCCTCTTCTTTCAAGGTGGCCCTTCAAGAAAATTAGGGAGATAGCCCTTGAGAAGACGATGGAGCACATCCACTATGAAGATGAGAACAGCAGATACATCACCATTGGTTGCGTGGAAAAAGTACTGTTACACTTCAATGAGCATACATATATATAACATGGCTTCCTCAACCCATTATAACTTCAATCTTCGAAATTTTGCAGCCATTAATGATGCTTGCTTGCTGGGTTGAAGATCCAAACGGTGAAGCTTTCAAGAAGCATCTCCCCCGAGTTGCAGATTATGTGTGGGTAGGAGAAGATGGAATTAAGATGCAGAGCTTTGGCAGTCAGGTGTGGGACTGTGGCCTGAGCCTTCAGGCTTTGCTTGCAAGCAACCTTATCGATGATCTTGGCCCCATACTTAAGAAAGGACATGAATTCTTGAAGGAATCTCAGGTATATTTTGTTAGATGAAACTTATATTTTCCTCTCTGGATCTGTTAAATTTCAAGTCAATAACACTATCACTGATCTGTGTACTAATTTGGTAGGTTGACCGTAATCCCTCTGGTGACTTTAGGAAAATGTTCCGTAACATTTCCAAAGGATCATGGACTTTCTCAGATAAAGACCATGGTTGGCAAGTCTCTGATTGCACAGCAGAGAGTTTGAAGGTGAATTGACTCTCATTCTGGTTGGGAGTTAGAAGTTATGTAACAGAAAGAAACTGTCCTCACCTTAGTCACTTGTCTACAGTGTATACTTCTCTTTGCTATGATGCCACCTGAAATTGTTGGTGAGCAAATGGAGCCTGAGAAGATTTATGATTCTGTCAATGTCATACTCTCCCTGCAGGTGAATTTTAAGATCTTATTATGAACTTACAGAGAGAATTAGAATTTTCTGTTCTGCGGGACATGTTTACTTTTCTTTGGCGAACTAAAGAGATCCCATTTTAAACTTAATTCAGAGCAAGAATGGCGGTGTATCAGCTTGGGAGCCATCAGGAGCTGGGTCTTGGTTGGAGGTACATCACATGCATTAGATCTCTAAGATTTACTCTCTTGCTTAACACTTTAAGCAGACTTGCATTTTATCTGGAACATGTTCTTTTCTCACAAGTCTATCCTTTATGTTTGTTCAGTGGCTCAATCCTGTGGAGTTCCTGGAGGATCTTGTCATAGAATACGAGTAAGTTGACTTACGGCCCTTATCTGCCTAAATTTTGCCTGTGATGATTTCTCCTACTTGGTTACACATATTCTTCATGTAATTCTCAATGCCAGGTATGTGGAGTGCACTTCATCATCTATACAGGCATTGCTTCTGTTCAGGAAGCTGTTCCCAGGCCACAGAAAGAAGGAGATCGACAAGTTCCTTGTGAATGCTGCTCAGTACATACAAGATATTCAAAAGCCCGATGGTTCATGGTACTTCTCGGAAATCCTGTGATGTCTTTCCCCGTTGAAGTGCCTAGAAATAAACTAAGGTTACAATTGTGAACGAAATCCTGCAGGTACGGGAACTGGGGAATATGCTTCATATATGGAACTTGGTTTTCTCTCGTGGCACTTGAAGCCGTGGGGAAGACGTATCATAACTGTGAGGCCGTCCGTAGGGGTGTCGAATTCCTGCTGAAGGCGCAGAACGAAGATGGTGGTTGGGGCGAGAGTTATCTCTCATGCCCCACTAAGGTTTACAAGCCACTGGGCCGCACCAATTTGATCCATACTGCATTGGCAGTGATGGGTTTGATTCATGCTGGGCAGGTCATTCCTCTGCTGCATCTTTAATTGTTAAATTTAGAAAATAAAATCCAAAGACCGAAATCTGATCCGTGTCTCTATTTCAGGCCGAGAGAGATCCAACCCCACTCCACCGCGGCGCAAAGATACTGATCAATGCTCAGTTGGAAGATGGAGATTACCCTCAGCAGGTGCACTCTCTTTGGATGAGTAAATGAGCTCGAATATATTCCTTGCTCAAACTTGGAATTCAGACGAGTGATATTTTGAGCTCTGCCTTGTCTGTAACAGGAGTTGATGGGAGTTTTCATGAGGAACTGCATGCTCCACTACTCGGCCTACAGGAACATCTTCCCTGTGTGGGCGCTCTCGGAGTACTGCAGGCTCGTTCCTCTGCCGTCCAAAGGGAATTACTGATCGATCAGCTCGACCGCCTCGAAACCAACAGTTGTGTGTAGTTTGCTTGTATACGAAAAATGCTCAAAAGGAATAACTCTTATTGTATAGGTGCAAGCCTTGTGGATCACCAGTTATCCTTATGTGATGCTCTGTGTAAGCCCCGCAGTGCTCTCCTTGCCTTTGCCCTTCTTATGCCATCTAAACATGTCGGAGGAGCCATTGCTGGCCCTTACTCTTCCGGCAGAAGTCGTCTTTAATGTTAATCCGATGTGGACTTCCGTGGGAAAGTGTAGGAATCACTTCATGCCCACTTCTAACCCAGGAGATGAGCATGATCCTTCATATTCTTTGAGCTTCTTGTTTATGTTTCCTGACCGTATATTTCCGTAATGCTAATTCCTAACCTGGCCCTCCTGATACCTCATGACCCATCACCGCCTTAAATCTGTCGGGGGCAATTTGGGATTTTTGATCCATTGAAGAAGGAAGACAAATATAGCTGCCTTACGGAACTTCGCCTGGGTGTTTTTGTGTATTTTTTTTTCCTGAATGAATTTTCATTACTCTTGTAATTTTACACAATAAGATTTATTTAGTGATTTTTAACAATAAAACGGTTAATAATTAGAACGACTCCAAGTGGAGTAAAAAAAAATAGAGGACTAAATTCAACATAAAAAAAAAGATTTAGAATGAAAATTAAGAGAGAGAGAGACAGAAAAAAATAGAAGAGTGCGACCAAATCCAACCCTATGTCTTTTAGAAACTGGTTGTTCAACTTCAAGTCTGTCTCAGCCAACTGGCTGATTAGACTCTGTGTTCTTATTAGGTCTGTCAAGTTTCAACAATAAATCTGGCTGTAAAAATTCACGCATTTTAACAGCATGATCTTAATTGTAAAAATAAAAGATATACACTTTTTCCCCTTTTCTCTATGGTTCATTTAAGGATAACATAATCTCAAAAAAAAAAAGAAAGAAAAGAAGCTCACTCAACCGAGTAGCCCAAGATTTTAAGCAGATAAAATGTACATGCACGTCATCCATGTACTAATAGGGATGTAAGTTTTAGTACGAAAATTAAATTTATAATATCTTATTTATTAGAGTGAAGACACTGTTTTAAATCAGATTATGCTTTTATGGAGTATAGTTTTAAAAATCAGACTAAGCTCACTTGTTCAATCGGTTCAACTAGGAACCAGTTACTCACTTGGTTCGGTTCCTATAAAAGACCAAATTACACTTTTAAAGAGGTCGACTCAGGTTGAATCGACCGATTCCCGGTCCGACTGATGAACTAAATTGAACCGGTGAAAAACTGGTCAACTTAAAAATAAAAAATAAAAATATATTATAATATACATATTTTATTTTACTAGTTTTATTTTTTGTATTTTATGTTAAATCTCAGTCTCTCCATGGGAAAAGTTCTTGCATTAAAACAAGCTCCACTCCCTTTATGGGAGACACCAACCAACCAACTAATATGTATAAATGTTATATGATAGTTTTGCTTATGAAAAAAATTTAGTGTCCAGAGAATATTTCTCATTTATGGGCGATCATATAAAAAAAAAAAACAATGAGTGCCATTGTTTTTTCCCGTTTTGTTTTAATTTCAAATACTGTGAAAAAAAGAGAGACTTGCTTTGTGAGGGAGGGACAAATCCGTAATGCTACATAATTAATTTCATCATCGAAGGGCAGAAGCGTGCGGTCGATGTTTTGGGGATTACACGTAGACGTCCACGTCGGATGGCTTTGCCGCGGGCCCTGCGTCTTGATTGGAGGACTTCGCTTCGTAGATAAACGTTAATGAATAATAAATATAATCAAAATAAATTAATAAATAGATTGGATCGATAATGAGGATTACCTGTGTCTCTTCCCACAACACACCAGAATCTTCCCTTCCCCTCTCCCAATCTTCCCCTGCAGCGGTTTCCGACGAGCTTAACCGGAGCCTCGGCTTCTCAGGTAAGCCGCAATCACCTCCATAAGCGCGTCGTTTGAACGTGTCCTGATTAGTCGTCTGTGCGTGCGCATTAAGCCAATTGAGCATTCCGTCTGAATTTGTTCATGTGGATTGGTTGATGACGAGGGAAACCTCCGTGCTCTATTCTTCGATTGGCTAAGGAAAGTATTGCTTGCATGTTTAGATGAGCATCTGTGTACTTTTTTCTTTTGTGTTTGTGTCTCATCAATAAATTTGCTTGTTTGTTATTAATTGGTTGCTCTGAATCTTCTTCATGCGTGCTTCGAATGCAGTGATTCTTCTTTGATTGGCGAAGAAAAAAGGAAGATTTTTCACGAAGGTGTTGCCTATTAATGGGATTGTTGAACAAATCCATTTAAGGCAGATTGTTTTGCTTTAACAAAGCCAATTAAAGCCTTAATTTGATCATCCACCTCCCTTCAGAACTTGTGTAGTAGCTATCTGAATAAAAATCATCCCAGTTTCTCTTGGGTTTCATGAGCTTCAGAGTAGATTCTCTCCTTTTCCGCATATGATTGTATGGTGCTCGGACTGATCTCTGTTTACTCAGATTGTGCTTCCTGGCTCAGGCAGCAAATTATGTTGTGGAATTTGAGCAGTCATCTGATTTTTCTTTCCAGTTATCTGCAGACTCAATTGTAAACAGAAGCGCGACAATCAGAAGAGTAAAGAATGTATGTTATATGAAGGGAAGCACACTATATATTGTTATGATGCTGGACGCGAAGAGAGATAGTATGTCAATTGAATCTTACCAAAACCACGCAGAACAGCTAGTGAAGGAGTATCTTTTGGCAGATACTTTTGTTCCGTATACTTCTGTCATTGGTGGCATTTTTGCTTGCAAACTGGTAAGCTTTATTTCTTTTGCTGGTTCTATTGCTATCTCTGTCATGGTGCTTTGTAATCTTTTATTTATCCCTGTACTTGTAAGAAGTGTATGTGGATTGTTTGTGGGTAATGACCCCCAGAGCAAGACAAATGATAAATCACTGTATTCTAGAGACTGGCTGCTGCTATTACCGTTTGTCATTTTCATTCGTTCTGTTGTACATCTTGTTTTTAACTGCAGGTATATGACCTTACCCAGTTACTCAGTGCTTTGTACTTCAAGAGCTACTTGAGCCTCCCAAGCATAAAGCGGGTCGAGTGGAACAATCGGTAATTGAATGACTTCCACTGGTTCCATTGTTTACCATCCCTATATTAAGGTTGTCATATTCATTAAATAATTACTACAGGGCCATATCCACCGTCCATGCCATTTTCATCACAGCTATATCATTGTACCTCGTTTTCCAGTCAGATCTCTATGCTGACAATGAACTTCTGGGCTACATCACATACCGAAGTTCTTCCCTGTCTACCTTTGCTTTGGGGGTAAGGTGTCTTCTCTCTGATTAGCGCCTTTCCGGTTTTCCGAGCAGTCCTTTCTTTGCGTTAGCATCCTGAGACTGAAGTTGTCTTCCATGTGCTTATTTTTCTAGGTTATGATATTTGAACTGCATTTGTGTGTGGAGATTGCAATAGCATATTGCCAAAGGCTTCAGACTGAATTTTTATACATTAATGAGCCTAATCAAAGCAGTTTTAGAACTTCTGAGTCATCATTCTTGCACTTTGATTGTCCTTTGTCTCTGGATTACGCTGGTAGAGAGAGCATTTTGAAGGACCCTCCTGTACCTCCTCCGCATTAATATGGATTTATAGTCTTCTTTTGGTATATGAAGCTCATTCAGATAGTTTCTGATGTCCCTTTTGCAGGCATCTATTGGTTACTTTGTTGCCGACCTGGGAATGATTTTTTGGTTTTATCCTTCTCTTGGCGGACTGGAGTATGTAAGCAATTTTCTCTGCAACTACTGGATCTTTCTCTAGATCTTGCTCTTACTGTTGGCTTTCAAGTTGAATCTTCATTGATCTAGGCTTTTTGAGTACAGTCATCTGCATGCAGACCTATTGCTTATCTAACACAATGATCTTTACAATTTTCTTTTGATTTCTCTGCAGAAGGTTGTGACTTTTTTTTAAAGTATTTTTCATTGATTTAAAATGCTGGTCATATGGTAATAAAATTAATTTTACAGGTAGTGCATCATCTCCTATCTTTGTCAGCAATAGCATATTCTATGTTAACCGGGGAGGGGCAACTCTACACTTTTATGGTTCTCATCTCAGAGACCACAACTCCGGGGGTTAACTTGAGATGGTAATATTCATATCAGAATCATATGAATTCACATGTATTTTTTCTTTATTACTTTTAACAAAATTGGTCTTCATGGTTTAAGGTATCTTGACACTGCGGGTTTAAAGAGATCCAGAGCATACCTGGTAAATGGAGTAGTTATATTTTTGGCATGGCTGGTGCGTACATTCTGATTCTTATCTATTTGTGATATGGCTCATTTTATCTTCTGTGTGCTGGGACTACTATCCTGATCCTCTTGGATGCGTATCTTGAAATGTTATTTCCTATGCAGGTTGCCAGAATCCTCCTGTTCATATACGCGTTTTACCACGTATACTTGCATTTTGACCAGGTGATGTCCTCCGCTATGACATTTTTGGTGACCACGTACACTTACACCTCTATCATGTTAGAACTGTTGACCTGACCTCAGGCTTTATGTTCGACCGTGCGATTTCTGCGTTCTTTTTTCATATCCGAACAGGTTAAGCAGATGCACGACTTTGGGAAGCTTTTGATATTTGGGGTGCCACTCGTGCTCTTCGTTATGAACCTCATGTGGTTCGGGAAGATCCTCAAGGGCTTGAGGAAGACTTTGGCAAAGAGGCAGTAAAAGATTATATGTAAAGGCCTGGCGATGACTCTGTCATGAAATTGTCCCTTCCCTCATGTAGGATAAGCTCGAAGGAGGGCCCAGGTCGGACCAAGAGCCAGACGGAATCTATGTTGGTCTTAATAGATTTGTACAGGGGAAGACCTCAGTGTTGGGGTTACAATCGTAGTGAAGTCGATGCTAAAAGTTGCTCTTCCTTTGTTCAATATCCCCACGAGATCGGACCAAAGCATGTAAATTCACTGTGTCCGATGGTAATGTGAATTCAGTCCCATGGCTAAGATTCCTGTTTCAATCACGTGATCTGCTTGCTGGAAATACCAATGCTTGCTCGAGTTACACTAAACTATGGAAATATTATACTAAACTATGGAACCCTCCGTGTTAATTGCGCACTAAGTTCTCCCAAGAAATAAACATGTTTTTAATAAATTAAAATGCGATATACAATTTTAAAAAAAAAAGAGAGAGAGAAGAAAAGAAAAGAGGAGAGAAATTATCTCGATTATACATTAATATAGAAAAGGAATTACAGATTACATGGTTAAGTCCAAATTTATGCGAGCGGGGAGAGAGTGAGGTTGCTGGAAAGACGACGACGACTCCTTCTCCTCTCTACTTTGCCCCACGGATGAAGAGTTGAAGGATAATGAAAGCTCACAGTTCTCGCTCGACTCCTCCTCCCGTTTTCCTTCTTCCTCCAGAGGATGGATTTCTTCCTGCTGCAAACGTCGGAAGGGGAAAAGAGAGAGAGAGAGAATCAAGATCCAGCAGGTTGATATCGAAGAATGAGATCTTTGAAGAACTCCATCATTCTAATGACGAGACGCACGGAAATCGGCTCTTCGCGGAGCAATGTCTCCCACTATATATCAGGTATGTGGATTTACCTCGTATCTGATGTTAATATCGATGTCTTCTTCTCCTCTGAGTGAGGACCAATTCTGACCTCTTGAGGGAATCGGAACTCCTTTAGTTAGGTAATAATGCATGCCACTGTAACCATCTCCCGCAGACCTGTCAATGAATCAGTAAATAATTCAATGGAGCAAGAAATTTCTAAAATTGATGAATTGTAGCAATCTAAATAATAAATATATATATACATTTATCTCTCCAGAACCGATTATGTTTCTGATAAAGAATGAAAGTAATGATTAACAGCGTAATTAATGCTAATAAGTTGCATTTTTAGGTACGAGACTTATTAACATTCTTAAATATATATAATACGTAAGTATTGCCCTAAAATCACCATTCTAGGAAAGTATACCTAAAACAAGCTGGTGTCATTATTTTGAAAATAATTTTGTAAAAGTATGACTCATCAATTCAAGCACATATAATTTCATGATTACTTTAAGAGATTTGATACAGTGACATTGTTATGATTTAAAATTGAAAGATTTCATATTTTATTATCGTTTCTTCTTCCCCGTTTTCTCTTGTTTGTTGATGATTTTTTTTTCTCTAATGAATCCTCCCTTTTTTTTTTTTAGGTATGAGAAAGGGGAAAAAAATGTAATTTGACAGAAAATTATCCTCTTTATTGATTTAAAAGGAAAACCCAATCAATCTATAGCACGGTCGATCAATGTAAAGTGAGACAGTTCGATGAAAAACATATTAAAACATCATAGGGAAAATTATATGTTGGATACCATAGTACCATAATTAATTTCAAAGCTCATCTGCAATACAAGTGTGGATGATTTTTCAACTAAGACCACATGTTTGAGGGGGAGATTCAACCCATGATCTCTCATGGACTATTCATAGTTCCATGCCCTGCTCAACTTGAAAAATTGTGCACAGAATGATCCGTAGAAGCTTGGATGTATAATTAATGGAGGACGAATGATAAGTAGAATTGAAATGGAACTGAATAGACCTGATCTCATCAAGCTGGCAACTTCTGATGATCTCATCAAGATGCTTAGACCCTGCACTTCTTCCATGGAAGCATCGGTCCTCTAACGCCGTAAGGGTCTCCATGTCACTGCAATACTTACCGCTGCTTCGGTACATCTGTTGATCGATATATACATGCAAGAACAACGTTATCTCAGCATCTGCCCCCGAACTAGCATCAAGCATGTAAATTCTTCTAATCGATATGTTAAGTATTGATTTAGACCTTTCACGCACGCATGTGTGATTCTGCAATAGTATGCATGTCATGCTTAAAGTAAAATAAATGATCACCAGATGACAAATGTATGTAAGTACTGTCAATCGATCTGTCCTTTTAGATCTCAAATCCATCTAACGAAATTAAAAGTACTGATTATGATTAATTAATATGCCCTGAACAAAAGGGGATACATAGAATGTCCAGACTACAATCTAGATTTCCTTCAGAGTATATAGTAGTTATAGCTTCACGAATGAAATTGAGATATAAGGGTCGAGCTGGCCCGCTAGCTATATATACCTGAAGGTGGCTCTTGATATGAGAAATCCGCAACCCTTCCACCCCCATCGTCTGCAGAATCCGCTTCGGAGTTGCATCTGAATGGAAACCGAATTGAACCCTAGTTAGCTTCTTCTCCGTATATAATTAACCTTCTTCTATCTGTGTCTTCCCCCAACTAAGCTCGAGCTGCTTTAGTCGAGATCTTCTTGTATGCACTACAACATCTCAAAATGGAAATTCTATGCGTGCTAGCTATTATAGAAAGGTGGAACGAGAAAGAACACTCGGGCGTATCCACAGATTCAATCATTAGACTTACTATCCTTTCCACCGAGGCGATCCACGACTTCAACAAAGCGGCTGTGAAGCTCGGGGGTCCAGCGAAGACGTGGGTGATCGGATTTCCTGTACCGGCGAACCGCAGTTCTGTGGAACAACAGCCTTTTCCTCATCGATCTGGAGCTTGTCATGCGAGAATCAGGAAGGCCTAAGTTCTTTCAAGATGTCGATGTAGTGAGGGTTTGATATGTGTCAGACGGGGGTGATGACAAAGTTATAGCTATAAGAAAGGTCGAGACGAGCAGCAAGGAGGGCGGAGGGCATGGAGAATTGCGGCTATGACCACGGAGAGAGTACATAGCGAGGGACATTATGGCAAGTAATAATTTTAAGCGCCCACGCAGTCTCAATGACCAAAGACTTTTTGCTTACACGTAAAAAGGCTTTCTTTAGAATTTTATTGTTCCAATATCTCTCTCTTTGTATCCAGCAATATATATATATATATATATATATATACAGGCTACATATTACATATATGCATGATAATATTGGTCCTTTTTTTAATTACAAAAGTGTCTAACATACTACAAGGCAATTATAAATGGTCAAGAGAAGTGTCATACATCAGAGTAAAATGAATTCTCTCGATTCTAAAGTAGAAATCATATCGAGTACCATACTCTATTTCCCTATGTATATTAGTCTGCTGTTATTATTTTAGTGATTGCACAGGTATTTTCGGTTTACACTAATTCATTATATATTCGAAAATCTTAGAGAATTTTGACCGATTCATCGTGTTGAATAACTTGGACAGTCTTGTTAAGATGCATTGTTCTTCTAATGTTGAATCATTTTCATTTTACAAGATTTAAATTGAGATATTATTTAATTAAAAAAGTCGTTGGACCATGGAAAGTAATAAAGATATATTGATTTGATGAGTTAAGGATGTATTTGTGCACTATAATTATGAAGAAAAAGGGTTTGATAAAAATTTCAGTACCCACTATTTTCCTTCCTTCTTCTTTTTTTTGTTTTTTTCATTTCCTTTCGAACACGCGGCGTGCAAATGAAATTGGAGGTTATTCAACGTTAGCAAGGGAGTTGGTCAAGATAAGGAAATTTCTTGGCCCCTACAGTTGGTTGGACGGATTGGCGATAAAGTCAAGAACAATTCGAATTGGGCAATGTTAACATCAATTATATTCACCCTTGTCCTCCTCCTTCTTCCCCCTTTAGATGGTATTGGAATAATTCTCCATTACATACGATTATTACCTACCTAGTCTTCTGTTCTATGTATGCATACATATAGGCCGTTTAAAGTGCTACCCAACGGCGGCGGCGGCTACGGGGCACAACCCCAGGCTCACATTATGTATCCATCCATCCAATCATTAAACGACTGCCCTATGTTCATACCTTAACATCCGGCAGAATCCCAAATTTGAACTCACC
The DNA here is from genome assembly GCA_900174645.1 of Sonneratia alba. Classification (NCBI taxonomy): domain Eukaryota; kingdom Viridiplantae; phylum Streptophyta; class Magnoliopsida; order Myrtales; family Lythraceae; genus Sonneratia; species Sonneratia alba. The sequence continues at coordinate 7,094,303 of FWPY01000091.1, read as the reverse complement.
CCGGATGGTACAGAATGTGATACATCATTTTGAAACCGGCCACGTACATGGACGCCTGCCTGTCTTGGGAGGATGCATGCATGTATTCCTTAGCCGTACGTGCATCTCACATGGCCGATAAATTGCCAGGCGGGCCCATTCACACGAGACCCGGCCCCGAGTGAATTTAGCACGTGCATCTCTTGAATTCTTGGCAGTGGCATGTGAAGAAGATCCAGGACGTGCAACGTGCCCCCTTTTTTTTGCCCCCTGAAAAGGAGGAAGGAATTTGGAATGCGGGCTAAGAATGAAAGGGGACATGAAATGCGCACACGTATTAAGAGAAAGACGTGGCTCAGTACGGTGTCATTCATTAGTAGTCTCACTATGACATCAATTAGTGAAATGACTCGTGCCTACTTATCCTCTATCCTTCTCCATTTCTTACCCTGCAATCCTACCCATGAAAATAGATTCTTCCGATCTCCAATTGATGCCTCGCGTCAATAAAAGACGGTGCCTACTTTTGGACCCACTTAACCATCCATCGTCAAACCATGTATTGCCGTGTCATTTCTGCCCCAATTTCAATGTGCATTAAAGAGAGAATGAAACCCTAACAAGCTCGCCTTGGGATGTGCAATAATTGGTCTCCTTTTCTTTTCTGAGCGTTCACATATTGGCCGATATTGACTTCTGCTTTACATACGCACATATGATATGCATCATATATATTCACATGTGCTGTTAGGCGCTTGTGTTTGAATAAGTAATCGTTTATTTTTTTCTTCTTCTTTGAGAATCCATGTCAAAAGTACCCATTACAATGAGGCCCTTATTCGGTTTTAAACCGATTTGGCTAAAAATTGCATGCTTACATACAAGGTGATTGCCGTACTATACGATCTCAAAAAATTCAGATACTTACAGAGGGATAGAAAAACATTCTATTTTTAACTATGAGATTTAAGATGCATTAGCTGCATATTGAGTATCAGAACGCCTTTCTCAGCAAAGGGCGTCTTTTTCTAATCATGATGGATGATGGATAGATTCCCCAAATCAATTATAGTAGCACGTGTATGAATTGGATATGTAGGTTGTGCCGAATGTGCATGCGTTGGACAAATCATGCCAAAATAACAGGTAAGGACATGACTTCGAGAGAAATGATCAACCAACTTTTACGTACAAATTATGTCGAAAAGAAAGTTAACAGAAGAGATTGATCTGTTCATGACTGATTGGGAGGTTTTAATCTAATTAATATATATATTACATTCTCTATTGATAGAGAATTGCTGAACAAGGTAACATCATTGGCAACTGTCCTCGGTCTTTCCCCCAGTTTACTCGGGCTCTGTACACTAACCTTTTGCTCCTCATATTACATACTGAGTTTTCCTTGGTGTAATTCATATACGAGTACATTTAGAAGCCAGTAATATGATTAATTTAAATCCAAATTGAAATCACCATTATTAATTAAGACGTAAATTAAACATTCAAGTTATATATTCTCCAATGGATACATTGAATTAAGCTCGAAAACGTCCATTTTTTCATGATAAGATGTTGAATAGCAAGATATGTTATAATGAGTGAGATTTTTATATTTTAGAAAGGAGATTTGACAGTTGTGAAAGAGTAAAAAGAAAAGAGAGGGAGAGATGGAATTAAAGATGGACAAAAGTAAGTTTTTTTTTTTAAGGAAATTGAATTTAAGATATCTAGAAATCAAATGGGATATGATATTAATTTAGCAAAGGTAAAGTTTCTGCCAAGTTTAATTATGTTTACAGTTAACTGCTCACGTCCGTCCTCGGGGACAGGTTTCATCCGGCACCATTATTGCTTAGCTGTGTGTTTGACTCTAAAAGCTTGGCATGACTCGGGCTTGGAAATCCACCTTCTCCATTGCCAAACAAGGAGGCTAGGTAATTATCTATCCCTCTCTGACACAGGATCAAGAATTCTAAGTTCAACTGCCCATGTATATGTATATGTACAGCAATTTCATGTTGATCCACCACATGGAACCCAAAATTTTGGTACGGCATTAATTAGACTAATTAATGTAAGTGCTAGCTTGCATATAATTAAGGATAGGGTTATCTCAATAACAAGCCTTCTTAATTTATAGGATTCCAAGGTGAAGTCTAATTTGTGTAAAGAGAAATACGGAGTAACTTGCTGGAATTTTGTGCATTGGATCAATGGATTAACTGCGCGCTTTACCAGGGTAATTAATTAAATTTGCCGGAATTATACGGGTTATTGCAGTCTAATTCTCCAAGAACTCGTTCAGGATGGCATATCTTTCGAAAGAGTCGCGACCACGGGCAGCTTCGACGGTCGATTCGGTAACCCTTGAGATCCTAATATGCAACGATCCACGGGACATATCCATGGTCTATATAAAAATTCTATCGACCTTGTAAGAGTGATGGACCCATATCTAACAAAAATGTTTAAGCTGATAAAATAGTGATATCAAGCTTCTTATATGTTAGAATTTTCGTATTTAATTTTCTGATATGGAATTCCATTTCTCCACAGTCTAAAGACCCGTCCAAGACGCACTCTAGATAAATTGCATGCGGGCAACTTGGGTTAGAAACCGAGGGCAAAGTACTGTTCTGCACGACAAGCATTTATCGTACCATATCATTATGATCATATGGCAATCTTCAGTCAAAGTTTGTTGAGCACTAAACTTAGCAATTGCGTGTGAAGGCATATATGAGAATTTTTTATGACAGGAATCCCCTCTCTTTATATATATATATATAATTTTTAGTCTAGAAACTGCATTTATATGTTGACTAGAGCTCACATTAGGATGGATTTGCAGCTAAATCCAGGCCACCACAGTGGAGTTTGACCCTATCCAGAAGGTAACCGTAATTTTTTGCTTGCAGTAATGTTTCTAAGACTCGTGGTCACACTGTATTCACTTCTTCAGTCAACAAGCAAATTCGAGAAGATTGCGTCAATAGATAAGTTCGGTATAAGATTAAGAGATTTTGCATTCAATTCTTATTCGTAATGCTCTCCGTATATTTTAGACCACTATGGCTTCTTCTTTTTTTTTTGTTTTAACGTGAAAAACCATTCCATTATTGTGTTTATATATGTATATATAATTTTAGTTCCATCACGTGTGGCATTTACTCAAAATTTGGGTCGTGCTTCTTCTACTTAATTAACGTGAGGCCTAACACTCCACTTTTTGTTGCTGCCGAACTGTTGTGTTCATCTTCCCATTACACAGAATAACCAAATCGCAGAGCGGCCTGGTGCGTTCGTACCGAACACGTTCCTCCTCCCCTACACAACGCAGCTTGAGAAAGGCAATTTCTAGGGTTGTGCTCGGTTCGGTTTGACCAATTTTATAATCTGAAGATGCACAGAATCGGGCTATCGATCGGAAAGTAATAACGGGTCTTCCTTCTATTTGTTTCTCTCCACTCCCAGACAGTCGTTGGCTCTAGCTCAACCTTCGGGCTTTGATATGTGTTGGGGATGGCCTCACGAGGGAATAGGCACAAGAATAATGGGAATATGTATCCTTGATTAATTATTAGAGAAATATGCAATTAATTTGAGAAATTTATTATTCATTTCCTCTCTCTTTTTTTTTCTCAGTTAATTATCTATTTCCTTTAATTGAAAATATGACTGTTTAAGATTGATAAACAGATAAAAAGCAACAATTTGTATTAGTGCCACACTTCCGTTTTTCTCATCGATAATTATTTCTCCATTCATTATTAAAAAGAAAGAAAGAAAGAAAGAAAGAAAAGAATGATTCATTCCTGCATAGGACAAACGGACAAGTGGAAATGAGTGACCACTGAAAACGAAGTTGTCTGAAGATTGAAGTCTGGGAGTCAATTATTCAAAGAGGAGTTGTTGGAAAGAAGAGGGCACGAATCGAATGAACTGTCATCACGAAAAACATTTACGGCCCCGAGACACGATTTTTCAAATTACGCATATGCCCTTCCGACGTACTCGTAGTCCTTACCGCACGCCATTGGAAAAAAATACAGACTTTGATTTTATATGACTCGTATTCTTGTGAGTACGACTTTGTCTCTTGCTGGTTACTTCTTGTCTGACCATGCCACATGCCACGTTAATTAATAATAGGCTTAGGGGCCCGTGGAGGAGCCTAAGACATCGGAAGATAAATTGGGCCACACATGGGCCTCAAGGATACCTCGTTCCCTCGGAGCCCAACATTTGCGAGGCCCAATTACAGGCCCACCGGATGACAGCAACGGCATCTAAAACCAGTCCCATTTCTCTCTACCCTATGCTCACGGATGGAGGTTACGCACTCGGTAGCCTTAGTTGTCCATTGCTAGCCGTCAGATCAATTAAAACAGCTAGCTGACATACGCGTGGCCAGGACCCAGCCACACATGTTTTGTCCTTGATCAGATCAGCCACTCGTGCACCTATGCACAGAGAATCCCGGAGAAACCATAACCGAGAATGCCTTTTTCTCCAACATGTACAGCTTTTTAATTTAGGCTTGTCACGATCAATACATACGGTTGGCATTTCTGCCAGGGGAAAACTCGGGACAAGATCGAGGCGGAACTGGTACATTTCAATCATGTGTGGAAGTTCGGTTGCTTGAACATGGAATGTTCCGAACAAGGGGGAGACGTCAAGACAGACACGTCTAGACTTTTGCGTCGTTTAATAATAAATATTTGACTGAAATCTAGTGAAAAATGGTGAAAAGAAAGACAAGGAAGAGGGCATTTACAGAGTTTTGATGCTTGAGGGTTCCGAACGACCCGGAAGAATTTTCGAGTTACTGTTCAACTCCTCATCTGATCGGCCACCTTGGAAGTTGGGGCCACGAGAGCTCTACCATAGGCAATGGGGAGGGTAACGAGTTTCTTGGCTTTCCCAACATAAGCCCTCTTGGTAAAGTTGTTGTAGTCATTGGCTTCGATTGCATCGAGAATCTGCTTGTAGAGCAACAAGGAGGCCCAGACTGGCCACCGGCTGGCGGCGTTCAGCTCCGCCACACCCTTTTCAGCCTTGTCAAAGAACGTTCTCGCCCGCTTTATCTGTTCTTTCATGAAGCTCCGCCATTTGTCAGTCACCTCCCCTTGGAATATGTCCTCGTCCGACAGTCCTGCTTGGGTGAGCTCGTCCTGTGGTAGATATACCCTTCCCCTCCTTGCACTGCATCAAATAGATCGATGAACAGGAATAAGCATTAAAAACAATTCTTAGAACGGCGATTCGTGAGTTTGAGTAATAAATCTACGGGCAAGTAAGCTCAACTAGAGAAGTACCATTCACCGATGTTCATAATCACTATGTTGTTTATATTCCGTTTGATAGCATTTCAACGGATAAGACGGACCAACTGTGTTTGGTCAAACAACCAGAAGTACACAAACTCAGCATAGCAGTGTTCATGTTTGAAGTAAAACTCACTCTTCACCAACATCTCTGAGTATGTTTGTGAGCTGGTTCGCAATCCCGAGGGCTAATGCAGCATTGTAAACACTCTCTGTGGTGGCCTTCGATTCAGCTGCAATCCCCATCACAGGAACGCTCATCAGCCCCACAGTCCCGGCCACGTAGTAACAGTAAAGATACAGCTCGTCAAAGTTCAGGTATCTTGACTTTCTTAGGTCCAGTCTCATCCCTTCAATCATGTCTTTGAAAGGCTACCCAATGAGGGGATAAAAAAACGGTGTTAGCACAACTGTGTGAACTTCATCTGTTCAAGTCACCGGAGATTGCAGCCAATAAGATGTTCACATATACTGCCCGTATGCTTATACCTGTATGTCTACTGGGTATTTTGACACCGTGTGGGCGAGAGCAGCATCATACTTATCATAAGGGCGACCTTCGAAAAGGTTGATGAGCCTTTGCTCCCACCGGTCAAGAGCTTTGGGGGTAATATGTGAAGCGTTGGGCCCATCAACTAGCTCATCAGTCCTCCTGCACCACACTGCAAACACAACACAAGGAACATCCCCCAGCTTAAGGAACTGAACTCTTCCAACAAACTAGACCCATTTGATTATCTATCATAGTATTTGCTTCCATCAAGTAGATTAACACATACTGATCAAGTCAGAGTTTAACTAATCTTCTTCATGGAGAAGCATAGCTTCATGCCAGTGCAGCAGAAGCAATATGAAAGCAAGAAGACACTTGACTTTGTAAGTTGATAATGGAATCGACGACATACCATAGATAGCCCACACTGCTCTTCTTCGCTCCGGTGTCATGAGTAAGGTACCTGAATAGGTTGGGAGTGAAAATTCAGCAATTGCCTTCCTTTTATGGCATACAATTGTTAACTGACTGCCAAATACAGTAATCAGCTGTAAGAACCAAAGAACAGAGCACTGATAAGACTTCTGGGCACACAAATACACCCATGAGATCAACTCTTTAGCAATTCGGGGTGCGTGTCAGGGGAGGAAGCTCTGTTGCAGAAAAACGGAAGCTCATTTCTTGTACCAAATGAAAATCTTAGAGAAATCGATATGAGGAAGTGCAATCTGAGATTGAGGAAGAGAGTGGATGACTACCCAAATAAAAGGTCTTGGCGTTCTCAGCACAGACCTCGCCGCACCGATCATAGGCCTCATTCAGCAGATCCCAATTGGATAGCCCGTCCATGTCTACCGCCTTCTTCCTCTGCTCCCTCACCAGCGCCGCTTGTTTGAGCACCACCTCGTACACCTTCTCCTCCGAAGTCCTGGCCGCCGGGTTAGCCACCGCGCTCGACACCGCCGCTATCCTAGCCGCCGGCGCCCTCCCCGTCCGCCGCCTCCCGAGCTTCCCACCCCCGAATCTGATCACTGGAGCAACGGCATTCCCACTGGGGCACACCACCCAAAGAAGAGCGCCCGGCATGTCGGAGGAGCACCCAGAGAGACCCAAGAAATAATCCCTTTTGCCGGGCTACGAGGAATCTCTTCGCTTTTGGGTTCCGTTCTCCTCGAAAGCTATCTTCCGGGATGTTCCAGACGGTCCACGGAAGAGGAGATGTAGACGGGGAAGAAGGAACGGGGGAAGAGAGAGGAGAGGAGACTAGAGGGGGAGGAATTGAGAAACGAGCTGCAAGACGAGTGACCAATAGCTACAGTCCGCGTAGTTCATTTAATGCCATTTCCTGCACACTATTATTATCCATCGGGTGGTCGATATCAAGCCAGCAGCAGCGACTGTGCCTGTTAATTTCATAATCCGCAATTACGGTCACTGAGCAATCGGACTACTGCACTTCAAACGAAGACAAGGCGGCAGTCACCGAGCATCATAAAATACTGTGTTCTACCCATTTGTTCCCGAAAGGTTAAAAAGGATGCGTTTCTTTCTGGTGATGATAAAAGTGATCGGACCTAAAGAAAACCCAAGAACCTCTCGAAGTGAGGAAATCAATCATAAGCGATTTTGGCTTCAGATACGGTGCTTTGAAAATCTAATTTCGATGTAATAATTTATTAAACGCAAAGAATAAACATGCGCAACTGGTTTGGGGGGGGTGTTGGGGTGTGGCGGCGGAGTGGAAAAGGCAGAGAGAAGCCAATCTTCATGGAAATATGCCTGTCTTACCGTCGATCGACACTTGGAATGTTGTGGCTAAGATTCGTGATCCTTCCACCGCCCAGTCCTTTTCTTGAAAATTTCACTTCCGACTTGTTCCTTTTTTTCTCTTTTTTTTTTTCCAGAAAACTGGAAATTTGGCAAGGGAAAACAGTTTTCCCCGTCCGAAAGCTTTTCGAGACTTCCTCTCATTTTAAATTACCGTTACTCTGACATTTTGGTTACGATTGTCGATTGGGCTTTAAGCGATCCTCCAATTGGTGGTTGATTAGCATAATGTTGGAACTTGGCCGCATCACTGCTTTTTTTTTTCCCAAAATAAGATGCCCTTTGATCTCTGATATCGCTCGTAGAAGCATACGACTTCGATCTGTGGCATGAAATGGAACCCTTTACTTATCCGAGGTAGAAGATTGGGAATCACATCAACAAGATCTAATCTCTAGATTAATATTTCTAGTTAGATTATTGTAGTAACTAAACAATGCTAGATTTTTAGCAAGAATAAGATTCGATTTGGGATGATAATCTTCTCTCATGACACCACACCGACCGACCGTGGCCATTTGATGGCCATACCATAGTGAGAATAATTTTATAAATATTGAAGCACAATATAATATATATATATGATATTACACGTAAGTCTGTCTCGATAAAGCTGTGGAGTCGCATCATTGCAGCGAAAGTGCACGCTCTCAAGAGAAGAGAACCGATGACTGTGAGGGGGTTACTAGTTATCATTATCATCGAAGGACAAAGAGGTTGACGAGTTGCCAGGGGAAGCCCCTTGTCCTCCCTTTTTAACTTGTGAGTTAACGCCTATAAATTTTATTTTAGTTGGTGATCAGTTCACGGTCTCCAGATTTTTTGGATAATCCTACTTGTCATAAGAAAATGCTGGGCTAATTAAGGATGGGTTGTAATTGTTAGTTCTTGAGAAATCTCATGATCCATGCTGATGGATTCTACATCCAGAATGGCCAAATTGTGATTGCTACAATGGCAATTAACTAGTTTAGGGGCCCGGCTTCGATTAAGAAAAGGGACCAACCCCTTGTCGCATCCACCATCTGAAATGTGTAGTGTACATTGCTTCAAAGAGAATATGTAATCCGCATGTTCACTGGCTCCAACTCGGTTCACTGTACTCAATTCATTGGAGCTCACAGGTGGGGTCCTTCTTTGGCCCCATTGTTGGATTACATGAGGGAGCCGGAACTAGCTAGAAAAAAAAAAAAAAAGAGGAGGAAAACGACGACGACTGATATGATTTTATATTCGCGTAATTTAATTAGGAAAGAAATTATTTCTTAGTTAATTGCCTTAAACTATGTCAACCCTAATAGAATTCTTGATATCGCGAGTGTGCGAAATTGGAGAAACTAATTGGCTCGTCTACATGCCCTATTCCTAATGCTCCTCCTTCGGTTTCCGCCGCTCAAACGTAAGCACTTCTCTGCTTTTACAAACCGGCCAGTACTACAATTTAATAGCCAAAGTTTCACATGCGATAACACAGCAGGACCAACAATTGGAATCAGTACGTGTTTGGTCCGGAATGAGAAGAGAATCATGTGATGCGGTTGGCTTTCTTCCACGTTTTTCCATATAAACGTACCGAGAAACATAGAGCTGTTAACCTGATCGAGATGGGGATGCTGACATCGGCCGTCATCCATGGGTGGGTCAATGAAGATCCAAGGATGGACCCAGCAACTTTGTCTGTTTGGGACGCTTGACCCATCATCAACATGAGCTTTGGACAATGAGAAACGCTGTCATGTTTAATTTGTCGCAGAGCATCTACCATGATGACATGCGACTGCTAATGGTGTGAAGTAACGATGGAGCTAGAACGAAACGAATAAATTTAACGGCCAAGAAAATTATGGGCAAAAATCCGAAGCCACAAAATCGAAAAAAGAGAGAGAGGGTGGTGAGGTGGGGTTGGCAAATTGCACGTCCTACGAGTTCGCCTGTCCACAAATCAGGGACAGGAAACCCCCATCACGGCATATCTCGTTAGCAGTCAACAAGAACATACACCTTTATGAGACGCATTCATTCGCGTACTTATGGATTTATACTCTAGTGCCATATTACGTTTTTCAGGTCACCAAGGACATTAACTCTAAGAAACTAATTTTTATCAGACAATCTATAGTGGAGGCAGACGGAGACCAGATTAGACCAGCTGAGGGGCGACGGTTCTCCCACGTGGGCTCCACTGTTATGGCGCATGAAAGCCAGCCCACTTATGTCCACACACACACATAATACAATCCGTGACGTAGTTTGTGCGAGAGTGAGACAGACCGAGGGAAACACAGAAGCCCCAAATCCATTGAATCTACGTTCTCTATTCCATGTAATTTAATAGGAGTCTCTACAAAACGTTCCAATTGTAAACATTAAATTTTCCTCCCTAATTTCTTTTTTTTTTTTTTAATGTATACCATTTGTTATGTATATAAGTTTATATGAGTTATAATCCAACTTACAACATCTTCTCTGACCGCAAATCTACCTCGAGCACTCTCTTCTCCTCCTGTGGGACTAGAATTGCGTCTTTCGTGACCGGTCAAACGTTGCTCCACTTCTTTTCCTCCGGGGTCTCTGATCTTTCACTGAAATCAGCTGAAAACCGGGTCTTGTCCATGCTGCTCAGGCAATGAAGGAAGATTTCTTTTATTCATACACATCCTCCACGTGGGAAACAGTTTGCAGCATAGCCGAAGAAAACAAGCCGGCATCGAATCATTGCTCCAGGTTTGGTTTCCTGATCATGAACTTCATTCGTTTACAAGAAGGGAAGGTCAAGACATGGACAGGTTCTTTCCTTGCCCGTTCGAACAGGAGAGACCGATCTCTTCCGGTTCGAATTTTCCGACATGATCCGTCGCCGGCCCGAACTCTGTGAAGAAAATTCACCCGCACTGGTTGCAGCCGGAAGCCGAAGTGAACCAAGGTATCTACCCCACCATGGCCCATGCAACAATCCAGATACTGAAGGCCCAAACAAAGTTTGAGAGCCCAACAAGGCTATCATACAATTTCCCTCCAATCCCATCTTTCATTCATCGCTTTTATTGGGAAAACACAAGGTAATTAATAAACCTGAGATTCATGGAAATCAAATAACACGCGTGAAAAAAAAAAAGCACGCTATTTACAAATCCGGTCAACCAAACACAGAACGTTTACTTACCCAAAACACACACGCACAGAACGAACGTTCAATGAAGAAAACATGCCTACATTTTGTCATTCTGGAGCCCGTACATATTCGAGTCCGATTCTCATCGCTCATTCACCGTTTACGCCTATAACTTTTAGAGAGATGAAAAGTCAACTGAGAGAGCGGTACACGTTTTTTGTTTTAATTTTGAACTTCTCAATAGGATAAAATCTCCTTTTCTGTGTTTTTTTTTTTGGAGGGGGCGGGGTTTCATGCACGTGTTTTGGGGAGTTTGACAAAAACTATAAATGTGAGACATGCTTGGATTCTTATGTGGACCTTCATATGTAAAATGGTGTAAAAAGTCTTCATCCATAATGTCACGTCGGCTAGCATGAGATTTTCGTGAGATGAGAATATAAGATATAGGATATATATATATATTTATTTATTTATTTATATGCCTTTCAAGTTTTCCCACGCACAGCGGAAGGACGTTCTAGAAAACTGGCAACTCCGGGTTCCAAAACTGGAATTGGTCCGGATTCGCGGTTCCACCACAAGGCATGAAGTACGGAACATTTCATGAACGGAGCTAATATAATATTGGCTAAGACATTCATCCGGGCAGGTAGTTGGGGGTGATGGAACAATCGTATAATCGTATATCAATTATAATTATGAATCAAACATATGTGAAATCTGATTCCCGACCGAATGATCAATCCCATTGCACCTAATGGATGGTGCCCGACAAGAAGGTTATTGTAGATATAAGGTTGAATGGGTAACATGGGTCGACTGTGGCCTTGTACACTTACGCGAAGACTATACATGAATTAGAAAAAAAAATAGAAAATTTGGCTTGTATTAATTAAAAATACCCATTAATCATGCAGCGAATCATTTTCATGTGCTATATATATATATATACATATATTTTTTCTGTCTATACCTTATGCAATTTGAAGAATGTTGATGATGATCTAATAAGTTTTTTTTTTTTTAATTTTCCAATCGGTGAAGAAGGTTCTCAAAGACTTGACTTGCCAATTGGGCATGTCGTCTGAGAAAGGGCACTTGAAGACTTTGACTTTTCCTACGTACGGTTATATGCCTGTTTTTTTTCTTACACGCATGACTGGAAATTAATGATATAATTAGTGGGAAAATATGTATTAATACATCTTTTCATATTTAACATGAGATTAATAAATAATTCGTTTAATTTATATGAATTTACCCCATTAATAGTCACCGTGGTGTTAATATATATAATAATTGATCATGAATTGATTTATTTCATAGCAATGGGTGCCGATAAAAAATTAAATATGAATTTAAATTTGAATTAATGGACTCTTATTAAAATTCTTGTGATACACGATTAGAAAAAGACGAGTTGTCTTAGCGTTCCAATGTCACATATTGATCACTGTTGCTTGGAATATCTTAAACCAGAATTTATTTCGTGACGACATTGTCATTGAAATAAATGTATTGCGACCTTACATGTCGACTTGACGCTGAAGGGTGTTGTGACGTTCGTCCACACGTCAAGAGATCTCGGTGTCCACTTGAATGTAAGGTTTTTATTTTATTTAGATCCATTATGCACGTCAGTCGGCCCCGACTCCCATGATGTTGAGATCGATTTCTGCCGTTAACTTTCATTCAGCTATCGGTTATCTTAGTAATACATTCAAGACATCGTTAAGTGGAAAAAACTATATGTAAAATAAAAGAAAGATCAATCTTAAATCAAATTTATAAGATAACTATTTTTAGATGTTACGGTTATTTATGATTTAATATTTTTAAAAAAATATCAGATTATTTATATGAAAAAAATACCGTCAATGGTATAAAATCAGAGCTCGTGCTCCAAGTGTATTGCATTGCTTATGTGGTAACACATGGCATTAATTTAGGCTAAATTGTCCATCAATTTGCATTATTTGACCTACAAATTGGACGCTCGAAAAATGTAATTAATAGCCTTATTATTATTACTTTGATTTAAGGCACGCTATTGTTAAATTTCTCATAGATTGAAACGTCAAATCATTTATATTATCATAAATTAGTAATATTCTTTTATTTAAATAATATTTTAGTTTAGATTTTATAAATGGAAAAAATTTTATGTTAAGAAAGTTTTACCTTTTACCGAACTAATCTGATTCAAATATGAAATAATGAGAACCCAATAAATTTATGAAGATTGTGAACTTATAAGAAAATTGGATACCACCACCTATCAGTTTAAACTTTTAAGTGAAAACATATCCAATCCTTCATGAGTTCAGAACAAATTTAAGGTATGATTTACACATAGAGAAGTGTCAAACCAATTTTCTCAGGTACTAAATCTTCTTAATCTCACATCTTAATATGTCTTCCACGCAAATCTCTGGAAAACATGCATTTTCAATTGTAGAGGAATTTTGACTTTTAACAATGATGCAAAGTAAAATGAATAGGTACGAGAATTCTTCCGATAAAATTATTGAAACCGCTAGATCCTTGCTTTTGATTCAACTATATGTGCTACTGTAACGGGCCCTCAAGTTGCTCGAAATGATGAATTAATTTGATGCAACGAATTGCGCTACCGTGCCGAAGCCTTTTAACTTTCTCTCGGGGCCAAGCTTAGTTTGCATGGAATTGACCCACAATGAATCTCATTCTCTCGAATTGATGATGGATTTTGAAGAGAATGGCAGAGTCGACAAAGTCGACTCCTGTCCACTAAATGCTTTCCTTGGAAAATTCACTCCGAAATTAATGGCGCGTCCTCTTGTCAACCTCGTTCCGTTCCCATGGAACGGCTAATAAATTAATTAATGAGCTATTTATTTATGATTCCATACCTCATAATTTCTTATTCCCCCACGCCCTTTTTTCCCGGAATTTCTTAATTCAAAGAAAATAATCGAGCAGCATTTTCTCACGATGATCAGGTGAGTAGAAGATAGAACAAAACTCATTATTTATTAGAATTTATCCCATTCATATAATTATCTTGCCCTTCAAGTATCTAATTTTTTCCGACATGGTGAAATAATATCACCAAAATAATGAAGGAACCGTACAGAAACGTCTTGCAGTTACGCATCTCAAGTAGAGGGGGCGATGATTCATAGACTGCTGGGTTGCCACAGAAACGGGGAAACATTCAGTGAGAGAGTTTCCATGTACTATATCAGAACAATAGATTCAGGATGGGAAAGGAAACAGTGCGGAAAAGCATATGGAAACTAAAGATTCATGAACGGCTTAAACTCCATATTTGGGGATGATCTCCGGTAGGCTTCTGTGGACACATGCCGATGACTCGAGACCTGATGGCTTTGAGAATTTGTTTGGTCAATGAGCGTACATTAAAATATCCTGGAGAGAGCCGGAATTGAGAGTAATCGATGGGACACCACATACTTGGGACGGCGACTCTCACTCATTCAGTTTCTGATAAACCCTCCAAATCCACCGAGTGATTTGTTGCTACATGATTTTCATCTGATGGGCTGCATTCTGTTTTACTTACTACATTTGGAAGGAGAGAAGCGCTGCAGTTTACTCACAATAACAAAGACACACCCAATGGAATTTTGCACATATGTGAATTCTACCTTCTTGGAACACAAAGAGAATACAAAATTGTAATCGAAAAGAAAAAAAGAGAACACAAAATAATCACATTAACTCAGTCCTTGAACAAGAAAACATCGGTGGATGCACGGCTGCCCAATCTGATAACCTCTCTCTGATTCCATTTGAACTCCCTACGAATAACTAAGTCATTTTAATTTTTCCTCGGTTGCTGCTTGGTTTGTAGGGGAGGCTTGTGTGGCAGGTATGACGATCGAAGGAATGAATATCCCGGTACAAAGAGGATCACGCGCACTCGGCTCTCCAGGTGAAACTCCTTCCCCCGTTCTCTGCTGCACAGCTTGCCATCCAGAAGCAATGGACGCATGTAGTCTTTTTTTTACTCTGATGCTAGAATGGCTGTAAATGCTGTAAGTAGACTGTCGTCGTCTTCCCCCCGTTGGGAATGTTGGTGCGTTTTGTCTGATATTTTAGAACTCTTTGATGCTAGGGATTACTGGTCCTGTTGTTGGATCCTTCAGGGAATCCAACTCTTTTGCTCAAAATTTAGCTTCTGCGGGAAGGACATCAGGTTCTTTTGATCTATGTACCTTTTCGGATGAGGAGACTACTCAGCCATTTGTTCTGTAAATCCTGACATAGTATCATACTGGAATATAACTTGCGCTGCGCTTTAATATCACCAAAAAAAAGAAACTGTTTAATTATCTCGGCTAATTCAGCATAGTAAACAAGAAACTGAAACAAGGATATGTATAGATAGATGATTCTGACCATCGAATTTCGACCCAACACGACACCGTCACAGGACAGATCATTTAGTTGGGCGGCGTCCCCCCTTCCACGGGGTACAATGGATCCGGACGGTTCCGGAGGTGGCGAGGTCTCAAACATCAATTTTCTCTTTCAAAATTTGACCTTAACGCAGAGGTACAGATGTACGATCCGTATCGTACGACAAATGTCATTGCCTCATATTGAATTTCTGTGACAATGGGACATTTTTTTCTACGATGATGGCAGCACGGTTGTGTCTATTTCCTTTTTTTTTTTTTGCAGACAATGGGCTTACCATTTTCAGGTTTTTCCATACTCTTCGTGTCTCTTCTGCTTAATAATTCAAGGACATGAGCAATATTAATTCAAAACTCATTTTTTTTAATTAAGTGTGCGGAGAGAATTCAATGTTTTGCATGCAAAAGAAATTTTTCTTCTTCTTCTTCTTCTTTTTGGCCCTAAAGTTCCATGAGAATAGGATACGGGGGCACGGATTTAGGAGTGAAGGAGACGGCTGCACCTTCATCCATGATAGAAATTGTAAAAGTGCTACGTAATTAGTTTAATTACAGATTTGACTTCCACCCACAACCACACCCCCCCCCCCTTGGGTCATCCTAAGCTTATGCAGTCCCTTCTTTCATCCTATTGACTCTAAAATTTGCCCACTTGAATTCAATTTGCGGATCCGTCTCCTGCCTAACCATATTGTATTTACTGCTTTCCCGAATTGATCTGAACATGATACGAGGAGGGGTGCTGTTAAGCATGAAATCTGCTTGGATTTGAAAGATGAATCATCAATTGAATAGCATGAGGAAGACCCGCGATGTGGCTCGTGCAAATAAAGTTCATCGAGTTCATATTATCTATGACCTGTCATGGTTTCAAATTTTAGCAGCCTTGTCAGACTCTGCTGTCGTTGGAACAGGGCGTTGTCATGAGGAAGGGAAACGGAAGAAGTTTGGCCGAGGAAGTGCATTATTTCTTCGAATCCCTTCATTCAGTTTTTTTGTTTTTATTATTATCTTACTTCTCCTTGCCCGTGTGAATTGATGTTCTAATGGTTCCTTCCACAATGAGGTAAAATAGCCACATAGAGGAATGAGATTTGACGTATTAATATTATTCCTAACCTAATAATTAAGAAATTATATGTTCAATCTTTATTATATTATTTCGTTCATTCACACTTTTACTATTATATTCGAAATCTATGAGGATCCTATTTAATAAAAAAAATAGAAAGATTAAGTTGAAAATAGAAAAAAATTCAAACTTGAATCCTGTGATCGATCCAAATTACACGTTGTAATGAGAGGTGGAATATATTACCCATCCTACGTAAATTTTCGAATCGTAATTTAGTATCTCAATAAGTCGTGTTGTACATCACAAAGACCACCTTGATTATATAGTCAAGGGCAAACTGATAATCTTCTCATCTTATATATCGCCATAGTAGGCAACTTATGGACGTTGATTTCGATAAATTTTGAAGAATATCGCTCATGATGGGTTTGGTCGCCATATGGCGCGACCAGGTTTCTCCCCGGCAAGCACGACACTGATCATAAAAGTATTTGTATTGGATTTCAGAACTTCACATTACAGGTGAAGTCCATCCATCTGGTGCATCGTGCATGATTTGTCAACTGCACTAATTTCGTGTAAATCCTCTATATTCTGCTCCACCCCCTATGCAATGATTTATTCTATGAGTAAAATGTTCAAAGTCTATGGCATTATTCAAGTCTATGGTATTATTTAAGTAAAAATAATAATTTAATTATTATCGTAAGGAAGAGAGAGAGAGAGAGAGAGAGAGAGAGTTGCACGACCACTATTACTATATAAATATATATCTGTGCCTTGTATGACTCAATCACCTCCACAGAGATTTTAGCCAAAAAAGGGAAAAAAGCAAGAATACGAACATGGAATTTGAGATCAAGCCAATTGAGACTAAATACCAATATGAGATAATTGGAGTGGTCCGACGTAAATTTTTTCTTGATTAAGGTCTCAAAATTTGAGGTTTATAAGTAGAAAAAATTTATACTATGATATTTTTATCCTTTAAATAAATTAATTTGATTTGAATCATAGATTTTCATATACAAAATTAAAAAAAAAAAAAGATGTAAATGAATGTACAACTGGATTATTTTGACTGATCGTGGTCATCACACCCGAGATGAAGAAATACTCTCTCTCTCTCTCTCTCTCAGAATAGAAAATTCCACGGCATAACCTGGTATCTAGAAAGGGACCCAGAAATTCAAACAACCTCTAATTAATTTAATTTTAAATAATATCAGCTTATTAAAGATAAAATATTTCGGAGTTATAAATTTTTAATATTCAAAATTTTTAAATATAAAATTATGATAAAGAAAATACCAAATCATGTTCCAGTAACTCATGACCAATTAATTGAATATTAAATGGTCGCCTACTGAGTAAGGACGAAAATGGCTATTTTAAAGTCGGGCGATAATTTCCCTCGGTCCGTGAGTATATTTCCCACCCCCACCATCCATTTTTTTAGGGGGGGAAACAAATTAAGGCTTACGATTCATTCAACCGAGTGCGAAGGTCATTCGGGGCGTCGGCGCGACGGTGAATCTTCTAGACTGGGACCCACAAAAACCGTTTTTTTGAAAGATTTTTAGTTTAGGGGGGAAAAAAACCATACCACAGGGTCTCTTTTTTTGAAATTTTCTCGAACAAAACACGGTGATAAGTCAAACTCACAGGGTCACCCATGTAGACTTTGCTTCGTAACGTCGTTTTTCCACCTCCCCCCCTCTCTCTCTCTCTCTATCACTATTGATTTCACTCTCGTATCACCTGATAGTATATAGAATTTTCATCCGTAACATCTCATTTTTAAAATTTTTTTAAAATTAAGATAATAGTTATACCAAATTTTTATATGTTATGATCACTTTACTAATTTTTTATATAAAATTCTTTTTTTTAACATATTAATTCCAGTCTCATCCTTAGCTTGACGTCTACCTCGGCGTGCTACTGCCTTCTAGTAAGCTATGTCTTGAGCCCATGTATTAATTATAATTACATATATAATTCATCCATTTAGAGCCCCTAGTTAAGAATAAAACTAATGGGTCGAAAAGTGAATATAAAGAAGAGAGAAGAACATCAGTATAATGATAATTTTACTCATAGAAATCTTATATAGATATGGATAATATCATTAGAATTGGCAATTTGGGCAAGCACAAGTCTTTCTGGCTGTGTTGGCATAACGTAAAAAATCAGACGGTCTAAAAATACCAGTTCAAGTACAAAATTTTCATACTTCGAGCAATTATAACTTGGCATGAATTATATAAATAATTACTTTTTAAAAATAAATTTAAATAATTTATATTTTAAATAAAAATTTTATAATATAATTAACGTATTAATATAAAATTTGTATTAATTTAAATAAAATAATTAAATAACCATTAAAATATAATTATATACGTATAATTAATCACTTTTTAAATTTTTTATTATAAAATATTTTTCGTGCTTTCCAATTAACACGACATGATTTTTTTTTCCTTACCGTGCCAGCTTGACTTGAAAAATTAGATAGCTTAAAAATACCAGTTTAGACATAATTTTTTCGTATTATGCCACTTTTTACAAACTCTAAATATTGTTAAAATAAACTCTATTTCTCTTGTTTTTTCCCTTGTTTATTTTATAAGCTTTGGTGCAATAAATATTTAAAAATCCCAATGCATTGCCCTTTTTTAATTGATTACATCACGCAATTTACACGATAATCTTTTTTTTTCTCACCTAGTTATAAAAGAGATTTATAGATATTCAAAAGATGGGGAAAATAAGAGAAAATAAGGGAATCTACCGTATAAGAGTCAAAATTATGATTTTTTTAATTTTATATAATATTACAATATTTTTTTCATGATAAACCTGATACTTTTAGTTTATATATTCCGATAAACGTTAATAATATCATTGGACGTGTGACTATTTGGTAAGCCACATGTTAGTCATATGAGCATTGATCTTAACGACAATAATTTGTCCTCAACCATATGAAATATGCACGGTTAAAGTTGCCACCACTAAAACCATCTATTTCATGTATGAAATAATAGGTCAAGGATGGATTGATCTTGTTAAGCTCGGGCATCCGGGTCATCTGATAGACACATAAAATCAACAAGTCAAAAGAGGCTTTTCGCCAAAAAAAAAAGAGAAAATGTCCAACTCGAATTATCTCAGATTCATTAATTAATTTATCATCTAATCAATGTATGTCACATCGGATGCCAATAAGTATACAACGACCTATTCCCTCAATTTAGATGTCTAAAGTGGGAGAAGACTAGATCTTGTGTGATGGCACCAATAGATAACAATCAAGCAAATTGTCACATTGAAATCTCAAAAAACCCTAGCCAGAGAATCCCAAAATCCAAGTATCAAAGTCTTATTAGGTCGTGTCATCACTAAGCATTATCACTTAATGATATCGCTCCATCAACATTTCCTTTAGCCACTGACCTTTATTAATAAGTCGGGAAAATTCTCATCGTAATTAAAATTTTCTCCGATGGACCAACCTCAAGGTATACGTCATGATGTACTTTTCAAGTTCATCGAGAATCGGTCTAATTTTTTTTTTTAAGGAAGATTCGTAAGTCAATGTTTCTGACGTATTTATTTGGCACCAAGTACGTATATTATTACATCTAGAAAATATCTCTGGTGAAATGATTTTTCTCATTGTTTTAAAAAAATATTGATTGAAAGGGAACCTAGACATGTTAAATTCCATCAAAAAATAATTATTTCCAAAAAACCCCTAGCAATAGGATAAATAAAATTTTGGATTGGCTTGTCTTATGGATGGATGGAATTAAAGGTCGAGATAATTTAACTTACGATAAATTTATTTAAGTCAAATTTAAATTAATTAAGAAGAATATCCTTCTAGATATGTTGTTTGGGACCAGAGAAACGGACACGAGGGCAAGGATCGCGTAGCCTCTCAGAGGACCCAACATAATTTCTTCTCGTAAATTAATTGGTCAGATCTCCTGACTTTGACCAAAATATACCAATTGCACCACACGCGGAAGAGGTTAATTGTCTCCAACGCTATAAAGAAAGCTTCTACTTGGAGGCCTTCAATGATTGATACCATAGAGAGAGAGAGAGAAAGAGAGAGAGGGAGGGAGAAGAGGAGATGCAGGAGGCGACAACAGAGATGAGCTGCAGAAACAGTAAGGAAGAAGAACAGGAGGATGAGGAAACGATAAGGTTGCCGGGGTTCAGGTTTCACCCGACAGATGAAGAGCTCGTGTCTTTCTATCTGAAGAGAAAGGTGGAGAAGAAGCCGATGGAAGTTATCAAGCAGGCCGACATATACAAATACGACCCCTGGGATCTTCCGAGTAAGCCTGTCCTGTCTTGCCCGTGTTCGTTCTTCCATGCATGTTTAGTGCTCTATTCTAAGGGTTCTGAAGTTGAGCAACGGATACTGCATGCGTACGCATCCATTGATTATATGCTCTACTAGGGGCCATCTTCTTGGACTCGATCTTACAGTTAAAGGCTGCAAGATCAATGTCCTGATATCTGCTGTGAATTCCGTCGATAATAAAAAGCTTAAATTGGTGCTTAGCCGAAGTTTTTTGTTTAAAAGAATAGAGATTTTGAATTAGAATATGTAGCTAACTCCTCTATTTCTTCAGTAACTCATCCAGAAGTACTCTTAAGTTGTAGGGGGTGCTTTGCTCTATATCAGTTAATTAGTCGATGGACTTTCTCAGTCCCTTTTATCACCTAAAGGTAAAAGGCTTAGAAGAAATATCGAACTAGACATACACGATGAACCATCCTATTGCATGACCTTAAGACTTCATCATATTACATATGCTCAGATCATGATCTTTGCACTGGCAGATCATGATCTTTTGCACTAGCAGATATGATTATATATGATATTGATAATAATAATAAAAGACTTGACTATGTAGGAGGTTTGAAAAAGTAATATTGTCGTAAATCTGTCATCCGAATGTTCATTAAAAACAAGATAATTGGGTTATTATGGATGCATACGTACAGAATCTGCTAGACTCAACATGCTTGCATATAGTATTGAAGTTATATTCATTTATTTGGTTTCGTTGGGATGGCGATAAAGAGGTAAGCAACGTCGGGGAGAAAGAGTGGTACTTCTTCTGCATGAGGGGAAGGAAGTACAGGAACAGCATAAGGCCCAACAGAGTAACGGGCTCGGGTTTCTGGAAAGCCACGGGGATCGACAAGCCTATTTATGCAGCCAAAGATCCTCACGAGTGCGTCGGCCTCAAGAAATCCCTTGTTTACTATCGTGGGAATGCTGGAAAGGGCACCAAGACGGATTGGATGATGCACGAGTTCAGGCTCCCTCTGGCAAATAAAGGCACTGCGAGTCTTGCTCCGCATTCTAAGGACATCGCTCAAGAAGCGGTAAGACATATTTCTTTCATCATATATATTTCCAAACACGAAATACGTAATAATTTGTAGATCTTCAGCTACTGCTTTATCTCTATTCATCTGCATTCATAATAATAATAATAAAAAGGTTCTGGCTTGGAACCCGACCCCAAATCAAACCGGATTGTTTCTTTGGTCATGTTTTCTGCTATGTGTAACTGGGTAAATAAATTTGATTTTGTGCTTCTCCAAGAAATCCTCTCCAATTCCAAAAACTTCCCAAGAACACCCTAACGATAAGCAATTCATTTTTACCTTCACGACAGGAAGTATGGACCCTCTGCAGGATTTTCAAGAGGATCCCATCCCACAGGAAGTACACACCAGATCAGAAGCAAAACACAAATGCTAAACCCATCAAGTATAATAACCCGACTGACTCCTGCTCCAAAACCAGCAGCGGCTTCGAGTCTGAATACAGCCATGAGAAGTACATGAGCTTCGGGGATTCGGCCGCCCGCCCAATGAGGGAGTCACCTATACCTGACGTGGATAATACTTTTGTGGATGACAGGAACTCCTTGTATCTAGCCGCAGGTCATTTCAACTCCAATATTGCCCATCATTATCAACCACCATTTTCGGGATCTTACCATGGTCATCCCGGCTTTTGGAATCTGACTGGCGACGATCAACTGACTAACGAGGGCGCCTGGGATGAGCTCAGATCTGTGGTTGAGCGGGCCGTTCACCATAACTCCCACGTTTTTGACTGTACATATAGTTAAGGGGAGTCACATAGCTCGTACTGTACTGATTGCACAGGTACTCCTTTTTTTTCTCGTTTTCTAAAATAATAAACATACGAGTAAATAAATAGAATCATATGTGATGTAATAACAGTTGCTCGTACAAGGGGGTGAAATTCCGTGATACTCGTTCCATCTGAGACCTAAGAGGTCTTAAATCCAACTTTCATCGGTAGAACGCCGCATCTTACTTTTCTGTTGTTAGACTACGATTAGGCTTCTGGTGTAACATTGGTTGGATTAGCACGCTACGCAAGGGCATTCATGTAATTTTGTGTCCATCCCATCATCTTTCTTGGGCCGGGCCAACTGTCGGCTGGGCTCCTAGGAAGCAACCAGGAGTCTGTACCCTTATGAGGACACGACCAGTCAGTCTATCACCCGACACACACAAACGCAGGACAAATGCAGATAATGGCCACTCGGAAGTGTAATCACATTTCTCTTTGGAATAAACTGACCACGGATTGCCTGCAAATTGTACTCCCGAACCAGAACAAACCCCAAACATCATAAAACAAACAAGATGTCAAACACCAAGGAAACCATCTTGAAAACAAAGTACAACAGAACTTGGACCCCCGATGAATTGGATCATCCAGAAGGCGCAACTCGTTTGTATATGGCTCAAAAAGTCTGCCCTCCATTCCTAGCAACTTTCCGCCCTTCATCAGTAGCAGAGCTCCAGAAGCTTCACGGCTGGTTCAGCTTCGAGCTCTTCCTCCGTGAGGGCTTTAAACATTGGATGATCCTCCAAACAGCCCTTCATCCACTCCCCTAGCTCCTCATCTGTGATCGTGTACATTATGCCACCTACTGCAAGAATGTAAGCATACTCCTCTAGCAAGTGATGGCTTATAACCCGGCGATGGTGATTCTTCTCCTTGAAGTGAGGGTCGGAGAACAAGAAAAACATCTTCATTAGCTGACCTTTCTCAAAATAATTAGTGATGTACTTCATGGAATTGGTTCGAACCACTGAAATGTTCTGGTATTGACCAGGATTAGCTGCCCTTAGGCCAAGAATTCTTTCCTCGACATACTCGGTCACCTTATCCCTTATTTCCATGCCAATCATCAGAGAGAGTATCAGGAAAAAGAGTTGAAAGGCTAACTAGTAGGCCTCCAATCCCACATCCAATATCAGCAAATTGGATCTTTTTGGAAGAATCATTCCAGGAGATGGAGGACAAAAATGTGGGTAGTGAAGGGAATAATCAAACTGGCTGGGGAAGAGTGGCACCAGGAAATGAGAGTCACTCGGTGGGTTGCTATGAGCTTGTGCTCGGTAGAACCGCTTCCTGGGCAATCCAGTTGTCTTGTTGAGAGTTGT
Source organism: Sonneratia alba (assembly GCA_900174645.1). Classification (NCBI taxonomy): domain Eukaryota; kingdom Viridiplantae; phylum Streptophyta; class Magnoliopsida; order Myrtales; family Lythraceae; genus Sonneratia; species Sonneratia alba. The sequence continues at coordinate 7,070,527 of FWPY01000091.1, read as the reverse complement.
TTTCGTCTCTTTGTCTACCATGTCTTTGCCTGCAAGTTCGGATTAGCAACAAATCAGAGTTCCTACTGTAAGGACCAATTGAGAAACAATTAAGGCAGCGGCAATCTCTTATGGTGATTCCTGTTCACAAATACAAGCTAAAGCATAAAACAACTTCTTCGAGGATGAAATGAGTAGAAGACAATTGTATTCAATAGGGTGGAGGATGGGACTTCAAGAACAACAGCAGTCAATGTCATATACTAAAACAGAGACGATGGAAACCTTAGTTATTCCCGGTGAAGGAGCAAGGAGCAACAATGACATATCTTAGTATTATGACGCAACTGAAAGTATTCAGACCCAGAAAAGAAGATGCTTTTACCCCACCAACGGAACAGACTCTTTTCCATGTTCAGTCGCCATGAAAGACAGTACAACCAGGGGAAAAAGGGAGTCCTTTTTCCACAGTGTAAGATCTAATTCGAAACAAATCCACAAACAGGTTGACTGCATCCGAAGAAACTTATAATGATGCCACACTACAGAAATTTGCAGATCCACCAAGTCAGAAATCCAATCTAGAGCCCCGAATAATGAACCAAATAACCGGAGTATCAATTTACTTGTGGGTCAATAACTTTATGGCTAAATAGAAGAGCTCAAGAGTCCAGATGATCAGCAAGTGGAACGTACGGGAGGCGAATCGGTGCAATACTGAATTAGACAGCTCGCCGGAGGGCGGAGACGGTGGTGCTCTCGCTTCGTCGGCGGCGCTTCACGCCTCACGGTTAAATGAACGAATTTTGGAGTTTAGACATGAATTAAAATCAGTCGGCCAAAAAAAAAAAAGACATTAATTAAATTAATGTACGTACTATTTGTTTGTTAATTAATTAATCAATTATTTTTTCTGCTTGTAAAAGGATGATAACAATAATTACCACTCACGTATTTCACTATCTAATATTTCAACTTTCGTATTCAACTTGGATCACAAAAATTAAGATAATAAATAAAATATATATATGTGAATATATTGTAATATATGCTTTGAAATCAAATGGAATTTGAATAATAATAATAATAATAAATATTAGAATGAATTATGGTTTCAATTATAGCTCATATAATGGTCACAATTCCCAGTCATTTTTCTTATTTGTAAATAAATTTTTGTGCATTTTTTATAATTAAATTCATTACTTGAAGAAATTTCATATAATATAATAATTATTATATATTTGATGATTTTCTGATATTAAAATTGTCACTGGAATTTGGAGTTTAATAATGAGCAATGATGGAATATATTATAATAATAAACTAAAATCTTCTAAATTCTAATAAGATTATGTTAAACTAACAAAAATTAAATTAAAACTACGAAAAAATTTGCCTAAATTCAACTATTTAGCGTCTCGTTTAAATTTATGAAAAGTGTCGAGCTCTTTATACATAAGTTCATCAATATGACAAACAGAAGAAAAATGAGTAATGTGAAACACGTGGTATAATACAGCATCTGAGGATGCGGTTTAGATCCCAAACCTAGCAAGTGGTGTACCACAAGGTAGTGTCCATAATGAAAAACTAGGAGGTGGGCCTTTTCCTTACTTTTGGGCCGGAAAGTACTCTTATTGGGCTTGGAATAGGCCCATCTTACTTGGGTATATCTCCTTTAGCGTTAGCGTTCTCCCACCTAAAACGCAGTGTCTCACGGATTCCCTTACGCTAAGCATGATTGGATTGGTCGATCAGCGCAGAGCAAACAGACGGGCAACGAAGCCACGAGATTGGCGCGCGAAAACCGACGGCCGTTATCCATCCCTGCTAACGTCATATTGATCATCATGCACCAATCCAATCGCTGCTGAGCATCAAGCACCGACTCCTCCTTCTTAGCTCAATCCCATCGATCCTCGCAGGTCGATCGATCCCCAGATCGTCGAAGGACCAGTTGCGGAACGAGGATGCTTCGGATCTGTTACGGTCTCGCTCGGGCTCCTCTCTCCTGGTCGTCACTGAAGCCTCTGAGTGGCTTAGCTCTCTCTGTTGCCCCCAAGTCGCGTGCAGTGTGGAGCATCCGGTCCTTTGCCCCTGCTTACACAACGTCCTCCGGCGGCGGGAAGCTTCTGTTTCATCAGCTGTTCGAGGAGGAATCATACACTTACACGTACCTCCTGGCCGACGCCTCCCACCCCGACAAGCCTGCCGTGGTTAGGATTCCTGCTCCCCCTCCCTCCGTTCCCCGAATCTGCGGAATTTAGCTTGTCATGGATGTATTTCATTATCTTCAATAGGTTGACTTATGATCGCCCTCATAGCTGCCGGACTGCTTTCTTTACCAGCAAACTGTTTGATGCTATGCTGATAGTGTCTAACAAAAGCTGAGGATCTGTTGATCGAATTGAAGATGGCACGTTGTTTATCGCCTTGTACTGCCGAAAGCTCAGTTCTGGAGGATTTGTTGAAGTTGCCATGCCATAATTATTGTTTGGCGATGAAAAGATTCATGTTTCCAAGCAAACATTTTACTACTATTTTGTCTATCTATTACGTTCCGTAAGCTTTTTGCGTAATGATGTCTTGAATTGTTCATCTCTCTCTCTCTCTCTCTTTTGGTTTATCAGTTGTTCTTTTTACCATTTGCAAATGTTGTGCCACTGCGCATAGTTATGCATTCAATGTCTTTTCTTCAGTTGATTGATCCAGTTGCTAAAACAGTGGAGAGAGATCTCGCATTGGTGAAGGAGCTTGGATTGAAGTTAATATATGCTATGAATACTCATGTCCATGCAGATCATGTAACTGGCACTGGGTTGATTAAGGTCTTGACTTCTTTGGCTACAAATTCGCTTCTTGTTTCAATGGAACTAGATCCCTCTCTATATGCTCTGCTTCTGATATGTATCTTTTCTGGTGGTTATCTCCTGTTTCAGATGAAGGTCCCTGGTGTTAAATCTGTCATCTCAAGAGCAAGCAATGCAAAAGCTGATCGTCTTATAGAAGCTGGAGACAAGATTATTTTTGGCCATTTATTTTTAGAGGTAATCCTTATATATGATGCCTATGGCAGCGGAATGTATAATTTGGTGAAGGGTAGAGAAAAGCTAATGTCTTTCTACGCCATCCTGATTCTGACCTAATCAAGAAAAATGTAGAATTTTATTGGAAGTTGTAGAGCTTTGCTCTGTTAGGACAACTTGTCATTGGAATCGCTATCTCTTTTTAAGCCACTGGATTGTCAACCTCATCAAAAAACATGGCTGTTTTTTAAGGATCATGGACTACGTTAAGCTTTACAGTTCGTTCAGCTTGTCCCAGACAAGCAATCATAGCCTCTTAATTCTATATTCTTTGAAAGGTGATGGACATGCATTTTTAGAATAATTATGTTGTTATAATTTGTTTCTACCTGGCCATTCAAAAAATAATTTGTTTTTTACCTTGGAAAAAATGTGCGGTGATGAGATATTATTGGCTAAAACATATAGCTTTTGGACTTCTGTTAATTCCTTGAAGCATTTGTTCTACTCATGTGCATATTCTCTTCGTTGGTTAGTTCCATGGTAATATGTTATGAAAATATTAGCATGTTTGGATGCACTTGCTTGTTTCTTCACTTGATTGTGGTGTTAACATCGCATCTTATGAATTTTGCTCCAAATCAACTTTTTCTTGTTCAAGTAGGTTCGTGCCACGCCTGGACACACATTGGGATGTGTTGCATATGTTTCTGGAGATGGACCTGGTCAACCACAACCAAGGATAGCTTTTACTGGAGATGCCTTGCTAATTCGTGGATGTGGAAGGACAGATTTCCAGGTATAATACTGAGCCTCGAGGTCCAGGCCCTGTCAAGAAGAGTCTAAGCTTTGAAAGATTTTTTTTTTTTTTTTAATTTGCCTTTGATGGGAATAAAAGCACGACTCTTTTGATAATTCATGATTTGATGAATGTAGAGCTGGCAAATTGGGCCAGCATGGTATTATCGGACCAGGCCAGCATGGCCCGATAGGATATTGGCATAATAATGATAGGCCCAAGCATGACCCGAATAGTTATCAGGCCGCCCCGCCCCAGCCCGATAAAAAACTTTAGTTGTGAAAATTTTATTTTTAAAATAATTTTAAATAATTATTAGAAACTCAACTCATGTTAACTAGGACATTTTTTCTATTTCCACCCTCTAAATACACTGATATAGCCAAAATACATTAGATATAGTTAAAGAGTGTTACTTTTGTTTGAATATAAATAGTTTTTTAAAAATAAAAAATAATGTTCTGGCTATCGGGGCGTTCTGGTCTGGCCCGATAAGTCTTGGCCCTGGCACAGTCTTATCAGGCTGGGCCAGAAAGTGCCAGCTCTAGATGAATAGCAATTGCTCCATAAAGCAGAGTAGGAAACAATTGATCAAATACGTTTCAGGTTGTCCTAATATTAAATTGGATCGTTTCTAACAGGGTGGAAGCTCCTCTCAACTTTACCATTCAGTGCATTCACAGGTAATGGCTTAATCCTCCTTGGAGCAGATGTGTAAATCTCAGCTGTCACTGCTATATGAGATGATTGAGACTCACATTTCCGTCTTCTGGAGCATTTAGATCTTCACGTTGCCAAAGGAAACATTGGTGTATCCTGCCCATGATTACAAGGGATTCTCGGTATGGACTAATTCATATACAATCTCTTGAGAGCCACTGATAAATGCAATTGGTTTCATTGTGTTTCCTTTTGTTAATTCAGGCTAGTACGGTAGGGGAGGAGATGCTGTACAATCCTCGACTCTCAAAAGATGAGGTAATGCTTTTGGGGTGTCTTTTATCTATGCCCCTCTCTGCGCTTTGCTCTTTGAAATCTGATTCAGCTCCAGATAGATAGAGATAATTTCCCTTTCTTCTCCCTAGGGAGCAACATTTTTGGTCATCCTCTCTGAAGGGGTGAAACTTGGGGAACAATATCCAAGCTAAGGAACATCTCTAAGTTGTTGGATGCTTGATATGATATGCATTATTATCATGATCTTGTTGGTTAATAAAATTGAGTACGTGAGCCCAAAAATAAAATCAAGTTCCTCCACTATTTGAACAAGTATATAATTTCAAAGAGGTTATTATTTTACAATCTGGTATTTGCTTTATGGATTGGTTTGTCCCTAAAACAAGTGTTTTTCATTCCTCTTGCAGGAAACATTCAAGAATATTATGAAAAGTGAGTTCAGCTTCTGGATATTGCAAGTTTCGTTTTACCAAGGGCTAACTCTCTGAATGTTGAGTGATTCTATGTGATTTGTTGCAGATCTAGACCTACCATATCCAAAGCTGATTGATGTGGCTGTCCCTGCAAACATGGTTTGTGGATTGCAAGACCATTCCCCCGGAGACAGTTGAAGCTACATTGAACTAAACACTCATAAAGGCATGCCTTTGCCACGGCAGAGCTAAATACAAGAGAAGCATTTGCATATCTTCTATCAATCCATAAGTTGTCATTTTTCAGGGTGACAGCAATGAACTTTCAAATAGTTATTGTTAGCTCGTTAAGCAGTGGATCCTTGCAAGCACATTTCAGGATGAAAGTATCTAAATAATGTAATGGTTTTGGAATACCATGCTTGCTTTCGGCTCACTCTGAACAGTCTCCACTTCTTTCCTTTTCTGCGTATATTGGCGTATTGCCCGTTTAGGGTTTATATGGCATAAAGTAATTCTGTTGTACTGAGTTTTTCAGAAACCCTCTCATTGCTGGACTATGACTTTGTGTTTTTTTCTTTTGTCGTCATAGCCTATGTTGTGATCGTCTGTCTCCCTACTCATTTATGATGGTGCGACCAGACAATCCTTAGAGCAAAAGGAGCGGGGTTTGGAGGATCTTTTAAGGTACGAGAGCTACATGTCCTCTTGGGGTATTATAAAATCTTGCAAGGCCATCCAAGGAGGTCAAAGACCTCTTGCTCGGGCCTTCCCCTCTTGTTCACTCTTGACCATAATTTCTTAAGTCAACCTTATCAAGTAATCCTTGAACACCTCGCCTAAAAGACATTTTTTTTCCCTTGAGAAAAAAAAATCATGTAAATATCCAAATCTAACAAAATCCCTTTTCCAGACTTCATCTAGAAGCTCTAAACCCATCGCACGACCTCCTGAGTTTCCTCGTAGTTCAATATTGAGAATTCAGCGGATTGCTTTCTTGGAGGAGAGGAGATTGTCAAGGACCACTTGGTTGGATCAAGAGTCTGACGTCGATACCTCGGCAAAGCAAGTTGAACCATATGTATGTACTGAAAGATAGGGAGGGTTGAACCGGTCCGATAAAGGAGTCGCGGTGGTTCAAAGGTCTTGGAGAAAATCCCGAGCAGGATCAACGAATGCGGCATCCCCTCGTTAAGTTTACACGAGGGAGCGTAGTGGAAGACTCAAAATCCCAAGGACCGAGTTCACACACTGGACATGTATGGAGGAGTAAGTAAGGCCCCATCTTTTTTCCCAAGTCATGAGCCTGAGCCTGAACCCGATTCAGTCGCTTGCTGCTGAAAGAAGAGTTGATGCGTACACGAGCGAAAGTAAAGAACAACAAGGACCAAAGCCAATCAGCTTGTTATTTACCCGTCACCTCACAAAAGCCCCTAATACATTCTCTATCCCAATCAGCAATGGCAGCACAAGAAAAAAAGGGTAAAGGAACATCTCAACAGCCCCAACACCCAGTAAATCATTCTCTACAGAAAACTTGCTCTAAATACAAAGAGGGACATATGATCAAACACATGGAACAGGAGCATGTAAAATCAGCCAAAAAGGTGGAAGGATTATCGGGGAACAGATTGAGCCCCGAAGTGAAACGGCCATGTAGACGGAGTAGAAGATACTACTACCACTCTCATGCCACCGGGCAATTTCCTGGCACATACGCACACCGGCACAGAGGAAGGGAGGAGGGATCGGCGTTAGATAAAATGTTAGGCACCTTGGAAGGAAGATCGAAGAGTGTCGAATATAGATGACGCAGCTGTGTTCTGTGCTAGAGTTAGCTTCAGTCGACCCAGCAACTCTCCATCTTTTGCTTGAGATGCAGCATCAGCAGCTTCCTTGGCCATACCAATTCGAGCATAAGACTGCTCATAGAAGAGAGAGGATAATAAGCAGGATATTCAATGGCTGAACTGCTTCTAGGGCAGTTGCCACTCATGAAAACAAGAATGCATAGTGAGACCTGAGATAACTAACTATTCAAAGAAACCAAAGAGAGGGGAGAATCGTTTCTTTCCCCTTGAAGTGAGATAGGACAGTTCTTCTGGTATTGAAGAATACAAAGTCGGGAAAAATTAGGATTACCTCTGCTCTTTCTCGGGGATCTGCAAGTTTTGGAATGTATTTAAGAGCTTCTCCTTTCTCATCTGCATTAATGCAAGCCTCCACAAATGGACGGTAGCCTGATGAATGAAGGAAAACCACAATTATCAGAGTTATATTGTATGGCAACTGACGCAGGCCCTTGAATCTGCTCTCTCTGACAATTAACATTGTCAAGCAAATGGAAAAGCTCTTATCTCAACATAGCAGGCTGAGTATACATCTTGCTGCAGAATCGGTGTTTCCAACTTAAGTGTATTCTGGAAAGAGGTTGCGCTGGGCAAGTATCTTTTGATTCTTCAAATTTTCAAGAACACAGTCCATATTGATAGCAATATTTCTCTACTATATGCAGAGATTGACACAAGGCAGAATTTCTGTTGGGATATTCATAGCAGGCAGAGACCAATTATATCAAGCCTTACAGGATGACCGAATAGTTCAAGAGGAAAACAAGGCTTGTTTAAAACATCAGTGATCAGACAGCTTATAGCCAGAAATGGCTTGTTTAAATGGAGTCAGAATCCACCATATTTATGTAAAACAACAGTTTATCTCACCACCAACACCAAGATAGAAATAATTCAGTATTTTCATGGGTAAAGGTTTCAAAGATTATACACTCTATATTTTCCAACATATAAGAGGACATGCTTACCAATGGGTGGCCGCTTCTCCTTTGAGAACTTCTCCAGTGCATCCCAATCTCTAATTGTTGCTAAAGCAAATACTTTTAGCCAATACCATCTCTTCTCAGAGACCTAGAAAATAGAATAACTATACACCATGGAGCAGCCATTATGATATGAAAAAGAATATATAAGTTCTGGACAACAGCAAAAAATTAGAATGGCTTGTCACCTGCACCAATATATAGCTGTAATGATGCTAGGAAAAGTATATTTACATATAAACAAGATAGAAATATGTATTTGCAGATGAAAAAGCAGAAGATAAATCATGCCCCCATCTTCTGGAGGAACATTTTAGAGAACAATACGAACCTTAAATTCAGTTCTCACTTTCATTGCAGCCCTATGATTTCCCAGTACAATACAAGTGCGGATTGTGTCACTAACACTGGAGTCAACAAAAATGGCCTGCTTTGTAGTCACTTCCAACTCATGCTGTATTCTGTACAACATAGGAAAATATGACTAAAGGTGAAGTGCTCAATATCTACCAACTTTTAACTGATTGTTTTAATGCATGTAAGAGAGCAAAGAAAAAATCTCAGATGAAGGAAAAATGCTTATGCAGAAATAGGCAATATGCTGCAAAGCAATTCATCATAAAGAAAAGGCAATATGCCACAAATTAAGAAATTAAGTATCTGACCTCAACAATTTTGCATGCTCCTCTGCAGCCTTGGACTCAAGATTATGTTCCTTGGTCTCTGAAAAGAGACCCTGGCACTTCTCAATAAGTTTGATGCGTGGACCATGAAGTGGAGACCCTTTGCTTGCCATAGAATTCTTGGTTAGATCCCATGATTCCCTTGATAAAAGGAAAGCCACCTCCTAGAGACCAGATAGCACAAGTTCATATTCCAAAGGAATTAGTGTCAATAGGCAATATAACCAGATCCAAGCAGAGTAGAAAGTAGATAGCAGATTATTACACAAGTTCACAAATAACAAAATGGTGCATTTTTAGGGGGGAAAGGACCAGTGTCAACGGTGCAAATGGAAAAGTATATCACATGTTCATTAATCAGCTAAAAAATAAATCATGTCAAGCAAAAAATAATCCATGAGACAATTTAAACTGACATCCAAGGACCACCCTATAATCAATATAGTAAAATATGACCATAAATTAAAAGAAAAAAAAAACATTCTTTAGCTTCATGGTGTCATATTACAAAAACGCGCCAGCATGTCTCCAGGCCAAAGGAGGTGAACTGAAAAGAAAATGATACTCACCTGAAGTTGTCCAGTAGAAAGAAAGAAGTCCTTCAGGAATTCATGCTTATAACATCTGACAGAGGAAAGCTCAATGAATATTTGTTCCAAAACAAAATGCTGCATAAATTATTTAGAAGTACCCCTTTGCCTTAAAGGCAACATTTACGGGATCCAGTCTATCAAGCACATCACTATATCTCTTCTCCTCCAAATGACAAATGAAGTTTGAATATAGCTTAGAGTGAACTAGTTCAATACTGAGGACCATGAATTAGAAACTTTTGAACTAAGAGAGTCATAATTACATCATGGACAAACTTGTATTCTCTGTTACCCAAACCATATACAGTAGCTGTGCTTCAGGAAAGATGGGACTCAAAAGATAAAAACATGAACTAATCAAGCAATCTTATGCACCTGGAATATGTGATGAATAAATCGTGTGCTAGAGGTTTAGCATGTATCATTCCAAAAAATTCAAGTGCAGGCCTCTGCAATCAATGGAGATGAAAGGATGAACATAGAAGAGATATAAAAACAGTTGAGCTTTCCTCAGACATTTACAAAAGGCAAACATGCAGCCCTAGCTTCACAAAAATCATCTATTGAACAATAATTACGACTCCCCAAGAAAATAGTACCTTCTGCCAGATATGGAAAAGGACGAGATAAACAAGGTCAGTATCACCACTTTCAGTGGCTTTCGCTAAAGCTGTGTCTTCTTCTCCTATACTCAACAAAAGAGGAACCTGAAGTGGAAGGAACAAGTCACAGGCACTCATGTCAAAAAAATGATTTACTAAACTGATAAAAGAAAGCAGGCTTTCTTGCAAAATACACAACCAGAAGCAGCTAGGCTAGTGGCTGACATAGGAAGGGGATTTCTCAGAAAAGAAAGCACTGATAGATCTCAGAAATGACATGCCAACCTGTTTGGATGGCCGTGGCTCATTTTCTACAAGCATGGCAGCTAGCTTCCTCCTGCCACTCTTATCAGCATGAGCGGCAACTGCTGCATATGATATGCCTTTACACAATCTCAGCTGAGAAGATAGTCATAAGTCTTCAAGCATTTTGAAATGTGGAAAAAATACAGACATACATATGTATATATGTATGAGAATCTTCAATAAAAAGTAAGAAGGAAGGGAAACCTTGTCAAGTAAGATTTCTAGAAGAGTTGCATCTGGAATAGCTAAAGAAGCTGCTATCTTAGAGCACGCCCAATGCATTATCACCACCTCCTATACGAAAGACATTGTGAATAATGAGATTAGTTTTCGGATAGAATAGTACAAGTCACACTTCCTATAGAACAGGCTAGTCCTCCAAAAGGCCAAATCATTAGAAAAACAACAGACTTCATGCTACATTTCTTCCATTTTATGGCAAAGTGTACCAGTACAAGCTGTGTCAATGACAGAAAAGGGACACAATGCACTATGGGTTGTTACAGTAATCCTCACCTTCTATTGCCAGCAAAAAAAGCATGGATAATTGAGTTTATATTTTAGGGGAGTCTAAGCGCACTTGAAAAGAGGGGTTTTTAATCCCAGAAACATACTGGCAGGGTCGAAGTTCACTTTACTGAACCTATATTACATTTCAACTGAATAAAACATAAATATTCGGCATGCCACTTTAATTTTAGATTATATTTTCAATTGAGTAAAAATGTAAATATTAGGATAAGCATCATATGTAACGGCAAGTATGACTCCTATTGCATGCAGAAGAGTGTGAAATTACATGTAAAGTTATCATATACAGAATTAGTCTAAGATCGTTCTTGGAAGTTGAGTATTCAGAGATGCCATGTAACAGTAAAAGTTCATAAACATCAGGTACTTCAGCATCTCTTTGTAGAAATCCACCATTTATATAAAATGAGTATCCATACGAACCATCTGTCCAGTAACACAAGGTTCTTGAATAAGAAAAAGAAATGATTATATACCTGGTTTAGTCCCAAGTATTCAGATATCCGTAGACCAAGAAGATGTTGGTGAGCATTTATTAGACGAGCAATCAAAACTGACGATGTGAGCAACTGCATGCAGAGCTGCCTCCAGTAAGTGATGACGAATAGAGAGATATTCAACAAGACAAGTTATCAAATTAAATTGTATAATAGCTTCAACAACCTTATATTGCTTAATGCTGAGAGGAATTCCAACTTCAGGGCTGTGCACAGCATTCAAGACCCTCAAAGTTTTACACATCTCTTGTACACAATCACGCTGGAAGGGACTGTTAAAGCCAACTGGATGTCATTAATGATAACAAAAATCAGGGACAAAGTAAACTCAAGGCACAAAACCTTGGCAAGCACCTTGAAACTAGTAAGCACTTTTATGAAACTGTAATGCCTCACAAATCACACATGGATGAGCAGTACCTGCAAAATGCTTGTCCATAGCTTGCAGCTCTTAATAGTGTCTGCTGACGTGAAACATCAAATTCATGACCAGCAGCATCAATACATGTTTGAACAGCCTCAGGTAATGAAGATCTTATCAATCGTAGGTTCTCATCTGCCTGGAAAAAAAAAAGGTGATCAGCATTTCTCATAAATGAGTCTGTCTAATTTCTAAATATTGCGGCCCCCAGAAAAAGACAGCCAATCCCCCCACATCCCCACAGCTTTCCTCTCTGAATAGACATAATTTAAAAAAAAAATCATTTCAATGTTGATTCTACCAATCAAAATGAATATTTTGTTGAGAAGTGCCTGTAGGCCCATAAACAAGCATCAAGAGATCAATATGCAGAGTTTAGAACAATGAAATATATGCACCTTCAAATAAAGGAAATGTAAGACGACTTAAGAGGATGCAGCCCACTGGTTGATCTACCTTTACTTTCAAAAGTCCTAGGCTGAGTGTTGTGAATTTCAAGAGAGCCCGAACATTGGTAACAACAAATAACTTCTTCTTGTAAAAAAGAGGATCTACTGACCTTTGAACTTCGTTTGTCAAAGTGATCCAAAGCATCATATAATAAAGCAGCTGGAGATGTGCTCCCAATTTTGAAAATGGATACAGTTGAATCAGGAACCCGTTGTAGAAACTCCAAACTACTGTTAGATAGTATTCTCACCCCATCACTCTCTGGAATAAGAATCACTGGTTCATCGTACAGGTATCGCACAGGTTCACCAATAGGACCCACCATTAAAAGCATGTCATCCCAATAAAGTACAACACTGTCCATCCCACACCAAGCTAGCTGCTCCGGAGGGAGGGCCGACTGCACAGAAAGTGATGATTATTGTGACTTTACACCCGCAAAGCCTCAACTAAGGAAAAAAAATCCTTTTAACAAAAGATAATCTCAAAGATAACTTTAATATTTCTCATGATCCTAAAGATTGAAAAATATTAAGGAAAAAAATCATAACTTTCAGCACCCGCTTAGCAGATGTTATGAAAGTTGGCATCTTTATCCAACAAACTAAAAAGGAATGTGACATTTTAAGATATGAAAAGAAGAATCTTTATTATAAAAAAAAATAAAAGCATTTTTTATGCTAAATACCTTGGGAAAACCTCTGCTAGACCAAATGACGTACGAAAACACTCATCTCTCTTTCCTGGCACAGTGTCCTAATCCCTATAGATTACCAGGAAAATATCCTCAGAGCATATAATCTTGACCTACCACATTAATTGAAACCTGAGACGATCAAACTCTCAATACAAATCCTCCAAACAATGAAGGACAAAGAAAGCATCAGGCGACTAACCTCACAATTGCAAGCAAACTTTATCTCAGAAAAGTCTGTGGGCATAACCAAGAGCTGTCCATCATGGGTGAATGCCGCCATCCACTTCCCATCACCGGAAACTGCCAACTTCTGCAGTGGCCCCAGGACTTCCCCTCCAACGGCATCCACCGTCTGTATCGAGTCCTCCTCCACAACCACCATTCCTCCATCCGCTGGCCCGAGCAGCACTTCCACATTACCGGACATCACATACTGCGGCTCGATAACTGCCATGCAAAGCGTAGAGGATTCCCCTAATCCCGGGTCCGCCAGCTCGTATGGCTTTGGGTTCTTAAAGTCAGCCACGCAAAAGATCCTATGAGATTCCGTGAGACAAACCACCCCATTGCCCCAGAAGACGGAATCGACCACGTTCTGTTCGAAGCACTCTTTCCCCATTGACAAGCACGGCTCAATGAGCTCCGCGTGGATATTGTAGCGGAAGATAGTACCATCCTGGACAAGGCATACAAGAGTTAGGTCGTCGGTCCAGGACATGCCAATCAATCGGCCGCCCGGGTGCTTCCAGACGGTCTCGGAGATCTGAACGCCGGCGGAGTTGAAGATTCGGAGCTTGCGGAGGGCAGACTCAGCGTAGAGCTGCACGATCTTGGAGTCGTCGCGGATCACGGCGATAGGACCGCCGAAGGGGGCGCAGGCCACCTTGTTGCGGGACAGGTCGATGTGTTTCCATCGCATCGGGTACAGCTCGGGCTTCCGGTAGTACCGGTTGTAGAGGAGCTGCCACTCCGCCGCCACGGACACGTTCGCCATTCTAGCCGACCCCGAAGCTCCCGCGATGCCAGGTCTCTGAGACCTTACGTCAACTCATGGGACGTTCTGCTCAATTGAAGCAGTTTGCAGGAAGTGGAATCGTCTCCTCCACCGTCTGGGTTTCTCCTGCCGTACGGGTGCTCTGTGCTCAGCACAAGTCGGCGACTTAAAATGGTCTCCGATGACGGAATTCCGATTTCATTCAGACGAAAGAAAGATGGAAAAGGTAGAAGCTTTATGGCCTGAGCTCCTGTTCCATCGTTGGTCGCTGTGAAGCATTGACGGCAGATTCTTGTATGCACTCGGGCGCATAAACCCTGCGAGGTGGGACCCACAACTTCATTGCCATAGTGGCGCTTGATCCTGGCCTATCGAAATATACTCGTGAATTTAGCTGCGGGTAATCTGTAAATTACACGAGCGGACCGACCCACATGATTAATGATTAAGTTCGACAAAATCAATGCCATTGACAGAAGTTGGGCCGACAATCGGATATCGCCGTGTTCACATTATGGCCCAATAGGCCCATTAATATCGGCCCAGGATTCTCCGGCCCAATCGGCCGGTACAGCCCAAATATATTTAGGGATCACGGAGAGTACCAAAAACATCCGATGAGACAATGCTGGCCTCCTCAATCTAAGGTTGATCAAAGGACAAGATTCCTACAGCTTTATCTCTTCCATCCCGAGCCATAGTTTCTGCTGGAGTGTCGGCTTCGCGGTGCACATGCTGCCATCTATATAGAACAAGAATCACTGACAGTTTTAAGTGCAATAAAAAACAAGAAAAGTGATTGTCAGGTTCTCAACACTATGCAATACTAGTAGAGAACTATCGAGCCATTATAGCTTCGACGGCGAGCTCTAGCTTATTAACATTCCAACTCACACGTCGGATAGAAAAGTGGTGGAAGGTTTACATAAGGGTGTAGATATTCGAAAGCTCGATATGATGTGAAGTTATCCAAAACATGCCACTAAATAATGAACAATGTAAATCATAGTATGAACCTCACAGTTGCTCGTGGTTAGAGCGTGCTGATGATTTCATCCGTGAATCCTGATTTCTCTTGTGGTCCCTTCAATCATGAAATAAACAGCAAAGCCAAATATTATGGTCATCAACAGAAATGAGATGACACATTAATTGGCTGCTTCTTCCACTGTAATCCGTATCTTAATCTGCTTTATCCCCACCTCAAGGACATGATTTTCTTTACTGCTGACGACTGGGATGTTGGAAATATTGCTCCTGGGAGGAACATAATGAGACGTGCTAACTAACTGGAAATCCTCGATGTTATCAGCCAACGTGTTCGAGGCTACATGGGACTGGGCTAAGCCTCGACAATTAACATTTTTCATTACAGGCCTTTTGTGAATCATGTATGCAGCTTAGGCTTGGTTTATGTGGAAGTTTGATCCTCTCTCTTCCAAGATTTTTCCGCTTATTTCCTTAAGCCGTAAGTTGCTTCCAGCATATTCTGCCATTGAGATGACAGAAGCGACCGAGGAACTCAGCGGGGCATCGAGGCAGCTTCAGTATGGACCAACTGTGGATCAATTTGACACAGTCGACGAGCACCGAGACATCTTTTTCTAATCTGAACATCATGTTCTGACTAAAGTACAGGATATCAGATGACTAGGCTCGTTTGGTTTGTGATAATCCTGTGAGAAAGTGTGAAATCAGTTTGTGAAGAAGTTCACTAAAAAAAGCGACATCATGAACCCAAGGACTCCGAGGAAAGCACATGATGGAAGAGAGGGACCTCACTTTCTGCTGCTTTACTAGAAATCCACCATTCGAAACCTGCAACCGAAAGTTGCACATATGCTACTGCCATGAGATTGTCATATCTCCTGTATGTACGCTACTCTGCGTCATGATTCATGTTTTAGCTCCTTTTGACATATGATGGAAGAAGAACAGGAATCGTTGGAACTGCAATTTTCATTTCCGTCTTTCATTATTCCAGAATTAAGCATGCCAGAGTTTTGTTTGCTTCAAGCATCTCATCGCTCTCTATGCTGTGTAGCTTTCCAATTCATCCTCCATTTAGAACCATCTGAGCATGTAAACTGGTGCAGGCACTCTCATCTCCCCGTCCATTTTCATTTTTGGTCTTCCCCAAGAAAACTTGACAACTTCAACAGCGAATTGAAACAACATTTTCTGCTAATCGGATTAGTTTCAAGAAAACAATGATGGAAAACCAAGAGTAAGGTGCTTGCAACATTCTCATTTGTTGGGATAACTGTTCCTTTCATATGTTTTTCTAGAAGCCCTTCTGGGTCTGCTGTTTGAGTGGAAATCATTGTTCAAGTTCATGAATGTACAGATATAGTAGTCCAAGTGGGGACTGCAGAAGAGAGACTGTCCTATACATTACCCACTTCACCACTTCCTTTTTCCTTCTTTCCTCCACTACAGCCTGACAACATTCCATTTTGCTCTCTGCTGCAATTCCACCAATTCCATAAAAATGCTGTCAAACTTCAACCCCACGTCTTATTATGTCATTCTAATGCTTGCCCTTTTCTCCCACTGTGGCTTTCGCTCCTTTTAAATATTTCCATCTCCTTCTCACGTCCTCTGTATCTCTGGAGAGCAACAACCCTGGGATTCGTCGCTCATTCTCAAAAAGTGTTCTCATGGTCTCTTCCAGTTTCGTCTGTTTTACTATTTTGAAAAGACAGATGCGAGTTTCTGGCACACTAATATCTCTCACAATGCCTGCCTTTCTGCTGGTTCTCATGCTTCCTCTCATCAGCTCGTCTCAAGAGTTCACTGAAAGTGCAGGCAGAAATCCTGATGAGGTACTTCGCTTTCCTGCTTTCAGCTTAGGATGACCTTTAAAATCGAGTATAACTCTTCCGTCACACAATATCTTCAAAGAATTATCTTTCCAAGAGACATGCTTGAAACACCAGAAAACATGATTTGGTGTCCTCTGAGCAAACTTGAGTCAACTCAAGAGTTTCAGAAATTTGCTGCATCAGGTGAACCCAGAACTAATGTCCGAGGTCATGGTGCATGGGTTACTCCTGTGGGCGTCGATGGGTTTCTTGATGTTGGCTGGAATTCTTATAATTCGAATGGTGAAAGGAGAAGAAAGCAGTAAAAGAGACACTACTCTTCTTCGAGCTCACGCAATTCTTCAGGCATGTAATGACTTCCCCTCCTGGAAGCTTACTTTCAGTTTCCAGCAAATCTTTGGCATTCCCTATAGAACTGCATGCCTAAAGAAGTAGCCTTCCACCTCCGCTATCCCTCCCCAGCTCACTTTTCCAGCAAATCGAAAGCAGATTCCTCACTATGCAGAGGATAATGAATAAAAAAAACACATAATGATTGCTTCTCTGCGGTGCACGTAGACCATAGATTTCATGACCACCATATGAATAAAGAATGTTCCTTTATGCTATGGTTGATCGAGATTATTGCAGCTAATGTGATGAGGACAAGAATGGAACTTACATCTTTCAAGATAAATCACGCCTTTGTGGATTGACTGACTTATCCTCTTCAGATACAAATAATCATGAAATCCGACAACTAACACAACTAACTGCTACAGCTTTGTGTGTTTTCTGCCAGCTTAATACGCATATTTCCCCTCTGCAACAGGTGCTCTCTGCACTTCTCACCACTGTGGCGGCTATAATGTCTATCAAGAACTTCGACAACTCCTTCAAAAACAGTCACCAGAGGATCGGAATTGCCCTGTATGGGCTCATTTGGCTCCAAGTCCTAGCAGGGTTTGCACGGCCGCAAAGGTAAATCTATACAGGGCAAGCATTGGGACAAGGGTACCAAAAAATAGTTGACTTTTTGTTTGGATCGACTCTGTATTGCAATTACAGGGGATCGAAAGGGAGAAGCATGTGGTTCTTGGGGCATTGGGCGCTAGGCACTGTGGTGGCCTTGCTTGGAGTTATCAACATATACACGGGTTTACTAGCTTACCACAAGAAGACATCGAGAAGTATAATCACTTGGACAATTATTTTTACATTGGAGACCTGTGTCATTGCTGTCCTCTACCTCCTCCAAGACAAGTGGGTCTACATACAGAAGGGTCGATGGTTTCCAGGGAGCGAGCCATCCATATCAACTGATGAAACAGTATCAGCATGTAAGAAACGGAATGGACCACAACTCATTTGATTTCTCTTCAGATCTTTGCTTGATTAATGAGTTTTAAGTATTACCATTCTTTTTCACACTCAGCTTATTGGGACGTCTAGCTAGTGGATTTTGGATAAGGTGTATGTCTTGCTCTCTATTTTCCTTTCAATTTTGTATTCCAATAGGATTTGCTCGAGAATAGGATCAGGAAGATATTCAATGCTTCTGTAGATGGGATTTACAGTGATATATTGTTTTGGGATCAATTTCTTTTGTAAGAGATGACCTGTAGTGCCTTCTATATGTAATCAGAGTTCGTTTCTGGGGGATGATTACCTTAGACACGGTCGAACCCAACAATCCTCAAGAAGCATCTCCAATAATTCCACGCGTGCATTAGTAAGGCCAGAAGCCGTAACTAGCCAATGCTTGCTGCGCCATCAGCCCACTGAGCACTCCAGCTGTGCCGGTGATCCTTGGAAAGAAAAGGATCTTCATTGGTTAGTCACTTTGAGACAATAACAAACATGAAACCCGTTAAAAATGCCACGTTTTCCTAAAATACTCACTGCAGAGAGAAGCAGGAGGAGGGTCCCTCCTCTGTGACTCCACCTTCAGCTCCTTTTCAGGCGGAGCAAGTGGTTCAGAGGGGAAAGAAGAGAGAAGGAGAAGGACCAGAAGGTGTTGATAAATGATAAATATTGAAGCTTGGGGAGCGCGCGAACGTTTTCCATTCTGTCCGCTCATCTATTCTAGGAAAATAGGAGAAAACGGAAAAAGGAACAATACAACAACGACTCCGTTGGGGATCGAACCCAGAATCTCTGGTTCCGTAGACCAGCGCCTTATCCATTGGGCCACGGAGTCAGTCCACGGTTGACAGGCACAGTTTTATCATACTTGTACTCGAATGATTCATAATTACTAATATTGAACTTAATATCTAATTTCATATTTCATAAATTTTCAGCCTAACCTTATTAATGATCGATCGAAAGGGAACATTATTGGTATTCTGTAATAACAATTTGAGGGTAAGGGTGGTACTTTCCTTATTAGTTTTTTAAATTGATAATTCAAAAGTTAAATTTCAAATTAAGAGTACCAATGAGAATTTTTTTTAAAGATTTCTATTCACTGTGTACTATTCTTGAAATCCACTTATTTAGTTCGAGCGAAGTGTAAAAAAAAAAAAAAGTTATTAGAGTGAGAGGGTTATCCGTGTCCGGTGTCTTCTTCCAAGAAACGATAAGAGCGACACTGTCCGTTCTCAATCGCCACCTCTCTGCCTCCCTACCGCGCCACTCTCAGCTCAAACCCTCTCACCTGAACTGAATTCTTCTCTAGGGTTTATCCGCTCTGCTCTATCCCTCCCCATTGTCATTTTAAATTTCCCCCTCTCGACTCTATCCTCCTTGGCTCATGTCGACCTCAGCCACTCCTCGCCTCGCGCCTCAGCTCTTCCCGTCCGCCCTTCACCCCTCGCGCCACAGCCCTGTTCATTCTCAGCCCCTCCTCGTCTCCCGCGTCCCTTCATCCCTCTCAGTCGCCTTGCGACTGCGAAGGCGCTACTCCTGCCCCGCTCTCGGCTCAAGTCCAAATTCGAAGTCGCAGACCCCGCCTCCAAAGCTTCAATTTTTGGGTTTGTTATATCTTGATTCTCATGCCTTTGTGTTGTTGCCTGGGATGATTTTCTGCATTTTCTGGAAATTTGGACATCTCCACCCTCCCGCCGATATAGGTTTTTGTGAAGGATTTGGAGTTTGAGAGCCAACATGGTCTCAGCTTTCATGTTCCTTTTTCGTCTTGGTCATGAACGATTCCATTTTCCAAAAGGGAAAAAAAAGGAGTAAATGGTCAAAGAAGACAAACTTTATTCATCTAATCAATCTTCGGCACGAATTTTTAACTATGCATGAAATTCTTAATCTTTATCGACTACAGTATCCCTTAATTTTTCAGTCTAATTTCCGTGGCAGCTGATGTAACACCAAAAACATTGGCTCCTGCGGACTTGGAGCCTCATACTACTTATGTTCAGCGGTGAAGTTATCACATCTCTAATTATGGATTAATGGCTAGCCTGTTGTTGAACCTCATTTCAGGCGCACGTGGATCTCAAATACCAGGAAAAGGAGGTGGGAGAACAGATGGTGCTGGAAAGAGTATGGAGGATTCTGTTAAACGCAAAATGGAACAGTTTTATGAGGGTTCCAACGGCCCGCCACTCCGTGTTCTTCCGATTGGTGGGCTTGGTGAGATTGGAATGAACTGCATGCTTGTCGGGAATTATGACCGGTACATCCTCATTGATGCTGGAGTCATGTTTCCAGAGTGAGTAGACTTACCTGGTTGATTATACTTTATTTCCTTTTGTTCTTCTAATTAATAAAACTCAGACTGGGACTTATACATGTGTTGCCCGATTTCAGCTCTGATGATCTTGGAGTGCAAAAAATCATACCTGACACCACTTTTATCAAAAGATGGAACCACAAAATTGAAGCAGTTGTAATAACTCATGGCCATGAAGACCACATTGGTGCGTTGCCTTGGGTAAAGTTTCTTTCTATCTACTTCCTGGAGATCTCCTTTTCTTGCCAGACCTTTGGGGTCAACTTATCTCTTGGTGAACTCTGCTAGCACTGCTATGGTTGTTGAAATATTTTTGCCAACTAGCTTGTTTTTCAAAGCCACCTTATTGCCTTGTTTTCTCTATCTATTAAAATTTCATTTGTGTATGGCAGGTTTTTTCCCTCTTATGTTCCATTTAGTTTTGCCCTTGTCCTGAAATATGTAGGTGATCCCAGCCTTGGATTCACATACACCAATATTTGCATCATCCTTTACAACTGAGGTGAGGAATACCAACAGGCATTTGCTTGAGCTAGAATTTTTTTTTTTTTTTTATAGTTGTTTTGTGACCTAGTTGATTTAAATTTGACTTTGTGTTTTAACAGCTTATTAAAAAGCGTTTGAAGGAGAACGGGATATTTGTTCCATCTAGGTTGAAGGTTTTTAAAGTGAAGAAGAGATTTATGGCTGGGCCTTTTGAGATAGAGCCTATAAGGGTGACACATTCTATTCCTGATTGTTGTGGATTAGTCCTCCGATGTGCTGATGGCACAATTTTTCATACTGGGGACTGGAAAGTAAGAGATTACTACTTTCTATTGCATCTTATTTTCTTTCTAATTTGTAAGCTGTATGAGAACCATCATGTCTTGACAGATTGATGAATCTCCAGTGGATGGGAATGTCTTTGACCGTGAATCTCTGGAAGAGCTCTCAAAAGAAGGAGTTACATTGGTGAGCCTTGTTCTAATTCAGATAAGTTATTTGTCTGAGTAAGGGCTTTAAATAACTCTCTTGGTACCTTTCTTTCAGATGATGAGCGATTCAACAAATGTGCTTTCTCCTGGGAGAACCATCAGTGAAGCTGTTGTGGCAGATTCATTGATTAGACATATTTCCGAAGCTAAAGGAAGAGTTATCACTACTCAATTCGCCTCAAATATACATAGACTTGGAAGTATAAAAAAGGCTGCAGACTTAACGGGTAGAAAGATGGTAAGCTGTCCCTGTTTCTTGCTTTAAGATTCCAGTTTTTCTGTCTAAAATAATCTGCAGATTATGAATTGACATACAGTCGGGAAAACATGGCATTGTGGTACTCATATTAGGTTCTTGTTGGCATGTCTCTGAGGACATATCTTGATGCAGCTTGGAAGGATGGGAAGGGATCAATTGATCCATCAACACTGGTATTACTATATTGAATCCATAGTCATTTGTTTATCTTTTTTTTTAATGTGTTGCAAATATATTTAGATACATATTTTCAAGAGTAAAACTCTTAATAATTGCTCAATTTTGTCATATAGATTAAAGCAGAAGATATTGATGCATATGCTCCAAAAGACTTACTAATTGTTACAACTGGTTCTCAGGTAAGGACTTTTCATCTTTCTTAGTGATTGTATTGTTTTTCCTTCTTCAAACACGAGATGATTGCTCCCATAGTTAATGGCTATGAACATTGTCTCGTCAGGCAGAACCACGGGCAGCTTTGAATCTTGCTTCTTTTGGTGGAAGTCATTCCCTCAAGTTGACCAAAGATGATGTAATACTGTATTCTGCTAAGGTAATAGATACTTAAACATACATTGCATGAGTTAAATTGTCAGTGAATAAATGAGCATCATACCGACGAAAAAAAAGGAGTAAATGAGCATAATTTTTGTGCATGATTTTCAGGTTATTCCTGGTAATGAAACTCGTGTGATGAAGATGATGAACCGCATAGCTGAGATTGGATCTAATATAGTAACGGGAAGGAATGCGATGCTCCACACTTCTGGTCATGGATATCGTGAGGAGCTTGTATGAATCTTTGTTTTTTGGTTATGAGTTAGATCTTAGATGTTCTTTTCACTTAAGGAAATGTCAGATTTTGATTTATTTGCACCAATTGTCATCCTGTTAACAGGGTTTTACAGATCATCTTCTTATGTTCCTGTTCTATCTCTTATCCCTGACATGGGGGTCCTTCTTGAAATTCTTAAGTTTAAGGTGGTAACTACAATGTGAGATTTAATCTTTTTTTTTTTTTAATTTTTTGAAGGATGAAGTGCTCAAAATTGTCAAGCCACAACATTTCGTACCTGTGCATGGAGAACTCTTGTTCCTGAAGGAGCATGAATTGCTTGGAAAATCAACTGGCATTCGTCATACAACTGTAAGTCACAGCTTCGTTTGCTATGACATATCATTCAGCCAACATAATTTAAAGTATCATCATTTACTGTAATTCTAATCCATCAGGTCATTAAAAATGGAGAGATGCTAGGGGTCTCTCACTTGAGGAACAGAAGGGTTCTTTCTAATGGTTTTACCTCTCTAGGAAAAGAGAATTTACAGGTTGGTGATCTTTAAGGCTCTCCATTTCTTTTGGAAAAGAAATTTGTTGGCTTAATTCTAATGGATGTTTGGTGTAAATTTCAGTTGATGTATAGTGATGGTGATAAAGCATTTGGCACTTCAGCTGAGCTCTGTGTTGATGAGAGACTAAGAATTGGATCAGATGGCATCATAGTTGTCAGGTAGGTTGCCAATCCCGATGCAATGAAGAGACTATATTGGTGATATTCTCACAGCTTTCTATTACAGTATGGAAATTTGGCGGCCTCAAAGTGTGGAAGGTGCGACTGAAAGAAGCTTAAAAGGGAAGATACGGATCACTACCCGCTGCTTGTGGCTTGACAAGGGTAAACTTCTGGATGCACTTCATAAAGCTGCCCATGCTGCTCTTTCAAGCTGTCCTGTGAACTGTCCTCTAGCTCACATGGAAAGGACAGTGTCTGAGATTCTGAGGAAAATGGTGAGAAAATATAGTGGGAAAAGGCCTGAAGTTATCGCCATTGCTATGGAAAATCCTGAAGCAATTATCTCAGATGAGATCCATGAGAGGTTGTCAGGCAAGGCACAAGTCACCTTTGGGATGTCAGCCCTGAAAAAAGTGGTTGGTGGAAGTCCCAAGAAAACCAAATTGAGCAAGAAGGGAGCAAAGGGTGACAAACATAGTCAACACCTGACCAGTGATTCAATAGAAGCTTCTGAGGGTGATAATTTTAAAGTCCGCAGCCTAGTGCCAGAGGAAGAATCTCCTACTGCAAGTTCAGATCTGTTGGAAAGCACAGCTGTTAATCCTGGTGATTCTGATAGTTTTTGGGGTTCATTTCTTTCATCATCATCATCTCCCATTGAGAAATTATTGAAGGATGAAAATGGCTCTATACCAAAGGAGGAGCTTGAAGTGGAGACTGTCACTAGCAGTGGTAATTCTGATGCAAGTGAAGGTGAGACCTCAGACTCAGGTTCGCGGACATCTCAAGAAAAACCTTTGAAGACTGCTCGGAGAAACAAGTGGAAGCCTGAGGAGGTTAGGAAACTGATTAAATTACGCGGAGAACTACACAGCAGATTTCAAGTTGTGAAGAGGAGAATGGCCCTCTGGGAGGAGATATCTGCAGACCTGTCAGCTCGTGGGATTTCCCGAAGTCCAGCACAGTGTAAATCACTGTGGGCTTCTCTGGTGCAGAAGTATGAGGTTAGTTCTCCACAACTGATCCCCGCAAATACCTGCAAATAATAGTAACAGCTTCCAACTTTCTCCTAACCTTGTCTTCGTGTCAATTGCTTATGAAACAGGAAAATAAGAGTGGGAAGAAGGCCATGAAAAGCTGGCCCCATTTCGAGGAAATGGATGCAATTTTGTGTGATTTGGAGGAAACGGTGACGAATTAAGTTAGAGTCCTTTACAGCATGGCATTACCTGTTCATCATTTGTTCGTGGAAGAAGCCCATGAGGTAAAACCTGCATTTGCTAAACCTCGGATATAAACGGCCCTATATTGGATTGGGAATGGTGGTGTTACTCCTCAGAGTAGGGCGTTATTGTTATCTTGAGGTTGTCTGTGCTCTCGAGAATCGCTAGCAATAAGTCATTGAATCTTTGTGCCCTCAGAAATTGAAGGGGCTCTTCCCGCTGTATGATTGATCTGCCCTGAAGATGAAATTTACAGATCCAATGATATCACTTTGATCTGAGATAAAGAAATTTTGAAATCAATTTTCGTAGCTGTACCCCCTTTATTCTTCTAAAGATTGTAAGCAGCCTCACGTTGTGGTCCGTATCTCCTGTGCGGGCTGTGTACGTGACAGGTACTACGTATCAGGTGAGAGCTAGGCATCCCACAATGTACAAGATCCCGGGCGAAGATGCGAGAGCCTTGGCCAGTTTATCGGGACAGAAGCGATCACATGCTCTCGCATGGTCAATGACCGACTTTCGTGTTACTCGTGGACGACTGGGCCAATGTTGGGCTATTGTGTTACTTTCGGCCTATAAAATGTGCAAAAAAGGGTCTCCATTTGCAGTCTGAAAGCAATTTTTTGCATGGGCTATGGCTATATTCTCCACTCTCTTTTACTTCTTTATCGGAGTTTTTGGGTATCAATGATGCAAACCCAAGAAGGCCCAAATCTTCTAGTCAAACAAATCAGTTAATGTAAGGCTCTTATGATTGTATTACTGTCCACTTGTCTTGTTTATTCATACGAGTTGATGATTAGGTTCTGTTCAAGTTAATGAAGGATACGGCAAAAGCAGCCAATGGGGCTTGATGGATCTAATTCTCGAAAGAAAGGCGCCATAGCCAGAAACCTAATAATAATTCCTAATTGTGCAGGTTATGCCCTGACATTCTTGAACTAAGTATAAAGTAATGTCTACATATACCATAACATAATAGGAGGGGAACATTCACCATTGTCCCTTATAACCCTTAGGAACTTTACACTTTTTGACCCCCCAACATGGATTCGTGCGACGGTCGTACCTTCAGGAAACTTGTGAAATCTGAAGATCAAACATGAGTGCTATAATGCACGAGAATAATTCCGATCGAACCGTCTATACAAATGCTATGATGCATGGCAGGGACTTACTTGATCCATAAACTTACGTAATAATAGTATCTACGTAGATCGTGGAAATTCATCGGACGGACAAGGTCTGGTATTCCATTAGATGATGAAATGGTCTATGGAAGGAAGACTTAATGACTAAACAGTAGTAAAATTTTCTTTTTTAAAAAAAAATATAAATTTGTACTTCGATAAATACCTTCGAGTGGTTAAGGAATCGATACCGACTCCTTGTGGATAGTGGATGGAATTCGGAATTCGGAATTATAGACGTTATTGTGAAGTACATGAGAGTCAAAATGACAAATACAAGACAACGAAGTCAGAAATTCCTAGGAGTGCATTTCCATTCCCACAAGTTGCTACCAATTTCCATGTGGATCTACCTACTGAGTGAGATGATGGCTTCCTTCGAGTCGGAATTCCACTAGTAAATTATTACAAAACACGACATAAAAAGATTCCAAATTTGAATGGGTTATCCATGGCCTACGGTTATCACCGAATATCTCAAAATTTAACAGAACATAATTTATCCAAATTCGAACAGTATCAATCTATCATGAGATAAACTCTCTCGATCATGAAATTGTTTCGGCGTGTTATTTGTTGTTATGATAGACTAGTAAAATAGAAGATGGATGGACCAGTTTGCATATATTGAATAAAGTAATGTCATTGGATTCCACTAAATGCATGCTACACTATCCATGATATGTCATCAAAGCTGAGGGAGGAATCATATCTTAGAACAGCTTATGGATCTTTCTCCCCCACCATTACCCTAAAAAATAGAATAAACATAAACTCAAAATTCCTCTAATGAAAGAACAATTCGGACCATCAATTTCTCATTGTACGTTAAATTATTTTTTTAAAATGTTTTGGATGTCTTGCATGATGTAAAATTATGAAGGGAATGTGGGTTGCTCTTTTTGTTTTGGGTAGTAAAGCTATTGAGAAGTGATTTTGATTTTATCAGTAAAATAAGTCTCTATTCCATATTAGTGGGTGGTGAACCTCCTTCAAAAATACAAGTTTCAGACAATTCCGACTTGAAACCAAACAGACAGAGAGTGAGCAAGAGCGTTTTCTGATCTAGGGATCCATAAACATCTCCGTCTTTCAAAAGAATTTTTCACTGACAAAAAGTTGAAAATGGTGTTCCTGCATTCGCATGGAGGCCTACTAATACCATTTGCAGATGAAACAATCTCTTGGGCATCGATTTGAATATGACTCTTGACCAATTCTTCGATTTAGCAATTTGTGCAGCTAGGAGTAGTGCTTCTGCTTCGACCTAGGCTGAGTGCAGCACTGCTCGATTATGAAACCAAGATAGTATTGTATGCCCTCCAATGAGTACTACACCTGCAAAACAAGCCCCATCCTTTCTCCAAGCTGCATCAATAAATACCTTAACTGCACAATGGCCTTCCTTTTCCGGATCATTTAAACCTAAAACAGTAGACATATCAGAACTCTTTCTTCAAGACAAACGGGATCTGTTAAGCAAAAAGATGATGATGGATTAGAGAGTTTTTTATATTCATGGATTTGTAAGGAAATCCATTAGGTTGCTTTTTTGGCCCGAATATCAAACCATAGTTCTTTCCATCCATAGATAATAAATAGAATTGCACCAGGTGAAAACTTTCCAATTCTGAATTGTGCAAAGTGGAAATATGGGGGAGAGATCAGAAAAGATATTAGTGTTTTTGGATTTCCATCCCAGTTGTTTGGTGTGGCATTGAAAGCCTTCCATAATGATTCGCTCCATGAAATTCCAGTATAAAGGCAGTTACCAAACAAATTCTTAAAATCATCGTACTCTACTCCACACAGGGGCACACTCTGTCAGCAAGAGGTGAGCAATGAATCTTAGGTTTCCATAAAATTTTCCGGAAATTTTCATTTCCTTTGTGGAGCTTAGTTTCTTCACCTAGCATGTAAAAAGCTCTTAATCGTATGGTTTCCAGATTTTGAGTTCATTCAGACAAAATCATCTTCCTCATTTCCGTTTGACAAGTGAATCTTCTTTATGTTTTCTATTGCTGTACTCACTGTCAAAAACTTCACCAAGTTTTTGCAAGTTCCAGGTATTCGATGAATCTGAGGATAATTCATGAGCTTTAAGGCAAGGATTTGTCACTGTTAGGCTCTCATTGGGCACGGGTTTGAATTCTGCATTGCTCGGAATCCATGGATCTTGCGATAGATACTATTGCTCTCTTCCATCACCAATTATTTTGCAACTTCCCTCAGTTATAGAATCCTTACAAGTTTACAATCCTTTCCAAGTTTATGAGCAGCTAGCTGAATTTCTCTTACTAAGGGCTGTAAAAAGTTGTCATACTAATTAGACCATCTAAAACCGACATGAACAAGGTGGTCCTAGCCACCCAAGATAAGGTTTTCGCTCTCCATCTCGCCGACCCTGCTTTTAATTTATCAGTCAAATATTCAAAATGCTCAGCATTTTTTTTCTTTATAAGCATTTGTGGGTTTTTCCTGAATATTTGGTTTCCTTGTTCAGTTTTTCCATGTTTAAGATATCTTTAATTGCAATTTTTGTGGCCCCTCTTACCTTCTTGAAAATAACATGCCTGGTTTTTCAGGGTTAACTGTTTATCCACCCCAATTGCAAAGGGTATCAGGGGTGGCTCTACACATTCGAGCTTCGGATACCGTGGCCTTAATCATTATCATTAAGTCATCTGCGAATAAGGGATGACCGAGGCCCTCGTTTCCTCTAGACATTTTAATCCCTTCGATTGAATTTAGGAATCGTCTTGTCTCAACTCTCTCGTTGATTTGAAGAAATCCATAGGTGACCCATTTATTAGAATTGAGAATGAGAGAGTTGTAATGCATTGCATTATCCAGTTGATGACTTCTGGCTGGAAACCTAGATTTTTTAGAATGGTTTCTCAATGAAATTCCACTCTAAGCTATCAAAACCTAACCATCCCTTTTAAAAATTTGTTCTATTGATCGTATGTATTATTTCTTGCATGAGAATTACTTTTTCGCTAATTCATTTACCTTTCATAAGTACTGTTTGATTTAGTAAAATGAATTTAGCCAATAATGGTTTTAATATATTTGCATGAATTTTAGAAATGACTTGATAGCTATCGAATGTTGTTAGACATATGGGTCTAAAATCACCATATTGACACACATTCTATCTCTTTGGAATTAAGGTTAAAAAAGCATTATTCAATTCTTTAAATAATGAATCATATCTTGAAAAATTTTAGACTATTATACGAAATTATTATTTATCATATTCATTAAAAAAAAAAAGTTAACATACAGTCCTTGGGGATCTTTGTCTTTTAATAGAATATTTGATGAAATGTTAAATGATGAAAGTTTTAAGAAATTACGTACTATGTGAAATCTTATAAAATTTACTTATCATATGACTAATACCGTCCACAGTCCAACACTCTGAACTATAATTCCCCTGTTTTGCTTTGGTAAGGTGAATCCCCCAGATTGATCAAAAAAAGGCAAATCCCCAGAATACGAACGAACTCCTGCTATAAATGCTTGCCCCTCCCTCTTCGTCTACGGTTCATGCTCTCCCTTCACTGTTTCTCTCTCTCTCTCTCTCTCTCTTTCCTTTTCATCCATGGCAAACCAAGACTTTGTTTTTCTGCTTCGTGATGGTTTGAGGCCCCTTCTCCTCCACGAGATGACTGCACCCACCAATGTCATTTTGCCTTGAAAGATTGGATTTTATCTTCTCCTCTTTGCTTGTAGTCCCCCTTTATCATTAATCTGAGGATTTCCCATTTTATTTAAGGCTCCCACAAAGAAGAGTCCCCATGTCGCCTATTTGTGAACTACTCCTCCCTTTGATCATCTTGCTTGGTGCCATTTCAGGGTCTACATTGGCCTATCTATGCTCGATTGTCCGCCAGAAAGCGACTCCTCTCTCTGCTCCTCCGGCCTCCCAAGGAAGGAGATCGAGGGGGTTAGCTCAGAAACATCCAGAGATACTCGCTTTCTGTGTATTCTGCTTCCATCACAACCGACATTACTTTGATCCATTCCCCCTCTTTGATCCATTATATTTGCTCTGTTTTCTTCTAGTAAAGAAAACTAGACAGGAGTAGTTAGGTAAAATGATATTTTTGCCTATGTGGACTGTCTTGGATGCTTTTCAACTGTCCTCGTAAATGATGGGTTTCTCTTGAATGCCGAAATACGGTTTTGTTTTGAAGCCATTACTGTATTTTGGCTACTCCATGGAGACCGGTACCATGGACTCGGGAAGTCTGTTAAAATAAATGTATCTTATGAGTATTGCATCAGGATCTGTTGTTTTCCGTTACATTTTTTATCTACTGCGGCCGGATTATCTAAGGATTTTGACCTCTTTTATGCCAAATTTTCCTGGCCTTCTCATTTAATCAGAGCTCCATGGGATGCGATGGTTCATGGGGTTAAATTGTTCCTTGTGATAGCCTATATATCTAGCATTATCAGTAAGCATTTTGCTGCGGTTGTTGAGTAGCGAAAACATCTCTCTGGGACTTTAGAAAAGTTTATTTGGGTTTGTAGTGCTTTCTCTGGTGTGAATTCAGTTAATGGTGGGAGTACTTTAATTCTGCAGCAGCACCAGAAGAGCAGTTGAACACTTCCCAGCTTCTAGTGATTTCTGATACGAGATGTCTGATCGTTTTGGTGAGAAGCTGTCAAGGAGAATTTTAGGAGTAAAATTATGGGTCTTGATCGGAATTTCTGTGGGTGTGTTCATAGTTGTGATCCTCTGCATGCTATCTGCTTGGCTGACTTTCAGGAGGACGTCAAGAAGGACAGCCATCAAGTTTTCTCTTTCCCAAATACCCAGTGCATCGAAGGACATAAGGGTGGATAGAGTTGGAGCTCAGACTTTCCATGATCAACCCAAAAGCGTATTCCTTTCAGTTAATGAAAAATTGGCTGACAAGAACTTGGAGAAGATGTTTGTTCATCTGGGTACGAGCAAATCAAGTGACCCTGATAATTTAAGTCAGTGCAGTTCGGTTTATCACTATGAGAGGGGTTCTTCACACTCAGGAGGAGAAGGAAGCTCAGGAACAGTTCATAAGCACTCAGCTTCACCATGTGGTGGGCTTGTCACGTCCTCTCCTCTGATTGGCTTGCCCGAGATTTCACATCTTGGATGGGGCCACTGGTTCACTCGAAGAGACCTTGAGCTCGCCACAAATTGTTTCTCTACAGAGAATGTTCTTGGTGAGGGTGGCTACGGGATTGTTTATAGGGGAAGGCTGATCAATGGAACTGAGGTGGCTGTCAAGAAACTTCTTAATAATCTGTAAGCACCCCAAATACGAACAAGATCTCTTTGTCTCAGGTTTGAACTAAAGTTTTTACAAATATTTACTACTGCAATTTTGCAGTGGTCAGGCGGAGAAAGAATTTAGAGTTGAAGTGGAGGCTATTTGGCATGTTCGTCATAAGAACCTTGTGAGACTCCTGGGATATTGTGTTGAAGGGACTCACAGGCAAGATTTATTTTCATATTACTTTTGCTGAAAAATTTTTATGGCTGTAGATTAATGCCTTGTGTAACCTCTGCTAGACATGCAAATTTCTGGTGTTGATTCTATGAGTTTCAATATGATGACCTTCTCATTATGCAGAATGCTTGTGTATGAGTATGTGAACAATGGCGACTTAGAACAGTGGCTACATGGAGCTATGCATCAAAATGAGACCCTGACATGGGAGGCCCGGATGAAGGTCTTACTTGGAACGGCCAAGGCGTAAGTTCATCCTTAGGCTAATCTGTAATTTATATTGGAGAAAATCCTGTAGTGATTAACACAATAAAAGGTTCTTTGCTGCCAGGTTAATGATGACATGACTTATGGATGGCAATGCCATTCTGAAAGTCGGTAATTAATGGTTATAGTCAAGCAGACCTAAATGAAGAGTCTTTTCAGAATGGGTCTAGGGAAGAGTTTTATATAAGATAAATTATGAGCCAACATCTTCAAAGTTGGGGATTATTGAACTGGCTCGCTAGGTCCTCCTCCATTGGATATGCTGATTTGTCCCAATGCTTGGAGTTGTTGCAATGTAGTACTGGTAAGGAATTTTGTGAACAATTGGACAAAAAATGATTTTGCAGGCTTGCCTACTTACACGAAGCAATTGAACCCAAGGTTGTTCACCGAGACATCAAATCGAGCAATATCCTGATTGATGATGAGTTCAACGCCAAAGTCTCTGATTTTGGGTTGGCAAAGTTGTTAGGTTCTGGAGAAAGTCATGTCACTACTCGAGTAATGGGGACATTTGGGTACGCCTATGATAATTACTTCATTTACTTGTATATGAAGAATTTGACTCCCGAATTTAGTCTCATGTACTTGATCATCTTATATGATGTCAGCTATGTGGCACCAGAAATGCTAACTCTGGGTTATTGAATGAGAAGAGCGACATTTACAGTTTTGGTGTTCTCCTGCTTGAAACTATTACTGGGAGGTACCCGGTGGACTATGGCCGCCCTGCTACTGAGGTACCGGATTGTTTCGATATGGAAAGGTCTCAGTACTTCCAATTATTTGTCTCTAATATATTTTTACGGGGAATTACATTTCTAATCGCGTTCTTGGAATGTTGGGAAATCTTATCGAGTACTGACTCATCAACTCTCCTGCCTGCGCCTTTTTTCTCAGTTAGAGTAACTTTGCCTGGATGCGTGGAATTAAGTAGCAGGACGATGTAGCAAAGTCATACAAAGAAATAGCTAAGAGAATGTGGGACATTATTCTTAAGCTCACCCCCGACATTGCAGGTAAATCTTGTGGAATGGCTAAAGATGATGGTAGCCACAAGAAGAGCCGAGGATGTCGTGGACCCAAACCTTGAAGTCAAACCTTCAACAAGGGTACTGAAATGTGTCCTCCTGGTCGCACTTAGGTGTGTGGATCCTGAAGCAGATAACAGGCCCAAAATGTCCCAGGTCATGCGCATGCTCGAAGCAGATGAATACCCGTATCGCGAGGTCAATAGTTGCTTTATGCCGAAGAATTTGCTCGTCCAAGCAAATTTTTTTTCTTTCTCGTTTGGAGTCTTCGTATGCATACTAAGTTCGATGGATCTCATCTATATCTTCTATTGTTGATAAGATAGTTTTTACATTTTGATTGCCCATAGGTTTGTTGAATCGCACATCTCATTGGATAAATTATTCTCAGGGTCAGAGACACAGAAAGAGTCGTACAGTGAGCTTGGAGATTGAGTCAGCGAAGGATGAGCCCATTCTGTTGGACAGCGCAGCTAACAAGGTGGAGGACCAAGAGGGACATAAACCTGAGATTGCTCCGGCATAGGAAAATTGGCCGATGCACATTAATAACCCAGGCTGTTGCTTGAATCCACCAACTTGTCTTTATTAGTTGCTGCATCATCAACAGAAACACAATACACTCCTCAAGAGTTCATTTTTTTGGGGGAGCCGGCTTTCCATTAGTTGAAGGAGCCGAGTGAGCTGACCTAGGTGCATTTGTGTGAGGTATGATCGCAGTGTTCGTGCATATGAGAATGCGAGATTGAGACTCGAGAGGGAAACTTCTCGCAGCTGTACAGATGCCAACATTAACGGGCGTTCTTCTGTCGATGATATTTTCTTCTTTTTGTGTGGTTTTTGTTGATCAAGCAAAATGGTTGCTCAAGGGGAAGAGGGGGTAAATCGTCTCTTCCTACTACTGATCTTGGCCAGTCAGCAAGTCTTTGGGTTGATGGATAGAAGCACTCCCCACCACTGATTCCCCCCCTTACGTTGGTCAGTCATTATCCCGTTAGATTGATGGATGGATGCCCCTGCTCTTCTTGAGAGCTAACGAAATTCCTGGTCATACATAAGTATATTCCCCGTGCTCTTTCTATTTCCTTCAATCCGATCAACCCTGTGAGCTTGAATCATGTTGTGATCGGTGGATCGTCAAAGGGACAATTCGTGCTTCAGCAATGATGGCAGGGGATCAAGAATTAGTCCATGCATGGCAATGACACACACACGACTAATCAATCCGCTGGTATGTGTGTGTGTGTGTGTGTGTACAATTACTTAGTATGTGGTCAATATGCTCT
Organism: Sonneratia alba; assembly: GCA_900174645.1. Classification (NCBI taxonomy): domain Eukaryota; kingdom Viridiplantae; phylum Streptophyta; class Magnoliopsida; order Myrtales; family Lythraceae; genus Sonneratia; species Sonneratia alba. The sequence continues at coordinate 7,036,997 of FWPY01000091.1, read as the reverse complement.
TCTCATTTAATAAAATGGTACGTTTGGCCCAATTCTGTCAAAAAAGTTAGAAAACTTCTCGTGCAGGGAAAACAAAAATTTCAATTCTCATTTAATAGGCACGTGCCACCAAAAGTCAAAAGACAAGGAACTAATCTTTATAATTGTCAAAATACCATTAATTTAGATTATACAAAGTCAAGTGCCCAGAGAAAAACATTTCAGAAAAATAATCTGAATGAGGACAATGAGGTGCTTTCGTAAGTATGACATTTATATATTTTTTAATAAATAAAATTAATGATTATGATAATTTTATTTTTTTTTTAATGAATTTAAGCCTGAATGATGTGGAAGTGAGTTTTTCAATACCAAATATTAGGTACTGATTTAAAAAAAAAAGAAGAAATTCCTTCACCATAATTCAAAAATTTAAAGGAACTGATCCTTATGAAGAGTTAAAAATTACAAGAGTTAAATAAAGGCCCAAAAGGACACTGAAACTTATGAAGCTGTACAATGGCTTCCACGCATCTGAAGCATTCAGTTCAGATCTGAAACATTGAGTTCTCATTAGCAGTTTAAGTGTCAGGTGCATACTCAAAGCTTGAATATGATTTAGTCGGTCCTCATTGACCTTTAAAATTTCCTTGCCATTAATTATTCATTCCCTGACCACATGACTTTAGAGTATAAATATAATAAGGGCAACCGGACAAGGGGTAAAAGGGAGAGAACAAAAATGGCTTCCCGGTACGCCGCCAGTACAGTAGACTGCACATCGCAGTCATTGTCCTCGTTGTTTCACTGGCTGTGGGGCCTGGCCCGAACGGTGGCTGGCAAACCGGTGGAGGTGGAGAGCACCTGCAGCCGCTTGCTCGAGCATAAAGCATGCAACAGACACCTGCATCTTCCCCAGCTCGAGCGTCGGCATGGCTGAAATCTCCGAGCTTATCTTACTATTATCCTCCTGGATTTGTAGGTCCTTTTTTGTTCTATAACAGAAAAAATAACACGAGATAGACTAATTTTCTCCCATCTAGAATACTGTCCATATAATACGTAGCAATACACAATAACGGGTTCGAACAGATAGCCAGCACTTGCACCTGATCACGACATTCTGACCAGTCTTCAATCTCATATACATATGTTATATATTGCTTCTTCTGCAATCAAGCTCTTGGATATATATACATCCCATCTACGACACCGATATCATGGTCTAGAAGTCAGGACAGATGCAGTTGTGGTGATCTCAGGAAATTCTGTAAGACGAAACTGCTGAAGCTTCAGCAGGTGGAAGTGTGCGTGCATTAATTTTATCTTCTCTGCCGAGATAAGATCCAACTTCAATATTTATCCATGGAGACTGGGATCGTTTTGATTTCAGTGACTTTTTCCAGATGATCCCTGGCTGGACTGCAGTGCTTATGGTTGCCAGGTGTCATGGAACGGGGGAATCATGTCTTGTAGTAGGCCATGGTCGGGAAGATGGAACTGAGGATCTTGGTGAGCTTCAACCCTTCTGTGGAAGACAGGCTCATGAACACGAGCTGGCTCGTGGCTTTGGAATAATTGATCAGCCATGAAATATTCATGGGGGAAGCGACTGTGTCCCAAGGACAACAATGGTGGTGGCATGAGAAGCGTAGTTGGCAACATGCCGATGGCAGCATTGGCTCGGAGGGAAGCTGGGGATAGGTGGCTGTGGCGGCCTTCATATGTCGTTATCACCACTGATGGATCCTGGAAAGACCTCTCGACTCGTTTCTTCACCGTGCATTTCTGACTAGTGCACCTGTAGTAGCTCCTGCAAGTCGCAGTCAGAAAGGCCGAGGGTTACACCTCTTGCCGTAGAGATATGAAACCATCTGAAAAAGCCGGTGTCACACATAATATGTCACCTTGAACATCAAGAAAATTACATTGTTGCGAATTACAGTCATGGATAAGAGAATTACCATCAGCAAATTAATCAGGCAGTACTCTATGCAGCATTAGTTAGTTGTCGTGGTGAGACTGAAGATTGTGATAGCGATAGTTATGAAAGGCAGAAATCCATAAGATAGGGAGGGTTATGAAGGCAGACATTCTCTGAACTCTATTTTGCATTTTTGCGTGCATCTTCATTACGATTGTGTTCCTTAATCGTGGTACCCAACCGATATACTTTCTAGCACTGAAGAGCCCATAAGTTAATTAAGCAGTCGTGATTCTCTCGGTAGAACTCGTCCAATAGTGGAAACTTCACTAGGTTATACTAATAGGCAGACTTATATTCCTCTAGAAAGATACCCAGGTTCTTTTACGAAGATATTATAGAGAAGGATCACTTATATCGTAACACAGGAGCAGGAGAACGGTATATCTTCTGAAAGATAATCGTGCCGAAATTTTCCTCTCTCTTCAACAAGAAGAAGACAGAGAGTTGAAATCAATTAGTTGCCAATTTTTCAAAAACCTGGTGCTATTGGTTCATGGCAGGCGCACTAGTGGGATCAGAAACCAAACTGGTATTAAGAAAGAGTGGACCTTGGATAAGGACTGTTCTTGACTGCTTTCTGACCATATTTTCTCCATCTGTATCCGTCTTCAAGATTATCAATATCGCTCTTCGTCAAGAATGCAAATCTCGGCTCCTTTGGCCGTTTCTCTTTCTTCTTGTTTGCCTTCTCATCCCTGACACACAAATGACACGAACAATTGTGAATGTCAGTGATAGCTTCGAAAATCATGAATTCTCTCTACTTTGTGCCACCATTTATCAAATCGGTTTACAAACATCGACATGATATATAGAAGATCTGGACACGGAAAGAATCAAGGTCTGATCTTGTCTAGCACTAGAATGGAAAAGAAGAATGTGTACTAAGGTTAGGGTTTTAACAATCCCACCAGCTGAAATGCCTGAGCAACTCAATCTTGTAACATGAAAGTCTCCCACAAAAGCACACAAGGCAAGCTTGAATATTTTCCTCAAGGAGCGAAGTTTTGCAGCACAACCATACTTGAGTTCCTTTAACTTGTCCTATGCTTAACGATTGACGATGATTTTCAAATCAATCATTTCAAGGTTGTTGTGTCGTACCTCGAAAGATATTTAAGAAATTCCGGTTTGAAATCCCCGATTTTTTAAGAAAAAGAAGCATGTATTTAGTTTTTAATTGATGGATCTGGCAAGGAAGAAGAAGAAGAAGAATAATAATAATGAACCTAATACCTACACTTTTTTAAGCTTCTCGTGAGCTCCATCATCTTCACATCCCTGTTGTTGGTGCTTGCTGCCATCCTCTTTCTTTCCCTTATCAGCATCTTCCTCAGTCACAGTAGCCTCGTTCGAAGATGATGCCGAGATCGAAGAATTTGGGCTCACCGGATGGCTCTCATCATTAGTTTCTCCGACTGCACCTCTTCCTGAACTGGAACCACCAGGATTTAGGCGACCTTGTAGGTCGGAAGTTGCGCTAACGACTTCGTACGATGAGCGAGCTGATGTATCAAACGCTCCTCCTCCAACGTACTGTTGTGTGAAGCTCATATGGGAGGAGGAATCGCCACCAAAGTAGTCTTGATGTCCGAGACAGCTGCCAGTGTAGATGGATGAATTCTGGGGGTCGTCGAAGAAGAAAGGGAAAATTGGACCAAAGCTGGGATCGTGACGGCGGGGAGTCGTGTTCTTTCCATCGGACATATCGAAAGAGAGGAGAGGATTGGATCTAAGGGAGAGAAAAAGCAAGAAAGAGACGGCTTATCGATAATCCAAAGGGAGAAAGCAAAGCTTTGAGCGCTGATTTCTGATGAGTGTGTTTCTCTCGACTCCTTTCTCTCTTGTTCCTGTGGGTGAGGTAAAGGGCTTCCACGTTATGTGCTGCTTTTTGGACTTTTTTCTCCCCTGGAGAGAGCGTTAGCGTATTATTCTGAAAGACTAATCTGATCCAACCCACAAAAAAAAGAGGTAAAAGACCAGTGAACTAATATCGGATTAACGTGCGAGTTTACAGCTCTCCAGTTAAATTATGGAACTTACCATCATTAAGTGCTGAAAGACTAGTCCGATCATAGAGCTAATTGGCTCATGATCAATTTTCACCCATTGTTTCAATATGGAAGAAACATGTACAACTCAAAAGAAACACGATTGTTTAGAGATATAACGTAATTGTGAATCACGTTATAAAGTTATGTAGGATGGGCATGGGAATACTAGTAATAGTGGCATGGTTTGATCCGAACGAACTTCGGTCTAAATTGATTATGATCAACTCTGCGGGATGCACACGAGAAAGATTAGTGAGGTAAATTTGTAATTATAATGTATGGGGAAAATTGTTTATGGCAACCCTAGCATATGAATCCTCATGAAATTGGACACATAAAAACGAAATGTTACACATCGAATTACTGCTTAATCATTCCAAATACATTGATAATAATACATCTGTTAATGATCTTTCTCTAATACGATTAAGTTGAAAACAAATTGGGTCTACCCTATGAGCAGGACAATAATGATCACCGCTACGCAATGCCTAGGCAGCATATTCATAGCGTACGTAAAGTTGGCCAAAGGATTCCAACTTTGCGGCTGTGCTTGGATTTTCTCGTATCCCAGCGGTACATCGACTTCTTGTATGGGGAATAATTTTTACTAATTTAAACTTAAATTAAATAATTTATAATATTTATTTATTTATAAAATATATACATATTATTAAATCGATGCAAAACTGGTGTTTTTTTTGCCTGGGGCTTAGATTCCGTGCGACCAAGGAGCACATGCGTGTCGCTGGTTGGCACCGTCATTTGACCGTCACTTGGACGTGCGAAATTGTCTCATCAACTATTAAGTCCCCCTCCCTCTGTTCCTTCGACACGCCTAGCTGATTGGATCCCTACGTCATCACCGCCGTTAACTCCCGATAACGTAGTGATTATATGTAGAGCTCCGATCAACTTAAATATACATGTGTGTGTGTGTGTGTCATATGCTGTTATATGTATATATGTTATAATTTTGGCAATTCTTACACATTAGTTTTCACCATATAGATCAAATCCATCTAATAATAACCATCTTTTCATCGGATCATGAGCATGGCTAATAACCAATACATACCCATAAATTTCTGATAAATGTAAGTATGTGTGCTTGTGCTTGTACATGTGTACATTGTTCGTGTAAGCATGAGTAATTCAATTCATGAGGGATGTGTTTGGTCGAGAGTCCGGTCAACATCGGGCGGATTATTTTGTTAGGTCTGATGGTAGGAAACATGAAGTAGATAGATCAACACATATAACAATAAGATGAATCAACAATGACTTTTTTCAACCATTATATGGCTATTAATTCTTCTCATATAAATATTAGTATATATATATATATATATATATCATGCATAAATTTGAATAAACTTTCGTACCATCTTATCTCACAACACAAGGTGAATATAAAAAAAAAAAAAACAAACTAGGAGTGGATGTCAGTGGAAGTCAATGGCGATAGCAGAACATATACCATACAATTAGGCATAATGTTAGGATATGGCCAGTTTTTTCCTCAGGGTAAGTACGATCTGTGAAATTTTCTTATATTATATACTTTCTGGTACAATTTTTTTTCCTCCCTAAAATATAATGGGGTCTTTCAAATATGATCATAATGTCACATTTGAGAAGTCTCAGACATTTGGATATGACTAGTCAACTTTCCGAGCTGCCTAACAATATTAGGTAGGCGAGGATGAAAAAGTGTGGTAGTACTAATTGTGGACCTCCAGCTAATTGAGTTTCATTAATATTATTAGAGCCCTCTAGTCATTTCCGCGCCTGACCCAAATAAGTAACTCCGAACGTAAGATTTACCGGGAGGAGAATGGGTTCGGGTGAGGCTCGATTATGATCTGTGGCATGTAATGGGAATTTTATTGACTTCGTTCATTTCAATGTTCTTCTTATGGCAACTCTTTGGCCTGTGCTGTGCCTCGGATCCTGCTGAGATTAACTTCCATATGCCTTTACTATATATAACACATCAATCATCATCATGACTTGGAGATTTCTCCTTCTTCTCGCCGTATAATGATTCTCCAAAATAAATAAATAAATAAATCACATCCCCGATTGGATCTATCGAGAAAAATGCATATCTGTAACACGTATATTGTAAGAATTAGGCACGGACGGTCTATTTCATGATCATCATTTTCTACACAAGGGTTTCGGTGAGTCGTCTGCATTGTTTTTGATGTGTAAGGAAGCTATCATAGCCTCTCTATGGCCACGGGCTTTAGAGGAGGGGATGACACTTGTGATTGGTGTTGTGGATCAAATCATGGGGGTGAAGTCTTCTTTGATGTCCTTTCGTGGACCCGTCTCTTGATGGACTTGCATCAAGTCTCTCCTTGCAAAAATCATTGTAGTCCAACTTCTGTTTGCCAATTTTTTCTTCGGTATCTATGATATCCACCCGTATAATATTATATCTTATTTGATCATCAAATTAAAGATAAAACTTCACCAATAGTAGTTTTACCCGTTTGCAATATACAAACTCCAAGGTCTACCGAGAGGAAATTGGTATGACTGATTGATGAATTGATGGGAAGAAAATAAATTGGTGGAGCGAAATGACTTTCTACAAGGAAGAAGAGAAATACAGCCACCGAATAAAACTATCGTGGATCGGCCGTCGAGTTTACACGAACTGGCATTTAGCTCGAGGTCCCAACATGTCATACACAACAATCAAGAGCCTAGCTATGTTCATGATTTAGATATCATCGACATAGTTATAGACAGATCTCTCGAAGTAGCAAAAGGAGAAGCAAAGAAATTGTACATATCTAGGGTTTCGACTTTAGATAGATGACAATTCATATTTGTCCTTTTGTCTTAGCTCGATCATGGAGCCGCATCGTGTAATTTGAACATTAACTTGTTAGGCAACTAACCAACTTTTGACTCGTACACCATCCCGGTGACAAAAAACACGTCGATGTATTGGAATCCCGTGATCGGGACAAATACCGACCGATCAAAAGCATGCGCTCTCTGGAATGTGGAGACCAAATGAGGGACAAATTGTATTGCACAGGATTGATTGACCTCACTAGGTTATTGGCTAACTCAACAGGTCTAGTTTTCTGTTGGCACTGGACCCAGAATAATGAGAGGGTCGACTAGGGTCCGGTTTGACACGATAGATATTCATTTCCTTTTAATAGGAACGTGGACCCATCAATAATTGTGGCATTGAAGTGGCGCGTTTGACATTCATGCATTCCCCTCATTTTCAATTTTGTCCTTTTAACTTCCCTAACTAAAAAGTATTAGTATGATATGATATTTAATACAATAATATCGCTTCTACATTAGAAACTAAAAAATTTTGGGTATTTAATTTTCGTTCATAGAACTCGTCTATCCCACTAGATTTTCATCTAATTCGATTATCTATATTACTTTTTAGGTTTATTGATCTCGTCCATTCATGACCCGGTAACTATGGATCTTCCTTTATTTGGAAAAATGGCACATGCTGCTGTTCCTTAGCCCGGCAAATCATGATTTGAAGGAACGTCACATGCCGTTTGTTCCTTAGCCCAGCGAATCATGATTTGAAGGAATATACAGCACATCAACAACAGTCCCATTGACCAGAATTCCAGTCAATCCACGGGTAATTTTATCTCAACATTGAGTGCATGCCAATTCATCAACTTAGTGCAAGTTACATGTATACTGTAATTGTGTTGAAGAAGAAAGCCCCATCAATCACAGCTCATTTATATGTATCTGAAAATTTTTTTAAAATTTATTTTGACGAGCGGCCTGACTAGCAAAGGAAAGCCTGATAATTAAGTATATTAAAAGTAATTTTTTTACCAGCAAAAAGAATAATAATTCCTGTCTTTCTCCATTGCCCGAGGAAGAAAGCAGACCAAGATATTGTTTGGAACATGAAGAACATATCTTATGAAATGCACGTTTTTTTTTGTTTTGTTTTCTTTTTTATTTTTGAAGAAAAAGAAAATCAGCAGCCACAATCGGCAACTGGGCTATTGGACCTTAAGGGTGCAGGGTCCCATCCCTAAACCCAGATTTGAACCGGCCCAATTTGTGTAACCCGCACTGCACTCATACTAGTCGTCGTGGACACGGTCAATATGTGTAGTGTTTCATCGACCAAAATTCAGATCATGAACGTCGTGGTCCCAAGTCCAATGCCAAGCCAAACTCTACGAATCCCTCCATCTGTGTATACCATGGATTAGATGCTCGAGAGTATTTATTGAATGGTCTATATTTGGTTTATATTCCTAGGTGTTGACCGAGGTGCAGTTGGTTCGAAGGAGAGTCCGTAAGCCGGCTCCAAGAAAGCCGATGATACGTCTTAATGCAGGTCCATGTCAATATCTTTAGCTACCCGATGGCTTCAATGTAAATCTTCTTATGACTTCTTGTCTTCATTCCAGGTGTCCGTATTCAATTCAAATTAAGACTGTCTCAAACATGTTCATGAAAAAGCCACCGCTTGTCTCATGTAATTGTCCCTTCTTGCCCACAAAGACCCAATTAAAATCTATTGGCATGCAATATTACTAAATAATAGGGGGGAAAAAAAAGAAACACGATCCACTCATTAATTCAAAGTGGAAGTCTAAAGCTGCAAGTAGCTTTGAATCGAAGAAGGCAATGTTCAATAATCCACATGTCTCTATCAACGCATTCTGTTTCCTCACATATGATAATGCTAAATGCGATGCGAGCAACATTCAATGGGGCAACCTTTAGCTAAAGCAATTATATATATAAGAGGAGGTGAGTGGCACTAATGCACGAGATTCCTTTATGGAGTAAGCGACATTTATTTAATGTAGATGCTCGCATTTAATGGCGGAGATTCGAATGAGACTGACGAGGACTTGTCGATGGAGAGATTACCAAGCCGCACGCCCTCATGGCTCGGATACGATACTTTCATTAGTAATTTCTATTACTCCTATCAGTAATCTTGTCATATGTCCTCCAGTGAGTCGAGCGGGGTGCATAAATCTCTTATGAGTCAGTCATATCTCTGCTATTTGGTGTCACACCACCAGAGTCCAATCTAGATGATGATCCCGCATTGATTTGATAATGCAATGTTCGATGGTATTACCGTTGGTTCAACTTGGGTGGTGAAAGTATGAGCACAGGTGAAGGCGGCCAAGAAACTTGCACACATCACTGGGCATCATTACAGTTATCACATACACCAAATTTAAAGAATTTTAGTGTACGGTTTGTTTGGGATAATTTAGAATTTTTTTTCTCTTGAATTTCATGTTTGGCTCATTTTGGGGTAGGATAGTACCGAATTACTTATGGTTAGTTCTTTCAACTTGAATGCAAACCGATTAAATCTCATAAAATTTTTGCAATATAAACAAATTGATATTAAAAAACCATTAAATTCTGATTAATTTAATACAAAAGGATCACTTAAAAGTAAACTCTCTTAATATACAGTATTTTCATTTGTAAAATTTGAATATAAAATTTTATTTAAAGTAAAGTGATGTCTAACAATTTTAACATATTTATATTGGTTTATAAAATTTTTAGATATTGTAGGTTAAATAACAAAAAAAAATCTCTCTAGTGCTTCTTTTTTCAATCCTTTTCCCTCCTTTTTTGCACCACCTTCTTACACATGCTCTCCTCCTTTAATTCCTCGCCCTCCATTTCTGCTCCCTCAAGCTTCTCTATGCTCTGTCTCTCTGTCTCTGTTTCGCACTCTCCCTCACAGGACAGCCCCTTTGCATCCAAATCCATATATTTATCCCAAAGGGTATGGATCTCCGTCCCTTTCCCTGCAAAACTCTCTGGGCTTTTCTCCGGTATGAGATGTTCTTTACATGTTATAGCTCATTCATTGAAACTCTGATCAACTAAGAAGAAGAAGAAGAAGAAGAAGAAGCAGTGGGATTTGGGAGAGCAGATATATGGGCAGAAAGGTCATCAGTAATGTCCTGATCCTATTGGAACTGTTCATCAGTTTAGGTTCGTCACTTTGCCTCTGTCCTTTCAACTGTTCTTTTGAATTTAATCGCTTTCACTAACTCAAAGTGCTGCTATATTCAGCAAGCAACTTTCACCTCAATTCTTTTTCTTTTTATTTTTAGTTTAGAGCAACAGTTTCTGCTGCAGTCTCGAGCAATTCTTCTTAGTCCTTCGCTTCTTGTTTGAATATGATAATCAATGATAATTCTATTGTCAGGTCCGTGATACAACTCGAACCTAAAGTGATTGGCATCTCCACACAGCAAATCCAAGAACACTTACTATCCATAAAGTCATTAGTCATTCAGTCCAAGACCTACTGTGGGTGAAACTTTTTCTATTATAAATTTTTATTATTTATAAAACTTGGTTCCAAAATCTTATTAAATAGAACTATTTCATCCAATTCAGTTCATGTTGCATATTTCCAAGATTTGTTGGGCTAACATAATATGCATTTAACTCGGTTAATCTCAGAAAATTGTCTGTTTATCTTTCTTGTCCTGAAAGGAATATAATCAACGAACTGCAAAATGCTTCTCTCAGCTTTATCTCTCTCTTCCCATTCCCAGCTTCATGTTCAAGGCTCTCCAAATCCACACAAGCAGCAAAAGAGGAGCAGTCACAGAAGGACATCATGAACCCCGTCACCACCGTGCCAACCATAATCCTGGCCCCATTCACCTCCTCTGCCTCCCCTCTCATAAACCCGGCAGGGAACCCCGACTCGTTGATGACCCCCAGCATCCCAATCACCCTGACCTCCCCGCCTCCTTCATTGATCTCCAGCTGGTGCATCGCCAGCCAGAGCTCATCCCAGATTGCCCTGCAGGTTGCCCTGGACTATGCCTGCGGGTACGGTCGTGTTGACTGCTCAGAGATTCAGCCCAGAGGGAAGTGCTACTTCCCCAATACAGTGCGGGACCACGCCTCCTATGCGTTCAACCAGTATTACTGGAAGAACCCGATTCCCACAAGCTGCAACTTTGCAGGGACTGCTGTGGTTACAAGCACGGACCCAAGTAAGCCATTTACATGCCATTTAACCGATACATCCATACATCCAAATGTCTGCCAAAGACAATCATAATACAAGTGAGGCTAGAGGAGCAAACATGGATCACTGCATTCCATACTTTCAGACTACCTGCTATCCACTGGATATCTCGTTATCATATCATGTTAGTGCTAGACATTCAAGTTCGTGTAGCCAGCATTTACCAATAACTTGATTGATATAAATTTGAGAGTAGTGCTTAGAGTCTTTAGACTATGGGCTTGACTTTGAATCTCTCTACCACGGAGATCAATTTTCCTTTTGCGTAGGCATTCCCCTCCAACTGCCGAAAGCAAAGGGGTGAACATTGGCCGTTTCTATCATATGCTATAAAAGCTCTATCATTTTAAAGCCTTCTCCCGCAATGTCCTTTGTGGTAGCCTCGACTCAAAGTGATAAAGTATGAACCCATCACAACACGAATTCGTCAGCGTTTAAGGAATCCCACTAGGCTCCTGTGCAACCTATTCGTGTATCTCAAACTATCCACAAAAATACATTCCGATTTTTACAATAAGTTAGAGTATTGCTGGAGACTAACTCTTGGTAATTTACATCTTTTATCAGGTACAGGGTCATGTGAGTATCCATCCACGAGGTGAACATTGAGCCCTGATTTTTTTTCCCTCTCCTGAATTGGGATGGTTTTTCTGTCCCATTTAATGAAAAACTTAGAAAAAATAATTTCTTTTTGCAGCACAAGCTCATCAATCTTGAACACGACAAGCTCAAGAGGAGCTACGGCGTTCGGTGGCGTCCCTTCTGGCCCCATCACCTCAGCAGTCGTAAGATTAAGTCACAGCCGTCTTGGTTATGGTGGAAGTAGTAGCTTCACAGTGTTCTTGTGTCTGTTTCTGCTCAATTTTACAGTCACTCGTTTTGATCAGGATTAGTTAGAAAAGAGAACCGTGATAAAGACCATGTAGTGGCGGCAGCTGGTCGTGGAAGGGTTTGAAACCTGCAGGCTGAGGTGGAGTAGTAGCTGCTAGATTGTGGTGCTTGTGTTGATATTTTTTAAAGATTGTTCATACTTCTAGAGTGAGCAACTGATTAGTGACGATCTATTTATTGTCAACATTAATAGAGCATGATGCATGTGAAATTGCTAAATATGTGGGATTCATGCATCAAGAGCTCTGGAAGCCGAAGAGTCATCTTTGAGGATCCAACTGCTGCCTGAGTTGAAGTTCACTAGGGATCACCAGTGACTTGAGGGAAGCAAGCAAGTCCAGTGCCCAGCGATTTTCATGGTCCAAAACCACGTGCACATCAAACCAAAGAGTGTTACTGTGTTATTCGAATAGTCATCCCATGTAGAAAACCAGTCTCTTTTGAGTTCTTGGCACGTGGATGACATTGGATCAAGCAGACAGACAATTTCTGAGTCAGAAAATTTTATCTGGCCTGTCGTCTTGTTTCGATCAGACATGGATACTGTCTGGTTGCATGTTATATGTTGTGAACCTCATAATAATTATAATAGAGCCGACTGAGCTAGATATATGATGTATTTGCTAGCTGTTTCATCAATTGAATATGAGAATTTGCTTTCCCTTTTTTCAGGTACTAGTAGTGCTAAGCATATCTATTTTGTCTTCGTTCTTTTATGTTCGGGCAACAGCTAGCTCATCCATACTTCAAGAGGCTAGCCAAAGTAGATAGGAAACCTTCATGCCGGGCGATTTCAAAAATGGAATTCGAATTTGAGAGAGCAAGAGTGAAATTGGAGGACATAAGAGGGTTGATCTTCCAACCCAAAACCAGTAGCGGGGCGCATGGTCCTTCAACCTCAATCTCTCCCTCTTTCGTGTTACTATCAGGAGTCTTCTTCCACAGGAAAAGCAACAGGGACATGCAAAGAAAAGGGATTCTGAGAGAGACACATCTCGTCAACTCTACATCAGGCAAAACAGCAGCATCCAAATTATGGCTGTCCGTAAACATTGACACCAAACAGTACTTCATGACTGGAGTTGGAGCAGGTAAGCTCAAGAGCTCTGATGACCGGTTTGCCACCAATGCAAACCTCTTGAAGGAAAAGGTGGCTACCTTTGGTGGTAATGGGTGCTTCTGCTGCTGCTCACAGGAAGGTGGGAGCTGTACAGTATGGTATGACGAGAATGTACAAGCTAGTTCCTGGAGGCTGGCTCTGTTCATGGAAACTTTGGTCATGATTTGGATTCGGAAGGTTCCTGGCATATCCCTACATCAGCCATATGTTGACTCGTTTTTGAAGTGGCACAAATGAATCCAATCTGAAAGTTGAGTTAAAGTCTCTTGTGGCAATGAGCCGGCCCCTCACAAGTCCAAAATGGTGGTATCTTTTATGTACGTATTCAGACAGAATCGCAAATGACGTGTATTTGCTCATTCCCTAACCTTCTACAAGCGGCTCGATCCTTGTCTAGGGTAGGCCAGTACGGTTATTGTTGATAATTCATGTCACTGGGACCCGATCCAATCCAAAAACCATGTGAGTTATGTCCGATCCCAGAGACGTGTGCTGGCAGAAGAAGTATAGTAGAACCCAACGAAATAGGCCATAATGGTAGAGAGGGAGAGGAGAGGCTAAGAAGAAAGGGCATTGAATGAGTTGGCCATGGCATATTTGGCCGTTTACAGGGCAACAAAGGCTGACTTTTTCTTATGGGACCGTGCACATAAGTATAATCTCCGAAGCTCAATCGATGTGTTTGCACAACTCAATTGAATTCCAACGCCACTTCCATATCCCAAAGTTTATTGCTTCAAAATGTTCACCCATATCGACAACAATACTTCTAATAATAATTATTATTATTATTTATAATATTTATATATGAAATATTATTTGATACCCAACTATGCAAATCAAACTTCTTGTTTTACTCCATCATGTGAGGTTCCCAAGCGCTGACCCCCTGTCATCGTACCCTTTTGTCTCCTTTCCGGATAGAGTCCCAAAAAGAAATAAACAACAGGAAGATGGGCCAACCCCCACTAATAAATCCCATCCATTGTCTCTTTTTTATGTACAATAAGTTCATACATGTATATACAATGATAACATATCCATATCGCTAATGATCTATAGATCCATCACACATGTAGATCACTTGGGACCAATACGAAGGTAAGTTGTCGCATGAGATTAGAGGAATAGCTGCAGATGCACCTTTGAGTGACCACAACGGAGCACCCGTTGAGTTCGTTGAAGCATCAGATCTTATACATCTGATCAAAAGTTACCTACAAACGTCACGTATTTTTATCAGCTCGTTTTATCTTGAAAACATACTTTAAAATAGAAGAATAAATTTCGAACTATTATCTATATATATATTATTAATAAAGAAAGAGTCGTGTTTGAAATTACCTACCATATTCAACTACACATGAGTATGTATGTCATCTATATGCATGTTAGTTCTATCAATAATCACCCGTTTTGCGGCTCGTCTGACGAGAAGCATGAGGTCTTTGTTTTTTTTCCCCAGAGAAAAGTCAACTCAGACATCATGCACAAAACATGGTATCAATCAAATCAAACTTGCTAATAATTGAAGTAGACTTTTAAATTATCCAGAAGCAGACAACCAAAGGACAGGTAAGGTCAACCCAAGAAAAAGAGAGCTTGGGTTACTAATTATTAACATGATTCTCACTAATGAAATATCATTTATATTTATTTATTTACTTACATTATTTTCTAGTTTTATCTTTTATGAATTAACAAAAAAAAGAGAAGAAAGCAAAAAAAAAAAGTCAACCCAACGGCATAATAAGATGAGCAAATTGCTCGTTTTACAATTTTCCATGAAAAGGTCAAAATTACTATAGCTCCATTGTCGTTTCATCTGCTGATTATTGGGATTCAACGGGGGAGTCAGACTTTTTTTTTTATATATATAAATTCATGGATAGTGCTGAGGTTGCGCCCTAATGATTGAAGTGTGCTATTCAAATTGTTTGAAAAAACCACATCAAATATCAACGTGAAGCCGTGTCGGGATTTGGACCGACGGGGACAAGATCGTGGGGAAGGGCTCACCGCCCGTATATATCTTATGAATCTTGTAAAGATTTTCCCTTCACCGGATGGAAATATGGACGAGAAGCTGATAATAAGTAAGAAGAAAAGGAAAGGAAAGTGGCAAGAAGGGGGCAAAAAATTTTCGTGATTTGTGAATGATGAGATGAAAAAAAAAGGAGATTTAATTCAAAAAGTAAAATAAATTAATATAATTTACGCGACATTTTACCAGTTGAGAGAGCCCAGAGAATCCATACAAAGAGACAGCAACGCACAGATCCCCAGCGAGCCGAGGAAAAATAATTGAGAACCTTAATGGTTTGTTGAGGGGCTCAAGGTGGTGGGCCCCGATCCCGAGAAAAGTGGCCCAGTGCCACGTTGACACCATGCCAATGCCAATTGATTGATCGGCCGCGGATGGGTGGGGGCGCGGTCGGTACTCGCTAGGTTTCGATGCACAACCATGTGATCGCACGTGCATCTCCTTCCCCCACTTCGCCCACCTTCCATGGACCCTCTCACAGCCGATCCCACCTCTCAATTCACCTCTTCCGAGTCTAGACTTTAGTGCTCAATAAATGAATATAATTGGGATCGGGTAAGTTTTCATATTAATATAATTTATTTATTATTTAAAATTTTAATAAAATTATTAACTCATCCATCACTTAATTATATAAGTTATTTAATTTTTAATTTACATATTTAAAATAAAAATATGTCAAATTATTTAAGTAAATTTATATTAATAAGACACACGATACACCATGCACCATCCGGCCGAAGAGCCAATAGAATGGAGAGTCAATAAATGATCGCCGAATGGGGAGCTCCTCCCCCCTTCATTTCCTACCTGGCCTTTTTTATGACAGCCAGGCATAACCACATGCTGAGCAACCAATACCGACTGGGTCACCTCTGTCCACTCGGCACTCACCTCTGCCCTCTTACCAATCCCCCGCACAGATGAGGAAGAAAGATGATACAAAGATTTCAATTAATTTTATATAATGATGTTATTCTTAATTTAAAACTAAAATTCTTAAAATTTGATTTTTACCGGTAGAATTCATTTATCCCTTTCTCGCTCCCACGTTCTTTTACAGTCAAAAGATGAAAGCATAGTATCACATGTAACAGGTGACGCACTCAAACAATGATATGTCCAGCGGGACGAAATAATTTACATAATGGTTACTGATAATGTGAGGGGACCCACTATGGTAGCCGAGAAATTAGATGCAGTCGGTGCAGCTGTGAGTAGAGTGTATCGTGGGCAAGAACCACCGCCCTGTAATAAAATTTTAATCGGAGATCAATATCCGTGGATGGGTCACACCCTGTGTTGAAGAACATGACATCTGACGTTCATTGATGCCCTATAAAACATCCGCTCTCCTTCGCCTTTGGCCCCAGCTTCGTTGGCATTGACATTTCTAGAACTCGTCCCCCAATAATTTGGCAACATCCTCTCACTCCCTCTCTGTCAGAAAAATCACATCCATAAAGCTCCTTTGTTCTCCTCTCCTCTCCTTAGCTCTCCTTCCTCTTCGAGAGAAGCTCGAGAACCACGCTATATTGCGATGGAGGTCACGGAACACGGAGAACCCGCCTCCTCATTGCAGAGAAAAGGTGTGAAGTTGCATCAAAATCCCGACTTGGGCATGCCCAAGAACAAGAGGCTGAAGGGGCTGCCGGGGCCGTCTGACAGGAAAAACAGAGCAACCGAATCGAGAAAACAAAGGATCTTGGAGCATCAGCCGGTGCCTCACGACCGCGGAGAAATTGGGAGTGAGGATGAGGAGGGGAGTGATCGGGCCGATGTCGAGAAGAAGATTGCGGCATTGCAGAGGATTGTGCCTGGAGGCGAGGAACTCGGGGCCGATAAGCTCTTCGAAGAGACTGCGGAGTACATCCTGTCCCTGCAGAGCCAAGTCAAGGGCATGAGAGCACTGACCAGCTTCTTCGAGGGCTTGGAGAGGAATAAAAGGAAGCTTGGGGGTTAGTTTTGCCAAGAGAGACGCAATGGGAGTCGAAATTTGTCATCGTTGGGAATCAAAAGAACACCGTTTCAGTTAATATGGGTTGTGATGCTCTGTCTGCTGCATGTCCCATGAGGGAATAGGATTGGAGGTAAATTGAAGCTTAGGACAAGGCAAATGATGCATTGATTAGTGTAATTTCTCTCTCTTTTCCAAGCATAGGTTGCAAGGGAAGTGAATAACTTTAGACTCTTTGATTCCTTTCTGTGTTCTTGCAATTTTTTGGGGGCATTTTGTTGGTGCAAAAAGCAAAAAAATAAAAAAAAAATCATTGTTTGAACCAAGGGACATATCTCTTGTTCTTTCAAGGTACAGTTCCAACCAGGATGTGATTTGGAATCGAGCTCCAGGGCATCCTTAAAAAAAAAAAAAAACAGAAGGGTTCGAAATGAGTTCAATAAGAACATAGGCCATGTTTGTTAATTTGACATTCCATAGCTTCTTTCAAGTCTGGGAAGAGTGCACCATGCGCCCATCGAGCAATTTGTAATCACCGGGAAATCTTGGATTTTTCATCAAGAAGGGAGCAATATTGGTATGGCATGATTACGCATCGAATAAGTATTATTCATCCATAAGTGTGATCCAATCAAAATAAATTTGAGTGAAGTAGGAATATATGGAACTATGATGAGGTCTACTTCTCACACGCATTAAGTGATTTTTTGTCAAATACTTGCTGGGTTTTGGTGTGGCTGACAAGTGAAAAAGTGCAGCTTTAATTGTGTTCATATTATTTTATTTCTGTCCCATGTTTTTTTCTAGCTTTTGTCTTGCGAGTGGGCCTCCCAGTTCATGTGGTCTGGATGGATGCTCTGTCCATGAGAGCTCGAGTGCGATGTGATAACCATTAATTCACACATCAGGTTGCCAGGGAAATAAATAAAAAATAAAAAACTCAGTAGCATCATTTTCAGTCAACCATTTTCATGGTCCTCGGGTACGAATTTATCCCGATATAAGAAATATAATCGAAATTAAGTTCTCGAGTTCCTGCCTTATTTGATATTTTTCACTGGACTTCAGGGCGTCGATCAAAGATTATGAGAACTGCGCTGAATGTATGGTCTTTGGCAAACTGAAACGAGTCGCCAAGAGTCCAAGACCACGAATCTTCCGGCCCATCAAGCCCATGCTGAATGAGAAAGCGGCGATTCTCAAGGTGTGTGCTTGGCATTGTAGTTGCTTGATCAATGTGAAGGTGAATGAAACCTTAATTAACTCATCAAATGCGAGTTTCATGTGAAAATTCTCTGTCGATTCGGAGCCAACATGTCAGGATAAGTTGGGTCCTCTTTTCCTTGGGCTACCGGCACGGCCCAAGACTTGTCGGGCGCATTAGCATCGAGCCATACAGACTTCCATTTACTAAAAAGAATTCTGAAGCATGAGAAAGTCTGTATGAATTGTGAGCATGAATTTTTACATAGGATGTTAGCGTAAATTTCTTATAATTTTAGTGAAAATTTCACATGTGCTCTTGTTGTTGTGATGTGCGCGGTAACTCAACGAGAACATCTAGATCATACCAAGGGAAAAAGAAATCGTCTTTCAATAGATGAAATCCACATTACATCACATAAATTCAACATTTAAAAATAATAATAAAGCGTAATCTTTTATTCAAATAAATATGAGCAAGAAGATTATGCGACCCAAAAACCCCATTTCCTCATCTGCAAACCTATTCGATCCAGAGGGAAAACGAAGGTCAGGTAATGTGCCGCATGATTGCTATGCCTGTCAATCCACTTGGCCATACAGTCAGCAAAAAAGACTCAGTGATAATCTAATAATGTTTTTGACAATTGAATCCATCTCCCAAGGGCATACACAATTCTCAGATGGTGATATCTCCTTTTGATAAGGAATATGCATTCATTAGTTAGAATACCATTCCCATAATATATATATATTTATATGAGCCCATATACGAATATGCCTTGCCCATTTGACAGAGTTTGTGGGCAGTATGGTTATCTTCCTTACTTAATCATTTACAAGTCCAATTATCAAAACAGCAAGCGACTTTAAAAAAGTCCTAGGTGATATATTTACAATCCCGGGGCGGGCTCAATCATCTACTAACAAAAGAGACCAGCTCGGCACAATCAGACTAAAGCAAGACAGAGTGCCAGTTCATCCGATGAGCAACACAAGCAGAGATACGTAACGCAGTTGCTCCAACTTGCAACGGGGAGTGTGATTGGCATTTCTGAAACTAGCTTGCTTTACGCATTGCATTAACAAAAGCCACAAATGCTGCACATGAGTTTGTCATCGCCCATGCTGCATCTATCTGGATGATAGCTGTTCCTCTTTCTTCTTCCTGCCCCCTGCACAAGGAGCCCGAGCTCGTTTGACTCGAAGGTCTCTTATCAAAAGAGTTGTTTTCACCTGAGGCAGAGGAGGACGGTGCACAGACCAAGTCTTCAGAGAACTTGCAGCAGAGCTCAAATATCCCTTAAATACCTAAGATGTCAATTTCATGAAATCCAACGCATTCCTTTTTCTCATTCATATAAAGGTCTTTATTTTCTTTTTTTCCAAATTAAATTAAGCAAGACATCCATAAAAAGAAAAAAAAACGTTGAAATTCACTGATATTTACAGGATTCTTTGCGGCAGTTATCAAACATGCCAACAGTGATTTCAAGTTTCCATCCCACCCCTGCGAAGAGAAATTACTCACACACTAGTCCGATTGTCTCCATGCGATTCTTACATAAGGACAGTCCCCAAATAAGTGAAAGATGTTATTGAGACCGGTGTCACATAATGGGCACACCAAGTCTTCGGTAGAGGTTCACAAAGGCTCCCGATAGCCATTTTCCATAACTGGAGTTCGAGGTGCTCAGGGATCTTAAGATCCCATAAAATCCTCCAAAGAGTATCTTTCGTTTCCTCTGTCGAATCTCCATTCATGATCAGTAAGGTAATGGCTTTTCATCGAATGCACTCCAGTCCTATTCTTAGTCCAGATAGAGTTATCATTTGCATTAGTGTTACCTAGGTGGATTTTCATAATATTTTGAGCTGTATTCGTGTCGAATAGGGCGTCTAAGGGAGATCAGTTCCAGCTGCCCTCTAAAATAAAATCTTTAACACTTAAAGGAGAAATCAATAGTTAAATTAGTGCGGGAAGGGGTAGGTTTAAAAGAGTCTAAATCGGGGATCCAAGGCTCGGTCCATACCATGGTCTGTTCACCATTGCCAATCAGTTTACCGCAAGATCCTTGGAAAACATTTATACGAATTTGCAGGTCTTTCCACAGTGAGGAGCAAGTTGGACTGTGCCTAGTTCTTGGGAGCTTCCCATATCTATTTTTTTTAGCAATTTTGCATCGAGGCCATTATTATTGGTTGTTAAAAATCACGCCATGTTAGACAGCATGGCTTCATTCATGTCAATTGATCTCCTAAATCCTAGTCCATTGCTTATCTTCAGTTGACAGATAATGTCCCAGCTTACCGGGACGTGGTATCTACCCGAGCTGTCGGTTTTTTGTCACTGAAAGTTTCGAGTTAACTGATCAATTCTGGTACAAGTTTTTGCAGCAAGATCCACCTTAGTAAAAGTCAGTCTCATATAGTGATAGTCGGGTAAATTACACAATTGGTACAAAATATTTTGACAATATAACACTTTGGTACAAAATGTTTAAAATATAAATCGGTGATACATTTTCTTTCAAACATATAACACTTTAGTACATTCCGTTAATTTTTTATTAACGCCGTTAACTTTTGATGACGTATACGGTCTACGTGGCATTTCTTGATAATGTGGTTTCATATTTTAAATATGTGGATTGCCACGCACGTAGTGGGACCCACTATTTTTTTTATTCATTTCTCTCTCCGCACCTCTCTCTCTCACTTGGCTCTCTCTCTCTCTCTGCTCTCTTTCTCTCTCTATTTCTCTCTCTCTCGGCTCTCTCTCCGTCTCCCTCTCTCTCTCGACTCCCTCTCCCTCTCCCTCTCTCTCTCTTGTTTATATATATATATAAACAAAAGACTCCAATAACTAACACAAATTGATTGATTGACTCTAATCGATTTGATTTTGTTCCCTTTCTTATTACTCTCCACCCAGGCTTGGACCAAGGAAGATTCGACGGTGGTTCCATCCCTTCCTACTCGATCTCTCACACGGGAAAAAAATGAAAATTTGCTCCAGATACAAGAATGAGCACGGGTCGATGGATACCCAACGTATGGGGGGGCGAGAGAGAGAAAGAGAGAGAGGGAGAGGGAGAGAGAGTTGAGAGAGAGAGAGAGGGAGAGAGAGCCAAGTGAGAGAGAGAGAGAGAGGGAGAGAGAGAGAGAGCCGAGTGAGAGAGGGAGAGGGAGAGAGAGCCGAGTGAGAGAAAGACGAGAGAGAGAGAGAGAGAGAGGTCCCACTACGTACCACGTGGCAATCCACATATTTAAAATATGAAACCATATCATCAAGGAATGCCACGTAAACCGTACACGTCATCAAAAATTAACGGCGTTAATAAAAAATTAACAGAATGTACTAAAGTATTACATATTTGAAAGAAAATGTATTACCAAGTTACATTTTAAATATTTTGTACCAAAATATTACACTATCAAAACGTTTTGTACCGATTATGTAATTTAACCAGTGATAATCACATAAATTCAACATGTTAACACGACAGAGCGTAGATTTTGTGTATGCCGTCTCACAATTAACGGCAGTGATCATAATGAGGGGGAGCCCTCCATGGGCCTCCTTGGGATCATGCTCAGCGATCACCAGGTGTCGTCGGCCTTGATCATCGTTATCCGGTCCAGTCCGGATCTGGTGTGTGTGTTGAAAATGGAAGTGAGATCACAGAAACCCTAAAATTTGCCCTTTCCGTGACTGTGTTGGCATCTACTGTATCACCATTATTGTCCGCACCCCCAAAGCGGGGTTTCTCTTTCTCTGCTTCACCTTTCTCTTCTTCGCTTTCTTTCCCTCAAACCGACCGAAAAATATCTCGTTTCTTCGAGTTGCAGAAGGAAAGTTCCGTTAAAGGTCTGTTTTTTCTCTGGCTTTTTAGACCTGATTGGTCTTCGATTCCCTGTCGCCTGCTCTCTTACCATTCCACAGGGCCTTGTCGATTTGCAGGACTGGGAAATGTCGGATGGGGTGGCGATCAATGTCGTTGAAGATCAGAAAGCGGAGGATTCCTTCGACACTGGGGACGAGGCCAAGGTAAATGAAATGACCCAGAAGCTCAAGTCCTTAGAGCTGGAAAGGGCGGATTTGGTCCGTGGTAGTGATGAGACCAAGGAGAGGATTCGGGAGCTGTTGGATGAGATTGAGAGGCTGAAAAGCGAGGAGGCCTCGATGGGGGAGAAACTCGAGAGGATGGAGACAGAGATTGAACTGGCCGAGGAGGGTAAGAGGGCGATGGAGTCAATCGTGAAGAGAGCTGTGGAGCTGGAGACTGAGGTGTCGAGGCTGCAGCATGATTTGATTTCCACTATGAGCGAGGGCGAGGAGGCTAATAAGGAGATAGCCGAGCTGAAGACGGTGGTGGATGAGAAGGGGCAGAGGGTGGAGGTGTTGGAGATAGAGTTGGAGAATTTGAAGACGGGGAGAGCTGAGAGCGAGATGAAGGTTAGAGATTTGGAGAGGAAGATTGGGGTTCTCGAGGTAAGGGAGATTGAGGGGAAGAGCGAGAAGTTGCGTGTTGAGAGGGAGTTGAAGGAGAAGATTGGAGAGAAGGAGAAAGAGATCACCGAGTTGAAGGACAAGGTCGAGAGCTTGGAGGTGGTTGTTAGGAGGGAAGCTTTGGAGTTGGAGAAGCTGAAGAAAGAGAAGAGTGGCCTGGATGAATCATTGTGGGAGTCTGAGAAAAAGGCTAAGGTTATGGAATCTAAGCTGCTTGATCTGCAGGGACAGTTGGTGCGGGCAGAGAAGGTGATTAGCGAGCTGAAGGTGCATGCCATGGATACAATTAATGGAACTGTAGATGGGCTTAGAGGGATTGCTGATGAGGGTGGTAAGGGATTGAAGATGCAGTGGCCGTTGGTGACGGTGGGGTCTACTGGAGCAGTTGCTGTGGTGGCCGCAGTGGCCTATATTTGCTATGCTAGGCATGCGAGGAATTAGATGAAGTTGCCTTGGCACGGAAGAAATTAAGAGACATCAGTATGCCCATCAAAGGAGGAGTTAATCAGCTAGTAACAGATGTTTCAATTTTGTTAGGTGCTATGGTTTTGCTTGGCGCTGTTTTTGAGCCCATGAGTTGGTCCACTCTTGGTTTGGAACTACACTATTGCAGTGCCCTGAATCATTGACACCATTACTATTGAGATTGTTGTCAACTTTTATTGATTCTATGTGATTGAAAGAGAGAACTCTGTGATACTTTATCCAATTACTCCATCCTGATTCTTTGCATTCAACAAGATTTAGTGTGCGGTTGTTGATAAGACTTTGTTTCATTATTCATATGTGATAAGAGAATCACTTTCAAGAAGTCTCAAACATAAGAGAAGTTTTCATTTTGCAATCCTATGAGCATGTTTCTCGGATCCCCAATAGCTGGTACATAATTTCCACTCTCTTGGTGCTTGATATTGGTGAGAGAACATTTAAACGCTATGCTTTTCAGAACTCTGGCTTGTTTAATCTGCCAGTTCATGAATAGATAGGATAGATGCTTGAACCCCGTAAGATTGGGCATCTTCTCTGGCTTTATCAAAACGTGAATTTTGCTTTCCTTTTCATTTTCCCTGTGGTTGAGCTAATCTTAGTTGAAGTCTTTGATAATCATGCGTCTTTTAAATCTATAGTTTACCTGTACTGGCAACTCTTTTATCTCTGCATTCACTCTCATGCACCAATTTGGCGTATTGGCTTGTAGTGCTTTCTGATACTGTAGCTAGTCAAGACATTTTGTCTACAATGTTTAGATACTCTTCTGCGCCAATAGGCCTCTTTTTTTCCCTCGTTGCTAAAACTCGTGCAAACTGGTTTTCCTCTGAAATATCTGCAAAGCTCTCTAGTCTAATTGTCTCTCCAGCAGATACACGATTGCTAGTCGACCACCACAAGCAGTGTAGATATTATCACTCTCATGCACCAAATTGGCGTATTGGTTTGTAGTGCTCTCTGATATAGCAGCTAGTCAAGACGTTTTGCGTACCATGTTTAGATATTCTTCTGGGCCAATAGGCCTCCTTTTTTCCCTCGCAGCTAAAATTCGTGCAGACTGGTTTTCCTCCGGAGTATCTGCAAAGCTCTCTAGTTTAATGGTCTCTCCAGCAGATACACGATTGCTGGTCGACCACCACAAGCAGTGTAGATATTAGAACTAGTTTTCTGGATTTGCATTACAATGTGGGGACGTGATTTTTCTACGCACAAGTCAGGAAGAAAATCAACTCGTCATTTGTCTCCAATTTGCATCGCCTCTGATTTTCCTTCAGAATTCTGCAAAGGGAGCCTGTGTTCTGATCTGGTAAATCTGGTGCTGTGTTGATGTTTAAATTTGTTCAGCTGAAATTTACTTGCATAATCTCAGTAAAGCAGCAATTTAAAGGTCGATAACTTGGATTCGGTGCTGTAAGCATTGGAGAATTAATAATATATCTCGAGAGGGTGAGCTTTCACGGCCACTAAACACTCCGCCAGGATGTCTGTTTCCTTAAGAGGGGGAAAAACAAATGATTATCAGATAGTTTACGGATAACACTCTTTCGAACTCATGATCGTGATGCTGAAGAAAATCAAACACAAAATGACAATGAAAGCAATTACACTTAATAACACTCTGAAATCTGACTCAACCAAAAAAATCCCAATAACATGGAAGCAATATCTGAAGTTTCATGGCTTCTCTTCTTCTTGAAAACGTGAATACTGGAGCTGGCATCTGCAAGATCAGTTTACCATTAGCTGTAAGAGAGGGAAAAAGAAATGAGAACAGCCCAGGAACGAGAGCAATCCAATAATGAATCAAAGAAGGGTAAACGACTATGACGATCGTATCATGTTTGCCCGATGTACAATTGAATTCTTGATAAATCTACAGCATATACAAAAGATTCAACTGATAGCTGGCATCAAACTTCGTAATAGTTCCAAGCAATGTAGATCTGAAGATGGAAAATACTACAGAGCCCCAAGCAGAAGGAAGTTCAGAATTAATTACCAGGAAATTATCTGTCAGAACGCCTCAAGACCTCAAACAGCCCACAGCAGCTCCTCCATGAAGTTCGGTGTAGGACCTGTGGAGCTAGTATGATGGTCTAGACAGCAACACACAAGCAGAAGATCAGAAGTCTCATTCATCAGATCATTTCCAATATATATATATCAATCTCGAAAATAAGACATCAAATTCAGGGCACTAACTGGATTTCCTGCGTTCTCTGGTATCTGTTCAGCGGCTGGGACATTTTCTGGTGGCCGCACGGACGAATCCTCGCTGCCTTTCGGGGCTAAGTTGCCTTTCATTTCTTCCTCAACAGGCAAAACCAAACAAGTCGGAGCAGGTTCGGCTTTGGTTTCCACCTGTGTAGTTACCGTTGTCTCACTGATTTGCTCGGTTACAACTTCGGTGACGTCGACTCCACTCGCTACTTCTGAGGAAGCCACAATTGCCACTTCCTCTTCCTTAACTTCCGCTTCGGAAACTTCCATCTTTTCCTGATCGCCGCTCCGTTCCGACTCTGCAACTGTCGAATCAACAACCTTTTCAGAAATCTCCTCGACGGTCTCCTCCACAGCAACAACAAGACCAGGATTCTCAGTTTGCTCACTTGGGTCTTGCTCCTTTTCTCCATCGGAGCTGCTGCTGCTTGATTCCGAGCCCTCCCGATCTCCGGCTTCCTTCTTCACCGGCTGGGAGTCTCCATCCACAAGATCCTTCACCAGCACCTTGACCGAGTCAATCACGAGCTGAGCATCCTCCCTCACACCCTCCTCAACCTTCTGAAGGGCCTCCTCGACCTTCCCATTCGTAGCATTCTCCATCAGTACGGCCAAAGAAGCTCACCGACTTCGACCTGTCAGCTTATTTCCAGAGAAAAAACAAAGAAACGGAGTGAGCAAGCGGGAGAGAGAAGAGAGATTCTCTTTTTGCTACATACTTGTTAATACTGATGAGACCTAACAGCTAGTCTCCTTCATTTTCTGTCCCATCCATGAAGAATTCCAGATCATATTGTTTACAAGCTTTTTCCTTTTGACATAAGTTTCCATTTTAGATCGCGAAAAGCAGAACGCGATATGGGGTCTATCAGCCATTAACAAAATAATAAAGTAAGCTTTAAAAATACTAATCAGACACCCATAACAGAATTCAATAGAAAGTGCGCAGTCAAGTTGCGGCGATGACGGGAACAAGGAGCTGGCAGATACCCTGGAATTGAATGGTAGATGGGGGAGAGGAAACGGGGGACGATCAACGCATTCGGAAATCCTCTGTTTTGTTCATCAGCTCGCTGTTTATATAACTTGAAGGAGAAGAGACCCCGTCCCTGAGATTGGTCAGAATCAAGAGGAGACAGGAGAGCTCCACTGATTGACTGGTTGGTG
Source organism: Sonneratia alba (assembly GCA_900174645.1). Taxonomy (NCBI): domain Eukaryota; kingdom Viridiplantae; phylum Streptophyta; class Magnoliopsida; order Myrtales; family Lythraceae; genus Sonneratia; species Sonneratia alba. The sequence continues at coordinate 7,010,307 of FWPY01000091.1, read as the reverse complement.
GTGCGTGCTTGTGCGTATGGTTTCCATAGAATGGCAGTTCAGAGTGAGGAAGCAGAGACATTTTACACTTTTCTATCTGTCTCTCTCTTTTCTTAATGGTGTGTACAAACCATTATTAATGTTCTCCTTTGATTGAACCTGGAACAACCAGAAAAATCTATGGAAGAGGCACAAATTTCCAGAAAAACCAAAGGACATATGGTCCTGACTTAGGCACAGGATCCCGTGGATTGCGATCCCCATGCACGTATTCAAACATGAGTCACGTGAATGAAGTATACCATTGATTACGGTTTTCAAATTGCACAGTCGAATTGCCAGTTGTGCACTGGAGAAATATGTAAATGCATGACAGAGGGATGAATTCCTGTCCCTGACCTCCGTGCATAAACTGGTGAATGATCCGAGATCGGTTTCTGCCGAAAACAGTCGTCGGTGATATCCGGAGCACGCCTAATGTCACTGGATGGAAACTGTTTTCCAGGAAAACTGTCCATGTTGCTCGTGTGGCGTGGACACGTTTTCTCTTTAAGTGATCCATCAACTGAAGCATGGGCCGGAGGATTGATTCCCAGCAGATGAGGACAAAGGTCATACCTACCCTCATTCATTGAGGAACCAAGGGACATTTTTGTCAAGACCACATTCACAATTCGGAGACTGTTATTGTTGTTTTCTATTCTCTCTAAGCTAAGGTCCCAGCACATTAAAAGCCAAACCTTATCGACAGGTACAGGTAGAGGCTGGTCGCCTATTTTTCTTAAATAATATCCCTAGTTAGACTCTTCCGAACAAAAATAGTCATAATTAATATAATTTTACCATTTTATTGACCGATTTAATTCGACATTGAATTATCGCTTCAAAATTGAATTATCAACAACCCGTTAAGGCTTTAAAACCAATTAAAGCTCCAAGACTGTCCGGCTGGTTGATGGTGGATATTCAAGGGCAATGACAATTATAGATAACACTGAAAATACAACATATGATTGAAATTAAAAAAGAAAAGAAGATCATAGAAGGTAGGAAGGATGAGTTTAACCCACTATAACAATAATTTCTTGAACATTTAATGAGCAAAAATCTGTTGAAATAGATAATCAAAACCTGACAATAATTTCCGATACATTTAATATGCAAATGCTAAGAATTCAAAGTTTACAGGAAAAATGACAATTCTACCTAGAATTTTTTGGTTCACTTTTCAAGAACTAAGTTTAAAGGGGACAACTGCCCAGCCAAAAAAAAAAAAGAAAGAAAGAAAGAAAGAAAGAAAGAAGAGAAAAAAGAAGAAGTCTAAGGGGGACAATTGGGCTGACCAAAAAGTTGAGGGGGATTTCACAATTACTGAAATTGTGGTAAAACCACCAGCTTTTTGCAGGGTCTGAGAGTAGGAATAGGGATTAGTGTACTTTGCTGAGAAGGCAGAATTTTGCGACAAATTGTTAATGTCATAACAGGGTTTTTATCTTCCCTCCCTCTCACCCTGCCCCAAAATCCGAACAATGTCGGATGCCTGGAGCGAGCACAGTTGAGTACTGCTAAATTATAAAGAATATTGGAATTTTGAGGAAAATTTTAAATTATTGAAAATTTATTTGGATTATATATATTAAAATATGATATTATGATATTTAAAAAATATATATAATTAACCGTAAATTTTGATAAATATAGATATGGTTAATATGTAGTTGGTAAAGTTGATAAAATATGAATATATCATGCATTTTGCATGTGAAAAGTTGTCTTTTCATGTTTCTGGCTAGTAGTTTGTTCTGTCTCCCAGGTAGAGTCAAACCTCATCAGGTGTTTGATTTCGACCTGTCACAGCTCTGCTCTGAAGAATGACAATTGCATCTGTCTGGAGTTGTTTTGTTTTTTACTATGTCGTCAACCAATTGGATGGATCCTTAGTTAGCCATGAATTCTCTCTGTATTACTAATTCAGAAGATCACTGCATGAACCCTTCAAATCATACTACTCTGTCCGTCTATGAAGGACTTCCGGTTGCTCTGACTGTGATTATATCCATATGCTCAGCAAATATTTTCATATAGTATCGTGTGATATGTGAGGCTTTTACCCTTTTCTCAGGTTATCATGCGTTGACATCTTATTGCATCAAAGCCATATGAATCCAAACTCTGGGATCTGCACATACACATATCTACCTAGAAAATGGACGTCTGGGCATTGCTTTCACTCCTTATAAATTTGCCCTTTGAGAAGAAATAATCCATCTCCTTAAAGATGTCGCAATTTGCTCCAAACTGAAAAATATACTGTTCATGAATCTCCAATGCTATGCGTTGATTGGGAAGGTGAAGGCAGGAATCATGATAATGCATCATTTGATAGACGCAGCGTCGTGATTCGTGAAATCCCAAGGAAACCCCTCCTCAAACGTAGTAGACACATGATAGTCCAACCGCTCATAGATAAATAGATTACGCTTTTGACAGCCCGGCCCCACCCTCTTCCATTTCACCATACTCCTCAGGGGAATCAGACATACGGACGGAGGGTCAAGTTAGGGGACAAGAGTTAAGAATCCCTGTTTCTGCAGAGGAATAAAGATGGGGCTCATACTTGTGCTATGTGTCTTCCCGGTCAAAGCTCGTGCTTTCATGGCTATGGTTTCTTCTAATCTTTCCTCTCCTCAGCAAGATCGATTTCCCCTGAAGCCCATCCCTCTCCCAAGGTAAATTTAGAACTCCTCCCTTTTCTTCTCTGTTCCTTTCCTATAAGAAGATCGTTATTTTTGAAACTTGCCATCGTCTGTTTTGAATGATATGGAGCTTGGCGTTCATTCTCTGGTACTTACGGTTTATGTAGCGAAAATTAATTTCTGTCGGGTCTAATTGTGATTTGTGTCTTTTGAGACGAAGAGACAATCCAAAATTTGAGTCTTGATTGGTTTTGGATATAAAAGGAATGAACTTTCAGGTGATGGAGTGCTATGCTTGCTTCAGGCTAATAATGAAACTGAAGGGTCTGTTGTTCAATAGAATCATTTGCTAAGGGACTGAAACTGCGTTATTCTATTTGATAATGGTTGACTGACTTGAGAATTGGGCGCACAGCCGGGTTTCCATGAAGTGGGGCAAGTCGATTTTGGGATTGTGAAAATTCAAAAATAGTTTTACAAGACATTTGGAGGTGGAAGTAGCTCACATGAGGAATGAGGTCTTCTGCATATGCATTTGGCGCAGCTTGTCTGTTAATTTCTCTCACCAAATTGTTGTTGACAGCAGCATGAAACTGCAGATAATGTGGCTGAGTAGTCATTGTAGAATTCTAATAGATCGAGAAGTCTTTTGGTGGCTTTAGGGTAATTAAAGTTGCCGCGGAACACCAACCTTTGAAATTTAACCTTGAATTTGATGCATACTTAAGAATATAGTGTTGGGTTAAAAGCTTTTTCTGTCCTATTATGCTTGCAAATGTTGATTGCCATCGTGAAGAATAACATAGGCATTGGACAGGTTAATCTGCTGCAAAAGTATGTTGAGAAATGTGGGATTTCTGATCATTTCTGAAACAACCAGGAGGGTTAGTTGGTCTCTCTCGTTTGTGGGACTGAACCATATCAGCAGCATCATACTATTTCCCAGTTTGGCATGGATTTGTTTTTTCACTTGTCCTGTTCATTTGGTTCTATAGCACCATATATAATGATGTTGTTTTTGCTATCTTTTACCTCTTCCATCAACAGGCATGCTTGCTTCATGGTTCTCGAGCATCTATTATTCCAAGATAATGCCTCGCAGTATATGAGCTGAAGTATGCAGAGAGGGTCGGGAATGAAGCCATTGGTCCATTGAGCATTTTAACAGTCGTCTCATCTCCATAGTCATTTTTTTTCCTCCTGGAGGATTTTCAATGCTTGGGATGAGTCAATCTGTGTCTTGCTTTGAGTTACGTTTTGAGTAAAGAATGAATCACTTTTTTTAATTGCCAAGGCCTTATAAGTTTTGTCGCTAACATCGGTCCTAGACAGTGATGACATATTGATATCATCTATTAGTATTTCTGGTAACGAGGTTCAGGGAGCTGAGCTTCACCTCTACGAACATATTAAAAATCTTTTATTAGCTTCAGTTACAGAAGGAATAATGAATCTTATATCAACTCAATACATAATAAACTCGTCCAAAGAATTGGCCATTTGATGTGGAGGACTGTGTGGTATGTGGGCTCTTCAAAGGAACCTGGACCGCTTGCACTCGGGAGAGAGACCCTGAGGGAATCGTTTGACGTCAGTGCAGTAGTTGTAGACCAAGTACTTCTGCTGGACCCACCGAATCCGGTTCCTCCCAGAGGCATCAAGGGCTTGGTCCTGCCATGCTCTATCCTGGTTTGGATCCGTTTTGGTGCAGGATGACGAGCCTGGTGCCCGAATGCAGGCATTGGCGTTGAAGTTCCTGAAGGAAGCCGTGAAGGGAGCATTCGTCCAGTCGGTCTTCACGGCACCACCCATGGTGGCCCAGTCGTCCGCGTTCCACAGGCTTGAGTATAGCCTCATTGGCTGGTCCTTGGGGAAGGGGACTCTGATCGATTCCAAGTTATTAAATACTCTAACGGGAATGTTGTCTACCGAGAATCTGTTGATGAATTAGGAGTGCAGACTTGGTGTTAGCAACTAGAGATAATGACAGATCTCGGGTTCGGATTTAATGGAGAAAATACAGATGGAGGTTTCGTTGGGTCGAAGAAAATGTTTACATGATTCGCCGAGCGTTCCAGACGATGGAGTAGGTGTGGAACGCCTTGGTGGGATCAAACAAGAGATGGAACTGCTGCTCACGGTCCCCTTTTCCTTGGGTGAACACATTGGTGTGGAGCGTGTAGGGGTTCCCAGAGAGGTTCCCAAGGAACTCGAAGTCTATCTCGTCATGGGTCGGTCCTTGGGAAGACAACTGCGGGCACATCATAAACAGCACCCCAAAAAAAAAATCAGCACTGAATGTACTCACAATGGTATATGCTCGAGAAACAACGTCACAAGTAAGTTCTTTTGAGGATTGTTCACCGATCACGTACATAGAATGCAGTGACAGTGCCGGCGGAGTTGCCTGGCACAAGCTTGATCTGCATATCAATCCTCCCGAACAAGTACTCGTTCTTGGACTTGAAACCGGAGCCAGAGGCCCTGTCAAGGGAGAGCGTGAGGTCTCGGCCTCCATTCAGTATCCTCGCTCGCTGGTCGCCCCAGGTGATGTCGAAATCTTGATAGAAGTTACCGGCTGAGCTGATGGTGAGAGCCCCGAGGTATGCCACGGAGATGAAGAGCATCGTCCAGCATTTCATGCTGTGCAAAATTCTTGGGGGAACCTTTCGGGGATGAGATGATCTGTGAGAGGTATCAACTTATTCTGTGTGATGGATGAGGAGCTTGTGGGAGGTGAGGACTTTTATACGCAAAAGAAAAAAGGGAAAAAAGATGTATAGCTGGCAACTATAAGCGAGGAAAAGCTCATATACTTTATGGAGCAAAGAAGCAACACAGGAAGCCGCGCAATTGAATGGGCTTTGCGTGCCTCCTGGCGAGAATGGACTTTGATCGTAGAAAAAAGACTGAATTTTGATACCCAACAAAGGTCGGTTCCTTTTACGCCTACAAGTTGTCGTGACAATCACAGTTGGTCCCATGTCTTGAAATAGTTATGGTTCAAATCGAACAGTTTGAGACGATCTGGTCTTACCCTATGAGATTTGCTGCATCGGTTGGTCGAACCTGAGCTGTTTTATGTATTTGTAATTGAAAAATGAATGAAGGACAGTTCAAGGAAAGCTGGCAAAAGGGAAACTGCGAATGGTGAGTGGGTCTCTTTGATGGCGGTGGCTAGCAGTACGCGTTTAGGTTGGTGCTGGTGGGTGTAGTCATCCTGTGAGATGTGGGTCCGGACCCGAGACCGCCAGACACCATCCTTGGTTGGTGTCCATCCCAGTGAGGCTTGCTCGCATTTCGGCACTGAAGTTCCTGAAAGGAGCCGTGAGTGGAGACTTCGACTAGTCGGCGGTCATTTGGTCCATCCATTGTTAACCTCTTGACCACGTTCAGCGCAAATGAAGGCCAGATCCAATTCCATGCACATCGCTTACGGCCAGTGCAAGCGAAGCTGGCGAAGGATAAGTAAGAGCTCGCAATGATAGTAACTCTAGTGGGTGGCTTACGCGTTTCCTCGGAAAAAGTGGTCAAGATTAAGCCTAGGCCTTCTATCTTGGGCCTCCCAAGCTACCCCTTTCCCTAAGGAAGTGCTACATGCGAAATCATACCAGAATTTCAAACAGGAAGAATTCTATGGTTCAATTATGTTTAGGAGGTGAAGAAAATTCATACGAGCCTCTTTTTCAGTGGTGTATTACTGACTATGAGTTGTTGATCAGATTGTTAAATTATACAGCAACTAGACCACAGAAACTTCCCTTTCGAATGGTAATGGGTAATAAGTCTTCAATTCAATAGCCATGCGCCAATGATACGCGTTTGCTTGTGCATATAGAGTGGTCCGAAAGCCTCTCGGCCCCATCTCTCTGTGACTTTCGATGATATTGGCCATGCAAATTAAGGGCACTCATTTTGCTTTCCGGTGCATCATATCCATCATCCGCAGGGGTCCATTCGCTTTCCCCTACAATGTGGCAGTCAGGGTTCCACGTTACTTCTTTTAACCAGGGAGTTCAATTCATTCAAGTAAGCCATGACCGGGTTATGTTGGTTCGGTGTAAACTACTAGGTTAGCCCACTAAATGATAAATTTTTTTCAACATAAATTTCTTTTATTTATAAGACTTGAATTCAATATCTTGTTTAAGGGGAACGGATGTCAATATCTCAATCAACGCATATTCCTATAATTGCGATTGTCAGATTCTAGATAAATTATCCGTGGTGACATTATCTCCTGTTTAAGAGTCGGCTTTCGTTGAGATGGATATCCTGGCATTATGCCGATCAATTCTTTTTAAGTTGGAGTGCTTATACTGAGGACATCACATAAAATCTCGTGACCGTATCTGCTGCACTTCTGCTAGCCAGGCTCCATTCTCATCTCGAACCTCCCGAGTGTACCTACTCTTAGATTTGATTCCAGACTGGTGATCGAGAGGAGTTGTCCCCCTCAAGACTCTGTTTCCTGCGTCGTGGGCGTTGAGGTTGCCAGCCCTCCTGCCAACAGATTTGCCAACGCAGTGAGGGTTGGACGATTTTCGTGAATCCGTGTTGGATTCTCTCAGGGTTATTTCTAGGGAACCATTATGATGTAATACCTCGAAATCTTGTCCAACGTAGATTTGATTAGTTCAGTTTGACATCCTCCCCCTTATATTGAGCTCGAATGTGGGAATATTAAAAATTATGACCCAAAGAATTATAGCATTTTAGTGAAGTGTGGATTACCAGTAGTACACCGAAAAAAGCGTCCTCTAAATAATAATTCTTCCCTTTGCTTCTTCTTCTTCTTTTTATTCAAACAATAATTAGGAAAATGGGTATTTTTTAAAATCATACCGGAAACTGGTCAAGGCATAGGTTTATATATTAGATCAGGGTTCCACGAATCAAATTGCATATTTAATAAATAATATTATTAATATTACGTTAACAATAAAATAATAGAATCCTATATATTTGACATTAATTTTATAACAACGAATCCTTAACATAATCAGTATATTATTCCAAGTTTAATATAAAAATAAAAATAAAAATATATTAAAATAAAATATTTGCATCATCCAAGTTTTGAAGGAAAAAAATCTCACATAATCAAATACGAATAAAATAAAATAATGATTAAAATTGAAATCATTCAATGATGAGTATACTAAAATCATTTATTGTATCTTGATTCGTTGTATTGGTGTCATGATAACAATCTTCATGCCAATGAAAGAAAGGCCTAGCGGATAAATGAGAATCAAAAGAAGAAGAGGCATATAGTGAGTACATTATTATAAGTTTTTATTTCTTTTTTTTTTAAATTTTAAGTCGATCGATTTTTCATTGGTTTAACCAGAAACTTACCGGTTTAAATAGAGCTAATTGCATTTACAATATAATTTGATTAATTTTGAAAATCGGACCTGAAAACTGATCAGTTCCCGATTGAACCGACCAACTTGGTCTGGTTTTAAAAACTAGAGAAAAATGAGAAAGGGATCGACCCTGCTGAGAAAATTTTAGATAATTCAAAATGCTTTGATAATTCGTCACATGTCAAGACTGATATTCATGGGCAGAAAGGTTACTTTCAGAGGTTTGAGCTATAGGATACGCGTGACCCTTTTGCTAGTGGCAGCTCTCTATGTATTGCTTTAACCCCCACTTGACACATATAACTCATAGCACCACATACAATCGGATCAACGAGTCCTTACTGGTACGCATTAGAGTATAATCAATCTATTAATGGTTAAAAAATTTCTTCCTATTATGAATTTTCTTTGTTTATTAAAAATGAATATAAAATCATATTTAAACCAAAAAAGAAAAAAAGCTAACTCAATTCCTCGTGTGTGTAACCATTTCAACAGGTTGTATAGTTCCAACAGCATCAACATCAACATCACATGTACGACAATTTGTGCAAGATTACGACTCCCCTAGTGGATAACGCGGGACCTGATAAAGTGGCCACTGGCCAGCCACCGAAAACGGTGACTCCGATCAAATTGGTTTCCATCCGTCCGTACATTGCCGATAATTTGTCGGAAGTTTTCAGATGAAAACAGTTTCTCGGAGACTCCTGTCGATAAATCCATAAAATGTTTGCCAAGCAATCGTTAAATGAGCAAAGAGCAAATGAACTATGTGGGCATCGACACAGGTTGCACTTTATTTGTACAGTTTGTTTACGCTCCATTTCTTGGCATTTACGTGTCCGGTACACGGCATCGAATATGCCAAAGTCGTATTAAATAACCACTATAAAATTACGATCCGTTGGTTAACCCCTTTTTCCCCTACAATTTTTTTTTTCTTGATGAGTGGTTTATTGTTTCTCACCCATCAATTCAGACTTAGAGGCCATACCGAAGAGATTGTCAATCCAGGCTACCTTATACGTTCAAGTATGGTTCAAATGGTCGATTTCGTGAACTATTCTGATTTACTCTCGAATTCAAATGGGTATTGTTCAACTTTAAGAGGGATTAAGTTGAATATTAGTTTAGATTACAACGAATTAAATAAATCATCATCATCATATTCATACGATTATTCTTTGGAGTAGGTATATTTGCAGTCAACTAGCTAGCTAGGGAGGGAACTAGGAAGATCTATCCACATCAGCGAGCGCACTCCGTGGGAAGACCCCGGGGGAAGCGCTTCGTGTCGGTGCAGTAGTTATAGATCATGAAGTTCTTCTGGACCCACCGGAGCTTCTGCCTCCAGCGGGTGTCGAGCCCTTGGGTTTCCCATGCGTTCCCTCCTCTCGAGCCGGATCCGGTGGCACAGGAAGATCTCCTGCCTGAATAAGCGCAGCCGTTGGCGTTGAAGTTCCGGTAGGAGGCCGTGAAGGGAGCCCTTGACCAGTCGGTCTTCACGAGCCCGCCCATTGTGGCCCAGTCATCAGCATTCCAAAGGCTCGAGTACACTCTCATGGGCTGTTTGTTGGGGAAGGGGACCCCTCTTGCCTCCTGGTTCTTGAATTCCCTAATTGCGATGTTGTCCACCAAGAATCTGAAAAGGATCGTAATGAACTATACGTTAGAATTCCGATCTTCCACCTCCCTTTCTCTTATCCAAATTCAGTCTGATGTAGCTAGGGTACAATCTCGGGTAAGAGGACACTTACACGATATGCCGGGGGTTCCAAATGATCGAGTAGGTATGGAAGTCCTTGGTCGGATTGAACCAGAGATGAAACTGTTGCTCCCTGTTGCCCTTCCCCTGAGCGTACACATTGGTATGGACCGTATATGGGTTCCCAGACAGGTTGCCGAGGAACTCAAAGTCGATCTCATCGTGGGCCGGACCTTGAGAAGACAGCTGAAGGCGTTTGGAAGAAGGAAATCAATCGTGCTTACCAATGGTTATTCATAAGATTAAAACTATAAACTTGATAACTACTAATACTGACATAATATGTTGTAACAGTCCCGGCTGAATTGCCAGCAACGAGTTTGAGCTGCATATCGATTCTGCCGAAGAGGTACTCTTGCTTGGACTGGAAGCCGGAGCCAGAAGCCCTGTCAAGGGAGAGCGTGAGCAGCTGGCCGCCCTCCAGGATTCTGGCACGCCGGCCGCCCCAGGTGATGTCGCACTCTCTGAAGAAGTTACCTGCATATGCCCCCATGGGAGAACTCATGAGCACACAGAGCACAAGCGCAGCCACTGCTAAAACTCGAGGGGTGGACATGTTTTTGTTTGGCTTAGGGTAAAGAGGAGAAGGAGAGTGAATTGGCTCTAATATGATTATGATCGAATCGATATGGGAGTGGGTTATGGGATGATCTGTTGTGCATGGCTTTGAGCGATGGACCAAAGGGCAGTTTATATAGGAGACTGGAGAGTGATGCAGTTTGCATGGGAGAGTTGCCTTTTCTTGAGCGGGCCTCTTGAAGTTGACATTAAGCCAGAGGAAGCATCCTGGAGAGAGCATAAATTTGAAATCTATATGATATAATTAATTTATATTCGATATGTTTTGATTTATTAATGAGTGAAATTATTTATTATATATTTTTTATTAATAAAATTAAAAATTTAAGATATCAAATTATATTGATCCGAAGAGAAATTGGATAGCTGGAGACAGACGGGTGGCAATTAATTATAAGGTGGTCTCTTGAGTTGATACCTTCACATCTGCTGTAGCTGTCTCTTTCGTGCACCGTGACCGGTTAGCTCCTGCACCGGTTGGCGGCTGGATATCAACTTTTTCTTTTCTTTTTTCTTTTGGGGGTGGTGGGGCCATGCCGACTGTGCGTTTAGCTTATCCTTCCCCTGAAAAGTGCGATGGATGGATACTTTATTAAGTCATAGAGAAAAAAAGTCAAAGTGAAAATATTGGACAAAATTATCCATAACAAAATCAATCTATTCGAGTGAGACGAGAAAATTTAATCCATTGCTCTCGTCATTAATATATATAGAACATGAAAAGATTTTTCATTTAATTTTATTTATTTTTTCATACCTCCTTATTCTCTTATTAAATTTTTGTAACTATCTCTTATTAAATTTTTGTAACTATAGCTGCCGAGAGCTAACGATTTTTTTTTAATCTTGTAATTATATATTTTTTTATGAAAAATATGGCACACGTCTGTTTGCGCGTGCCACCTGGGAATTCCCAATCTCGAGACATTTTTCTCGATATAAAATATGTAATAGCTCAGCTGGCTTTAGTCTTCTTATGAGGCTCAATGGAAAGAAAGAGCAGTTCGATTCGGGGGCTTTTACCTGAGCTGGTCGTGAATTGTCATGGTCAAGTTCACATTACCTATTTAAGACCTCCAATAGCCGCTGTGTATAAATCACATAAAATATCTGGTAATTTACATCATATCATATCTAAATTTATTCATATAAAAAAATTTTATTTGAACTCAGGACCTATTTATTAAATGAGTAATAAATGTCTAATTCGAACACGATTCGTCTAATTACGGGTTGATATGACAAGACTCATTTAATTCAATAATTTAAATGTGTCTAAATATATTATTTACACGACACTTTATTAACACAATAAACACGGTATATACATTTAAACATGTTAAATTAGTTAATAAATTTAATACATATTTAGTTAAACGAGTTTGATCTTATCTTACCAAATTACACATGTTCAACTCGTATTAATATACTTATTTAAACGGATTAAATAATTTTAACTAATTTAAACCTGAAATATATTTATACTAGATCGTAAAATTTTATATCGTGTAAAAAATTACCAAACCCATATACACAATACAGAGAAACATACATCGGGAAGCTATCTCTTACAATTAATTCTAGTCATTCACGATTTCTCACTGAAGTTACCATTTTTAGGGTTGCCGCATGGTCAGATTCAGAAAGTCCAAATAACTATGCACTCTTGATGAAACATCAGACGCACAAGAAAAAATTATTTAAATTTAATTTCGACATACTAAATTTCGATAAAATGACTATACTAAAATAACCAAAACGAACACCTGCCTGCCCTTCCCATCCTCCCCTCAAAAATACTTCTAGTTATTCATTAAAAAAATTAACTAAATAATAACATGAAACTTGCATATATTAAATTTTTATTTATATAAATAATATATGTACACATACATATACAATACGGTGGGATGCCAGCACGCAGCGACGCCTTGTTTCAAGATGAAAAGTGAAGCCTTGTTTCCCCTTTCTGTGATCCTTCTTGTGAGGGAACCGGTCAAGTTATCGATATTTGTTCTGGGACCCTAAGAAAGGCTAAGCTGGTGACTCGGTGCCGTCGGGCAGGGGAAGTACGATCTTTGATTTTCCACAGAACAGTCGATCTTTTCCACGTATTATTATTTTTCTGATACGCTATGCTTTTTTTTTTTTTTTTGGTCTTTGATTTCTCGTAGAAATATAATTGTGTCTGTAGAAGAGAATCTAATTATGTCAACTCCTTGCACTCCCGAAAACAAACCCGTATTCGGCCACCAAAGCTAGTGCAGAGATGCTTGTGATGGCATATGGAAGGTCGTACGGGTTGTCAGTCATAACCACCGGAGGGGTCAATGTCTATGGGCCCAATCAATTCCCAGAGAAGTTGATTCCTAAATTCATGCTCCTGGCTATGAATGGAAAGACTCTTCCCGTACATGGGGATGGCTCGAACGTGAGAAGCTACCTATATTGTGAGGATGTAGCGGAGGCATTTGAGGTCATTCTTCACAAGGGTGAAGTAGGGCATGTCTACAACATTGGGACAAAGGAGAGAAGGGTCATTGATGTGGCCAGGGAGATATGCAATCTTTTTGGTTTGAACCGGGACACACACATCACATTTGCCGAAAACAGACCTTTCAATGACCGGAGGTACTTCTTGGATGATCAGAAGCTGAAGAACCTCGGATGGTCCGAGCAAACACCATGGGAGTAGGGACTGAGGAAGACTATGGAATGTTATGTCAGTAACCCGGAATGGTTGGGCGATGTTTCAGGAGCACTGCTCCCACACCCGCGAATGTTCATGGTTCCAGGAATCGAGAGGAAGATCGATGGCCCTGATATCAACAACTCTCCCTCCTCATTTGTCGCCAACAGCCCTCCTTTGAATGGGAAGGTACTTTACTTCAAGGACCGAAGAGCAGCAGCAGCCCACCTGCACAGAAGCCAGACCTGAAGTTCTTGATTTATGGGAGGACTGGATGGATCGGTGGACTTCTTGGTAAGATATGTGAGAAGCAAGGAATACCCTTTGTGTACGGGAGGGGACGCCTCGAGAATCGTTCGTCTCTCTTGGTAGCATCCAGAGTGTGAAACCAACTCATGTGTTCAATGCTGCTGGAGTCACAGGCAGGCCGAATGTCGATTGGTGTGAGCCTCACAAGCCAGAGACAATTCGCACCAATGTTGTTGGTACCTTAACCTTGGCAGATGTCTGTAGGGAGCACGGGCTCTTGATGATGAACTATGTGCCACCGGGTGTATTTTCGAGTATGATGATACTCACCCACTGGGGTCGGGCATCAGATTTAAGGAGGTGGATAAGCCGAATTTCACTGGTTCCTTCTACTCCAAAACCAAGGCCATGGTAATTTCTGACATAACTTCCTGTTTACTACAGTCTTCCAAGAAGCGAGCCCGCAAAATTCGTCCAACAAATTTACTTTTGCTATCTTTCTAATTTTTTCTGAAGGAACTTGTGAGCATGTTATTGATGCGGGAAAAGAAAGATGCATAACACTACTGACCCATATTTGGAATGATTGTTGTTCTGGATATAACATACTAAGGTAATTTGATTGTTATGGTAGGTGGAGGAGCTTCTGAAAGAATACGACAATGTCTGCACGCTAAGGGTCCGCATGCTGATCTCATCGGACCTCAGCAACCCCCGGAACTTCATCACAAAGATTGCTCGATACAACAAAATGGTCAACATCCCCAATAGCATGACCATCTTAGATGAGCTCCAGCCCGTCTCCGTGGAGATGGCCTAGAGGAACTTGAAGGGTATTTGGAACTTGACGAACCCCGGTGTGGTGAGCCACAACGAGATCCTTGAGATGTACAAGTCCTACATCGACCCAAGCTTTGAGTGGATCAACTTCACCTTAGATGAGCAGGTGCAGGTGATCGTGGCCCCAAGAAGCAACAACGAGATGGATGCTTCCAAGTTGAAGCACGAGTTCCGGAGCTGTTGTCCATCAACGATTCACTCATTAAGTACGTCTTCGAGCCAAACAAGAAGACTTCAAAGTGAAGTGGATGTTGAGATCGAGATCCGTCACTGAAAACGAGCCCCGACATTGACTTTCTGCATTCTTTATTTCACCTAGTGATGATAGGCTTCATATAACTTCTGTTTTATCTCCAACTTGAAAGAATACCTGCATCTCCTGAATTAAAACTATTCCATTGTCGTAGCTATGGTGTTTTAGTTGGCTTCAGGGCATTGTATCTGTTAGGCTTTGGTTCGAGTACATGTACGAGGGAATGAAATGTTGTCCTTTCCGTAGTTCCCATGGTCTTTAATAGTACAGTCTAGAGGAATTCAATGTAATTATTTTCAATGTCCAAGTTACGTTGCCAAGCAGCAACCTATAAACATGTTAATGAAGAGCAGGCAGTATACCTCTTAATTGAACGTCCCTTGTTCCTCTCTCAGTGCATTCTTCGCTGAAGCAACAATGCAGGTGAAGAATGGCTCCTCTTGGTGCATCCAGCGAAGTTGGCTCGGCCTGTCTCTTGGATCACCCCTACAGATTCTTGAGCCCTTGGAATAATGGAGTTTAGTGACATGGACTCCTTCCAAACCCACAGCATCGGTGGGAGCGGTAGAGAGCTCATTGGCCCTAGATGGTCAGCAGCGGCTAATCTACTGCGTCCCTTATTCAAATTCATGACTCTCTTCATTGACTATACAGCACCAGTAACCACATTAACCCAAGTGATGCTCTACCCAATATTTAATCTAGAGATGCTAGCGGTCACCAGTCCGGTAGAGCTTCCGCTTGAGACAAGAAAAGGATTGCTTCAGAGACAGCGAGAAGAGTGCCATCTTGAAAACCGTTTTGGAAAAACAGTTTCTGAAGAGGACACTTGGTCCAGAGTGTTCATTCTTATAGCTGAAGAGGGTCCTCCAGATGATACCTTGACGCACTTCATCAGAGTCATCCAAGCTGTAAGAAAGCTACTCTCCATCTACGTACGCATACGAATATTTACATGTACCTGTACAAGTGATAGTTAGACCGATGTATTTATGACGCAATTGAAAACTCCATGTTGCAAGTTGAAGAGGATTCGGAGGAGCAGGAGGAGGTATCATGATTTATACTACGTGCATCTTTCACTTGCCTACCCAACATATATATGAGAAGAAATTGAGGATCCTTTGTGTCGTGCATGCTCAATAAGTTAAGATACATACAAAGGAATGACTTGGCAGTGGCACATATCACCATTTTGGAATGAAGATGTCCCAGGATTCATTGTCTGCCGCTGGATTTTCCATGTTCATTCATTATCCTCTTTCCTGTCAGGGCATGGCCTTAACATAATTCAAACAATTGACATCCACACCTGAAAGGACTTGTCGGTGATCTTTTGCTTCTCGGAATTAAACGCACTTAATTTGCAAACTTCGTGTTACAAGACCAGAAGTCGTAATACATAGTCTACATGAAAACTGCGGCTCTGAAGAGATACTACGGAGATTATCTGTTTCTGTAATCAGAAACTAGTAAAGATAATATTAACAGAAATGCCTGCACGTTTCCGTTGCATTGGCCCCCGACATTCAGGGACCACAATTTAGTTGGCATCCGTGCCAGA
This sequence comes from Sonneratia alba, assembly GCA_900174645.1. NCBI lineage: Eukaryota > Viridiplantae > Streptophyta > Magnoliopsida > Myrtales > Lythraceae > Sonneratia > Sonneratia alba. The sequence continues at coordinate 6,994,318 of FWPY01000091.1, read as the reverse complement.
GGCATACCATCGAATGGATCAGCCTTGAGCTGTCCTGGTCCGCAGTTCGAGTAGGGTTTCATAATGTGCCTCGCTAGTGGACTTTTGGCTTATTCATATGGCCTGGCCGAGTGGTTTCCTTTGCCTTAACTTCCCGATGCCAGTGAAATATCGTTGCCCATCCTTTTGAGCCCCATGCCCACCAGGAGGACAGCTGTGGCTGCTTGATTTTCTCGAGTTCAAATCAAGTTCGATCGCTTGCTCCTCCATCGCTACACTCACTTCATAACAAAAGGTTTGCCTCGTCAGAGATGGATCACCGACTGGACGATTTAGCAGTCCTAGGTTTGGCATTTTAGCAAGCTTCCTCGAGGGATCAAGAGGGCTAACCACACGCCTCTTCCTGGTATTGGCACAGAGATTGGGAGCCACACCAAAAGCCAGTGATTCCATTCCATCATTCGACTTGATTCCGTTCCTGTAGTCTATATTCCCAACCAAAGCCGGTTCAATCCTGTGCATGGCTTCAAGGCACTGAGGCCGAAGGTATTCGGAGGAGTTTGGGGTAGATGATTCCTGTGGATCCCATTAGAAAAAAGTAGAGAGTGAGAAGCCGCCATACTTCTTCCTGAATCTGATGAAGCGAATGACCTTGCAGGAAGGTCCTTAAACGGACTCAGGAACAATGAACCTTGTTGGAAGTAGTCCCCACAATCATGATGCAGAAAAGGAATGTCAAAATCTGATGCTTTGGTACGAGGTGGATTTGTGTGCCAATCTGGCTTGGGAACCCAATGAATGAACTGGCTGCTTCCATGAGTTAAAGATGGCAAAGCCGGCCCTGGTCCAATCACTAAGGGCTTCCTGAAATCAGTGAAATCAAAACTTTGAGGCACTGGATCGGTGGCAAATCTGTCCATTTGAGGCACTGGTTGGTTCGCTAATCGATGTACCAATTAAGAAGCACAGACTTGAAGGCCTTCACTAGTGATTTGCATTGCAAATTCTTCCGAGGCTCAAATGAAAGGTTTACTGACCCTTTCGATTTTTGCAGGGTTGAGAGGTTGAATCAATCCTTTGAATGGTGATGCTCTACAATGATTTCCTCATCAGTCCAGATGTTTTCAACCTCCGATCCTCAAGTATTGCTTAGAGCAACAGCAACATCTTTGCCCATTAGCCTCATCGTCAAAGCAGTGGCATTTGGTGACACTTGATCTTCTTTTTCCTTTGGTGGAGTCGTCTTATTCAACCCTGTTTGAAGCTGCAATGACTCATCCCCATGTTTCCTGTACATATCCAAAGAGACGTTCATCAAATTCGGGTCCATATTGAGTAGGCGAGAATGAGCCACATGCCTCTCTGGATTTTGCCAGAAGACATCAGTCCATAGGCCACGAGATTCACAATTATGCATAGGGAACAAGTCTAAATCTCTTGGACATGATCTCTGCACAATGTGATTCTCTTTCAATCTCAAGTCATTCTTTGCATAGCTTGGTAAGATAAGAATTTGTCCGGGAAAATAACCCGAAGAAGCTGATGCCATGCACAAGCCATCTGACTTGTCAAGTACACAACTATTGCTTGAAGCTGAATTCTTTTGAAAGAGCTCCCCACAAGAATATAGAGGCAACCCCTGCAAGTCCTTGTATATATGCTCTTCAGTTGAGGAGCAAGGCCTTGAATTCCAATGATCAGGAAATGTAAATGCACCATCAATCAGACTCTTTGGGCGTTGAGGGCATAATTGTTGGTAGATCAAAGGGAGGGCATTAGTGTCTTCCAAGGCAGAAGAGGACTGAAGAGAAAAGCTTCCCTCAGGATTTTCATTCAGGAAAAGTCGAGATGATGAAGGTTGTGAAAATGTCATTGGACTCCTGGTCATACTCTTTCCACAAACCAAATGACTAGCACCGACAATGTTGTCGCCCGGAGGACCTTCTGGCATTTGAAAATGTGTGTAGGTAACTTGGTTTCCTGTTATAGGGGTAAGAGATCTCGAATTCTCCAAAGTTGTTGAACCATCTATCACCATTTTCTTCCCCTTAGTAGATGTATGTAGATCTTCATAGCAATTCAAAATTTGGCTGGTGGAACTGCCTTCTGTCGTCAACAGGCCTATCCTACAATTGTAAGGACTAGCATGTTCTGGACTCGAATGATTTTCAGCATTGCCCGGCTCTCGAGTATCAGTTAAATGCTCCTTCTCTACAGTGACTAGTGCATGATTTCCACCTCTGGGACCTTCATCATCGCCACTAGTAAGTTCAACAAGACTAAAATCTTCATCGCTTTTAGTTAACTTATCCGCACCTGAAGCAAACAAAGACAGGCATGCAACCAAATAAAATTTTTGGATTTTCTCTCGAATGAGAATTCCATTTTCTGTAAAATGCAATCAATCATTACCTGCACGTCTCACCGAACCATCTGACTGCTGAATGCTTGAATTTTGCTGACTGCCTTGTACTTCAACATTATCCAAGAATTTCACATGCTTTTCCAAGCGAAGTGCTTTCCCAGAACTTGAATCACTAACCATGAATTTCCCTTGTTTCTTTAGAATGCCACGGATGGGAACATCTAAACTATTCTGACTTTTATCAAATTCAGAAGGCATAATTGCTTCAAGATTATTGTTATGTGGAGAGGAGGACTTGAGTCGTGGCTTCTTTCTGCAGACTCTACCATAAAAAATACTGCTTGTATAGATTTCAAAACACGAGCCATTCGGGTTTCTTGTCCCATTAGACGCAGTTTTCCCCTTAAGTTTACAAGAATTCTCCTGTGACAAAATTGAGAAGGAAAGCCAAATCAGCTAAATCAAACCAAATCTTCAAATGTTCTTATACCCATACAAGTTAGAATTCAGTAATATTTAAGGGCTAAAGTGAAGCCACAGTTTCTTACATAAACTTACTACAGTTCACTTGTGCCGACAAAAAAATTATATTTAGTATTTACATATGCTTATATCACAAAATATCGGCTGATGACCACATACATGCAGACGTCACCATCATAAACCCTGACCATCCATGATCAAGTCAGCTTTCAAGATATTCATTTCACATATGTTTGGACAGACATTCTTAGATTAACATATAACAACAGGCTATTCTCAGGTTACATTTTTTATATTTCAAAATTTTCATTATTAATTGGATATCACATTATGAGTTGTATCCGAACAATACAAAATGCATTCTCAAGCAATAGTTTCAAGATTAAGCAGGATAAGTAAGCATGCATTTGCTCCATGGGGAGTTAAATAATATGTCAACATATTAATCATTCTGAGGGTCTAACGAGCCCACAGTTTGTGCAGTTTTTGTTTAATAGGATGAATACGGCTTACTGGACTCGAATGACCCCATCCGTAGTTCCTGACATATGTTTCTACAACTTCAGAAGTAGCATAAAATAATGAGATAATGCATCAAGTTTGGCAGATGCATCATCTTCTGATGTTTGCAAGTACCATACAATGAAGTTCAAAGAGCATAAACACATAAACGAATCAATGCGGCATGATAAAGGTGACATGATCTGTCTCATTTCACTTGATGAAACAAGAGTCATGGTTTTATTGTACAAACCAACATCATCACAAGGCCACTTCGAGTAGCATCAGAATGAAGGCAAATTTCTGACTACTCGACCTGGAAGATCCAACTGACTAAGAATGGCCATGAAACACCAACTACGAGAGAGGTGTTGATCAAATTAAGGAAAGTCAATGCGGTTGATTCCCATGACAAACAATTTTATCAGCCCTCCGATCGGCATCGGAAGGACTAATGCTACAATAATTAGCTCCATAAAATTATCACTTTCTAGACAGAAACAGGAAAAAAGGGGGATAGAGGAGTCTCTGTCTCCCCTCTGAGCTGATCAGCCTTACCATATGTAAAGCTTTCCTCAACTTTATCTTTATAGCTCTACGCGTCACAATTCAATACAATTACAAAGCTTTGTTAGCATTGGATTTTACGCAAGGAACCGAATACTCAATGAATTTGGAGACGCGTAAGTTGTGAATTGAAGAAAATTCAATCAATAACGACCAGTTGTCATACACATATAAAACTAAAAGAATCAGATGGTAAAGAACCTTCACTCGATTTTCGGGTAAATAAAATTCAAAATCAAATACTCAATAACCAGCATCAACGCTATTTTATGGCGCAAATCGCATACCTCAAATGCTATGTATGTGGGCTGGTGATTCTTCTTCTTCCTTGTCCTCTTCTTCTTCTTGAACTTCGTGTTATCCACAGGTAGAAGGTGAGATTTTTCGAGCAGATTATTTTTTTCCTTGTTATTTCTCTTGTTCTTCGTGCCGGTTAAATTGGAATTTCTGCTGCTAGACGCCCTTCGGATTCGACTGCTGTTCAACTTCTTTCCGGCTATGTCAATCTGCGGCGCCACAGCAATGATCTCCACGATCGACCGCCTTTTGGGAGCTTTCGATTTTGACTTTGCCCTATGCTTCATCTTCTCGCTCGAGAGGCAATTGCCGGCGTGAGCGAGTAAGGTGGATGCGATGGAAGGAGTTTTGAGGCCGCCGCTCAGTGAACAGCCCAGGGGAGGGACTTCCAACACCTCAGCTGCTGGGACGTCGACATCCGCTTGAATCGCAGCGTCGAAGGAGCTGACGTGGCACGACCGAGCAGCGTCCAGCTCGTGTAGCCACCAGCGGAACTTGGTGACGGTGATCGGAGGAAGAAGGGACCCAATCTGCTTCTTGTCGATGTCTCCAGCGAACGGCCACGATTGGGCCACGTTCTCGCTCCTCATCTTCGACGCGTACTCCCTGCCACGCCGGATCACGTCACTCAGCCGCACTTAAAGATGCAACATCAGGAAACGAGAGGAAGCCAAATCGTCATCACATGCAAGGTTGGTAGAGAACTTACCGGATGGAGAAACCCTCAAATGCGACTGCCATGGTTGCAGACAGCGATGAACTGGGAGAGAGAACGTGATGTTGTTCTCGTAGAGGGACGGGTAGCTCGTAGCTGACGACGAAAAGTTAGAGCCGAGAGTACGGATTTCTAAGGCTACCTGACGTGCTAGGGAACTGTGCTGGCGTGGATGAGGAAAGAGAGCTCGGAGCGGGAGAGAGAGAGAGAGAACACGAACTAGAAGGAGACATATTCGAGCATGGCAGATGTGAAGAGAAAGAGAATCCCGACGATGGATCTGAGAGATGAAGACAGCATCTCTGGGGGTTCCATCGACGAAATGATCAAAGTGCAGATGCAGAGGAGTTGAGAGAGAGAGAGAGAGAGAGAGAGAGAGAGAGAGAGAGAGAGAGGGGGGGTGGGTTTCGTGTTGATAGCTTTACCCTTCCCCGAATTTATGACAGAGAGTGACCGATGTGGGCCCAAGGCCTTCGAACGGCCTTTCCTCCGACAATGGGGAGGAAAAGGAAAGCGGGTTCGCACTTAGCTGCCTGTTTAACGAAAATATTTATAGCCATAATAACTCATAAAACGAGCAGGATGTCATTATTTATTAATTAAAAATTTTAAATAAATATGAATGAAGTTTTCTATTACTTTATGACAATATTTAAGATACTATCAATTTACTGTTTCAATTGATAGGGGAAGATGGGTCTAATTTATTATTAGATATCTTTTATTTTCTTTTTTTAATTTTAAATTTTATTATAAGATAAGGGATTCTATTGTAATTTTAAGGGAAACTTACACTAACGAAGTTCATGCATGAGATTTTCACTACTTATTTTAGTGGGCCTTACCCAAGTTTAAATCAATTAGAAATCACCGTATTTATAATGTTCATGTGATACATATTAATAAAGATTTTATATATCGGTATTTTCTTTTTCTCATTCAAACTTTCCATCGAATTTATATTGTCAAAAAAAATATTGAACATTTTTTGGATGGGAAAGTTAGTAGTTAAATGGAAATTTTAATGGCAAGAAGAAATTGGCAAAAACTTAATCGACATGTATTAAATTTTTTTCATTTTTGTCACAGTTAAGATCAAGATTTAAGTGGGGAAAATAGAAAGATGAGGGCTAAAAATGTCATTATACAAAATTTTAAAAAAAATGTCGCTGTGGCTAACGCACGTGTTACCTCATCGTACGGAGCAAAGGGGGGCCCCGAATTGAGCTCCTATTACATTTTCGCTCTCGAATCCGCAAACTAAATCTCCACTCGCAACTTTTGGCGCGACTCTCGCCCTTATTTTCCGAAACTCTCTGTGATCGCATACGTAGTTCTAATCAACTCTGTTATCTATGAATTTTTTATTTTTAATCTTAAAATTGACATATCATTTAAAAAAATATTAAATTATTTTAATTAATAGATCGTCAGCACTCAACTGCTTTGGTCAAACATATGGAAGCAGCAATTAGTTTTTATGGTACTGGTGTTGGTCTGGCTCATTCATATAAAAATGGCCTAGCTATGGCTTACTAATTATCCTTCCCTATGCATTGGAAAAGCAAATTACGAACACATGCATCATTATAAATAGCTGTATGTATAATTATGTATTTATATTTGTTGGGTTACGAAAACAAGATTTTAATAAGGTACATATAGGTATATGTACACACACAAACACATGTGTTTGTTCTTCAAGAGTGGAATGTGCGAGGAATAGTGCACAGTGCTGCGGACTATTACCCCACGCCTGCTAGCTATCATATCTCAAGCTTTTCTTATTCACAAATAATCATCTGAAGTTTTTGAATCAATGTGTGTAGGTTGATCATCTGTATATGCTCGGTGAAACATCAATATATGATTGACAAGTCAAAGGGTTTTGGTACTGGTGATGTTATGTAGCCACAATATGTGATAGCTCAATGGCTCATTGTTGGTGTCGACCGTATCAGTTGGTCACTGAGCTCCAAAGACAGGTTTTAGAGTTTATGAGAAAATAAAATCAATTCAGTTCCAAAGAGATTAATATTGTAAGAGTTAGGGTTTTATGAAATGTCATCGGTTGGAATTCAAAGTTTTCGATGAACTTGAACAAATTTGTATGATTAATTCTATGTTACTTGCTGTACTGTGCCATGACTGGCTGGCAAGGTGAAGTTGTACAACTGGTGAAGACAGAGTCGAGGAAATTATTTAGAGGGTACGAAGCTCATTAAATTAACCCAAAACAAAAAACAGACAGACAGCTTATTGATGGGATCGAAATTTTGGTCGAGAGGATATGATAAAGTAATCCTTCCCTGTCTGAAGTACTAGACATTGGCTAAATTTCCGAAACTTGTGACAGGAATCAATCACAAATCAATGTTCCACTGTCGAATTCGAGAGGTTTCACTAGTGTTCTGGAGTGTTTTCACGGCAAATGCATAGTTGATAACTACATGCATATGTCCTTAAATCCACATGCTGGGTGGATGGTGAGATCACCCACCATACATAACCATAACCTGCTTGAGCTAGGGTTTCAAGAAAAGACATATGCATGTACTTACATATATATGAGTAAATTATTAACTCGTTCTTGCTAGAATCTGTACGCGTGGCAAGCACAACATCTGACCCGTTAAAACTTGTTCCTAATGGGGTAAGGCTCGCGTATAATATTTATTACGAACAAGATCATATACGACACTAGGTTAGAGATTGATTTGGCCATAGCCACGAGAAGCAAACATTGTACGTACATGGATAGCTCGTATGACACTCGAGAGAGTCACAAGACCAGGAAAAGAAGACGATGAAACTACAGTCACATTGTTGACAACCGGTTCTCTGGGGATGATCAATCTACTGTCCACTATCCTCTTTCATTGGACCTCAGCAGGGAAGGATCGGAGAGATTGTTCTTGGATAAGCTACGAACTCAGCTTGAACTTTCGATGAGGAGTAAATTCATCCTCTTTTCTGTTTCGGATTTTCTGGTTCTCCATTGCCGTCCGGCGGAGTCGGGAGCTCTTGACTAAATGGGCCGGCCCATTTCACTATATGGGCCTAACATGGGCCTTGGCCCTCTAAGACCAAGCCTTTCTCACAAAGTATCTTTCCAGGGCTAACACACAAGCCCAGCTCTCTCTCTCTCTCTCTCTCTCTCTCTCTCTCTCTCTCTCTCTCTCTGTTTGTGCATGAACGTGCCTGCAAAGTAATTAACGGAGAGCGAGCTCGACTGGTCTGGCACCTATTTTCTCACTCCCGGCGAGGTGATTCCGATCCGTGGAGACTTATCTATCATCCGCCATCTTTAACCGGTAAAACTCCCTCTCTTTCTCTCTCCCTCTCTCTGTTCGTGTGTATAACCATGCTCTGACTTCGTCTGCTGATCTGGTGCCGGGGCTCGGTTGAGATAAGTTCTTGTTAACGTCTGTCGCTTCGGTCGACTTGATTGCGGTGTTGCTTCTAATTTGTCCATGGCGGTGGTCGATGAATAAATCCTGCTTGCTCGCTGAGAATACTCTGTCCGACGGCTTCTACCGAGATTGTCGTCTAGGATTTGGAGCTCCGATGGAATTATTTCGACAATATTCTGTTAAACCTGCTCGGATTACTCTCTTCGTCTCTTTTCGCACTACACCAATCTTGCAGTTGGATGTTGATACTGGTCCTTTACGTTATGTGCCCTCTGCGTTCACCATGCAGACAGATCGAGTTGGTGGTTTCTTCCTTCAGTTTAATTCTTATCAGGGGATGTCTGTGATTCACTCTTTCCGTCACAGAACAAATTAAGAAAGCAAACGAGAAATAGAGTCTGTTTCTTGAATGCCTGAGATGAATTGTTTGCTTTGTTATTATATTTTTGCATCACGGCATAATTTATAGTTCCACTGAGCATCAAATCTTATTGATTTCATCACCATGTCATTTTTGAGACTGCATGTTTCCATTTCCGCTAAATTCGTGGCCCCTCGTAACAGTTGGCGATTCTCTTTGTTGCATTTACCTGTACGTAAGGTTCGTGTCCTTTTAATAGACCACGGGAAGTGTGAGGCCTGATCTTCCTTTCCTTGCCTTCTCGTGTAGGTAAGGTTCATGTTCTTTTAATAAAGACCACGGGATGATTGAGTCCTGATGATTCTCTGGTTGACTTAAACTTTATGCTTGTTCTGTGCCTTAACATGTCATCCTTATATCACTGACAAACAGCTGAAAACACGAAACCCTAAAATTCACTGATCTCGTGACTATGTCTTTTTGTAGAGAATGTTCATTTCTTACTTCAGGATCTTGTTAAGAATTTCTTTTCATCATGCCTATAATTCCCTGCATTAGATTCAGCAAAGATGTCTGGGCAAAGCCAGCGATTGAATGTGGTTCCAACTGTTACCATGCTTGGGATTATGAAGGCTCGCCTCGTCGGTGCTACAATAGGCCATGCTCTGCTCAAGAAAAAGAGTGATGCTATGACAGTACAGTTTCGTCAGATCCTTAAGAAAATAGTCTCCACAAAGGAATCAATGGGAGATATAATGAAAGCATCCTCATTTGCCTTGACTGAAGGCAAGTAAGTTACCCACTATGAACGTGGTAGAGTGGTTCAGTATTTATCATCCTAATGGGAGGACTCGAGTTCGAGTCCCACTTGCGGCTGAGAGCTCTTAACCCCTTAAATGAGCCAACTGGAGCGATCTGGATTAGGCAACTGAACAAAGTCCAACTGGATATTGGCGATTTATACAAAAAAAAAAAAGAAGCCAAGTACGTTGCAGGTGAGAACATCAAGCACATTGTCCTGGAAAATGTTCAAAATTCATACCTCAAGGTGAGATCACGGCAAGAGAACGTTGCTAGTGTAAAGCTTCCCAGATTTGAGTATTTCACCAATGGCGAGACCAAGAACGACCTCACTGGACTGGCTCGAGGTGGTCAGGCAGGTGCAGCTCTGACGAGCTTGCTTATGTGAGAGCGATAGAGGTCCTCGTCGAACTCGCTTCACTTCAAACATCATTTCTGACACTTGATGAGGCAATCAAGACCGCGAATCGTAGAGTGAATGCCTTAGAGAATGTCGTGAAGCCAAGGCTAGAGAACACCATTAGCTACATTAAGGGAGAGTTAGATGAGCTTGAAAGAGAGGACTTCTTTCGGTTGAAGAAGATTGAGGGTTCCAAGAAGAGGGAGATTGAGAGGCAGCTCGCATCTGCCAAGCAATTCGCAGAAGAGCAGTTTGTGGAGAAGCTTTCATTGCAGAAAGGGATTTCAGTAAACTCGGCTCACAGTCTGTTGTCTGCAGCAACGGAGAAGGATGAGGATATAATCTTCTGATAAGATTGATAAGGCTCGAGGTATTCTCTCTCAGATAATATCTTTGGTTGGGCTCTGCAATGTTTCAGTCTCAGAAGCTTCACAGTAATGAATAAGGGCTTCCATGTACGTTTTTTTTTTTATATTCGGCAGGCCTCTAGGCTTAGACCCTGTAGCCTCGGTTCTTCAGTATGTAGATGGTTAGCATCCATCGAGTTATTTATTGTCTGGATGACATGTCCAGCGTGATTTCTCGGCCATTCCTCTGTATGCACTGGAAGATGAGATTGCGATGTACTTTTCCTATAAATTAAAACATGGATCAGATGTTTTTATACATGGATTACTTACTTCGGTCAGTCGGTCTTGTTCTGGTGAAGTAAATCACTCGCATTTTTCAACTCTCACGCTTCTGAGTTGAATTGCTCTGTCAGAAAGCTACAGCTGTAAAGTCAGAATGTGCTTGAATATCAGATGTGGGCACCGAGGCTGCAGTTCTTTTGTGGTAATTTGCACACACACACAGAGGAGCAGCAGCAGGAAATCAAACTTAAAACATGCTTCATACGACAATATTTTATTTTCCGATGAGCTGCTAAAGATTAACATGATGTTTAGCATGCCGGTGTAACAGACTTAGAATAGCAAGAACACACAGCAACATAACATCCGCCTGTAATTGCAGAGTGTATAATGTCTCTCAAGTGTAATAGAAGAATATATATGAGGGTGTATATGTGAAGCGTCAGAAGACTCTCAGAGCTTTGGAACGATGACTTGTAGGAGTCCATCCCTGCATCAACCCGGAAAAAAAAAAGAAAAAAAGGTCCCATGAAGAACTAACGTTCGAAAAACAACTTGTCGAGTTTCTTGGCATTTCAGGAAGAACTTAGGTGGAAATACAGTGGTTGTTTCTGCTGGATGAGAAGCTTTAATCAGAGCCATTTTCTTAATTTTTGCTGCAGGTCTACGTGAAGATTATTGAGTTCGGTTGTGCCTTGAGTAAGTGTCATGTAAAGCAACTAAAAATCTAACGGATCGGGATAGATTTATGGCCATAAAAATCAGAGCAACTTCACTATTCGTATCAGTGGAAACTTTATAACTTACAGGAATTCAGCTGAGACATTGTCCTTGTTGACTCCGTCAGGTAGTGGCCAAACGACCTGGTATGGACCCTGCAGGATCTCTCTCTTGTGGTACGATGATATCGAATTGCTGGAGAACCCTGCAAGTTTCCAGCTCTGCACTGTTCGTTTTCCCCTCACGACCAAGCTGTTTGGACAAACCAGGGTTAGGTCAGTGAGATCACTGATGTCGTAACACGTTCTGAAGATTTACAACAGACCAGTTTGCTTCATTCTAACTATCCTTTTTGGTACGCGGAATCGGGATGACAAATGCGATACTGCTGCCTAATATATTGATGATATACCAAACTTTTCGGGTTAGGACTGTTAAGTTCTACAGATACGGATGACATCTTACTTCCTGTCGTTAACTTCCACCCGGATATCCTTGGCGCAAACACCAGGAATTTCCAGAGTGAGAACATAACCTCGCCCTGATTCGGCAACATCCATCCGAGGGGACCATTCGATTCCTGAAGCATGAGGATGAAACATCACAGAGATCAGTCAGGATGGATAAGAAGCCATATAGTGAAAAGTGAATGATCCCGACTGACCATTAGCTACAGGAAGAGATGGTTTCCTGGGAGGTAATCGCTTCGGGCTGGTCATTCTTCTATTCGGGCGTGCAAACTGAGGCATCGGGGGCTCCGGCAAAGTCAGGCTGCAGCCCTGTGCCACAGGCTGGACTAAGCCCATCCTCGGCAAGTTAGGATCCACCCTTGTGGGCCGAGAAAATAACGGTGGTGTCCCGTATGCGCCGCAAGATCTCTCAGAGCCGGAGCACTTGACAGTAGCAGCAGGCTGAGCCGAACTAATACCCTGCAGGTGACATTTTCCGATCAAGAATCAGGGAGGAACCGAATCATTCATTGAGAAAATATCACTTTTTGTATAGCGGAACATATGTCGGTAACATTCCTAGACGTTTCCATTTTTGCTCCTGACCTGTTCAGTTGAAGAAGCCTGCCTCATGAAACAAGCTTGCGCACTCGAAGCTTGCCTTGCGAACAACAGTTTGCTGTCATAACGTCGGGTTCCGGAGTTCAAACTGCCGCTGCAGTTCTGCGACAATAAATTGGAGCGATGAAGAAGCCAGAGAACAGAAAAATCAGCCACAAAAGGCCTTAAACCTCTGGCAGGGGTATGGTTTCAATATGAGCAATGCATTAGTTACCGCGTTCAACTCATTGTACGCAGCTCGAACAAAGAAAAAGCTGGGTAAAATGTTACTTTCAAGGTGTGCGCCAGAGATAGCATCCCTTCGGAAGGGCTTACAGACTAAAAGCTTCGCAGCCAAATGAAAAACTGAGAATCTAGGTATTTACCATGGGAAGGATGTGCTGGTAATTTGACGGAAAGTCCTCGCCGGCAATGAAATGGCTGGCTATGGCGCTCACTCTGCGTCTCGCAACCTCGGCCTCCATCGATAAGCTGTCCGAAGATCTCAGATACACTTTTTCGGTGATAAAAGTGCTTTCAGGAATCCTTTGAAGAGGATAAGGTCCATGATGCCGCCCGGGTGGATGCGATTATAAGGAGTTGGGGAGTGAGCTTAGGGTGAGGAGATATTTGCTCTATGGAGGAGACCTTCTGGCCTGGTTGGGCATAGAAATATCTAACCACGCACCCCAAAATATCATACTTTGGACAAGTATTTTTTGTCCACGTGGCATGACGCATGTGTCACTTTTTGTGCCCCTGAACTTTAGACTTTGGACCAGTCTGGTCCCTGCATGATTCCATCATGACATTTTTCACCTGGATTTTCTTCTAACCCGTACCCGTTATGTAAAATTCCTCATGCCCTAAGGACTCAAAAATTGACTCCACCGGGTTATCATGATAATATCTTCTTTAATCGGATCAATTATATATGCAAATATAAAATGAATATTATTATTAGTGACATATGATTCTATGATCTAATAACATGAGAGAAATATCGCCATTCGGTAGGAATTACTACTAGGGAAGGAACTCCCTTTTCGGCTTGGCATCAACACCGGCCCAAGTTGAAGCAAGAACCAAATTGCTCGCACTGCAAATAGCAAAAGGAAAAGAGATGGCACCCCATCATCATCTCCTCATATGCGAAACAAGTAATCGTATCTATAAATTCTTGTATGATAGGTATGTTTCTTATTTTTATTGGGATTGTAAATTTTTGATACTAAATATTAGACATACTATACTGTTGGCTCTTTTGATTGCTGTATTTTTTGCTGGATCCCAAGGGAGCATAACAAAGTGGCTCATAGTTTATGCTCAATGGGTAGGAATATTATCAATTTTGCCTCGTATTTTTTGGAGGGAGATATGATTTCCTCGATAGATTATGATGAATGAGAATTTAAATTTGTGAATTAAAAAAAACATGAGAGAAGTACAATCATCACTAAATTTATGGTAAAATGAAGTGTCAAATGACTCTGGAAGAGCTAAAACCAAGTCCGATATGGGGAGAAAAAAAGATTGGGGTTGAAGTAAGGTGGCCTCATTGTTACAACGCAAAAGTGCAGGGACCAAGAAAGGGATAAAAGAAGAAATGCATAAATCCATCGGGCTTGGTCTCACCCCCACCAGGCTCGGGCATGGGCTGGGCCAAGTCCCTTTTTCATATGTTGCCGCGTCCTGTCAACGGTCAACCACACCATCAAATGAAATTATATACATAATATCTGCAGGAGCCTGGTTAAGGTTCAGTTGATATGAATCGGCAAATATTTTATTCGAGGCCGTGATTTGCATCTTGTGAATTAACGAAATCGATAATTGAGAGGATTCCATATCGGATTAGTTTGAATGTGAATTAATCCCGCTCGTGTTTTGGATGTCAGAGGCTGCATGAAAAACAGTTGGTCAAAGCCCTCTTGTTCTTCTTTTTTTTTTGTTTTCTGTTTTTTTTTTCCAAAACAACAATGGGAGTAAGAACTTTGAAAAGTCAGAGCAAATGGAGCATTAACTACAGAGAGCTTGCATAGTTGGTGACAAGAAGGGTCAACCTCAATCTACCCTCCTCCTCCTCCCACTCTCTCTAGAGAAATCCATTTTCTTTGCTCCCTTCGTCCCTTTTACATTTGCTCTGATCTCAGGACCTCCATTGAATCAGAGCACCGGTCCTCTCTCTCAAGTTCTGTCTGCTGATCCTTCGATTTTGGGTTGTGACTGCTTCTTCTAAAAATCCAGTCTTGTTTGCTTCTTTGCTGTTTCGCGTTATTCTGAGACAAACCCAAGAGCCCAATTTGTTGACTCCGATCCAGATACCTCTCTTTCCTATTCTGATCGGACGATTGGATCCGTCTTTGTTCTATTGGAGTCGGACAAGCTGTCCATCAGTTTTTTTGTTTCCTAAGTGGCTTTCAGTAGATTGCGGACACGAGAATCTAGTTTGGTTCGATTCAATTCACCTCAGCTTTTGTGGAAAGGGTTCCTTTTTTGGATGTGAAGATCAGATCAATTGTAGGAAGGAATCCCTTCTTCTGCAGTAAATGGAAGAATCACAGAGCAAGGTGACTGCGCCAGCTCCTTTCCTTATCAAGACGTATGAGATGGTCGATGATCCTCAGACAGATTACCTCGTGTCGTGGAGCGAGAGCGGCTACAGCTTCATCGTCCGGAACCCACTGGAGTTCTCGGATAAGTTGCTTCCTCAGTACTTCAAGCACAACAACTTCTCCAGCTTTGTCAGGCAGCTCAACACCTATGTAAGATTTTACCTTGTGGCTCTTGCATCTCTTCTCTGTTGCTGTTTTAACTTTGGTGATCATTTGTTAGTACTTCTTGTAATTCTTAAGCAATTAATCCTGTGTAATCCGTCTGGGTTTCGTGATCTCTATTTTGTGCTGGAGTTTTGATAAATGATATGGATAGTCCACTTTTGTCCCAATTGAAATTGATGGCTGCTCTCTCTCTCTCTCTCTCTCTCTCTCTCTCTCTCTCTCTCTCATTTAAGTTTGTAGCGCCTCTTCAAACATGACCTTACTCCCTTGACATTTCTTGCTTATTTTGATGAAATCTCTACTGCAACCTTCTAACTTCTTCTGTGACAGCAGGTGGAAAGTTGGAAAATTGTCCTTCTCGTATCTTCCATTGATTCAATCCCCTTTTTTGTCTCTGTTTTGTTTATGCACGATTTTGCCGGAATTTATACGAGGTGGATTAAATCTAATGGGTAATTCGGGTTGTTTTGGAGCAGGGGTTCCGTAAGGTGGATCCGGACCAGTGGGAATTTGCAAATGAAGAGTTCATAAGGGGCGAAAAACATCTCCTCAAGAACATTTACAGGCGAAAACCAATGCACAGCCACTCGCCGCAGAACATGCCACTGACAGATTCCGAGAAGCAGGTGTATGAGGATGAGATCAGGAGGTTGCGGCATGAGAACTTACTCCTCCACTCGGAGCTCCAGAGGCGCCATGGAGAAGACCCTGCAGGCATCCAGCTCCACATACAGTTCTTGGCTAAGAGATTGCAGGAAATGGTAAACAATCAGAGACAGGCGGTGGCATTTCTAATGGAACAAATGAGGAATCCTAGATTCCCTACCACTCTCATGGATCAATCTGATGCTCCAGGCAAAAGGAGAAGACTACTTGAATTTGATCAAATGGAACTCAACAAACATTCCAAGGAGAGCGGGCCAGCCATGGCGTTGGACTTGAACTCTGATGAGAGGTTAGAGGATTCTCTGCATATACGGGATAATTTTCAACAAGGAATCAGACAAAAGATGACCGTCGAAGATAATGATATCGATTTGTCATCAAGACCTCCTTCAGTGATTGTTCCCATGAACGTGGAATCCTCTGGAGATTCTGAGAGGAATATCCACACCTGGTCACCTCGATCAGCTCCATCTTCTTCTTCCAAGGATCTAAGGTCGATGTCACCAGAACTCTGTCCGTCTATTGACCAACCAGAAAGCCCGACAGCATCATCAGTCTATCTCAACATTGACATCAGTCTCAATTCTTCAGTGATCGATGTTGATTCAGAGCCGTGCAATAACAAGGTTACCGATATCGAGAAGACTCCGAGTGAGCAGATGAGGGAGAAGACCCCCGAGGCCCCGAAGGAGATGAATGACATGTTCTGGGAGCAATTCCTTACAGAGAGGCCTCGACCATCTGATTCTCAGGAAGTCCAATCTGAGAGGACGGATGGGGTCAATGAAGCGAGCGAGCTGGCTAGTCATGGCAAGTTCTGGTGGAACCCACATTACATTACCGACTTCTTGAAGCAAATTGCCAACCGTCCATTGGATGAGAGGACGTGAAGCTGGTTTGGCTTCTTTCGCCTTATCCATATTCGGTGTGTATTTTTATAGTGTAGGATTAAAGAGTTGAGTGCTGCTGGACATGTCTTCTGCTAATTTCACCAATACACAAACTAATGAGTGCTTTATATTTGATCAATAATAGGCTTTGTAATTTTGACACCAAATTATTTAGTAATTAGTGTATCTCACTGTATTCCTAAGTTCGTAGCCGCTTATTGTTATTACTTGAAGTCACTAATACATTTGTTACTCTTCTCTTTTGGTATGCCCACAAGCTTGGATCTACTTCATTCACAAAACTTGAATACTTGGCATGAACACCAAAAATATCTGTTATAATAATACCCCTTATTTTGTTTCGAGGGTAGGAGCAGCATTGTACTTCCCGATATGGCACGTGCCCTGCCAATGATCTGATCACTTAAGCTGTTCTGTGGCTCGCGCCATATTTATTTATCAGATAGAACGGATTGTTGTGTTTGGGCCGCTTGCTCATGGCCTCATCATCTGACAAGCCATGATAAGGTTGCACATGCTTTGTCGCTACTGCTGTTTGTTCTGCAGAAGTGAAGAAATTAAAAGAGAGCGTGCGTGAGCATGTTGATTTAACTTGAATGGAACAGTCAAGCGGGCGACTTTCCAGTTTGAATGTCAACTTTCAGACTCAACTATCCATGTACAGATAACTGGGCGTTGGATGCGTCATTGAGGTCCGTATGCCATCAAGTCAGGGCATAAATGGCGAGATTTTCGCGGAAAAGAGCCATGCAACCCTGGCAGTTCATGAAACAAGTGATGAAACCATTCCAGATTCCCGTCTAGTTTGGGTTTCCATTTCTACCTCGAGAGTCTCGCTCCTGTCACAAGACAAGTTCTAAAGCTGTTCCCTCTGGGAAGATTTAGACAGTGTCGAGATCGTATCTACAGGCAATAGTCAAGTTCTTCAATTTATAGAGAGGTGAGGTTGACGGGGAACCATGGCTCAGGTTCTTTATACTCAACACAATGTTCAAGTTCGGGACAAATGCTTCGTTGGTGGCAAGCTGCTGCAGTGACCCTCTCGTAAGAGACTGCAACTCTCGAGGCTCACAAGACATGAAAGTGGAAGGAGAAGATGAGAGCTTTGAGATTCAGAGGTCAAAGATGCATCCCAAATGATTAATTAGATCATATATTCTATTTTGTCTATACTTGTACGAGTGCTATCTTGCTGATCGGTAATTGCCTGTATAGATACATCTACCATTTGACAGAATTGTTTCATAACATAAAAAAAAAAAAAAGTTAACATGCATTCAGATATGCAACATTTACCTAATTGGGTCAGGTTTTGAGTTGATTGGGACACGTACGAGGCCATACGGTGACATGAGAGCAATTCCCGTCTCGTGATGAATGTATGTTATCGTCTAGCGAAAATCTGCACGGAGCGTCCTACCACAGCTCACTGATCCCGTGGCGACCAGGAAGAGCAATCACAAGTCCATGGAGACAGAAGGTCGAACTCCAACAGCTGAAATGGAGAACCTTTGACGGTTGTCTCCAAACGAGATAGTTGGCGTCTTCACGTGTAACAGGCCCACAGCTATTCATATTTTTATAGGCCCCAAGCGACACGACAGCCTCAGAGATCAAGGTTAGCACGGGCGTGAATAAACCTGGAGAGGGGTGATTTGAATTTTGAGGACAAGTTGAGGAGCTCGGCCGGCTGATACCACAGCAGTAAAAAGGGCGGTTGATGATGAGTCCACATATCAATATACACGAAGCTTCTGACCCGAAAAGCATCCTGCTTTCAACTCGAGATATCGGTCTTGTAAAGGCCCCTCAGGAAGAGGGAGAACTTTTGGGATGACAACCAATGAAATAGGTAAAGATATAGCATAGATCAATACATATGCCTCTCGATATGGGTACAATACACAGGCAAAACGGCCATCCCATAGTCGGGATTGGAAGAAGAAGAAGAAGAAGAAGAAGAAGAAGAAGAAGAAAACGAAAAGAAGAGGCAAAAGAGGGGGAGAGCAATGAACATGGAATTACATAGTGTTCAATGACGAAGCAACAATTCGTGAGGCTGTCATGGCAGTATGAAGTTCGTTCCTCAAAGAATAAACCAACTAGCAGCTTCTAAAGTAGCAAAAAACATGGCAATCCTCTAACCAAATAATGCATAGAGATTTGCTGCTGAAAAGCCGCTTACTGTCAAAATTTTGCTGTCATTGCAACAAACCCACTTCAATTTTTGCTCCAAAAATTATATTGTATCAACCAGAGAAGAGAAAGCTGAGACACCTCGGCTCCACCAGAGCGGACCTGAAATCAAGATGTGTCCAAGTTAAACAGAGCATCTCGAAGAAACAGATCACACGATGAGTGAATCGAAAGGGCATGCATACTGCTTACGCAACTCTTAAACGGGAAAAAGAAAGAAGAGCTCTGCATAAAAGCCATATAAGAACCAGTAGAAACACAAAATCTCAAGTTTTCCAAATGGAAATTTACTACTTTCTTGAAAAATTTTCATAAAATGAAACTAGAAATACGGAATCTCAATATTACGTACTTACATTTCACTGAACCAAATTACGAGAGTATGTGCAGCAATCACGTGGCATCTTCATGCTCCTCCATCTCCTCAAGAATAACATATTTAGCAGCAGTATTTCTGGAAGGCGATCCTTTCCCCTCCTCTTCATTGCTTTGATCTTTATGCAACTTCTGATATCTGTAAACATGCGATACAATATGAGAGGTGATCAAGTCCGATGAAAAACCATAATCTTGAAACTATGATGCCTAATCTAGAGCAGAACGCAGTGTACACTCAAACTTCTAGACCATCAAGAAAGGATAAATCATGAAATTATATCCAAAATGCATCACAGCCCACAGACCATATTTTGAATCTATGAACAAAGAG